>JAYKKI010000138.1:1790000-2990000 GCA_039881145.1 Druceiella hillmani
ACATTTTTCCTCATGCCCGCTATCGAGTGAGGTATTTTTCGTAATAAAATTTTATCAATTTTTTCTACATTTTATTGTCCGCTTGCATATTAAGCTTCAAAGGGTTGCATATGCGCACCCTTTTGAAGTTTTACTCCCGCATTTCAAAATCTAAATAGATTTCGGGCATACTACTATTTGATTAGAACTTGAAGGAAATAATATTTCAATTGGCATGGACAATTATAAGATCATACTTTATAACACTAATTACAATGCTCTAGAAGGAAATCGTTTTCAATAATGATCTGTTCAATATCTATGCTATGATCAATTCAGGGACAAATGAAAGTCAGCGGCTGGACACTTTCACGTCAGTTTTCTTATTACTTCTTAATTTCGTTTTACAAAATATTTTAAATGTTTTTTCCAGGGACCATTTCATCTACATATGTCTATAATTGTTTGAAAATTTGAAAAATAACGAAAATTAACGTTTTAATAACTATTCAGAATCTCAATACTTCAAATTACCGAGATGAAGTAACGAAATCTAACGCTAAATTTTTGTATGTAAAGTCAGTCTTGATATTATTATAATAAAATGATCGCTCTAACTAGCGAATATAAAAACTGTGCTATATTGCACGCTCAAGGGAATATTCAGAATTAAAGGTCACTGATAAGTAACAATAAATGGAATATATCAAATGCCATCGCTCGAAGATATCAGCTGATTGAATGTTCAAATGTAATCGGGGCAGATTAGTTTTATCTACCCTTCACAGCCATATACCACAGCGACCTGTTTTCGGTGATATATTTATCAAAGACGCATATAGATTTAGTGGCTTTGGTAGCGAAGGTTATGCGGGTAATTGAAATTATGTTAATTCTGCTTCATATAACTCTCTTTACATGTTGTCTCCTGGTTAGAAATAAGTTATGATCATAAGGAAATCAAAAGCAGATAAAAAATTATGCCAGAGTAAATTAATGTGACAATCCATGGTATCAAATCGTTGATTTCACTCCATTACTGATGTTAAGCAACGCACCGATAAATCGGAGATTAGATGTCCTTAGAAGTTCCTTAGCACTGCGGAAAAAAATAAAAAAGAAAGTATTTATATATGTGTGTATATATATATATATATATATATATATATATGTATATATATATATATATATATATATATATATATATATATATATTATTTAGCAAGAAAGAGGTTAAGATACTTTTCAAAATGTTTCGAATAAAAGAATAAATAGTATTTATTTTCACGGTGAAAAAAAAAATTTTAATAATCCGAAAGCATTTTGAAATTTCGCATTTCGCATTAAAAATATTCTTATGTTTAAAAGCTTATAGGATTTTATTCGCTTTTGAATCGCTTTAAAATGTGCTCGTAATTTTGTCGAACATACATAATGTTAAAGTATTTAATATAGAGAAGATATAAAACAAGCAACGTAAACCGTACCGATTTAGAACCATGGGATGGCCGCCACCTTAATTTATTTCCTAGTGTCGTTAATGCCACAAGTTTTAGGATATCGATAAATTTTCATATTTTTCTGGAGTGATAAAATAAAATAATATTACTTTTATGGGACTAGACAATAAAAAATATCTGATGCTGTAGTAAGTTATACATTAATACTTACGAGTTCGTTCACTTTGCTGTACCTAGACCGTTATTGTTGCCACTACTCCATTGCTTGACGTCGTAGTACCACGGTAAATACCAGGTTTCACGTTTTAGGCTTTCTAATTTGAAAAAGAACGAATCTCGACCATTGCTTTAAAATAACTGTATTGCAATGGATCATAACAAAGAATTATTCAGAGCTAGTAAATCAGAAAACCTTTCCCATTTCCCAATCATCTATCTTAACGTGGTTACATACGCTAACATAGTAACAAGTCTAATAAAATTGCGAAACGGGCTTTGAAAAAGATATTTATCATTATATGGAAATTACACTGAAAAATAAATTTGGTAATATGATAAGTTATGGTTTTCCAAAATTAAATAAAATGGAAAATTGACTCGTATTACGACTTTTTCCAAATACTCGCTCAAAATGTTATTGTAGAGCAAGTATAAAAAATTAGCTGCATAAAAATATTATTCTACATAATTCTCCCTACCTATTGAGAAATAATAAGGGACAGTTTCCTTAAGAGAATCTACTTCTATTTGAATATATTAAATCATTATATTTATATCTTAAAGCGAAATACAATTCCCTAAACCGAGATTCATTACGTGTGCGTACTCGCATTAAGATAATGATCTTTTTTATCCTAAGGTGCAGGGCAGTTGGATTTTTATTTTCTTCATCTCTAGCCCAGATTAAGGAAAAAAGTTTGAGGTGGTTATCTAATTTTATAAACAAAAAAAAATTGTAGAAAATCTATTTACTTACAAGTCAATTAAAGGATGTGAGCGCACTTTTCACACCAATAAGAAATCCAATAAATTTCGACTTGCAAAATGATTCTGTTAGGAAGTATCCTGTAGAAAATTTTAAATTCTTTTAATAATTTGAATCATCGTCAAAAATTAACTTTTTCCTATGGTATTTTAAATCCAGTTGGTGTTGTTCCGTTTAAGCAAAACCTCAGTTAAAGTTAAAGATGATGAAAGTTTAAAGACTTAATAAGTTCTGGAGATGTTGGGGTATGTAATATTTGCCAAGTGTTAGGAACGCTTTATAATTTTAAAAAAGAAGAAGTGTTTATTTGAAATTTTTTTTTTATATAATAAATGTTTAAATAATAAGATAATAATAAATTAATGAACGAGTTTATTTTAGATATTGAAAATGACGATGACGACAACGACGGTAAATCTACATCGTAAAATTATATTGATAATTAATTATAAAGCAATGAAACAAATTTACCCGTTAATTCATCGTTTGTGTTAACTCAGGTTTTGTTAACGACTGCCGCATTGTGCCTTTATATGTTTTTGTATGGTTATTGCATTAAACGTTTAATTTAAGTAATTGACGTCAATTTAGTAACAATTACATAAATATTAATAATGTGTGATACATTAATAATCAATCAATACAACACGCAAAATTAATATTAGTTGTAGCATCACTTCCTTAGGGTGGTAAAATGAAACTGATTATTTTCTAGTTTTATTTCAAAGCGTAGACTTAAATGTTGGTTTAATTAATATGAACTAATTACCTTAATACAGCTCAAGAAATATGTAAGACGATATTTGCGTATTATGTGCTGATTAAAAAAAATAATAAATAAAATATAATTTTCAATGAACATTATACGAAAGCATAGTATTATCAGTATTTACATATGAAGAGTGTATATTAATAGTTACACACGAAAAGCTATTCCAGGCGTTTTCTTGGCATAGCAATTGGAACAATGATAAGAAAAATAATATTATTTAAGCAATTTTGGGTCATCCCTTCTCTCTCTCTCTACAATACTACATTTTCTATTTTTTTTATGTACTTTTGTGTGTGTAAATACTTCACAATTATTGTAGTGGCGTTCCTGAAAAACAACATTTTATTGCCATGAGAGTTTCAATTTTAGACCCTTTGTTGTTGCTAGGTCTATATCAAATACTTTCTTATATTGGAAGCTACAATTTAAATTATTTAAACAACATAAAATACAAAATATAAAAAAGTTACCGGTAATAAAACTAATGTATTTTTGAAAAATTCAAAATATATTTACACCCGTCGAAAATATGTTAAGCGATATATTTTCATGGTAAAGTCTCCATTACCATTTGTTAGTACCTTGTTAGAAGTACTAAGTACTCTTAAACGTTAAATTTTTTGTAAGTACGTGCATACAAAAACTTCGAAGTTCTGCTCATATTTATAGATTTATTTCTTGTTGTTATTCTTTGATATAAAATAATATTTATTTTTATATAAAACACCTGCACATTATAATGAACTATTTATTATTTTGTACAAAAGGATAAACTTTACAACTATTAAAATTAACAGATATTTTGATTTATTTTACATAATGAGTTGTTTAAGAATCAATGTGATCATAACGGTTCAGAAATAAATTCGATAGTTTGGTTTAATATTTTTTATTTACCCAAACTGCTTGGTTTCAAATATTTGCCACTAACCGATTAGTTTCATTCTAACTGAAATTTAAAATCGGCAAAATAAACTATTTCTCCTTCCATCACGAACATTTCTCGTACTTTAATTATTTTATACGTCGTCTAAAGCGTAAGTATTTAAATAATATTAAAACTAACTAACTACTTCAGTTTAGAAAAAAATAATTCAATTTTCAAATAATATAACAAAATAGGTAAAATAACGCCTATGCGAAACGCTAATCGTAAATGTGTATTTTAGAGTTTAAGATTATCTTTATTGTTTATATAGTTAAAAAATCATAGTTATTTAAAACAGTTACGTGTATTTTTAGTAACTCTTCAGTTGACTTTTCATAGAGACTTAATAAAGGATCAATTTTGTTTTGTGACGTTACCGGCGTATTTGGTTTAAACGATGTACCTACCTAAGTTACGCGAGGGAAAGTAAAAAGTAATCGATTAGGGATATTTTCGTTAATAAACGCTATAAATATAGAATTTAATGTACCATTTCTCAACCAAATATTTACCAAAAGAAAATGTATCGTCGTGCTGTAAACGTCATGAGCTTATAAATTGATATACAGTTTAGAGCGCTTTTCTTTTTTCGGTAAGTGGAAAAAATTATACTAAAGTTATAGAATTTTAGTTGCTTTTAACAATATATTATTTGTTATAAAATAAATTAGATAAATCCAATAACAAGCAATTACCTTACCTTTAAAACCATTATTAGATTATGATAAAAGCAATTTGTATTATCATCGTCTCCACTGAATGAGATAAGTTGCTTCCAGAGCATCTAAAAATCATCACAATTGATTTGTTATATGGGGACCATGATCGATGAAGATGTAGTAAAATTACCTCGAAATTCATAAATCGAGATCTTCGAACAAATTTATTTTTGTAAAATTCATCCAAAAGCCGCAACATTAAATTTTGAAAAAAATGTGTTCAGAACAATATAAATAAACTATGGTGAATAATGCAATGTTTTTAAAATTGTTATGTTCAGTTTTCTGTGTGTCTTTGTTTGTGTATCGCACAAAAAACACTGAATAAATTTTAATGTAGGATTTGGGTTTGATATTTCAATATGATTCCGACGAAACCGGAGCTCATATTATCTCGATACAATGCCAAAAAATGGAGAAGCAACAAAAAAAGCCAAAAAAACTATTTACCAATAATATTTAAAAAAAATTTTTACCTTTTTTTACCGCAAGCTAGCTGAAGAAATGTTATAATAATAATAAAGAATTTCTATAAAATGATGTATTAAACATTAGTATAATGACGATATATGAATGTCTGTAATATATATATATATATATATATATATATATATATATATATATATATATATATATATATTACAGACATTCATACATCCGGAAATCGAACCTAAACCTCCAAGGTGCGCCATGCCGTCAAAGGTCTGCCTAGCGATCAATCCAACGCACTATGTAATTAATTACCCAACTGAATAAAGTTGCATATGAAACTAGTCGTAAAAATAAATATCATAAAAATGACTAAATAAATTAAATACATTTTGAAAAGGAGCTAAATTTGGTACCTAAATAGCATTTGAATTTCACCCTCAAGAGAGAAAAGTTAAGAAATAAAAATATAAACCAATTTTTTTCATTCGTAGCAAGAGAAATAACTTGCTTATAAGTCATTACTCATCTTCAGACTTCGTAGAAGCTAAACGTGTCTTCAATATTTTAGATCCATCGTAATGTATTTCTCAATAAAATCGTTTATTTAAATTCGTAAGATAGTTTTGTGTCATTGTATTTTTATCATCATCCTATGATTACTTCACGTGTCCATAATATTGCCTTATTCTTTTGTGTTCTATTTTTAGCAAATTACAATACGTTTATTAAATGGATATTAAAATTGATTTTGATTATTCTTACGTATTTGTTTAATTACTTTTGTTCTCTATTTTGTTCATATTCATAAAAATACAATTGGACCTATACCTAATGAAAAGCGTGAGTGGAAATCAGGACTTTAAAAAACTTTTTTTGCTTATAATTTTGCCTTCTTCCGTAGAGTTTATAAAGCATTTTAAAATATATAATTTTTTCAGAATACTTATACGTATTAAATTACTTTTATTTGAATATTTTTGCTCTAATTTTGATTATAATAAATAGTATGGATGGAAACCAATACATTTCAACAAAAATGGTTTTATTTCGATTATGATATCCAATTATATAATTAACACGCTCAACGTGGGAACCAAACTATAGAGGCACAATCGCTATTCAATCTAAGAGGATTCATCAATATTGCCTATTATGTAATTGGAAAAGAAACTTGTGCTGAGCATTATTTTGCACTGGCACAAAAGCAATTCACTATTTATTAAAAAACATTGAGGTAACAGCATTTCTTTGGTGCCAATAATATTTTTAAAACGCTTCACATGAAACAGTATAAATAATGAATCATAAGAAAGACACTCAAAAACCGCAATCTTCATCCAAGTTATTTATAAAAAAAATTCCAATTTAATATTTATATTTCCAGTTAATGTCATACTAAATAAGTTACGTTTTCACTTATAAATTTAAAAAGATGTTACATTTTATTTAAAAAGCAGAATTGTTCATCACATATTATTTAGAAAACTTTTGGTTTAAGCTTAATTTGCTGAGCCAAACTTATTTAAATATTTAATATATTTCTAGATAAGAGTAACGTATGTATCTGACATCGATTAGATATACAGGAAAATTTGTTAAATTTTATGTACTGTCTAGTACCAAATATAACAAATGTCTATATAAATCTAAATGAAACGGAATGCTAATATAACACACAGGTCACACTCACATCCTGCTAAAAATTACAAAATTTCTGTAACATTTTAAACCATTTATCTCTTTTTCTTTTATCCCATTTTTCCTTAATTGGTATAGCCCTTAGGTAGGGCAACTTTTTACGTTTTGTGGAAGATATTTAAAAATATCTGACAGTCATGAAAAAAATGGCCAAATAAAGTTAGATATATTTCCATAGGTTGAAATTTTTTAGAATTTGAAGTTTTCCCATGTGTAATAGTGGTAACTAAAAAGTAATGCTTGATATTCTTACTGTAGGTTTGGAAATTGTATTATCGTCTTTTTATTGTTTTTTTAAGTCTTAACATTTTACCAGAAATATCAATCACATAAGGTTTTTCACCACTTATTGTGAAAAAGAACAGTAAGGCATCTAATATTCAATATGAAACTATTTTTCTTGCTCCATATTAAAGATCAAACTTAATTACAAGGTATATGAATTCAAAATTACTATTTGGCATTTTTAGATCCATCCAAAGACGTTAATATCAATAACGCTTATTACTTGCATATCATTATTAAAATCAATTGATTTCAATTCTAAAACGAGTAATCACTTTTGTAAAGAGATCTGTGATAGAAAAGACACATAATAATAATTTAAAACCTATATTTTTAATCAGATTTTAAGCTAAAGACTAACAAACGTTTCATTGAAATCAATATGACCTTCTAGGTCATCCCATTAATTTAATAAAGTGGAAAATCATGTTTCCTTGCTTATTGGTTTTTTAGGAATTCACAGAGTAACAACAAATCCTATTGGTATTCAACATCTAAAATATAATAAGTTATAGTTTCCAAATTATCATAGGCTAAATAATATGTATATTTTTCATATAATTTTTTAGATACCATTAATATTATCAAAGTTATCGGAGAGTAAAATTGACCCTTCAAATTTTGTAGTTTGATTTGGCAGTTTAAAAAAATTCAAAGATTTGTAAAAGTGAATAAACGTGGAAACGCATGTCTTAGTGAAGTTTGGCATAATGAAATCGTACGTGAAAGAAAAGAATAGAGGAATAAAAGCTGGTAAAATGTCATCATTATATTTTTGTTAATTAAAACAGAGCGCAGGAACAGTAGACGGGAAAATTTTCTGAAACATGAATACAGGGTATTTTATGGTTAAGGTAGAAAGTATAAAAGGCACTGAATGATATTTTATTGTATATGGGATTATTTAATTTTGTTACAAAACACACGATGCGAAATAAACGAAATTATCAGGTATCGAAAGTACGACATTCGTTTCCGAAAGCGTGCCATTCTGGACGGGGTAGGGATTAATAAAGATACACAAGCTTAATAAATATGTGGAGTATTATTTCCTCAATTTCCTTACGAAAATATGAAAGTGACGGGATTACATTGAAAGCATATAAAATCTGCTTCTTTAATAAGTTTTTAATCGATTGGAATAACTAATAAAAAATTGTCTATTACGTACGTAGTTTACATCCTTGGGATATTTTTTCTATAAATAATATTTACATTCATTACTTGTTGCTAGTATTGCGAGATTTAACCCAAATTCGTTAATTGACAGCAAGTGTATAAGACTGAGTGTTTCTTTCATATCTCTTTTAACAGGAAGTTAAACTTCTTTGTTACTGATGATACAATTTTAATAAAATAAGGGAAAAATTGTAGACTTTGCCGGAAAAGTTTTCAGAGAGCGGTACGAGTGTACCTTAGAAGATTATGGAAGTAAAGTGCGCTCATTTTCATTGAAAATTACATAATATCAAATCCACTAACTGCATAACACCAATTGTCCACATCTTAAGCCGCTGTAATCTCATAGATTTCGTTATTAAGATTAAAAAAAATATCAATTGCGTGTCGGATCTCGTATAAATTAGGTATCCACAATCATGTTATACAATCTAAGTTACATGTGTTTTATAAAGTCCTACATCACCCTCACACATACCCATAAAGGTGGTTGAATAAGTATTTTAATACTTCAACAGTCGGATCTACTACTGTGATTCGATTTTTTTTAATTAAATATTATTAGACTAATTTTAATATTTCATATTAATTTAGCTTAAACATACTAGCAAACTCAATCGTCCACTAATTTCGGCCCAGTCAATAGTTTTTTTTTAGTTAAATTCTTTTCACTAAATATTTTTTTTATTAATTTATCACTTCCTTAAACTATAAAACTATTATATAGTTTAAAAACTAATGAAGAAAGTTACATGGAAAATTAGGATTAAAGTCAATTTTCAGTATTTTTTCCCAGATTTTTTATGGATTTGTTTGGAAATGGGGGAACATACCACGAAAAAAATTGCCTAATGATATTTCACAAAACAGACTGCACGAAAAATTGTTTTCATCCCGAATTCTTAAAAATATTATATATTATTTGCAATTTTCACCTGAAGCACATGCATGCACAATTTTATGTACGTTGGCCTAAATATGTAGAAATTTCACATTTAGGCTAACGAGGGTGTGACAGATCGACGAACACAAACATAGATATGAAAAAAATTATAAAGGCTATCTGATTAAAAGCAAGTTGTATACTAACGCTTATAATGACCAATGTATAGAAAATAAACTAATTACTCTTACCGATGATGATACAAGTAAACACAACCTGTAAACTATATTTATAACTATACATAAACATAATATTGCATCATTTCATCTACCTACTCATAACTTTTATATTTAGCTACTAGAATTACGTACGAGTTTATTTAAGGGTAGGTCCCTAGCATTTCTATTAAACAAATATTAATTTTTTAAAACGCAAATGCATTCTCTACCATACCTTTCACAGACATAAATACAGGGTACATAGTAAAATTATATTATGTAAATATATAAATATATTGCTTAGCATATCTTTTGCAGACATGATAAATATACATTTTAAAATGCGAAGTAATTTTTACAATTTCTCTGAAATTGTTACTGATCCAACTACATGTTGGTTTACCATAACTCATAAAGTAGCAGAGCCCATTTAACTTTGTAAAATTTCTTTTTAATTTTGTTATATGTACTACTTTTGTAAGTACATCCCAGGTATTAAAAAAAATCAGCTAGTCAGGAATATGTTGATACTATTCTTAAAATGCGTTAATATTTAACATCGCTAGGTTTGAGTGCCGATAATGCAACGTGCACAGGATGCCTAAAGTGTTTTTGGACCAAATGATCCTGATGATTTTTTGTTAAATTGGTGGAAGTAATGAAACTTAGCATTTTCTTAAAATATAGGTATTAAAATAGTAAAAGTTTCAGAATATATTGGTAAAGACATTTTAGTTAAGATTTTTTGTTTTCATAACTACGGTCCCCAATTCCTTTTAACAAAGAAACGTTCGTGAGAATATATAATCCTATGATGAAAAAGAGTAATAACCCAAAGCCATATAAAAATAAGATTCAAAGCTATTGTGATTTAAAAGAAAAGTTTAAAATCCCACAAATCAATATTTCTGAAATTGCTTTAATTCAAATTATGAAAAAATCCTACCTAGAAGTTCACTTTAAATTTACCACAAAAATTATGACGATGACTACATATTCGTGAAATATAAAATTTTGAAAGTTATTTACGTAATTTTCGTCAGGTTGAAAAATATCTCATTATTATACAAAACTTTCACAGAACGACTTTTACTTGCTGTATTTATATAGATTCTAATGAATTTTTAAACACAACCATAGTCATCATTACCAGATACTATGAATTGCAAAAAATGTCGAATTGCTCTGTTACTAATATTCTCAAAAGAGCAACTTTACTCCTGATGGAGCTGCTCCTCAATAGAGTGACATTTAATCCTGGCTCAATTAAGCCATCCCACTGGTAATGTATTAAATAAGCTTATAAATTATTTCACCTATACAATTATTTAATACTTTGGTCATAAGTACCAAAAGTGTTTTGGTATTTATGTAATAGTATTAACTTTATCCATTATTGTATTACTCTATCCGTTCATGGTTTTGTCTATGTTTTAGCATATTATGGTTGTAAGTGGCCTACCACTTATGGCCATTATCGTAGTCAAAAAGGACCGTTATTATTTGAATTTTGGGAATCCAATTATAACTTTAAATTTATTCTCCAGTAACCGATTTCCTTCAACATGTACTTGCCAATCCAATAATATATCAAAACTATAATTCCAAATACGTTCATTATATTATTGAGAATGATTACTCACATAGAAATTTCACATGGTCTTAATCCAATTTAGAAAAACTTGAAATTTACTTTACATGTAACAAGAACCAAAGGGCGAAGTTGTGAGATGTAGAGAAGTTATATTTTCCTAAAGTTTACATCATGCATGTTTATTTATATATAATTCAAGATTCTATAAGAAGGGATCCTAAGAAGAGTTGCAGAGATTTGATAGCAGTGTGTTACGCCGATCAGAAAGCGGCCTCGTTATCTTGCTGTTGATACAATATCATAGAGTTGTCTATGAGCATTATAAAGTACAGCTGTATCAAAATATATTGTGTTAAAGATCTTGAAGTGGGAGTTGTAACGTATCGATTTTATTTAATCGTTAATCGTTTAGGATAAACATGTAAATTTTGTTCAATTGGACGCTTACCGTCACCGTTATCCTTCTAAGTGTACCTGCTATCTACCACGTATCTCCCTTTATAGTTACCAAAGGTGAACGTGAATCTTAATTCGAATTAAACACGTTTCACATTAACGTGTTTATATCGAATTATTATATCGATTTATATCCACATTATTATTTAGTTAGGTAAATCCAAGTTTGGAAGGATGATAGTCATGTTAGTTTAGTAAGTGGAAAAGTTGATGAGGAAGCAAATGTGCCAGGAGAGTTTGTTAATTACGTGAAATTATGTAGGAGTTTTTGCTTTGGAAAATTGGATTGGAATTAGAAATTTGATGTTGCGAACACGTTAAGCGTAGTTTTCGCTCATATTTATGTTTCTCTGAAGTTAGTTTACGTTATCTTATTATGTTTCCGGTGACTTTTATTATGAAAATTTACTTGAATTCAAAAGGAAAAAGATAATACTGGAAGTAAGATGACTTAATATAATAAAATTAATGAATTCGGTGTTAGTATTCCGATTTTTTCCATTTTATTGCTTTCTAACCAAACCTGACTTTTAGCAGCGCAGGCGAATTAATTAGATTCATACTTATTAACTAGACATTAACTAGATTCATACTTGCCGCGCAGCGTGTTTGCCAGCATTCTGCCTACAATTATTAGTTTTTATTATATTTTGCCGTATACTTCCATATCCAGCATATTTTTCAATACAAAAATAGTTTATAAAAAAGCCTAAGCCGTTTCTAATTAGATTTGGTAATCGGCTTGGGCGTTTTGTAAAATCACAACGCGTTACAATCGGTTTGGTGTTGCATAATCCGCCGGAATCCTTATCAGGCTATTTGCTATTTGTAAAACATCAGCGTTTTATAATGGCATATTAAATAACGGTGACATACAACTCATTCTCGAGACTTATATATTCTATTGTGATTCAGTTGGCGGTATCGAATGCCACTTAAACGATAAAAATAAAAACACAAAAATATCGTTACTACGTTACAAAAATATATAAAATGTTTTAAAATGGGTACCTATGAAACCAAAACTAAGTTTTTTTAAAGTCTACAAGGAAAATGAATTATGATATCAAAGTTCTTCAACACATGCATCTAGATATGTATTTTTCTTGTCAATAAAAGCAAAAAAGAAAACCTTACTGGATTTAGTTTACTAAATTAAATAGAAATAAAATCTTTAAATACAGTAGAAGCACCCTTTTTTATATTATCTTAAAAAGATCATCTCGGATTAATTGTTTGAATTGATAATTTGAAATTAAATCAAGGGGTTCGACCGGAAAACTGATGTCGTAAAGAAGTTATTTGTCAGACGGACGCTGTCATATATTTTCAGCTTCTTAATTAAATAAAATTTTCATGTTTTCTAAAATCCATTCAATATGCTTCTGCGTGTGTCAAACTGGATATATGTAAGGAACATACGACTTAACAAGATCTGTGTCGTAATTCTTTGACTATCGAATTTACATTCAAAACTGCCATAGTAATATCCAAACACGACGATATAGTGGTTAACCACTTCTTAAACAATGATTTAAATTCCGCATGAAAGAGTTAAACTACCGTCCATTCCACACCATTTACCCCTGACTTTCCCGGTCCATTTCTAAGTTCGTTATCTCAATCAGTCTGTACTAGTATCGGTAAGTGCGGTCGAGTAAATATTCTATTATGTTTTACTTAGCCAGCCTAAATCTAGATCTGTTTGAAGCAAAAAATTTGAGAGAACGGTTGGCCCAATGATTCTGCAATCAAGTTTGGGGAAAATTTAGGTATATATTAAATTCCCATACTACGATATCAGACGGCAGAGCTTAAATTGGCAAAATGTTAAAATTTTGATATTCCTTTCGTTTTTGTTCCATTGCTAGGTTGTATAAAAATTGTTTTCGTTGAAAGTACTTATCAGCAGCCTACTTCTCGCCTTCCTGTTTCCGTAATCTCACAGGTTCTTAATTTAGAAGAATAATAGCAATCACTTCGTTTATGCCAGCCTTTTAAAAGTCAGTTTTGATTATAGAGAAAAAAGTTTACTAAGGCGTAAATTAAAGTTTTGGATCTTGTTTTTTCGTATTTTGTTCTTTGTATTATTTAGCCAAAGCTGCATAAATGCAAATACACTTAATAAGTTACCTAAAAACTACCGTTTTTGTGATTTTATGTGTTTTGTTACTATATATAAAACTAGTAAAAAATAAAGACCATATAAAGAAAGATACCATATATAAAGACGTATTCTTTGTTTCCTTCTAGAGTCTAAACGGTTGGAATCGATTGTCTGAAATGGAATTATCAATAATAGAGTTACATAATCTTTAATTTCTTCGTGGCCCACGGCGAAAACGATAATGGGATACTTTCTAGAGAAGGTTCAGAAGTTCCCGGAACAGGGTTGCAAGTTAAACAAAACAGAAACTATTTTCCTCTTTCAATATTAAATAAATATATTTATTAGATTTTAAAGTTAATATTTCTAAACCATAATAAAATATTTTTTGGCTTTGCCCTGAAAATGAACCGACTTTGGCTCCTTCATTCCACTGTCCTCTTTAAATTTTCTTCATCAGAACTCTTTCTCCAGGTTTGGGAACAAATAAAAATTACTATGAGCTAGGTCAGTGCTATAGTGAATCAGCGTCTCAAACCGAGCTTGTGAACAGCATCGCAACTTTGTTTTTTATGAACTGGCGCCTTTTCTTGCAAAGCAATGCCATTCTGGCCAGTTTCTCGTGGCTCTTTTCCTTGATAGCTTCTTTTAGTTTACCAAATGTGGTGGTGTAGTACTGTCCAGTGACCTTTTTTTTTTAAAGTCGATCAATAAAATTCCTTAACAATCCCAAAGAACCGTAGCCACTAATTTTGCAGCTGACTCCGAGGCCATAAATTACTTACGAGGTGGAGAGCCCTTTTTGCATCGACTCATATTTGAAGACAGCGTCAAAGTGACATAACCCAAGTTTTATCTTCAGTCACAATTCTCCCCAAAATTTACGTAGTTTTGTCAGTACACAGCTTCGAAATCTCCCTAGACGCCTTGACCATTGTCGTTTTCGCAGCCCCTTAATTATTCTAGGGACCCATTTTCACTCACTTTAATCATGGTAAGATAGTCGTATAGAATTTTCAAAATTATTGCATCTGCTACACCCATTAATGTAAAAATTGTTTTTCTTCAGTAGAGTATTCTAATCCAAGTTGTTAGAATTTTTTCGACAATATTTGACATGATGGTCTCAATTGGCCGTCCTGAGCGGGGATCGTCTTCAATCGAATCTCGATGTCACTTATAACCCGT
Organism: Druceiella hillmani; assembly: GCA_039881145.1. Lineage (NCBI taxonomy): Eukaryota > Metazoa > Arthropoda > Insecta > Lepidoptera > Hepialidae > Druceiella > Druceiella hillmani. Next base: position 1,804,884 of record JAYKKI010000138.1, read on the forward strand.
GGTTCCATCAGGGCAATGACCTCCGTAAATAACTCCCATTTCACTCATGATTGGTTTAGGAGTTTTTACTTGCTTCTCGAGAAATTTAATCACAGCGCGTAGTTCGATTTGCTCCATGTTCGCAGTTCACTTCCAGATTTACTTTTTTAAGGGACGATTATTCATTAACGAATGACATTAGACTTTTCACTTGAATTCATCTAATGAGTTCCTAATTAGCGGGATACTAAAATAAATATATCCCCACTCCCTCCCTCTCCATTTCGCAGACTTTTGGATATTTCCGTAACTGTGGCGAGGCGTCTTTTATCAAACATCTGCTACAGTCTCCTTAAATTTAAACCATGCTACTAGAAAATTTTAAATTGGCGTAATTATGGTAATTAATAGGACAAAATTAATTCGAAAAAAAATTATAATATTTTCTTTCAAGTTTAACTACTCATCTTATATGTTTTTTTTTCTTCTCTCTTTTTGATATATTAAATAAAACAGATTAAATATGAAACTGTATATAACGCACGATTTATTTGTGAAAAAGGGTGAAAACTAGAATAATCGTTTAACAAAGATTTTTAAACAAAACGGCTCACAAATTTTCATCTCGTATTCTTACTTCTGAATTTATTAATACAAATATAAACCTGTCGAGCGCGAGTAACACTTGCACTGCGGAGATCCGTACACATTGAGGTTCTTATAAATATTTAGTCTGTGTTCGTAGTGTTTTGATTAAATTATTCACGAATATTAATTTTTCAGAACGTAAAAATATGGACTATTATATCTTTCACACGTGTAAAAACGTGATATATATTTCAAAAATCATAAGACCTAAGATAATTATAACTGTTTTTTTTAATTTTCTATTCAAATTTTACCAACTTTTTTTTAATGATTTTGGCTAAATAGTTTCGGAAATAAGGGGAAATGATCTATCTTCGCATATTTTTTAAATATTTATTTTAAATATGTAATTTAAAATCATGAAAAAATATTTATAATTGTTTATTCCTCACAATATACTCTTTTAAATTTTATACATAATGATAAAATAAAAAAATTAATCATATAATCCAGCCAATATTCGCGAAATTATGAAATACCTACCTATGTAGAGAAAGTAAAATGTCGTCTATTCATATATTTGTGTATGTTGTTTTTCCTTCATACTCAAAGGGGACAACAAATTTTAATAAAATTTACATGTACATGAAATACATTAAATAATTAAAAGATAGATTTTACATAATTACCCTTACATTTACGAAAGTAAACCACTGAAAGTAAATGCTAAAAACAAATTATGCCAATGTACGAAACATTGCTAATCACATAATTTTGAAAATTAGTGGGACATGTTCTATTTAACATACCAAGTTCATGAGTTAATTATTGCACGATATTTTATACTAGAGTGCTGTCGAATTGTTTGCCCAGCAAGTTGCACTGCAGTATAACAAAGTTAAAAGTTTTTTAAATTTTTCTCACACTGTGCGAACTAACTACGAGGAAAAGCTAGTTCACGTATATTCGATTAAAGCAATTTAAGTATTTGAATCGAAATTGAGAACGAAAAATAACAACTGACCTAAATTCCTTAAATCAAAGCAAAATAAAAATATTTGAGTAAAATTTTCATATTTCATTGATTTATCAGGTTATTAAAATTATATAAACACTGCATATTTAAAGGCACACACGTGACTGATGGTTACTTTAAGTACACAATTTTGTTAGTGAAAGTTGAAAAACTAACAGTATTAGTAAATGTAAAGATCTATAAATTTATACTTTTATATGGTGTTCCCAATTTGCAAGATTCTGCTTATATTTAACATCCTCTTTTTTGCTAAGATGAAACTTGTTTCCTGGGTTAGTAGATAAAATAAAATTTTCCAGCTCGTAATCTTTTCTTTTTCATTATCTTTTTATTCAATACATATTTTTTTAATACTTGACATAGTATACGAAAATTCATTTTTCACAAAAACTGACAGATGCAACGGATACGAGTACCTACAAACTGTTATAATTGAATAACTAAACTTGCTCAATACCGCCTAATATAACAAAATAAGTACCTATATATATATATATATATATATATATATATATATATACTTGTTAATTTTTCGTGAGAAAAATTCGACAAAGAATAGCATTTATTTTTATAAATTTGTTGCATGAGCATAATGTTAACAAGAAAGAAAGCAATATTTTTTACTCTCACCGATACTGGAAAATCTTAAGTAAATATTTATGGCGTTCGAAGTCAGTAAAATAATTTCTACACCGTTAATTATGGAACTAGTTTATCAGGAATTCGTTTATCAGGAACAGATGATCATTTTTTTAGCTCCCCACTTAACTTCACCTCCTCTCAGAACAACCAATGACGTCTCCAATAAGGTCGACGTGCCCTGGCGAGACGGTCGTACCTTTATGAATGAGACGTAGTTTTGTGTCAAAAATATATAAATTATATACTAAACTAATATTATTTGGTTTAAATACATTTAATAAAAATAATGTATTTTTATACTGTATACTTTTGAATATTTCATTTAAGATGTGTTTGTTTACGAGGTTTAGGAGCTGAGAAAACTTTTAACTTTCTTGTATTCATTTTTGTACTAATTGTTTACATAATAGGTAAAAATGTTTTAATGAAAGTTCTATTACATATGAGCTTAAAATGTATTGTGTTTCATAAAGCCATTACACTACATGGAACTAAAGGCAATTCCGACATAAAATATATGGAAAAATATTGATATTAACACCGAAAATACGTAATATGTAATGAAAGAAGAATTTTAGATCAAAATTTATTATTTATTTTACAATTTTATTGAGATCATAAATAAGTGCTTGAGTGGAGGCACTTATTCCACAACGGATAAAAAGGAAAAAAAAATAGGTTGACCAAGATATTTCTTAACGTAAAATATAATATTTCATACTTCATAAAAATAAATGTAATTTAAATTGTGAACCATAATTGACATTGTTATTTAAATTATAACAAACTAAAACGTAAATAAAAAAAATTCTTTATTAAAGACGAAAATAATTAGAAATATCGACCGTTTCTTCAGGATATTCACGAAAACATTTTATCAAGGATTAAGGAATCAGTTGATTCCGTAGTCTTGCAACTAGAACAGCAAATGAGTTTTATACAAATTAGTAACATTTGGTAATAAGCGCAGTCAATAGGTTTTCCGCGCGTAACAACTGTCATGGTAAATCACCTTAACTTTCATCTTATATAATTTACCTTATATTTATACCTAAAATTTTAACCAAATATAAAATAAAAACTCTCGATAACAACTTTAACGCTAAACTAAAATAAAAAAGAATTGTTCTCAATTATATATAGAAATAGTTTATATCCGACCACTTAAACTGACACAAATGTAAATTCACAACTTTATAACAAGTAGCGAAAAATATTAAACTGTCTTCTTTTCGGAGAAGCACACTACATACATACATCGTTCATCGTAAGGTCAAATAGCCTTTAAGTACCCTTCACCCATAACGTTAATAATGTGTCAGAACCATTATAGATTATCACTATTTTTCAAAGAACCTTTCCAGTCTGTCCCATACGACTAATAGTGTTTGCCCATCCTTTTTGCCTCTTTATGTAATAATTGATCTACACAAGACCATCAGTCATAGAAGGACGACGTCGCACCCTATTAAGGCAAAGCTTGGCCTCCAAGATCGATGATTGAGGGGTTGCGTTACATGTTACAGGCAATATTAGACGCAGTACGCATTGACGCTTCTAAAAATATATTACGATTTAAAGGAAACTGCCTGTAATATTTTAGTTTTTTGTTTCATATCCAGTCAAAATCATACTTTATCGTAATAAATAATTGAAATTTAGGATCAAATAAGTGAAACATTATGTATTAAATTCATTAATGTTGATTTTAACAGTTAGTAATTTCTATAAACACTTAATGTTCTTCATTTTTACGAATATGCAATGGCAAAATTAATTTTGAATTTTATGCAATGGATTTCAAAAGCGCAATAAATATTCAAAAAAAAATTTCGTATGAAGCTTTTCACATTTTTTGAAAGTAACATAGGAAATATATTATTTACTGACTTTTATAACTTCCATAGTTCTAAAACCTTTGTTATTCTTTTCATTTTAGACCACTTTTTATTTTCATTTGAAAATGCTCCTTTTCTTAGATTTTCTGCCACCAGTTCTTTGAGTTTATCTATATGTGTGTGTCCGAGTCTTGTTTCTTCTTGGTTTCCTATGAGTGATCTCTTAACTATCCTTTTCTAACGACTTTTTTCGTATGCCTCGGTCACTAGATTCTTCCAATAAATTATATGGCAATATCAATTTCTTTTTATTTATTTCATTTCTTTTGTTTCTTCTTATTCTCCACTGTCCATTTTAACAGGTTGCTCAAAAACATTCCCAAAAATAAATGTTTCACGTAACAAGGAGCCCTTGGCTATTATTTCTTTAGCTTCAAACATTTTTGTTTAATATCTTATTGAAAACGGAAACGCCATTAACAAAGAGCGCATATTAATTTCTCTGATTATAATATAGCCGGTCGGCCGTCTGTACTGGTTTGTTAACTACAACTAGGGGAAGCTCATTTTATATGGAGAGAGCCTTCGGTCATGGTATATTTATAAAAAAGAAAGTAAATTTACAAAACTTTTAAATATATATATATATATATATATATATATATATATATATATATATATATATATATATATTTATGTAATATGAGTAGAACTCGCTATGAGGGTTTCTTTAAAGCATTTTTTATAGTCATTTAAGTGCACACATTAAACTATTCCGTAATGTATTTCTATTGATCTATTCGAAATATTAATTTTTCACAACATAAATAAACCTACGCCTACCACATTTTCCACAGGCGTAAAAACATTATATATATTTAAATAGTATTATTTTTCACCACGTAAATGTATATATTTATTACTGGTATACCATTCAAAGGCAAAATGGATAAACATTTTAAAATACAAATTTATTTTTTAAAATGATTTAAGTCACTTGTAAAGAGTTTCTGTGAATTTTTTACAAACTCAACTACATGTCTTGAGCCTTTTGCCTATAATTCGTAAAACCGTAGAGCTAATTTAGATATAGTAATTTTCCTTTCAATTTCATTATATATACCACATACTATTTTAAATAATCAAAATAGATATTGAACAATAGCAGTTTAGCTTAGAAGTTGGGGATATGTACCTCTAACCACTCAATAATAGCCAATTTAAATCTTGATATTTCGTAAACAGCTGTATTGAAAAAGTATTCATAACGGTCTTCCCATATTTTTGAATGATCTATTAAACGATATCCTACACAAGTGCTATGCGAAGAAAATAATTCGTCCGCATTTCTTAACTAAGGGAGGTAAGATAATATTTTCTTTTAAAAGACTTAATTTCATAACTTTTTAGGCAATAATAACACGTATAACCGGGTCAAATTTTAACTTTATAAATACATGAAAAAACAAAGAACTCTCATACATACTTTCTAATTTTTATTTATTGACTGCAGCTTGGAAATAAATCGTGTTTTTAACACATGTATTATTCCTTATGTAGGATAAATCGATTAAAAATTTAAAATATGGATAATATGCTTGGATCCGTTATGAGTTTAAATATCTGATTACAATCACATAATGTAATAATTTTGCCATCAACAAGATTATTTTGTCAATTTCATCCGTAATATATCGTTTCCCTAATTTCATTATATGCCATGTGCAAATAATGTATTTTGTTCATTCCTTAATATACCCATTGGCTATGAAATATTATACTTCAATGCTTTTTATCTTATAAGAAAATCATGACAAAATAGATCTGAAATAAATGAGATCACCTTCAGAAATTCCGTCCATATCGTACGTGTTCGGTAATGTCTTCTGTATTGTTAAACGTTGATAACCTCAGTACATAGCTGTATTAAATTACCATTTAATTTTTTATTCATTTTGAAGAAACTCAAATATATTACTATGTTCCATTTTAACTTTCATTTCATTAAATATTCGGTGTAATTACTATATAAGAAAAATACGCTGTAGTGTCATCCAGGAGAAATAATCTCAAACTGTTAAACACTTATCTGCCCGAGCATTTAACCTTCAACTTAGCTTCGAGCATCGCAACAGAGGTGTTTATATCATCCCCATACATATTTATGGGTGACGGTTTATGAAGAAATAAGGTTATACTCGGATCAAGGTTATCTCACTTGGAGGGTCCTCCTAGACGACGCGGCTTATGAATGGCCAAAGTCTATATCACCCCAAAACGTGGAAATAAGCATTCTGGGTTTTCATAGCGGTATATTCCTTTTTTAAATTTAAGTAGTTATATGTTTTCATGAAGTCAAAAGATATTTTTGTGATTTTTTTAAGATGATGGTTACATTTTGTCCATAAATATTTTTCAGTTTTGCAGCGTAACTTAAAAAAATTACTAATTACTAGTAATTCATTTTTAAAATTTTGTTTTGTTAACTGCAAGTTTATTAAAAAGTTATATTCCCGTCACTTGAAGTCAATGACATAAATTATTTTGCTAATTCTCGGAAGTCAAATTATAATCTTTAATTTTAATTTTTAGTGGACGCATTAGAATAATTTTAATTACTCTATTTTGGAACTATATATTTTTTCCATCTAGCCTCTTGTTTGTGAACATTTAATTTTATTATTCATAGGCCGCACGCAAAAGTTTTGGAAATATGTAAAATTATGTACTATTAGAAGTGTTAGCTGCCCATATCATCTATTTGGTCATCTTCTATAACATACAGTGATTATTGGAAAGGCTATAGTTCTAAATCTTTCACTTCGCTCATTCTTTGCATGCAAATCTAAATATTTCTTTATTTAGTCATTTTCAGCCACAAACGTCGAATACACCACGTATTGGATTCGAGGAATATGGAAGAAGTAACTAATAAACCAAAATGTTAATTCAGAATGTACTTTTATGTACGTTTCCAATTTTTCTCATTCTAAAGCAGATTATTCCACAAAAGGAACATTTTTTAGTAACTTGATGAAAAACGCTCTTAAAAATATTTGAAAATACCTATATATTTTTATCATAAAAAGAAAATATTTTTGAAATGATATATTTCAAAGCCCAGTTTGTTGGACTAATTCCATCTAATCATCGGAATATGAAAATGAAATTTGTAAAAAATACTTTCCTTATGGAATTTGCATTATAAAAGGCATTTTTATTACACTGTATTAATTTTTACAGGAGAAATTTTATAATTATCTTATTTCTAAATTATACTTGTTATAGTTTGTATATATACTTACATTCAAATATTAAAAAGAAAATTTAAAAATGTTTCTGCCCGAGAGAACACAGGAAAACTATAAAGAATTCCTTATCTGCGCAATCAAATAAAAAAGGTGTGCAATCTTGCTAACATCACCTTTTTAAGAAAAGTATTTGTATTGTTTATATTTCAATCCCTTGGTAAAAACCAGTTTTCCCCAGAAAAGGGAACACGCGGCTTCCTTTTAGAAACTCAGAACTAAAAAACTACAAAATTAATTAACAGAGTCTACCGTTTTATGATGTATTTAGCCTTTAGCGCGCGTATTGAAATTTATATAATTCGGGACCGTAACCTAATATAATACACCAGTAGATGCTATTTAGAGATATATGTAGTAATGTTCCTAGGAAAACGTGATTCGAACATCGACTCATCGTCGACAAGATAATTCTCAGTCTAGAAAAGTTAATCGATAAAAACCAATCGTTACAAAGACCATAAATAAACAAATAAGTAAATTTCTAAACTTAAATTCAGTGCATTTGCTTACTCGTAACATTCACCCGATGTCAAACAGCTATCCCATTTTATAAAGCCTTCTGCCGTAGCTGCTACACAGTACCATCCATTTATATTATTAATTTCCTTTAAATTCAACCTAATAAAAAAAGAAATTTCACTGTGTGGTTTATTGAAGGAAAGTGTTAATTATATATTTTACTTTCAATGGAAACTCCCCTGTGTTTATGTGCTTATACGTACATATTACGGGACATTTTCAAACAGTAAATTATGTTGAATTTGTGCGTATAAATTGTCACAGCTCAGAAAACAATTCATTTTTGTGAGAATGATACTGCGCTAACTTTTCACCATTTTACCACACAAGAATAAACTATCGAAAAAGAATTCGTTTCTTTACTGAAACATTGACTTTCGTATATTCGCTAGATCACCGTTTTATGTCTATTCAGGTCGTCGAGAAAAATCACCGCTTGAAAATCGATCCGTCCTTTTCATCGTAAATACCGAGGTGATACGTAATGTAACTCAGGATGTAAAAGTGTCGCCGCGAATCGCTTCAGGGAATCGGTAAAAAGTATCAATAAAAACGAATCGTCAACTCCATTATAGTCTTCATTGCTTATTGCTGCAGTCGGTACCAAAAATATCTCATGTCTCAAAAACTACACGACATATCTTATGCAAATAAATTTTCCTTGAAAGTATATTTTAATTTTTACTTCCTTAACTTTTTTCAAAATTTTACACATGTTGGTTGAAATGTGGCACAATTTTTAAAACTTTGAAAGTGCAAGTCTCACCAACTATGGACTTCAATGAAAAGTTATTTTGGAACATCTATATCATTTTTTAAAACTTAACTAATGAAACCTATACGTCAATGTGCACTGCATTTTTTCCATCCATTAATTAAATGTATGAAGTGCCACCCCTAATATAATTTTTTTTTCATAATTTCACTATTTCTCTATATATGTACCATTCAAATGTCATTTATGTAATGCCAATAATCTCCGAATAAATTGGCTGTGATATACGGACATACAGACGAATAACACAAAATTGTAATGGTTCCGGTGTTCCCATTTGGCTACGGAATTCTAAAAACTATACTTACATAATATTTCCCATATACACTACGTAAATTTAAATTAACGTACTTACGTTTTATGACAGTTAAACATATAAGAAAAAAAAATTCGTTGACATGACGAAATTAGAAGAGGTTGGTTTTTTTTTATTTGGTTACGGAACCGGAGACGAACGATCTATTGAAAATTTACTTAAACAAAGCTTTCGTCAAAATGAAGCAATGTATGAATGACATATATGCATCTTACTAATAAAAAAGTAACACAGTCACAACTTAATACTAAATCCCTTAACCTTGTATTGCATCACAAACGTGGTTGGTGATTCCTCATCAAGAGTAAGTAGACTTATTCGGTTCTTAATAGAAAGAAATAACTTCTAGAATCTGGGCTGCCAAACAACGTAACCATAGAAATAACATAAACGCGATTATCTTTCTTTACTACATGCGCGCAGCCTACCAGTATTTTTGTGGTGTAGTTTATTTTTTGCATTTATCTCCTGAGCTTTCGGTTAGATCTAAAAATGAAAAGTTACATTTATAGACTAATGTAAATAGCCTGCAATCTGCGTGGTTCCAGTTTAATTAGTTTTCCTTTAGTTTTTGTGAGACATAGCTTTAAACTTTCAATGACATATCTTAAGAGCATCGAGTATCTTTTCGAGCTTGAAACCTTCTCGTTATGTTCATATCTAAAGTTAAAACATTAATTTAACAAAGGTTTAAAATGAACCCTTGTACAACTTAAAAAATATGCCGATGGCATATTTTTCGTAAAATCTTCTAATTATTAATTTCCTTCTAATTTTTTAAACTTTTAATAATGGTTTAACGCTGGTCCGTAAGCATAGACTAAATATTTTTGTTGTTATTTATATACATGTATTCTTTTCTTTCAAACTGTCGGTACACTAAGTTATTCATTTCAAAAAAACTTGATTTTCCTTGAAACTTTTCGTATATAAAGTTGGTATTTACTGCATTTTACGTCATTATCAGCGAGATCTATATAATATTGGGATGAAAAAATCATGAAAATATGAAAAAAAAAATGTATATTTATACAGGTTTTCATTATGTTTGCATGGAGTCTAAGCAATAAGCTTGTCATTGCAATATCATAAAATAAAGCTCAATTAAATATTTGAGAGAGGTGACTTTCGTAATTATTTCAAAGTTGCTTCAATTTCTTTTAAAATAGCTACCAAACCAGATGTCAGCAAAATCATGGAACGTTGACTTACATAGATATTACGTTGATATCACATTCAGATTGTTACGAGTTCAGACAATTATATCAGTAGTAACTGTAAAATATTCTGTGATAACGTAGTTACATAATCCTTTCAGCGTGACAAAAAATGCAGTAAGATGTGATGATCGAGCCATGTTATTTGTATTTATAAATTTTATTATAATAAGAAAAATTATAATACATTCTGATGAGATTTCTAGAAAATTTCAATACCTCTTTTTTATATCTAGAGTTTTAAATATAATATTTCCGATAACATTCGCTAAAAACTAGTAATTTTTTTAAACTGATGAGCGGAATGTGGTATCCACAAATATATTTATTTACTCCGGAAACAAGTTAATTTCATTTTTACGTTATTTCGTATTCAAAAAAAAGGTTCTTTTTTTAATGAAACTTTGCTGGGCGAAGATTTTATCTTCAAATTCACAACGTTTTTATACAACATCTGATTGTTACGAATTTAACGCAAGAAGGACGGAAAATAGTTATTTAATTAACAACCGAGGGACATAGATGAGCACGATATAATAAAAAAATCAGTGTACGCATGCACGAAAAATAGTGCTCACTGCCTCTATCAGCTATAGTGTACGTTGCGTGTCAAAAGTAAATTAAATAAAGAAAGTAAATTAAAAGAAGTAAATAAACTGAAAACTTTTCATCACTTTGAACAGGTAAGGACCACTCACGGCAAGGATACAATTTGTTTTTCAACTATTTTATTATAAAAATTTGTTATTACGAAATTTATTATTATAATTTACTACATTCGTCTCATAGAAACAAAATAATAATTCTTCTTGATCAATGTTTTCACTCTCTTCGATCAAAATATCTCTATTTATTTTTAATGATAAATGAATGAAAAATATTCGTAAGATAAATGATCCGTACGAGATTGATAAAATGATAATGAACTGCATTGTATGGTTAAACTATTAAATTTACTACCCATATTGATAAATGTGACCTATCAATAATTGCTCACAAGGGAACAAGAATGTTTCATTTACCATTTAGCTTGGTAACATATAAAATATAATGATGAGAAAGAACTTCAAAACATTATAAGGAAATAATACAGCAAGGCAAGAACTTTGTGAGTAAGCTCTTTTAGATAGCCTTCGAAAACACCAACTTTATGTTAATAAAATTAAACCATCAAAGTTGGTTCTTGTTCCACAAAAACTCGTATTCTATGTTATGTCAAAAGAAATACAAACATTACCCCACACAGAAATTATGTCCTTCTCACTGACAGTTAACAAGGAAAAGAAGAATATGAACAAAGAGTCAAAGGTTTGGGTGAACAATTTCCAGCAACGACAAAGAAAAGTAACTTTATATGACAAGTTCTTGTGGAGAAATAAAGTACTTTGTCCTGTATTAAATAAAATATAGAGAGAGGCGTTACTATTGCCGATAAAACTTATTTAATTGTGGTTACAAAGTACCGAATTTTGTCTCGAAAATAGCAGTTGTTGATATAAGTGCACGTTTGCAAGAGAGTATATTCCAATAAGGGTAGAGCCGAACTATACTTGGACTATTTTCCTTATTGCAGAAACTTAAAACGATTCCATTAATAAAGGAAATTACAGTTTTACTCACCATACAAAAGTACAAAAATTTAAATTTAATTTCATTTTAAAGTTACAATGAAATATTACGTTAGATGTGCCGTAAAAACATTTGCACCCATTTTACACGTGATTTTGTCTACAATTTGTAATTTTAGGCGCGCGTGAGCCTTCGCGTGTATGTGTGTGTGTGGGCATGTGCCTGTACGTGTGCGTGTGTGCATGTGTACGTGTGCGCTTGTGAATGCACGTGCGCGTGTGTGTGCACTTGTGAATGCATGTGCGCATGTGTGTGTGCACGTGTGCGTCCGCGTGCATGTGTGTGTGTAAAAAATATTGCCTAGTACACCTCTTGTAGCTAGTACACCTCTTGTAAATTATCGGAAATATTTACCTTTGCGTGGACTTCTAAAAACCCATATTCTTTTCATTATTTCAGATTGACTAGTTACGGAAATAATTGAGGAATTGAACATATTTCTCCGTATATCTCTTAAGATAACATACCTAAAATGTTTAAGGAAGTATGTTTGAGACCCTTATAACTACCGATTTTAATAACAACTCGCACATCAAATGGAATTTAAAAAAATCAATTACTTAATTTGTCCTGCCTAAAATTTTAAATAAATATTTTTTGTTTTACGATATGTGCGGAATAATATGTTTTATTACTATTCCAAACTGTAACTTTCAACGTCAAACGGTTATTGATAAAAGCGTCTGTGATGGACATACGAACAGATACATGAGAACTACTATGTGGTACTGTTTTTCCTTTCAAGAAACGGAAAACAAAAAAAGGAAAAAAAAACTGGCAATGAAAATACATTAATTAATATGTCAAAATACTCTGTTACATTTGAATATAACTCACTATACAAGGGTTTTGTACACACTTATACATATATAAACATTTGATACATAGTAGCTATGTATATTAAATCACCTACAAATTTTGGTGTTATTTTTTTCCAGGTAGATATAATACCTTGATTATATATATGTCTTTCTGCGAACGAATTTCTCAAACATTTTAGGGATAAAGAATGATGGCTATAGTTTGAAATTCCTATGACCAACTACCCTTTTCAATCCAAACCCCATATGATATACTAAAGTAAAAAAAAATAGAAAATTTGAAAGATTTACATAGACGCGAGTTAATATACTTTGTGACCATGCCAAATTTAAAATTTCTTCCTCAAACATTTTCTGATAAATAACAGCGTTCCGTTTTTCTTTCTTTCGTGGTATGTAACAAAAAAAAGGAAACAATTTATAATATTGTTTACTAATATTTTAGACGACAATTATTATATTTATTTCATTAATTGCCAATTGAACATTTAAATGACTTCAGTTTGGCAGGTGTTAATTGAAAATCTAAATAAAAATTTTAAATCATATTCTAATCAAGCGAAGTTACTTGTTTAGGGACTTAAAAATTAGTTAGAGAATTGTATTGTAATCGACAAGTACAATATTAAAAATTTTTATTACAAAACTTTTTTGATTTAAAATAATTAATTTTAAAGAAACCGCAAATTGCTTATAAAATTTCGTTTTAAACAGTTTTTATAATATTAAAAAATGTGTGTCATAAATATTGTTCTGAATTTAATCAGTCAAGCTTTCAAAAACTGCGAAAACTACCTTCATAATTTCATTTCATACAATCAACATAACATAAAAGTTTGTGTTATAAATGTTGCTGTGACTTTAATCAATTAAATTTAAAAAATGTGTAAAAGTTGCTCAACAATTTAATAGCAAACAACTTTTAAAACCTTCCTGCAATTTTATGATCTATGAATATTTATTACGGACTAGTTTGTATTTCTCAGAATTGTGGCATGGTAATATATTTTAGACGAAACATACTTAAGTTTCTTTCCTTGGCTTTTAGAAATACCATAATGAAAATTGTAAATAAATGAACTTAGCAATTTTTTTAAAGTGATACTTCTTATGTTACGGCTCAGCCTACAAAAATATGTAGGAGGAAATTGGCGAAACGACACGACCAAGTATCCCGATATACCATCAAGAGTCGAACGTCCCTATGTCACTTCAATTATTTCCGCTCCTTCCTTATTTTTTTTTGTTTCATAATTCTACTTCGTCATTTTTTTCTCGTGACTCAGTAATTTTATTTTTGGTCTTGTTATACTTCAAACTATAGTTATTTAACGCTCCCAATACACAACCTTGTACAACGCACGCAATACTTAATAAGCTCCACGTCTATCGGGCGTTTTTTGATATATCCCTTTTTTACGCGAAATTAATACAAACTTATAGACATATATATATATATATATATATATAAGTATATATAAGCCACATTTCTTACCCGACTAGGTAAACATGTAGGTTAAGTACGTTAATGAATAAAACTGGTTTATATTTTCAAAATGGTGACGTTTCCACACAATTGGAATAAATTGTGAGAGGCTGTTAGTATTCACCAAATGTTGTAAAAATTTAAAGTTGATATAACAAATTACGCGATTACGTGACATTCGCGTTATTACGCTGCAAAAACATTAAAAAGTTACAAAAAAAAAGAATAAATGGAAGAATAAACATTGTTTATATTGGTAAACTTACAATTGGGTACACAAAATTCTAAAAGTCATAATTACACTAGTGTTCATCCTCTCTTAGAGGCTTGAGAAATTATATTTTTTTATTACGTAAGTAGAATAAACGCTTGTTTTTTTAAGTACTATTTCAAAGATTCAGGACGGAATTGGTACAAAAAACTTGGATGAATATATTTAACAACGAACATAATATTGAATATATTTGGCGTTAATTTTGTTGAAATTCATTATTCACAATTAAATGAAACTACGTGATGTAGTATTATTTCTACTTTCTTTAAGTTCTTTACCACGACCTAGGTTTCGTTGTATTAGAACATTTTCAGGTGGGCTATTAGCAAAGATTGAACGAACATAATATTAATAAAATAGTGTAAATGAACATATAAACTTAATATCTATTGATATTTTATATCCTTTTAGTGGAAGCTGTGGGAAATAGCTTTGAAAGAAAGTTAACAGCCCAAGCCATTAAAAAAAAATATTTCATTGAAAATAAAAGATTTCACCACCCATGACGGGCAGAAAGTTTATTTTCCATTGAAAATTTAAATCGCTCGTTCCAATAAGCAGACGTTATGAATTTAATTAAATTAATTATAAGCACAACTCCATCTCCTTTATACTTCATATGAATTTAAACGTTATTTTATTTTTCGTGCGGTTAATTGTAAAACATGTTTACATAAGAAGATCTTTTTGTGCTTTTAGTTTACCAAACCAAAATAAAGAGAAAACAAAGCATTTATCTGTACTTAAAAATATTTACAGAACTCACATATCTTCTTATTTAATATATTTAAGAATAACATTGAAGTTTTGTACTTATTAGGTGTATATAATTTACAAGTTCGAGTGGTGAAGTTTTATTGTTTTTACCTAGCAAGAAAAAGATTAATTTTGAAGTTTCAATTCATTGTAATTTCGAGTTCTAGGTTCATTTTTTTTACCGTTGCGCCATTGATATAGTTGGAGAAACGATAAAATAAAAATATACTTACTGAGTACTGTTTACCATTCGCATAGAGCAATGTCATTACTTTTGGTTAAATGTTATTTTTTTATTTATTCCATAATTTTTATTTCCAATATTACTCTGTAATCCTCTTATTTTAATTTTTTGTCTTCTTGGACATATTTTCATGTCCTTTCTTGTTACTTCAGTTTTGTCGTTCGAAATATGTACGGGGATTTTATGCATGATTATATAATTATCTTGTTTGAGTACCTCTAGTTGAGCTAAAAATTTTAAACTTAATATTTAGATAGGGCCTGGGTTGCGGGTATCCAAATTAAAATTAGACAATGCCTGTTTTTTACGTAATTACGACGAAATCACTAAGTGAAAAAGTAAGCAGTAAGTATTAATTTATTTTACCATTTCTCCGAGTGTGTTATTTGTTTAGCAGAAACTTTGAACTCGGAAGTATAGGGTTCATGTCCTGGAATGTATTTTTCTTCTTTTTAGACTCACGTAACAAAATAAAAAATAAACAATGTAGAGTCATATGACGAACGTACCTGAGAAACAAAATCATTTTAAAATATTTAAGAAATATATAAGTACGACCATTATATATTTTAAAGAAAGAAAGAAAGCTCAGTTAGCTGTTGCAGTTTCATTTATTAAAGCACAAAAAATCGATATTATATAATACTCTAACTTTATATGCAGAATTGAAAGATCCGCATTAATATTTACGTACATATTTTTAATGTTTAAAATATTTTCAGACAAAAAGTGCATAAATTACTGCAAAATATTATTTTAGGAATAATTTTTGTGCTCGATAGATTAATGGAATGAAATCAAATTTGACAGATTTCCTAAAATGTGAGCTTTAGCATAGAAAATCCTCACGATTTTCATGTCGTCGACAGCCTTGTAACTTTGCTTACCACTACAGTCCTTAAATTCTCGAAAGAAACGAATTTGTATGAATACGAATGTCAAGCAATCTCCGTTTGAAGCAATTTGACATACTATATAACTCTTAAAATGTTTAATAAGTTATCGAATCGACACATTCACTCACGTGGAAAAGGACTAAAAGAGTGAGGTAATTTTGAAAGGCGAAAGGCGAACGTGGAGTCGAAATGGAAAGTTATTTCTAAAAAAAATTTAATTCTTGAAAATAACAAGACAAAATTATTCAACCATTGACAGTGAGGAATATGATTCCTTATTTCTCAACTTATTTTAGTTCTTGGGTTGAGTCAGTAGAAATGGTCGATTCAATAGTTTTCTGTATTCGCTGCTCAAAAGTTATAAATGTAAGATGAAACGATACCTTAGCGTCCACATGAGTTTTACCGTCAAGCCTGAGTAGACGACTGAAAAAATTGTGGCGCTCGCTTCCATTCAGAATGCGGGCTAAATGCGCGGAATGCAGGATAAATGTGTATTTTATAATGTAAAATACGTATATTTAAACTATTTTTCGAGTTTCTGCGTTTTCGACGTGTTTTTCTTGCCTTGTAAAAGGGCATTTTTCTGAAGTTTTCTTGCTTCGAGAACTCTCGACCAGAAACTCTAGTCAGGAAAGTGTAAAAAAATTAAACGCAATCTTTAATCATAAAGCAAAACAGAAAACTTACCTCGATAAATACGCAAATAGGAAATACGCATTAAGTTTTAAACAAATTTTCAAAAATAACCAATCGCTTATTTTAGCCATTGCTTAAATTAATCAAAAAAGCTATTAACCGTCAAAATAAACACTGTTAAGAACCATGCATGAAACATAGAAAATGCTTGAAAATGATAAAGGTAATAATTTTGGTTATGTGTTTGTCGTATAGTTGCAGCCTTTTATCAACCGAAATTAGCAAACGTCATTGAATGAAAACATGTTATATTGTATATATGCTAGGGGGGCTTTACGCAAAAAAAAATGACGGCACTTTGTTAAGGAGTTTTAAAATTCATTACCATAGAGCACTGATAGCACCTTGCACAACCTTTACATATTTTTTTTGCGTTGTTAAAATAAATGTGCTTTTTGCTCTTTATAAACGTTGCGAAACTTTTTACCATTATTTGTAGAGTATTTTAATTTCACGGATTAGTTTTTGGCTTTTATGCATAAAGGATATAACAGGATACATACTACAATTTCTTGTTGGTATTTAAATGTTACTATATAAATAGCGTATACAAATTATTATGAAAAGTAACCTGAATATTCATAAAAAATATTTTTTTATTATTATTTTAATG
The DNA here is from genome assembly GCA_039881145.1 of Druceiella hillmani. NCBI lineage: Eukaryota > Metazoa > Arthropoda > Insecta > Lepidoptera > Hepialidae > Druceiella > Druceiella hillmani. Next base: position 1,822,523 of record JAYKKI010000138.1, read on the forward strand.
TATTAAATTGATGTTCAACCTGACTTTATCCAACAAGAATATTATTCGTAATACGATCGTAAAAATCAATTGACCACGGATCTTCTTTCCATTTAACTTTCTGCAGGTACGCAAAGGAGCAAGTAGATTTTAGCTCTAAATATTGTTTATCTCACTGAAGGATAAATTATATCTCTTAGGGAGTAAATACAGTGTCTTTGGATAGACATAAACCAATCTACTACGTGAGTCAAGTGTCGTTCAATAGCTCCTACGAAGTGAAAGTAATATTCCCTAGGAAACATTTACCTTCCTACTTCAAAGCATTAATCATCAAAATGGTTCTATAATATACTTGCAACTTTACATCGAAACGAATTTTAGAACGAAGAGTTGTAAGCCAAAATAAATTTACCTTTAACTTTATTCAGTTTCGAAAATTGCTTTTGATCGGCCTTTTTTGGGTATAATTTAAATCAAGTAATAAACATGCATAAAATATGATTGAATAGTCGTCTATATATCTGAAATTGAATTATTCTGAACTGATTTGTTGGTAAATTCCTACAACTGAAAATTGCAAACAAAAACTCAGTTTTATTTTAAAAGATATATCTGATGATACACCAGTTAAGGGATAGAAAACAAGATTGGTCCCTGCACTACATGTATTATTGGAAAACTTCTTTAACAATCTTGCTACATATTAATTGCTATCTCTCTATGAAGCATCCAACGAAATTTTAAGGCATGATATTTAAGGGTGTGATACTGCAGAATCGATGGGCGAACGGCGGAAGTGCTAAGAAGATATTATGTGGATTCCTCGTTTTACTGTGAAAGCTTATAAATCACTTCTTTAAATTTATACACTGGAAAGTAAATAATAATCGGAGAAAAAAAACCTGCAACACATTAAATACAAGGCACATGTAACTCGGTGGAACGAATTTAAATTAGATTATTCATTAAATAATTCGGTAGAGTGAACTTAAAATTGAATCACCCATAAAATGTTTCTCTGTACATCTCTTTTTAAATAGAGTCCCGTAGTTGAATTTATATTTTCGGCCTTATAATTTTCACAGTTTAAATATACATCGAGTGAAATCTCATTAATAAGATCTGTTAAAATAATATTAAGTTGCAGTACAATATTTCTTTTATTTTATTTTCGAAACTATTTTTCAAAACATTATTCGGCAAAGTGGTTGGTAACGGACAACTATCAGTAATATTTGAAACCGTTAAAAGCAAAGTAATACGTCACCAAATTAATCAAAAATTATTTCGATTACAACGTATTATTAATTAATATTGCGTGATCCGATATACACTTTACCTGCATTTTATATATTTTGTACTGTCAAGTCATTTACGCATGCTAAAGGCAATCATATTTTATGTAATTGAATAGATTATATTTAATTCCTCAAAAAACTAGTCTAAGGAGTGTTAATATTTTTTTGAGAAAACATATTTTAGTATATCGTTCGTTCATCTTTACATATTATCGTTATCTATAACCTCATTTCTTTAAAAATTTACATGAAAACCTTAATAACCAGCTGAACAAATTACTCATTTTCTAACATTAAAATAACTTAACATCAAGTTTGTTAATCACGCGCAAAAAAATAATATTTAAATTCGCGCAAGCTTACAAAGCAATGGATTCGAGCCTATATTAAATGTAATTTAATTTAATTCATAACGCGGCCCATCGGAATCAACAATTTAAATTTCTCTTGAAAATGCAATTTATTCCCTTCGCTGAGAGCGGAAAGTATTATCTTTTATTGAAACATTGTTTTGTATTGTTTTCCGCATTTACCTTTTGATGGAAGTAATTTTCAACAGCTGCAATTTGAAGGATAAGAAATGAGGACAAATATAAGGTAGATTCATTAACATACCACGGTGATGCTATTTTGGGTTCGTTACAAGTTAAGTTTAACGTCACTTCATTTATTTTTAAAAAGCTTCGAATTTGTTGTTGAATTTCATCAAAAGACTAGACAATACGATTTTCATAAATATTGATTCCATTAAGTACAATAAAGTAATGAAATAATTTTATTTGCAATGCATAGTACTTGTAATAAAATAAATTTTATTGAAATGTTTGTGTTGGCATTTGTGTTGGTCTAAACATTGAAAATTTTGCAAATATTCCACGTCTAAGGTCGAATTTTGAAAAATAACTTAGATTGTACAAATGCTGGGGATTATACAAAGCAGGTTTCCCGTCAAAGAATCCGTTACCAAACTTTAAGTGAATCGAAGAGCAACAAAAAGGAAGCTGGTAAGAGAAAACTGAGACACTGTCATCTTCAAACAATGACAACGCAGACTGAATTCGATTAAGATTAATGAATCGCTACAAATCGAAATTTAATCCCGTGACCTATGTTCTTCTCTCAGCGTAATATCGGAGAAATATTAGGTTGTATTATATGATACATTTACATTAGTGGAGATCATCTTGGAAGTATTTAATCTAATTATATAAAGTATTCAATCAATCTATATCTTTCCACACCCACTAGGTGAAGTAACTACCGACGACAAAAAATTATATTGGTTGTTAATTCAAATAAGGCGTCACATTGTTTCACAATACCTATGCTCCCATGAGCAAATCAAAATATCCGTATTTACTGCACAGAAAAATTGTTACCAAAACCCGCATCAGTAACACAAACAACAATTACCACTTCACCACGTAATTAGTTAATCAAACATAAATTAATTTGCCTTATAAACTGAAGTAATATAAGAAGCACTTCCCTCAATTCCCTAATACTATTAGGTGCTTGTTTATGAACAGTCATAAAAGTGATTATAGTACTGTGGGTTTCATTTTAAAAGTTTAATTTTCTTTTGACTCCTAGAGTTGGTTATAGATATTTTTTATCTTCTTGTATCACTTAAATAATAACATTCAGGAGGTTATAATCAAATTTTAAAATTACGGATTTAAAATATTTCCTGGTTTTTGTGTAAAATTATAATTTCCCGGCATAATAAGACAGGCGACACTTTGAAAGGACGATGCAATAAAACAATTTCCATTTTGATTACTCCTTCATATCTCCAAAAATATTAGTAAAGCAATAAAAGTAAATTACGGAATAAAGTTATATAGTCCAATCTATACAAATAAAAAAAACTACGCAATTGGTTTTTAGCACATCGAAGAAATTGACGAAAAATATTTGTAGCATAAAAATAACAGGGCGCAAAAATCTTGTGTTACAATTTGCATGGACAATATTTACTTACATGTTTGTGCATTCCTCTATTGCTTTGTTTATTTGTTTACACATCCCGATAAAACCACTAAAAGAATTCTAATACGGTTTCTCTGTGTGAATTTCACATTACGAAGAAGATTGCACACTATGTGTCATTATGTTAATGTTACCAAGATGAAAGCAGTGATCAAATGTAACGGGAATCGGAAAACACGTCTTAAAGACGAAGATAGAGAGAGAGAACTTTTGGTTTATTGATTGATCGTTCCGAGTATTTCCGCCGATAAATTTTTGATTCCAATGATTGATATCGTTTGGCGAACGAGGCGGTAGCGTTTAGTGAGAGCGAGGGGAGGGGAGTTGGAGAGCAGCATAATTCTGCGCAGGTTAAACCGTGGGGTGCAGCTAATAATAAATATACACCTAATATTTATCTTAGGTATTTTTTTATTTCCTATAAGCATCTTTCAAAGTACTCCTTTAATTCTTTTATAACTGCTTCAGATTCTTTTTAATTAATTGAATAGTTCAATTAAAATGAAGAATTACCATTTTCAAAAGAGATTTTAAATATATCGTAATATTTTTTTATTGAAACAATAATCAATATTTTTCTGCCTATTGTGTCTTTTTCTTAGTAAATTGAACGCCAAATATATACCAGAATTTGTCAATTCACTTGTCCGTAATTCAAATCAATAAATTAAGACCATGAACGCCTTCAGAATAACGTGATGTTCCCAATGTATTCATTTATAGCTCCTTTAGAACATATTAAAACTATCCCACATATAATGACGTTTAAGTCAATTAATTAGTAGGATAACGAAATTTATTAATCCGTTCATTAACCCGAACTAGCAAAGTCTGTGTCCCAATATAATTAGAATATTTATGATGACCAAATATATTCCCTAAATATTTGTAAAAGAATATATTCAAATAAAATATATATAAAATTGGCATATGTAACAAAAAATTACGGTAATAGAAATCTTGCTGACTTTAACGGTAAAAAAAAAAGAAATGAGCCGTCACGGGACGCCTGGCAGATGTGAAACATCGTGTTCGTACAAGTAATATGCATAAAAGACAAGATTATTACAGGAACTAAATATAGCATAATGAAAAAATAAAGTATTACGAAACCATTTTTTTATTTTATTTTTGATTATTTTTTTAACGTATTAAATTTATGTTCAACCTGACTTTATCCAACAAGAATATTATTCGTTATACGATCGTAAAAATCAATTGACCACGGATCTCCTTTCCATTTAACTTTCTGTAGGTACGCAAAGGAGCAAGTAGATTTTAGCTTTAAATATTGTTTTTCTCACTGAAGGATAAATTAAATCTCTTAGGGGATAAAAATAGTATCTGGATAGACATAAACCAACCTCATATTTAGATAGAAATAAACCAATCTACCACGTGAGTCAAGAGTCGTTCAATAGCTCTTACGAAGTGAAAGTGGTATTCCTTAGGAAACATTTACCTTTCTACTTCAAAACATTAATCATCAAAATGGTTCTATAATATACTTGCAACTTTAGATCAAAACGAATTTTAGAACGAAGAGTAGTAGGCCAAAATAAATTTACCTCTAACTTTATCCAGTGTCGAAAATTGTTTTTGAACGGAATTTTTTGGGTATAATTTTAATCAATTAATAAAACATGCATAAAATATGGTTGGATAGTCTTCTATATATCTGAAACTGAATTGTTTTGAAATGAATTTTTGGTAAATTCCAACAACTGAAAATGGCAAACACAAACTCAGTTTTATTTTAAAAAATATATCTGATCATATACCAGTTAAGGGATAGAAAAGAAGATTGGTCACAGCTCCACATATATTATTGGAAAACTTCTTTAACTATCTTCCTACATATTAATGGCTATCTCTCTAAGAAGCATCCAACTAATAAAATTCATTAACATTAGGTGCGATGCGGCAGAAATTTTAAGGCATGGTAGTTAAGAGTGTGATACTACAGAATCGATGGGCGAACGGCGGAAGTGATAAGAAGATATTATGGGGATTCCTCGTTTCACTGTGAAAGCTTATAAATCACTTCTTTTAAATTTATACACTGGAAAGTAAATAATAAACAGAGAAAAAAAAACCTGCAACACATTAAATACAAGGCACATGTAACTCAGTAGAATGGATTTAAATTGGATTATTCATTAAATAATTCGGTAGAGTGGATTTAAAATTGGATCACCCATAAAATGTTTCTCTGTACACCAATTTTAGATAGAGTCCTGTAGTTAAATTTATGATTTCGGCCTTATATATCTATTTATTTTTAGCAATCTCATAATTTTCACAATTTAAATCTACTCGCATAAATTTTGGGGGTATTTGTTTTCATAAAATAAAGCAAATAATTACTTCATCGAGAGAAATATCATTAAAAAGATCTTTTAAAATAATATAAAGGAGCCGTACAATATTCCTTTAATTTTATTTTAGAACCTATTCCGCAAAGCATTATGCATCAAAGTGGTTTGTAAAGGATTATTAACGGTAATATTTGAAAAATTAAAATCAATTAAAGAAAAATTTAAAAGTAATACGTGATCGAATCAATCAAAAATTATTTCGATTACAACATAATATTAAATTTGTATTGCTTTTTCCGATACACACTTTACTTGCATTTTATCTATTACATACTTTTAAACCATTTACACATACTACAGGTTACAATCATACTTTATGTAATTTAATAGGTTATATTTAATTCCTCAAAAAAAACTAGTTTAACGAATGTTAATATTTTATTGAGAAAGCATATTGCATTATGTTGTTCGTTTATCTTTATATATTATCGTTATCTATAACCTCACTTCTTTATAACCTAAATAACCAGCTGAACAAAATACTCATTTTCTAACATTACAATAATTTATCATCAAGTTTGTTAATCCCGTGCAAAGGAAATAATATTTAAATTCGCACAAGCTTACAAAGCAATGGATCGGTGTCAATATTAAATGTAATTTAATTTAATTCATAACGCGGCCCATCGGAATAAACGATTTAAATTTCTCTCGAAAATGCGATTTATTCCCTTCGCTGAGAGCGAAAAATATTATCTTCTATTGAAACATTGTTTTGTAATATTTTGGGCTTTTACCTTTTGATGGAAGTAATTTTCAACAGCTGCAATTTGTAGGATAAGAAATGGCGACAAATATAACGTAGATTCATTCATTTACTACGGCGATGTTATTTGCGATCGTTACGTGTTCAATTTAACATCACGTCATTTATCTTCAAAAACTTCGACTTTGATTTTGTATTTTATCAAAAGACTAGATTATACCATTTTCATAAATGTTGATTCCATTAAGTACAATAAAGTAATGAAATAAGTTTAATTGAAATGCATAGTACACGTAATGAAATAGATTCTATTGATGTGCTCAGTTTTTTAATATTTTTTCAATACTCAGTTCCTAATTAGGACAAGTGGAACAAATAAGAATGTGTCGCGTGTGTGAACAGGATGCGTGCGCATATGCGAGTGTGCGCGTGGTCATTTGTGTGTGTGTCGCTTAATTTTTCATGGTTTGGTCTAAACATTGAAAAATTTGCAAAAATATTCCACGTCTAAGGTCGAATTTTGAAAAAGAACTAAGATTATACAAATGTTGGGGTCCCCGTTAAAGAATCCGTTACCAAACTTTAAGTGAATCGAAGAGCAACAAAAAGGAAGCTGGTAAGAGAAAACTGAGACACTATCATCTTCAAACAATGACAACGCAGACTGAATTCGATTAAGATTAATGAATCGCTACAAATCGATATTTAATCCCGTGACCTTTGTTCTTCTCTCAGCGTAATATCGGAGAAATATTAGGTTCTATTACATGATAAATTAACATTAGTGGAGATCATTTTGGAAGTATTTAATCTAATTATATAAAGTATTCAATCAATCTATATCTTCCCACACCCACTATGTGAAGTAACTACAGACAACAAAAAATTATATTAAATGTTAGTTCAAATAAGGCATTACGTCATTTCACAGAACCCATGCTTCCATGAGCTAATCAAAATATCCGTATGTACTGCACAGAAAAATTGTTAATCCGCATCTGTAACACAGACAACAATTACCACTTCACCACGTAATTGGTTAATCAAACATGTATTAATTTGCCTAATAAACTGAAGTAATATAAGAAGCATTTCTCTGAATTCCTTAATACTATTAGGTGCTTGTTTATGAATAGTCATAAAAGTAATTATAGTGATATGGGTTTTAGTTTAAAAGTTTGATTTTCTTAGACTCCTAGAGTTGCTTATAGAAAATTTTTATCTTCTTCTATCACTTAACTAATAATATTCAGGAGGTTATAATTAACTTTCAAAATTACAGATTTAAAATATTTCCCGGTTTTTGTGTAAAATTATAATTTCCCGGCATAATAAGACAGGCGACACTTTGACAGGACGATGCAATAAAACAATTTCCATTTTGATTACTCCTTCATATCTCCAAAAATATTAGTAAAGCAATAAAAGTAAATTACGGAATAAAGTTATATAGTCCAATCTATACAAATAAAAAAAACTACGCAATTGGTTTTTAGCACATCGAAGAAATTGACGAAAAATATTTGTAGCATAAAAATAACAGTGCGCAAAAATCTTGTGTTACAATTTGCATGGACAATATTTACTTACATGTTTGTGCATTCCTCTATTGCTTTGTTTATTTGTTTACACATCCCGATAAAACCACTAAAAGAATTCTAATACGGTTTCTCTGTGTGAATTTCACATTACGAAGAAGATTGCACACTATGTGTCATTATGTCAATGTTACTAAGACCAAAGCAGTGATCAAATGTAATGGGAGTCGGAAAACACGTCTTAAAGACGAAGATAGAGATAGAGAGAACTTTTGGTTTATTGATTGATCGTTTCGAGTATTTCCGCCGATAAATTTTTGATCCCAATGATTGATATCGTTTGGCGAACGAGGCGGTAGCGTTTAGTGAGAGTGAGGGGGAGGGGAGTGGGAGAGCAGCACAATTCAGCGCAGGTTAAACCGTGGGGTGCAGCTAATAATAAAGATACACCTAATATTTATCTTAGGTATTTTTTTATTTCCTATAAGCATCTTTCAATGTACTCCTTTAATTCTTTTATAACTGCTTCAGATTCTTTTTAATTAATTGAATAGTTCAATTAAAATAAAGAATTACCATTCTCAAAAGCGATTTTGAATATATCGTAATATTTTTTTATTGAAACAATAATCAATATTTTGCTGCCTATAGTATTTTTTTCTTAATAAGTTGAACGCCAAACATATACCAGAATTTGACAATTCACTTGTCCGTAATTCAAATCAATAAATTAAGACCATGAACGCCTTCAGAATAACGTGTTGTTCCCAATGTATTAATTTATAGCTCCTTGAGAACATATTAAAACTATTCCACATATAATAACGTTTAAGATAATTAATTAGTATGATAACGAAATTTATTAATCCTTTCATTAACCCGAACTAGCAAAGTCTATGCCTCAATATAATTAGAATATTAATGATGATCAAATATATTCCATAAATATTTGTAAACGAATATATTCTTAAAGTTTTTGTAGACAAAAACATTAGAAAATACAAATAAAGATGTGTTTTATAGCTTGAATATATACGTTTATTTATTACTAATGATTAATATGGCGCCTTAAACACTCTAGTAACCGGCATATAATAAAATTAAAATGTGGTTTCAATTTAAAGTATTACTCTTACTGCCTTTATTATGAATAAACGAATATATTTTAAGACGTCGCAATAAAGGTATCTTGATACCAACAATACAAATAGACAAAAAAGTCACTTATATTCTGTGGAATTTATATCTTCTCTAAATATAAATTAACTTACAAAAATAAACTTACAAGATGTCCCTCGTCGGCAACTCGCATTTTAATGATAAATATCCGTTCCCTTAAAGAAAATATCGCTACCAAAGCATGCTCTTTCGTTTAAAACCGCCCTCTATCCACATTAAACCACTACCCAACGATTAATGAACATTTCTCTTTTTTTTTAGCATATTAGTCACTGCGTTAAATCTAGGCTAAGGCTAACACGAAATGCAGACCTACTATAAGATCGCCATCTTCTATTGAAAACCACGTGATGCGGCGACATACTGTATTGATTAATAAATTTTAAGAATTTATTAGTTTTCAAGGTAATTGTTAAAATAAATTTCATGAGACAAATTGCAATAACCCCTTTAAAAATGTAAGGTGCGCTTAAGATTTTTATTAACGACAAAATGAAACAATTAGAACACAATTTGCTTGAAAGAACACTCTGCTTCATTGCTGCCAAAACATGTTCGATTACATATGAAGGTTTTCGTAATCTTTTGTCAAAGTATTATTTAAAATTATTTGTAAATTACTAATAATATCATTTTTATTGTTACAAAGAATAGTAATAGGGAATTATATGATCTTGACCATAATAATTTAATCATTATTGAATCTACAAGTTTAAAATAAAGTGTGAAAGCGAGATATTATAATATGGCAATTGATATAAATTCGTTAACCCTTTGTCATGCTAATATTTCAATTTGATTATAACCCAAATTCACGTATTTAGATTTATAGTAAATGCAATATTACTATATATGGTAAGTTTGTAGACATAACAAATACGTAGATTTAACTCACTAAAGCCGAAAGTCACCAATTTGGAAACTAAGTACCTATGACGATTGTCACTAATATATTTGTTGAATTGGAAATATTTTATGCTAATTACATCACACATACGTTTCTCTAAATAAATTCAGTTTTAGCACAGAAATCCGTTAAATTAATTAATGCAGAATAAAAAGTTTTGACAAGTAGCCATTTTTTCTAAGTCGTAATATCAACTGTCAAAAAGTAGAAATAAAACTAGATGTGAATAAACTATGATGAAGATAAAAGGATCATCTTCTCTAGAACCTTGGGATCACTGATAATCCCATGTTGTATAAAGACATCGGGAGATGGCAGGCAAGTGAAAAATATCCCGTAGAGGGGGCGCAAGGACTGAGAAAGATATAGGTGTAGTTAAAATGAGATATGTCGATGTAATATAAACCTGTATGTACAGGTGTCCCTCAAGTAATCTCCCTCAAGTGACCTATCAAAAACAGGCGATAAACCAAGCTGTGTTACAAACAAAAAATTTTCTTAATAAAACAATCCCTAATTTTTCGATATAGACACATAACATTTGGAAAAATTACTCATCTGTATCTATATTTTAAGTTTGAGAACCACAAATGACGTTTGATTGTTAATTTTTATAGTTAGATATAATTGAATAATAAGCGTTTAGAGTTAACTGAGCCATTTTACGATAACTAATACCGTCCTCTCAAAAATAAAACTCAAAAATATATTTCAAGATTTCGTCAGCCAATTTTGATCGTCTGTGCTGAAAAAACATACACTACTTAGAACTGGCAAATAATTTAAAAAATTGGCATATGTAACAAAAAATTACGGTAATACAAATCTTACTGACTTTAACGGTAAAAAAAAAGAAATGAGCCGTCACGGGACGCCTGGCAGATGTGAAACATCGTGTTCGTACAAGTAATATGCATAAAAGACAAGATTATTACAGAAACCAAATATAGCATAATGAAAAAATAAAGTATAACGAATTTCTTACAGAAAATGGTGACTTTATTTAATAAACATTTATTTACAATTAATACAAAAATAATAAAGCACAGGTTATGTGTGCCGTAGTAAACAACAGCGTCGAACTGAGTGAGGAGGGGGTCGCGTAGTCGGTTGCGCATAGCGACACGTCGCCATACCGTAAACTCTACTACATATAGACTATATATATACCTTAGTATAGCGTGGTGACCAGTCGCCACGGCAAGCGTCTCCACGCCAACGATCCGGTTTATACCTGCGCCTATAGATGTTTCACATCAAAAAGGTACACACACTTAACCATTTAAGGCACTCATTTTGAGGTAATTTCTTTATGTGTGATTTAAAATGTAAATGTATATTTCTTTAAATCTTTTGCATGGAAACTATTAAATGCTCCTGAAAAATAGTTAAAGTATTGTAAGTTTAAAAAAATTTAACAATGTTTTTCAAGAAACCAATTTTTTAATTATAATAAATGTTCAAAATGCCTCCAACCGGCTACAAAACAGATGTGTCATACAAAACTGGCTACAGTACACATATGTAAAAGTAATAATTTTTTCCTCTATAATTAGAAACTATTTTAATTTTGATTAGAAATATTTAAAAACTCAGCAAATTGCCGTTTTCATCATATTTTTTTTTTAATGGAGCCACGTCAGTAGCAAAGGTATGAGTGATAGGAACGATATAAACACGTAATTTGTTCATGCGTACTTTAAAGAATATTTAGAATCGTGTGATTTTTCGAAGAAATCCAACACGATCATCTAAAAAACCTCTTTTTTAATTTATAAATCGTTTAGGTAAAAATTCTGTCATGAACAGTTTGTCATGGCACTTGCGTCTATGGTTCATAAAATATTTTTGCGACGATTTTTATTGTTTAGAGCAGAAAAAAGTATGGAATTAAAATGACGTTAACGGAAAAAATACACTTTTAAAATACATGCCAAAAATTTTGCACGCTTGTGTCAAAACTTCCATATTTCATAATTTTCTAAGAAGGTATAACTTATTTACATATTAATCTTGAATTATTATTTAGCTCTTCATTTCATCGGAATGCGAGGATGAAACATGTTCCTACTCTAAACAATTATTTATCAAAAATTCATTCACCATGGTCTTCATTTCACCATGGTCTGGATGTATGTTTAGAAACCCTACTCACACTCCTGATTCCCGCAAATTGTTGGTTTTTTACAAATTTTCCTTATTCCTCTATACACGCAGCCAATTTATGGAATTTATTGGATACCATCATCAACAATTTACCGGCCACACACGCTTTCAAAAGTAGTCTAAAAAATAATACCTCTCTTAACGTTGTTCGCCTTAATATTCTCTTTCATTTCAAGTCCACTTTCCTTAATTTCTCGCCTTTACTTTTTCACGAAATGACAAATTTAGACTATATTTCGTAAATTATTAAGACTGCATATATTTGTTATTATTACTGTTTTACAAAATTGTCATAAATATTATAGTAATTACGATTACTTGCAATCCATCTTACCGCAGAAATAATTGCTTAATTTTCTTATCCTACCTGCTGACTTGTTAAATTGTTCTTGTTTCTATATGTCTGCTCTCTGCACATTTATATAACATTAAAACTGAAATATACAACGAATATATAATTACATATTAGAACTATTCCAAATAAGATCGAATTTAACTTTTCAATAATGAAATGACAAAATATATAGAACAGTTTATAACTTCAATTACCAGATATGTTGCTTTTGTTGAGATCTTAACTACTTTTCATCGTTAAAATTAAGTAAGAGTTAAGAGATTTTGCAATGCTGCAATACAATTCATTTTATGGACCATAAACTAAAATATAAACGATATGATACGACATCAACCCCGTTGGCGTAAATGATATAAAAGGGGAAGAAATTAAAAGCATTCAGTCTCATCTCCAGTCTGGACTAGAGCCAAGTCAACAGCGTAATTTTATATCCTCGCTTACTAATACTCACTCATTCCTGATTTCAACGTTAGACTGACAGACGCCTTTTATATATATGTTGTGTTCGAAATTAATTCATAATAATTTTCCATCCGAATGAAATATACGTGTATCTCTTATACGCTTGAACATTTTTTGTGAATAAATAAACCCTTGTATATATTTAAATTTAATTGCTCAGTTTTTATAAAGTTGCTAAATGTATTTGAAAAAAGTTCCATGCCTTATTTTTATTGATATAATTGACCCTTTTGTATTGAAAAAAAATATATATGTACATATATATATATATATATGTATATATATATAAATATATATATATATATATATATATATATATATATATATAATTAAAATTACGATGTTATAATATATTATTCAACAATTTACTCGTCAATGGTGTAACGGAACTGTCACGTTTAACATGTTGTCTTAATGATTACTGAACAAGACGTAACACATCATTTAGGCAAGAAGCAAGCCATTTAAAGAATCAATATTACATCATCATTTACTGACCTGAAGGTTCCAACGCCAGGCAAGTCTCTTGTACTCCAAGAAGTCCTGACTTAATGATCTTTAACACCGGTTGAGTTTCGTGCACTCAAAAACGCTCGTTCAAGAGGGGAGTTGGAATCTCCGATGTCTGATTAAAAAACGCCCGTTTGCCCAAATAACTCTTGCTAACGTATCCAATCATATATTGACGTTCTAATTGACTTTGACATTCCTCTCGAAAACATAAAAACGAATAAACTTAAAGCCTTTCTTGATGTGAACATTTATTACGGAGATAAAAATGATTGTCCTGTTTAAAACATTTTTTTCTTATTTTCAACGTTTCTCAACGAAAATTACATTTAAACGTGTCATTATCGTAACAGACCTGTACTAAAAAAGAAAAGAATAACATAGAATTAGATCTTCCTTTTATGAAATAATACTCACATCCCTGAGCCGAATAAAGTGTTAAGTGCGTTGCCTTGTACATAGATTTGACGATGCTGTGCTGCGATCAATATCAATACAACAGAATGCTTAATAGTTACTTAAAAGTTTGAAAAAATGTTTCTCAAGGAGAGTTTTTTTCTCAAGGTTTTATCGTTTTATTTTATAAAATAAAACTATGCTCTCTAAAACTATGCTCCAGATTAAAAATTCAATTTTGCTGAACGCTTTGAAACGTTACCTGAAAATAATCTTGCCCCTCCCAATTTTCTTCATTTTGAAACATCCCCGTCCATAACATATTTTCTCAACCATATTTTCATCTCGTTTGTATATTTCTTTCCGACAATTCAAATATGTTTCAGATATTTATATATCAAATTAAAAATTAATGCTAATAAGATGGCGGTCGAAGCTTAAAATTTTAATTGAAACATCATTTCACACAGGTTCGTAATATTGAAGGTTCTGTTTTCCTAATCATGAATTAGACGTAACATGTAAACTCTCTACAGAGGTATAAGGAAAAAATCATGTCTTAAAACTTTTCATTCATCCTTTAAATCCCGGAAAGTAAACACCAGTGATAATTCTGTTTTCAATTCTAGTCAAGAAAGTACATTTTCTCGTAACAATCGTTAAACGTATAACTTTCCAGTTTTAACAAAGCTGTGAAAAGCACAATAATACTGAAGGCAATTACAGTGAGTAAGCGATGCTTTACTTAGCCAGAATAAATAGTTGCTACAAAGAAACAAGACTGAGTTAATTGGATTAACACATCAAAGTTACTGGGCTAATTTACTGTGACTAGAACTAAGCTCCATGGCTAATTGACTAGTAATCAGTCAAGGATTTTTCTTAATTAGATATTACCATAACAGGGCGGCCGGAATAGAATTGTTCTTCAAAACGAAAATCCTTTTATTTCAACCACCTCAATGAAATTTTCTTCATTCTGTAGGACACCGTTGACTCACTCATCACACGCTATTTTTTATTTGGTACCTTCTCTTTGTAACTCGGACGTGACCTGTAAAATAGAAAAGCTCGTGCTTAATGTTGATTAAAATATATTTTTTTTAATGTGATGCACTTGAAGGTCTCACACAGCCATTAACTGACCGCAATTCAACTTCTTTGTATATTATATGAAAATAAAAGTCCCAAACTTATGGCTAAATACTTATTACATAAAACAATATATACACACACGCACGCACACAGTGTTTGTATATACATTTGTCTAATAAGTTTTTTAGCCAAGATTTCGGGATTCTTCACTTTATTCTAATATGTAAATAGGCAGAATGGTGGTCAGCTAATGACAGTGTTAAGCCTTAAAGGCTTGACGCTCTTGTTTGGTTATATGCGTTTTTTATTTAGTCGTACAGAAAACCCATGAAACCAAATTTGAGAGGATTTTCATAATCTAAATTTTTTTTAATAATCCCTAATGATATGCGAGACAGAGAAAGTCTCATATTTGCAGAAAAAAAAATATTTGTGTCTTTTCTGGTATCTTGCTAGCAAACTAAATATGTTACGATATTTTTCAGCCCATTTTTAGAAATTTTCGAATGAATTAGAAACCTCAGAATAAAGCCGGAATCAGCTTTCCTGCTTTCCATCTTTATTCAAAGGTTTAGCCTTTATTTTACCTTTCTTAATTAAATTGAAATTAATTATATTTCTGTAATGTGTACGAATAGACTTGCTAAGTACTATTTACTTATTTTTCAATAACCGATCTAATTAGAGCCTTGATAATATTAAATTGTAATTAAATTATATCGACGTCAACAAAAATAGATACAGAGACTGATTTAAAATACTATACCTGCGCGAGTTGTGGAAGAAAATTTTGTAATGGTACGAGTGTACAATCCCTCCGGAGACTACTCCGAGGATAGTGAAAGTTCTATGATTTATATTGTTCAAATATCAGAAAAACTAGCAAATTAACTCACCCATTATCTTCAATTTAAAACTGAAAAGTCATCTCTTAACTCTATCGGGTTAGGTAAAACTTAAAAACTGATGCGCGACAAACTTTTATTAAAAATATAGCGCCGATGGACGAATAACTCTTTGCTTCTGCTGTAGCTTCTTTGTAGCAAATGTTTATTCCGGACAAAAAGTAAAGCTTCATTTACTAACTGTTATTGCCTTTGCTATTTTTGTGATTTTTGTCGACATATTGCCACACAAAGAGTGGTCATAGCTATAATTATGAGGAAAAATACTCTGTTGGTTACAATAAAAGAAAATAATTTATCATTTTGGATACTTGCTGGGACTAAAATGAAGAATAAAAAATTTCAGGAAATTAATTTCTTGTTATATCTATGAAGAGTCGATATGTCAGCTCTTTTTTATAGTTAAGGAAACGAAAATTCATCTCTACACGGCTCTGCGAAACAATATTTTACTTGACATTTTAAGCTTCCATTGCAATTTTTGCTAGTATTACTATTTAACTTGAAATGGTGAACTTTTAAAACATTTTTAAATTTTCAGAATGTACGTTATGAAGGAAAATAGCAAGAACTGAAGGAAATATGGCGTGAATGGTAATATAAAAAAGTAAGGAAAATTATGATCGGCATATCTTTTCTCATGATTTTTGAAAAGGTGAGGATTTGAATTTTTCATTTTACAATATAATTTATTTTGTAACTTGGCGACATAAACAAAGTACTATGACACAGGTTTTATTTAAATTGACATAGTACGCCCATTACAATGGATTAATTAACATACCCAATTGCAACTATATCGTTTTATTTGAGTGGGAAATAAAAGGAATATACTTATATTATATCCCCCTTTCGAAAAACACAATAACAATATTAAGGCAAGGATTAAGCGTCCTGTAGCTATGGGCATTGAGAACGACACGGCGTCATTAAAGAGATGTATAACGCGAACGCACTTAACACCTTATTCGGGCTTAGATAGTGGGTATAATTTTCCAGTATTATTTTGCTAAAAGGAAAACGATATTCTGGATTTTTAGTTTTTTTTAAATAGACCCTTTGTGGAATTTAAATATCTAAATGTTTTAATGTGATATTGTAAACAATTTATTTTTAAATAGCGAAATATTTTTGGTTAGTTGAAAATTAAAAAAATTGTTATTTAAAATTCAATTACGTCCCGCAATAAAAGCTAAAATATAAAAAAACGCATTTTAGTTTATTTTAGTTTTATGTTTCCAAAGGAATTCAATAGAAAATTTTTGTTGTATCAAATAACCAACAACGGATTGGTCTCTAAACATAGACTCAGTTGATGAACAAACATAATTCGTAAAAATAAGACAAAAGTGATTGGGTGATAGGATGCTAATGGATTATTTATAATATTATAAATCACTTCTGGTAAGGAAAAATTTAAAGGCGTGGGGTGAAGCAAAGCAAGGTGTAATCTGTAGAATGATAATGGCGTGAATGAAGATAGGAAGGGTATCATTTTGTTAGGAGACTTTTCTGGTGATGGTTTCCAATCAATCCTGTAACCTGACTGTATGGAAGAATATTCATTAAAGAATCAAGAATATTCAGTATGGGAGAATATTCATTAAAGAATCAAGAATGGTTAAGAATGGCAGCATGAACGTAAATCCATACCGAAGATAAATAAGTTCATGAAACTGGCGGCGAAATAAAAAAAACTGTAAATCAGAACGTCATTAGAACGCTCACCACGCACTTTTCAACGTTGCACTAATGCGAGCTTGGTTTCCGACAACAAATGTGAAAGACTCGCGGAAATGGGGAAGAAAATTAAAGTTTCCACACATGAGACTAGATACTAAAAACATCTGTTGAATTCACCTCCTAAGGTCTCATTAAATAAATTTGTGTCTATTGCCTTTTCTTTCAATATCATATTTATTATTATTTTGTATACACTTATATGCAAACTGTTACGTATATGATTTTTATTTATTTTGCAATATTAAAAAGATACACGCTGCTTTATTTTAAGATTATGTGAAGTATTCCGTGATTGCACCAATCATGACTAACTCATTGGAGACGTGATCAGACAAGTTAGATACATGTTAAAAATAAAACAAGTAATTCGTTATTTCTAATTTTGAACTGCACCTACGTGTGTTGGATATTCTCAAATTATTGCATTCTCATAAACCAGAAAAAATTACTTAAACCGGACAGAAGCTAAAACCACAGATTCTTCAAAAATTATCGAAATCAACCTCGTAACACAATGTAAAATTGTGAGTAAAAATATCATATTTTTGACAATTGTCGTCATTGTAATTTTTATTTTATTTGGTAGTGACCTCCATACCGAATTCTGATGGGGCAAACTATTGTTATGTGAACATATTATCTAAATTAGTTATTTTATGATTACTTCGTTCATCAATTTACTCATTGTTTATTAACATAATCGAGTATTTTAGCTTGTTGCAATATAAAAGGTGTACATGTCACTCTGTTTAATTTATCTTTCGGAACATTAAAATAAATAAAAGTTCAAATATTAAAGTATAGTTAAGGTTAATAAAAATTCTAAAAAGTTGATCGGCGTGAAATTTTTATTTTATTCAGCGGAGTCGCAAAAGCTACTAAAAAAAAGAACAAAAAGTATAGAATTCAATTGACAAAAGTATAAAATTCAACGTTTGTAACGTAAATACAGAAATTTTAAATTAACCAGTCTATATTATTATAAAATGGTAAATAAAATGAAACACACGAAGATCGACAAGAAAAATATTCGCGGCGAATAATTCTGAAGGGAAAGTAAGGCCTGACATCGAATAAAAAACTTTACCGCCCTACTTTGTAAGAGAAAAATAAAAAAACTGGTTACAAATAACTTACGATGAATTTTTTTACACTCCATTGCCGTGCACTAATACTTATAACATTATTTTACTGTGACAAAAATGAAAAATTTGGTGAATTTTTTGTTTTATTTTTAATTTTCATAGAAGATAGAAATTGATCGTCTGGCGCTCTATTCAATTTGTTCATGTACCATGTGTAATTTATCAACATAACCGATTTTATTATAAAATAAATTATAAGAAGCTTCATTTTCAGAGAAAAGAAGTATTTAAAAAAAAACTGTTTTTAGGGTTCATATTGTTTTAAAATCTTGGTTACTCTTTTTTAACTTCTAATAAAACCTTATTTCAGATATGAAATTTAATTATTAGTGTCTAGGTAATAAGAACCTAAGTATACGGACTTAAGATGTGATCAATAGAAATTATTAAGAATGTTACGGTAGCTTAAAATAGCTCGAAGTTCAATTTAGAGACAAAAGTTAACTTGCTTAAACCTGAAGTTCAAGTAAGTTAACTTTTTGACGTCATATTTCATTTGAGATGGGACCGTTATTACTGTATAAAAATTTCATTTAAAAAAAAATGCCGTGTGCAAAGTCACGGCCAAAATGAAATATGTAAAGTTTATTATTTTCTTTAAAAATATTAAGAAATGTATAAAATTTTGGGAATTCCTGGATATAATAATTTATTTTAAATAACATTAAAAGAAATCGGTGATGAAAATATTATATTTCCTCATTATTATATACTTAACGATAATGCTTTTCCAAATACCCGTGCATTATCATAATGAATACAAAGATGATATTAATTACATTGTTCCCTTCCTCAGTAGATGACCGCTGGAGAAGTCGTTGTGTAACTAATGACTACGAGTAGAAATGGAGGAGCTCCTATAAAAGTGAGCGCATTCGATAACTCCATGAATGTGGCTCTATCGTAACTAATGACCGGTTGTAAGATTAGCCCGCACAAGTGAGAGTAATCACGAGGTTAATGACCGAAAAACAGATTTCTCGCGTAACTAATTGTCGCAGTACAAATATACACGTAAATATATATATGTATATAATAAGAATAAGAACAGTCGTAGCAAATACTAAGTGTAGAAGATTATTGTAAGGATTTTGAAACCTATGAAAATTTACTATAACAGAAAAAAAAATGTTAAAAAATGTCTATTAGTGACGCAAAGGAAAATTTAGGTTACTTGTTAATCTATTTTTGTACGCTGATCTATATTGACGAGCTAAAGTAGCTATCCGCGAACACACTAAGGCCTCATAACACACTACGGCCTAAATAAAAGAATACCAATAAAAGTTTAAGTTATCTAACGAAACTTGTTGTCGACTTTCTATACGAATATTTGAACCAATCCGCATTTGAAAAGTAAAATCAACTCTTGGTGGAGCCATTAGTCCTATACATTTTTGGCATCGAAATTTAAAGTATTTGTAAAACGTCGGGACCTAATTAGAGAACTTATATTTAAAAAAATTAGGGGTAGTTTCGAGGGATGAGAGAAATTTTTTCATGGATGCTGCCTTAAGTTCAAAACAAAAACTAATCAAAATTCTATTTAAAAAACGTACGATTTACTAATTTTTACTAATTTTTTTTGTAAACTTTCAAAAATTCTTGGAAAATCGCAGACCCATCACAATTTCGGAAGCTATTGATATATAATAGAATATCATTATTCTTTTTCTAATTTTGTTCAAAATCAAATTAAGCTGAGATTTGTGTACTTATAATTTTTTTTAAAACTACGTGACTTGAAGAACGAATTCAAAATGGTTTATTTATAAAAATAAACTAAATTAAATATTCTTTTACCTAAGCATAATTGCTTCATAAAATAAACTTTTGAGAATTTTTAAAACATTCGTGAACCCATTTATTATATAGTTATTATTATATTTAGATATTATCGAATTTCCTAGTTGGCCCGTGCAAATAATTCACAAGTCACCGAATGGTAATACATGTTAAACGGATTATGGATGACACTGTTTACAATGTAAACACCTTTGAGAAATAATATATAGAGATTAAATACAAAGTATCAAGTTCTTTACAGACATAACACGTTGTATTAAAAATTTAAATATAAGTAAATATCTCAAATTAATTGACTCATTCTATAACTTTAATGAACAATTTTAAGCCACGTTCACCTTAAATAAAATTATAATTTAATATATTATTGGGCTCTGGAAATGAGAAAGGTTTTTCTATAGTAAATTCTATTAAAAAATATTTGTTTATGGGAATATCCGATTCGAATTATTTTTATGTAATCGATTATTTTCATCGTTCTTAGATGACTATTTCAGATTCTGTTATTTATATAGCTTCTAAAATTTTGCATTATTCAATTCTAGCTAAGTCTAAACATTATTTCTGGCAAAAAGTCCAACATAAAAAGGTTGCTGCTTAGATAAATATTTAGACACATATGAAAGTTGTTGAAATATGAATAAAATATTGGTTTACTTATTTACATACTACCGTGATATACTTCAGAAGTAAAAAGCATAGTAATTTTGCAATACGAAATAGTTTTTAAGTTATTTTGTACGGTAAGAAACAGGGACAACCTAATTCAAGAAATTAATTTTTATTTACCAAAAATGAACTACACTATCAAAATCGTATGCATGCAGGTAATTTAGCAATTAAATATCAAGAAAAACTCAATTTAGCCCACGTTTGTCCGAAGGCTGATTCCAAATTTAACAGCACGCTCGCCGATATATCGAGTCGGATAATATATATGTATATATATATATATATATATATATATATATATATATATATATATATATATATATATATACACATATATATAAAGTCGTATTCTAGGTAGAGGTGTTTCGTGTTTTATCACGATATATAGACTGCAAATTAGATGCAAGATATAAATTTTTATTAGGATCGTAAGATTAATTTACTATACATTTCCATTTTTTATTGTCGTTATCGAAAGAGTTCAGTTGATTTTAAAAGAGAACTGTTCTATAATTATAATTCGTAATCCATTTCCATACGAAATAAAATCCCATCGGATATAATTACTTTGCTTCAAATATATATATGCGTATAAATATTTGTTTTTTTTTCTCATTTTCGGTCCACGCAATTTTAAGAAATCAAGAAATTGTGTTTTGAAATCTTAAATGTTTTATTCTTTTTTTATTTATTCTGCCTTTTTCCAAAATAATTCCCTTTAATATTAAGTCCCTTTTTTAGAAAAAAAAAGTATTCCAAAACACTGTACGCGAAAAAAAAATGTGGCGTGGGGATAAAGCGTTTGAAAAATTTCATAGGTAGTTGTTTTAATTAGCGTTTGCAAATGGTTCTCGGCAAAATAATATTAAATTTAAGAAAAGTTAGAACTAAATAGTACCCTTTTAAATTTATTGAAACTTTGTTGATATACTTTATCAGTACGCCATTTTAAGTTTCTATGTCGAACCATTTTAAGAATCACGGCAATGAGCGATAGACAGATAGTCACGTAACTCAGAAGGGATCCGCTTTTTCCCTTTTCAGTACAAAATGCAAATTGCTCACTCTTGATATTCCGTCCATTGCAAGGATATACTTTTAATTTGGAATTATGTCTCTAAACATTTTTATATACATAATATATATAAAAAAAGATTTGAAAAAACCCCTGCAAATAGTCCTGTTTTAGTTTAAAAGGACAAACGAATAATTTTTATCTTATATGATTCAAAAATGATCGCACTTACATTTTATATTTGTGTGTAAATATGTACAAAATTTTCATATTTTAATCAATTATATTTAACAGTTAATAAGTCGGAAATAACAATGAATAAGTATTTAAATTGTTTGTCCACTAAAAGATAATGTTATAAAAAATACTTCACTTTTGAAATCCTCAAGTCTAATTAAGTACTTATTTATAGCAGAAAGAATTGTTATAGAGGTATCGCATCCAGACATGAGATATTCATTTTTTTCCATTTAATGCTTAATGTGTAAACTATTTATCTATATTCAATTGTAACTATTATATAAGAATGTTACATGATATGAAATTACGTTTTCAGACAGCCGTGAAGCGTGCTACTTACAAGGGTCTAATCCCTGAGAAGATTTGCAAAGTGTACCTCGAAAGAATGAAATGTGGTTTCACTGAAATATTTCGATATGGTATTACATTTTTAAAGATCAAAATTACGGGATCATTTTTAGTGGTAACAACTAAGTTAACAAACTATTAAATGAATTTTTTTCCGATGGATATTTGGAAACTATTTATATTAATTAAGAATAAAATTAATTAAAATGCCATTATATTTTGAGTATCGGTTATGGAATTCGCAAAGTTTACATCTGTCGCAAGATAAACGTCAGCGTTTTTGAAAGTTTTTTAAACATGTTCAAACTATTTTTTTGGAGTCTGTGAGTCACAACTGTTTTTCTCAGAAACTATGCACGGCATAGTTATATTATTATTTCTAGTATCAAAATTGTTATTTCTTCTTTCGGGGTAATTAAAAAAATAGCTTCGAAAAATTTTCTTTTTTCAAGCAAGTCAAATAAATGGTGACATAGAAGGTTATGTGTAGCATATACTAAAACTAATTTTAATTATTTTCCAATATTTCTTAAATAGTTTTTTTATAGATTAGCAAAACTGCAGTAAAAAGTCTGTTCCATTCTCTTTCCACCCATTTTCTGACTTGAAAGGCGGAAAAAAGTGTATTTATTTATATAAATAGACAGCGGTTTAAAGTAACAGAAAAAAAATGCAACCATGTTCTTGACTTTTTTAGTCACTGAAATAAAAAATAATTAATAAATATTTAAATAATCGTTTGTTGGATAGCTGCAAAATTAAGCATGTTAGTTAACTAACAATGGAAATGAACCCTCTTAAACCCACAATCGGTCGGTTTTGTCTGTATGTAATTACTCTGAAAAGAGAAGCGGACTCTCTTTTTTAGTATACTTAAGTCTTTGTGAACTTAATTTAATCTACAAATTTATTTAGAGTAACGTAATTATAAAGATTTTCTAATAATGGAAATTTACTTTCTTAATTAGAAACTCGCTTCAATCAATCAGTTGTCTCACAAAATTAATCTGTTAGATAATCCAATTATTTCTCTGGTCGTCATTATTTTTATTTAATATCTCTATTTCAAATGAAGAAGTTTATAAATTGCTGAAAACCTTATTTATCAAATTCAAATAATTGATATTGGTTGTCATAATTTCTACAGAGGATATTCAGAATAAACAGTATTACAAGTATGTTCGTTTCTTTCTAGTCATTAAAAATTTACTTTTCCTGTGTCAAATTTTTTGTTTCATTTTAATGTATACTACCTGAATATTACTAATAATATACATCACATTTTATGTCACGGAAAAGACAACCTATCAAAAATAGTGTCGAAAGTAGGGTCTATAACCTCTCTGTCGCTATGGGCACAGTCAGAGGTTATCTTATTAAATATAGTCTAATTCGAAAATACACATAATTTTGTGCAAAAATGTTTTCAGGCTTCAAAATTTTAATACCTTGATTTCCGAAACTCGCAAACAGTTTTAAGATATCTTCTTCCTTTTCCTGTTTAATTCAACTTTACTTCCTTTTGTAGCCCTACTGAAGTCAATATTGGACATAATTTTATGTTGTCTTTTTATGTTGTTGTAATCACTAAACTTTTTTACATTCATCAAGAAAACTAAAAGTTCTTAATGTTAAGTTTTCATTTATTAACCCTTACTTTTAATTTTTATATATATATATTTATTTTTTTATATGTTTATATATATATATATATATATATATATATATGTGTATATATATATATATATATATATATATATATATATTAAGGAAATACTCATATCTTCTCTACACCGTGTAATTCTTTCCATGTCTACATCTGTGTAACTACTTTCTATGGCATTCTTCCATTAGTTTTGGTCTCAATAACTACATTCCCTTACGACGTCGCATGAGGTGATGGATATTGCCAGAGGATTTGGAGGCTTTGCTTATATCCAAATTTGTATAATATTCATGTTTTCGCCTGGGAAAAACGAACAAAGTATTAACAATTGTATCTGAAACAAGCAAATTAAAAATTTTACTTCAATTATTTTTTTACATAAAATTAAAGCTGACAACTTCCGAAAATTGAATATATTTGGTGTTAATCTTGTATAAATTTATTATTTTATTAGCAATCTTTGCTAATAGGCCACCTAAAGATGTAATACAACGAAACATAGGTCATGGTAAAGAACTTAAAGAAAGTAGAAATAATACTACATCACCTAGTTTCATTTAATTGTGAAATTCAAAACAATGAAAAGAGCAAATTAAGGTTACCAGCTTTATTAGCCTCTGTGAATTTCCTTGGAAGCATATGCGCAATTGTTTCCTTTTTCTGAAATGACTAAGAGCAACTTAATGAAAGAGGACACCAAAAAACTGATGACTGTTACTAAAAAATATTAACTTTCGAATGTTTTGACCTTCCTAGATTAAATTAACTATATATTTAATTTATAATGTAAATTTCTGTCACTCTACTATATACCTTCAACTTAGGGTTCTAATATATTAAAATCCTATGTTGAAGATAAATGCCATTAATATCCTTTGTTTAAAAAGATTGAAGATAAATATTGTAGAACATACACAATAAACATATAGGAATAACACAAAATAGACGTCATTTAATAGATCGGAACTCAGCGACCAATTTAAATGTTTAATACACAGTATTTCGTACAGTGATTGTTCCATGTTATTTAAATAAAAAACTAGAAACATGTCTAAAGGGTAGATATTATTTACGCAACTCTTAATGTTCAAAGTTGCAAAATCATTACGTACAAAAAAAGTCAGATATTTTAAAATATTAAAAATGACAATGTGTCAGATTAAAAAAAAATCGGATTAAAATTAATTGTAAAACGTTGAGAGGCCACCTCAAAACAGTCATAATATATTACGTAAATTAGATATTGGAGGCACGTTTCAGTTTATACGACATGTGTATTACATCCTAAAATACGATTTATATTAAGGTAGCTTGATATAATATGCGACGGGTGTTAAAAATCTTGGAAAATTTCAGTGTGAATCAAATTTACTGTGTCCAATTGCATATGAGTGACTTCGTCATGAGAGAATTGATTATTTTGATAATCAGTGTATAGCAATATATTAATATAAAGAAAACCTGTTAAGTCCAAGTACAAAACACGCTATAAGGGTTCTGTACATACTTGGGCAAATGTAAATGTGCAAGTGTGCATAATGTGCCTAATATTTGATTTTTTTGAAATTACGAGAGTTTCAAAAAAAAATATTACTTTATCTCAGTTTCTTACAACTATTTGTAAATATTATTAACCAGTACGCAAAATCATATATTTGAGTGTACGGCATCAAATTATGGACGCGAAATTTGTGAACTGAAAAATTCCTCAATTATTTTTTTAAGACTGGTCTCGTAATTTTTTCTCGAGATTTTTCTTTAGATGTTTTTCGTACAAGAATTTTTTCATTCTGAAAAAATAGAAGTACGTAAACAACCGCTAGGCCTTAGGTAGTTCTTAGATTATTTATTCAAAAACATAGAATTATTGTTGTGTCATGATCCCTGGGGCTAACTCTATAATATTACTGTTGAGATAATATCAAACTTAGAAACATCGAATCGATTACTCGAATTTCCATTTAAATAAAAATGATAACAAATACGTAACTAATTGATAGCAATGACAAAGTGCTATATTTTATTTATCATTATGACTTTTGATGTAAAACAAACAGAATCGAACCAGTGTTCCGTAATGACATAAAGACTTATGTAACTGAAATAAAATATTTCATTCATTCTGTGATATTAAAACCGCAATCTAAGGACTGCGGTTGGATTTGGACTCCAATATATGGCTGAAGTAATTGATTTGCAGCATGAAAGGTTGCTTAGGTTAACAAATGCCTGCGCGGATTGTGTTAGCAAATTTTAAAGTACTTATCACGTATGGAAAATTTTATAGGGATTACAAATGGTGTTTGACTCAATATTTATTATCAATGCACACGGGTTGTAATGGATAGGGCAAAATTTGTGCCACTAGTGATTGAAAAACCTTAATACTTTGGCTAATTTAAGATGTAAAAGCACTGAAAAACTACAACTGACTACTGCTCGGAGTTAATTAATTCTTGCTTCTGTATTAAAATTACTCGCGACTTCGTGCAAAAATTGATTAATTATCAAATTTGAGTGAAAACATAAAGGTCTATATAGTTATGACTTAACTGCTTTTACAATCTCTCGAAAGAAAATATGGTACTTTTCAGAATGTTATATTAAAATTGATAATATAATCTATTTATGTACTAAATTTAGGTTATTTTCTAAAATTGGTTTATTTGATAGTTTTTAGACAAAAATATTTTGCTAAAATGTAGACTCATGTAATTGAAATTCATTAGGTGTTTACTGGACAAAAGCCATAAGTCATTATTTCCTAGTAAGAGCAAATAAACCTAAAAATAAATGCGTTCGCATTCTTCATCGGTTCTTTCTTGTCTAAAAATCTTGTCCGTTTTGGGAGTTTTTCGTAATATCATCAACACGTTTTTTCACCTCGTCCTATCATCAGCACCTTTCTGAACAGCAAAGAGATTTATCAGCCATTCTACTTAGTTAGGTTAGCGTTTAATGAAAACATCTTCAGTTTTGGTGATAAATGTAAAGTTACTGTTTAGGAAAAGCATCTACTTTTCTTACAATAACCTGTGTCCGAAGATGCATACATTGGTTTGATCTAAGCAACTAAGTAAAATAACTGTAAATGGTTTATAGCAAATTATTATTTATAGCATACTTTGATACTGGGATGACTGAAAATAAATTGCTTGGTTCTTTTCAGCGTGTGTATACTATGTACAAAGCATTTATATCGAATCCCACATAAGGCGCCAATCTATTTTCTGGCGAATCTTCCACAATTCGATTTCTGAAAGAAAAACTCAGAGAGCGTTTTCTGGAAGTATTTTCTGCTATTAGAAAAGATAATACGTAAAGAGCAGAATTGATAACTAAGTGGAAAAAATCTCTCGAGTCACTAATTTGCAACTAGACTCATGCCTCTAAGGAGCATTGATTGTCAGGTTATAAAAACCATTGCATTTTTTTAAAATGAACACTATCGATAGACTACTAGACATACTTGAATCGAGCTGATATCGTAATCAGTTTTATATAAGTGAATGTAGTGTATTCGCAGTGTGTGGATTGAAAAGTTGCTTAACTTGTTGTTGTCCATATAATATGAAATATCTGTTCGATAACTACGTCAGGTGAATTTATTTGTTTTTCATACAAAATTTAAGACTACGATGGGGTAAATATTTCTTCAATTTACTATAATTACAACATATCAAAGAAATAAGTTGGATAAAACTTAATTTGTACCTGAGACAATATGGTTACTTCCATTTTCTACCTCCTATCAATTTTCTTTTGGGTATTTTGTATTACGTTGCAGCACATAACATATGTTTTATTGACGAAATTTATTTTCCGATCGTTGAATGGAAAAAATGTAAACACAATTTGCTGAATAAAATCGTACTCTTCGAGCGTTCATATAGTGAACATCCTTTTGCTGTACTGGCGCATTGTGCTGTTGTCGTTAATTGTTTTATTTCCTTGTCATCGTTATTAAAATAAATCGGTATAAATATTATTTTGTCTCCCTAACTATATCTAAAAAAATAAAAGATACAAATTTTGTAATATTCTATAATGAAATAAATTTATATATGACAGTAAACACCTAATGAATTTCAATTACATGAGTCTACGTTTTAGCAAAATATTTATGTCTAAAAACTATCAAATAAACCAGTTTTAGAAAATAGTCTAGATTTAATACATAAATAGATTATATTATCCATTTTAATATAACATTCTGAAAAGTACCAAATTTTCTTTCGAGAGATTGTAAAAACAGTTAAGTCATAACTATATAGATCTTTTTATATTTTCACTCGTTTTTGACTATTTAATTATACTACATTATACTACATACAAAAGTTTGTCTCTGTGAAAAATCAATCACATCCACGGAAGCGTCAGTAGTTGGAAAGATAATTGCAAACTTACTCTATATTTTGCTAATACGATCATCTAGAAATTGGTGACAATTTAATTTAACAATTCCGTTAATTCTTTTAGCTTCTTTTGCCTTAAATTAAAAAAAAAATTAATTTTAATTATTATATTGTAATCAGAATTACATACAAATTCTTACAAAAATGGTATTCAATTCATTTTAATAGACTAACTCTTTTGATATATAGTTTAAATAATTATTAATAAATAAGAAAAAGAAAGAAGACTCTGGTTTAATATTTGAGTTATGCGCATATTTAGTAATCCAGCCAAATTATATCCATTACCTTTTTAATGCAATTTTGTTCGCTTAAATTTTATTTAACTATGTATGTAAATAAGTGAAGTAAGTGGCTTTTCACCATATTCTAAATATTGCATCAATTAGAAGCTTCAAAAACTATATCAATTCTGATGGCGTTACGCAATATGGTACCCACGAGCTCATATGACTATAAAGGAGGGTGGTGATCACAGGAACTTTTCAAGGGCAAAAATAAACGCACAACTTTGAGTTCGTTTAAGTTATTTCAATGAGTTCTTTGGTTATTGTAACCAAAAAATTCATTGTAAAGGAGTAGGAGGTGATGGGTTATTCTCAATGACAACAGTAAATGCATTGACTTTGTGCTCATTTCATTTATTTCAAAATTTCCTCCGTTGTACTTTAAGATATTGAAGGTTTCCTAGATTATACTTACATATAAACTCAAATGTAATTTTTTAATTAAGATATTTTGCACCATTACATCTGCTGATTGATACTGATTAAATTATAAAAGATGAATTAATAATATCACAGGAATATTTTGATTTGTAACGTAAGTAGAATTTCTTTTTGATTACATTCTATATATTATTATGAAATCTTTCTATATGCTAAATTTAAGAACATCTAATGTAATAATTAGTACAAGATACAAACCTTTACACATGATTTTAGAAACAAATAAATTTGTGTCAGAATTTAACCGTGTTTTTTTCCTCAGCAAATAAAAGCATAACAAGCTGTGTTTTTTTCTCATACGAAAAGTCGCTACAATGTGTATATAGATTACTCTTAGTTAGATGCCATGTTATAAAATTTTAACAAAAAAATTGCACGCTTAAAATATAAGTCCGTTTCAATATACCGACAAATAATTAAAAAATTATGAAACTCTAAAAGGTAGACACCCGTATTGAACCGACAGGAAAGAGATAACGAAAGCTCATCGCGATATTTGGGTATTATATTTTTGCTTTTTTCTATTACATCTAAAGTTCTGATGTTTGCATAGAATAATAGGTGGTTGCCGAAAAATAAATAAATACTTAGGAAAATATAAAATTGCAAGACGAATAAAAGTAACGTGCCTCTGTATTGATATTAACTTACTTTTTTTAATAACTTATAGGGGCGGGTATTGGACACGAGCAGGGCAATCGGTTGGAAACAAAAAAGGAATATAACCATCCCCTCTCGGGTATTTACATTGCAATAACGTCTTTCGTGCTCACATATTTCCTTCACGGTCGGTCTTGTCAATATGAATCATCCAGTCGAATACCGGAAGTTTCCGGGTATATGTCAGTGTATGCTTATCTGACCATTCACACAAGACCGTAAATAAAATGTTCACTTTATCTAGAAACGGAAAACGACCGAAGCAATAACGTTTTGTGAGCTAATCTCGCGTATATTTATTAACGCTTTGTGAGACTTTGTATTTCGTATTTGGTGTTGTTTGATGCTATAACTCTATGCAAGCTGAACGTATAATAAAAAAGTATTCTTGTAAACAGAAATTTGTGAGCAAAAGTTCATTTTTTTAATATTTATCCATCTATCTGTCTGTTTGTCTGTACGGGCATCAACAAAATATCCTGAACAGATTTTAGTGTAATTTTAATATTATAAGCTATATGGCCCCAAGAAAAAAAAGTATAATTTTGAAATGACCCCGAGTAATGGAGAAATATTGTATATTTTGCTGTTTGCGAAGTGGTAAACGAAGTCCTTATTAACATAATAAAAGAGAAAATTTGCTGCTTTTTTGCTTGTTTGTCTTTCTTTCATCCATAAACAATCTAATGGATTTAAGTGAAATTATATATATGGTTAATGTATATATAATACATTAACCACCATAGATTGAAAATAAGCTACATATAAATTCTAATTATCATTTAAATTAAAATTGAAAACAAATGCTTTAAAGAATATGCCCAAAAACAGAATATGTTGTCCAAGTTATACGAAACATATCTACTAATAGGTAACACACAATAAGCATTTTAATGTTAAATAAAAGTATTATTGCTGAATATCATATTCAGGATGTTCATTGTACAAATATAAAAATAACTATTCGCAATTGAATATGTTTAGCAAAAGATGGTCATTTGACCCTCTGTACTTTTTTATTGTAGCTTAGCTGGTATAAAGGTAATAATTTATTCTTGTGTTTATTTACAACCAATATACATACTTCGACCGAGCGGTATATCCTAACCGATAAATATTTGCGCTTGCACATTATGTACAGAGAGAAGAGAGGGGATTTGCTTGAAGCAGGATGTCGTGTTGGTACTGCCAAGTGGTGGTCAACAATTTTCCGATATTTCACGAGTCATCCTGTTGGAAGAAAATACTATTGCGTGAAAAGTATTTTCCATATAAAACTTATTTCACAAAACTTCTTAGATAAATTTAGATACAACATTCATTAACCTATTATTATTTAAGGAAATAGAATAAAAAAGAGGAATTTCACCGAAAAGTCTTAAATATAATTGATGTCAATTATTTGAATCGCCAGGAAATTCATAACTGAAGGGAAAGCGCCAAACTACCGACTGCAATAATATAGCGACCTTGCCCTTTAACTATACAATTATTCTTTGCAATAAAAACCAAGGAAGGTTTATTAATTTTTACCTCACCATTCGAATTTCCTGTCGCAGATATTGACCTAGCAGTCTAGTGGTAGCATTTTGTATTTCTTACGAGTACAACAGAGAGACATATATTAGAATTTCTGATATCTATCATTGACATTGAAATCCAAATCTCTAAAAAATACTCTATTTTTATCATGAATGGATATATATATATATATATATATATACATATACATATATATATATATATACATCTATATATATATATATATATATATGCATATATATAAATATATACACATATATATATATATGTATATGTACATATATGGTGTGTGTGTGTAAAGTCGTAATACTTTTAACATAAATACCGGCTCGATATACTAGAGACAGTCAAGTGGTCTCCTTAGGTATATTCTTAAGGACCGATCAACCAAAAGGCGAAGATACCCCTTATGAAGATTTGTTATATTAAGAGAGGTTTCAAGGCGCATAGAGTCCTACGCCAGTTAAAAAAAGTAGATTTAACCTTATAGTTGACGGATTTTATAGCTAGTGAAGTGCTTTTAATGTCACTGTTAAAATTTATATTATTAATGGAAGTAACGTATGATCTCTATTTCTGAGACATCTTTCTTAATTACAAATATAAGAATATAGGAGTATTGATCATAAACTTTACACTTCACCATCATTTACACATTGACTATAAGCCTTAGTCATGATAAGTATTGATGCTTTGTGTATTGACCGCTCAAATATGAGTATTGATGCTTTGTGTATTGACCGCCTTTTAGGTTTACATGTTTCCCATGACAAACATATATAAACTAAAAGTATTGAGAATTATATAAACTAAAGGTATAATTGAATTGAACAGATAGCTATTATATTCAACTAAGCACTTTTGTCATATGATGATATTAAAATATAGGAAAAGCGATTCTTTCACTAGAGTATGCGAGATCTCGGATGACATTTAATATGTAAGGTGATAATTTATTTGTTTGTTTGTTCTTAACGAATTGGCATTAAAATTTACCGGAAATTTTGCACGATGATAAAAGTTTTCTTTTTCTTCATGAAAGATATTAATGGTATATAGATAAACCACTTGTTGACTTTTATATTTCATGTTTAGTATTAATGAAAGACATTAAAAAATATTTGTTTATAATTTTTTTTAAAACATAATCTTAATTAAAAGTATATATTTTTGTAAAGTTGCAATAAAATGTAATTGTGTTATCTTATTTGTAGGTTAATAAAGTATATCTAATGTAAGTAATTTACACAAAAATTCTAATTCGATATTTTTGAACAATTACCTTCACTTATTGCGCACTCGACATTAAAAATATTCTGCGG
The DNA here is from genome assembly GCA_039881145.1 of Druceiella hillmani. Lineage (NCBI taxonomy): Eukaryota > Metazoa > Arthropoda > Insecta > Lepidoptera > Hepialidae > Druceiella > Druceiella hillmani. The sequence goes on from JAYKKI010000138.1 coordinate 1,855,694, forward strand.
CCGTCTTCATCATTTGGAGCCCAACAAAACCTTACAGTTTTATAATTGAACGTGTACAAGATACGGCTTTGCGATATCTGTACATGAAACAGGACGATTACTTTTCTTTTCAAGTTTCCATCAACTTCCTTCTGAGTATGCTAGGTTGCCATTTTTCGCAACTGAAAAGGGACGTAAGGTTTAATAAAATTGTCTTACGACAGTTAAAAAGAAAAATTTTACGCTTGGTCCTGCTATATAATTACGTAAATGTTCATTCTTCATGCTCGATAATTTCTTGCGTCTCTAGAAACGAATTATATTTAAACTATCCAGTATCCCGCTGTATTCAATTGCTCAACAGAGATTAATTTGTTCATGAAGATTGAAAATAAATTTTTAGTAATGACTCATCGTTAACGTTTACAATTCTTTTATAAATTTCATATATGTTAGATAAGAAAGAACTTAAAGAAAGTAGAAATAATATTACATCGCGTAGTTTTAAAAATATATTAAATTTATTAGATTAGATATATGAACTGAACTTTCGTTAAGATATTTCTTCTGTAATATTACAAATAAGTTATTTATGATGTATTGGTAAATGTGTAACAAGTAAATAAATTATTTCTATTTAAAGCAAATTTTTTATGATAACTAGAAAAAATAAAAAAGCAAAATTTTATGCGTATGATTATAAACAAATCCTCATTCTTCCAATTTTGGACAAGTTTGTCCCGGAATTATTTCATATACATTTTTAATGCAATTTTCAGTATACAATTTTCTCTCATTGTTCTTTTATAGTTTTCTTATTTCATAAAGCTAATAAGCACACTAAATAATATAAAGGAAAATTTTACCCAAATTACATTCTACTGGAAACAAAATTGTATGCTACTTCGACCAACTTCGACGGAAAAGTTTCGAAATACTTGGTTTGCAATGAAAGATTATGTAGAGTGTACTTTTTAACATCAAGTACCCATATGTCATCTAAAGTTACTTTCATTTATAATGATTTCATTTCATAAAGTGGTGAAAAAATACCCAATCATTGTATCGTCACGGGAAAAATTTCAAGATTAGAAATTTAACTTAATTAGCCGAACAGTCAATAAAACATTGCAAGGGAAACAAATTTGTTCACAACTTCCAAAGGTGAATCAACCAAGCTCCTAGTTGATGCTGCATTTTCCTTCGAAAATTACTAAACACATTATTTAAAGGAAAGTGCAGCATAACGTGCAGAACGCACGTGGGTATAAACCTGGTGCAAAGTGAAGATTTTAAGTAAAGCAAAATACGATACTGAGGATCAAATAAATATATTTTGAAAACCAATTAGATATAACATGCGTTTGGTTACTGAAATTCTGTCAAAAATTTAGAAAATCTCTACATATAAAGAATACGCTTGTATTCATTGTTTAAGTTATTACTGTCATGGCGAACCTGTATATTATGTAAAGGGGAGCTGGAAAAAAAATTCGCATAATTGCAGGAAATCGCTTAAAAGTTCTCTTTACACAACTCACTAGCATTTTTTTTTACTGAAAAAACAACGACTTGGTAGGCCATTAAGAGTGACAATTTTTGATCCTTTTTACTGCCAGGTTCCTCTCAAAAATATCGTTTAGTTGAAACCCTTCATTGGGCTCTAATATTTTCTTATCTGTACGCAGGAGCTAAACGAAATACTCTCTAAATAATCTTGTCTACCGCAACAAGAAGACTAAACAGAAAACTGATCAAATAGCAAATTAATCAAAATAAATTTGTACACAAACACGAATTGATTTATAGACTGCAACAATGTAACTGGCGTTCACACAGAAGATTGTAACCTTCGAAGCGTATATGTGTGATGCGACAGCAAATTACTCACAATTACCCACAATATTGACGCTTCGCATGCTCGATGGACACACTCCACATATACGTCCGAATATGAAATATGTGGCCACAGTTACCCCTTGTTATCGAATATTTACTGTGGATTGCCGTTTTTGATTTATTTGTAAATTATAAGGAAATTAAAACAACACTTACCAGTTGGATATGTTCACGTAAAATGAATAGAAAGCAGAATAATGAAAAAAATATTTTTCGGCGAGTTGAACAGTAAAATTAGTACTTCAACTAAGAATACCTATCTTCGTCAACAATAAAGACTTTGGAAGCAAACGGGGCCCAATGGGAGCAAATTATAGAACTTATATTTTATACTTTAAGTTTTAATTTCTTTCTTCTATGGTAAAAATTAAGTTTATGTGCCTAATCTCAATACTATTTTAAGAAAATTAATTAGATATTTAAAAAAAGGAAGCAGAAATATGTAAAACCATTTTCCTATTTTTTTTAAACCGGTAAATTCAAAAATTTGAAAAAAATATTTGCCGTTAGAATCGCGAAACAGAGTGACAAACAGAACTATAGAATACTTTCACCAAAATGATAAATATATTGCATTAATATCCAAGAAAGAGTCAATGAAAATAAGGTAAAAATTATATTTTCATAGGCATTGTTAATGGATACATAAATACCCAAATTGCAATTGAGTGTTTATGTATGTACGTATAAGACTGACATAAAATGTGAAAGGAAACTCAATTAACCACAGTTTTTTCCTATTAGATAATTCTCGATATAATGAAGAAAATTGTTCAAGATCTGAATTCCTCCCCGCCTTTAAGTTATGCCCCCGAAAAATATAAAATTAAGTCTTATGAAAACTAAAGAAAAACTAATTGGCTTAGAATGGGACAAATAGAAGGCAATTTGCTTTGGCCTGTGTATACTGTGGTTTTTAATATTAATCATATAACATTTTTAGGAATAAAAGGCAAAAACTGAATTTTTCGCAGGCCAGTTATTGCTGGAATGCAATTTTTTATAACAGTCAAGATAATTTTCGATCAGCCGTTGATTTTTTTTCATAAGAGATCGAAATTACTTTAAATTTTCAATTTTAATTAATTTTGGTAAAGTTTCCATCTGCCTTTAATCGAAGTCCTTCATTATGTTTTGTTTTTCGTACGACATATTAAATATTGGTCTATTGTGCACCTGTTAAAAATATAAAAAATAAATTAGCGAAATTAAAGAACGTCGTTAACTTTCCAATAGTTATCACTTTTCAAAGAAAATAAAGTGATAGTCCTGCGCTGAAAATAAAAAAAACATCTTAAATATGATGAGATATTTATCTATGACAATCAGAGAGATGAACATTTGCTTAATACTATCAAGGTCCACTTTTTCTTTTTATAAATAAAATCTCAAGAAAAATGATACGAAAAACATATTATTAAAATGGTGTAAAGTATTTAATAAGGTTGTGGTTTTTCTCATTAATATTTTTCTCATCACAATATATATGAAAGTCGAAGTTTTTGAAATCAATTCTTTTTATTAATTGAATTGTGTTTAACAATTAATTTACAACAATTTATTTATTAAGATGAAATTGTTATTACCAAACTAAATCTAATATAAAAAAAATACTTCTTTGCATTCTACCTAAAGTAATAGATTTTATCTATAAAAATTACAAAATTACGAAGTTAGTTTCACTGAATTAAATTTAAAATAAGATTGTTTCTTATTTACAATTATTTCTTATTTACAATTTCATTTATATTATATTAAGATAGCATAGTATGGTTTCGAAACGTGTAAAAATGAATGCCTGGTAACCTTTTATTTAATAAATGTAACTGATACGAGTCAGGCAAAAAGGGACATCAGAAAATTGTCACGTTACAATTTTAAGTTTATTATTATAAAAGAACAATAAAACAATGAAATAATCGTTTTAATTTATTTAATAATTTGTACGTGGTAACTAAAACACAAACAAAAATAAGGTAATCCCAATATCGACCTAATTGTTTTCTGTGATGTAACAATCCTTGGGTTAACACAGCCCTTCCAATTTACTTAATTTTATTTTCGGCACGATATGACTTAAAAAATTATTTATGTTTTTATCCAGCTTTTCTATAGTACCAAGCAGTGTCGATAAAACTGTAGTAATTACTACAAAATAAAACTACGTGGAACACAAGCACGCATGCACGCACGCACGGAAGCACGCACGGTTGCGCGCTCGCCCGCACGCACGCATGATCGCAAAAAAATATGTATACAAAGAAATAGGTACACCTACAAACGTACCTCTGTATACTTTATATATAAAATAAGAAGATATCTAAGCAACACTTATTGAAAGGTATATAGACGCTCTAACCGAGCATCAAATAAAACGCCGCAAATGGGACTGGAGCAACTTTATCCTCCGAAAGGCATTCATTCATATTTCTGAACGAGCTTTTAACTAGAAACTGCTGATGATTTTGTAATCAAATAATTATGGAATGCGAGAGATTGAGCAGACACAGAATAAACCCAATACTGTGAACTAATATTCTACTGGAAGTAATATTTCGAAGCATAAAACATTAAAAATTCGATTTCGAATTATTATGTACAATTTGTTACATGTGTCAACAAAACAGGTCATACATATATGCCCTGTTTTGCACAAAATAAATATTGTTAGTAGAGCGATATAATTACAGTATTTAAGAAAGAATTGTGACAGAAGATTACTTTCTGGTTTGAAACAGAATCCTAATAACTGCTGTGTAATATCCACATTAGAAAAAAGATAAATGTTGGAATCATAAGCCTAAATAGTATCAAACTACATTTATCACCACAGATGAGCACGAAACTCATTTCACGTAAACTATATATAAAACCCCTGAGGCAGAGCTAAAAGGCTGAGTAACCCACATTTAAAAAGCACATACCTCAAAAAGCCGCAAGCATGTTAAAGCTATAAATCTGAGATAAGCCAAACCGTGGGAAGTAGTCGGGACATTAAAGAAAACGTGAAGATTTTGTTGGTTGTGCCGTCTCATATCTCCATTTGGTTGAAAGTGAACAACAGAACAAGATATCATGGAGATTTTAGGAAAACAATATGCCGATAATGTTATGTTAGCCTTGCTTTGTCGTCTGCTTATCAGCTTATTTGATTGTTATTAGTTTTATATAATCGTATGGCATCAATAATAAAACAAAAATGTTTTTTGGAAAGTACTAAAAATTTAACACAAACTTGTGGATAAGAAGATAAGAGTAGCATATTTCTCATTTCTTATCCCTTTTGAACATTACATATTAGATACTTTATGGTTTTTCTGGAATGGAAACAATATGGTTGATTTAATAAATTTTAAGGGTTGAGATACCTGATACCAAGACAGAAAAAAAGTCTCACTCTAATAAAGGCCACTCAGATAAATTCTTAGTTTGATGACAGCCCGGTCCTAAATCGGTAAGGAACTTATTTAAAGTTGTGAATGCTATTTGTTTCCTCTTCTTAGGCAATGGAATATTGGTCTTTTATACGATTTTAATAATATTTTTACGTACTTCAAGATTTTTGTGATTTGGTTGTAATCTATCCCATAAAAGAAGTATCATAAGTCTACAAATTATAGATAACAATTTTGTTAGGTATATTGGGCAGATACCTAACTACAACGGAGATATCGACTTCTGAAATTATTAAACTTGCAGATTTTGGTACATTTATGATCCACCGAATATGATTTCCAGACACACAATATATAAAAACATTTTAGGCACGACAGAAGCTACATTTTTGAGTCGGTCTAACTGAATGTCGGTAAAAATATTTTAAATCCAGATCTAACTTACGCTAGTAGTACTCAAATGATATATATTACAATTGAAAATGGTTCTCACAAAATTACCAACCTTTCCACATATTCCTTTCCTAATCACCATCCTCTCCGATAACCAAGTAAAATTCACGTTCAGACTTATTTTAGTTGGCAGGTTCCTTTTGTAAAATATTTAATACATATAGTTAAGTTTAAATGTATTAATATGTAAAAGTTTTAAATTATTCAATTGAGATATTTAATTTTAAATTATTAAATTTTGAAAAAATAAAAAATTTCTGAGACGAAATGGCCGTCAACAAGGGCCGTATTTAATTTTCATAACCCCATATAACTTATGATACCTCTAGAGCAAAATGAATCTAATCATACCTTATTTCTAATATATGTTAAGCTTTTTAGAACCTACGAAGGAATAAAGAAACCGACGTACACACAGATGTAGCTACATGTGAAAAACATGAACGTTGTTTACTTGCTCTTTTGTAAAAACAAAATCCTTCTAATTATACTTATATTGAACTGTATATTTGTACGACACAGCATCATAATTTTCTAAATTTAAGACTAATTAAAATGAAATTTTACGAGAAAACGTAGATAAAGTACATAAAAATAAAGAAATAAGGGGAAAAACATTGAACTTCCAAAACATTTGAAATGAAAACTTCCTTTGGCTCGTTGAGCGATTTTTGGGTGGGGTGAAATATTATGGGTTCCCGTCACCGACATGCTAATGTTAACAGCATATCCGTATTTTTGATTTTCATGTGTTTCACTTGACCAGCGGAGAAATATATATATATATATATATATATATATATATATACACAACTAACATCTATTACTCTGGCACCAGGCTGGTGCACGCGCAGCGGCCTGTGCACAGGCCTGTGCACACATATATATACACCAATACATTGTATATACCCGACTTTATGATATGCGGTTTGGACGCTTTTTGAGTTCTTGTAAGTATAAGGGCACGTGTTGTACAATATCAGTGCTGTATATATATATATATATATATATATATATATATATATATATATATATATATATATATACGTACAAATACAGTTAAATTGACTACATGGAAGATTTAATGTGTTTACACTGTGCATTGCTTAAATTGTGTTTTAGTTTATTATTTTCATTATTTTATTATAGGATCACTGTGCAATACAAAAGGGAATATGAAATATGTTAATATTTTTATGTCGAAAAATGAATAACAAAAGCAAAGCATTTATTTACAAATTTTTTAGTTTTAAATATTTTATATCATTTACATTCTATATTTTTAATAATAGCACTTTGCAATATACCATGCAATCAGTATTTTATGGTGACATAGGAGTTATCTTCCTAGCGTGGTAAAACAGATTTCTAATTCACAATTAAATCAAACTACCTGATGTAGTGAACTTGAATGTGTGTCATGAACTTGAGGTGGCCGGAGGTGAAGAGGAACGAGGATCTGTGGGCTGAAACCGACCAAAAACCCATCGCAGACCAGATTAGGGAGAGGATGTGGCGTTGAATCGGCCACACGCTACGAAAGGCTGACGAAACCATCGAGAAGGCAGCCCTTGACTGGAACCCCGAAGCAGCAAGACGACGTGGCTGACCAAGAAAAACCTGGCAGAGAACGGTCCAGGAAGAAGCAAAGACAGCTGGAAAGACTTGGAGAGAGGTTAATCAACTGGCCGCTGACCGCACCAAATGGAGAAATTTTACGTCTGCCCTATGCTCCGACAGGAGTGACAGGAACTGATGATTATGATGACGTGATGTAGTAATATTTCTACTTTCTTTATTTAAATAATGAATTTCTACAAAATTAACCCCAAATATATTCAAGATTTCTAATTGTTCAATAATATCATTGTCGCAGATTTTCAAATTAAAAATTTCATAAAATTTTATAATAATTATAGATTTATGTGTTGAATTTTGAAAATTTGGTTTTTAATGCAATATTATGTATAATTATTCCATAATTTTTAGTTTTTTTTCTGTCAGTAGTTCCCATGACTCTCTACGGCTTTTTCATATTACCCCTATGAGAGATGAGAGATCATTGCACTTAAAAACTATTAAGTAATATTTTTTCTTGCACCGTCTTCTTTGAAATATGAATCACCATAACATATTACGACACGAGTTCTCTTTTAACTTTCCACTAAACCACTGTAAAAATCTAACAAATATCGACATTAGGGCAGTTCTTCAATAATTCACTTCAAATTTGATTCGATCGACCTCTATTAAAATTTAAACGGAAGTCTCTTTAGGGAATTTAGTTGTGTGTAATAATAGAATACAAAGAAATTTCGTAGTTTGTGACTATGAAGAGGTTTTTTTTATATAAACCACTGGGCCGAATTATGCGGTTAGTATTTTACTTTTCTCCCAGACACAAATCGTTTAATTATCTATGAACACATCGTTACCATATAAACCCTAACATAATGTATATTCGATACGCACCTGGTCGATTTTATTTTAACTTCTGAATAATTTACTACATTGTGTTGTTTAACATACTTCAATTCTGTTATTTTTAAAATGTTCATAAAATATAACTTTGATATGTATTTGTTAGGTTAAAGCATGATTTCCAGCATCCTTTGCCTGAGATATATTTTTCAATATCTAATGCATGAAAATCTATTAGTCTTCTGGATAAATGTGGCTAAACAAATAAATGCTAAACTCGCAATCGACAAGAATTAATAAGTAAATAAACCGTTATTTAAATTCAAACCAGATTGTTCTATCCACCGTTGTATATATATATATATATATATATATATATATATATATATATATATATATATATATATATATATATATATATATATATATATATATATATAAAAGCAGATTTACTCATAAATGTAATAAGTGTAGTGAAGTTTTCAGAAATTAAGGAATCTAGAAGAAGAAATTAAGTAATTAATCATTGTGGGCGTTAAAGTTCATCTAAAGATAAACTTTCAATAACGTTCTAGCTATTTAAAAATAATAAAATCTGTCATTTCCGGTTTAGTAGTTTCAGAAATAGAAGGGATATATTTCCCCCTTGTCTTTCAATACACATCTTGTAAATTTTTAATTAATTATTAATTATGAAAAAAATATTTTTGAGATCTTTTTGATGCCCATCTTCAAAAACATTCGACAAACAATTATATGGCTGGCACTTTAATATACTCCGTATTGGTAGCCGGCTACATTTCTAATAATGTAGATACTAGCAAAGTATTCCGGTTAAGATAGGATTTAATATGATGCAAATAGATCAATTTGCTTTAAAAAAAAGTAAAAAGTCAAAATGTTTGACTAATTTATTATTTGCAACCAAAGATATTACAAGATTGTAATTAAATTTACATAAATATATTATTTCAAAGATACCTAAATTTTACAATTTTAAGGAGAAGGAAGAAATAAGTTTCGTGTCTCTACTAAAATTAATCACATATTGTATATTTTATTAACTATATATTTCCAGGCGTGATGGTATAACCATCACGAATTTAACTTTGCTTCTAGTATATACAAAACTAAATAAAAATTAGCTAAGGGAATAAGCCAACACAAAAATCATTATTTATTTATATCTTGCAGGCCTAGCAACTTAAATTGTCTTCACATTCATATAAACCTAAACTCAGAATTCGTTCGTAGCCTAAACTATCCTAATTTATTCATCCCCTATACATCACGACTGGTGACACCTGTAAATAACGGCTATAATTAAAACATCCAAAAATGTTTATTTTGCGATGCGCCCGATCCCCGAAATCTTCCCTCCTATTTAATTAATTGTGTGGTCGATGACGCCAAACGAGTTGAGGGGAAGGCACAGGGTCCGATAGCCAATTATTAAGAGCGGCAAAGAGGAAATTGGAGAAAAATAAATACCTGATTCATTCCAGTAATAGCACCCTTAAAATTGGTAAAAGCATAATCTAAAATTAATTACTCGCATAGAAATTAGACAGATCATTCTAACCAAACCGAAAGGTAAATTTCACTCAGCGGTACGAATTTGTAATCATGAAGTTAAGTGAAACTCACGATATTTTATTGAATTTATGTAAAGTACTCATTAGAACAAATTTGTCTGAAATAAACGTTTTTTATTGCTTTCTTCTTCCACATGTATATACCTTGTTCTCAATTTTTAATGTCCATATTTTTTGTATATCCCTCGCCGTATCCATTTCGTTATAGATAAAACGCTTGTAATTTTTTTTCATTTATGTTAAAAATATATTTTCAACAAAACCAAGTAATAAGTAACGTACGTCTATACACGACCATTGTACTATATTAACCATATTTATATTAACCGCTCGAGGCTTAAGTATATATTCCTGATAGCGACGAATCTATCGATGACTTTGCAAATATTCGACAGAATTATCCACGAATTTAATCTGTAACCGAAACATCGAACATTTGCGAAACATCATTTTCGGCTTCCCGTGAACGTATTATTTTTTATATTATTTAAGTATTTTAGGTAAATTTAATAATAGAAATAATAGATATTACTGAACTGAATAATTTTCATAGCGATATTTTGTCATAAATAAATCCATTTTAAATCCTTACCTTTTATATTCACGATCACATTTCAATATTCATATTTAAAAATTTTGAAGAGACCCTTACAATGAAGAAAATTACTATATAATTTAGTTTTATATATATATATATATATATATATATATATATATATATATAACCGTATGTTACTTTCAATGAGTCCCTTAACTGAAAACTCACATAAAATTTTTAAAAAAAATTTTATCTTTTATTTCATTTAAATGTTACGTGTAACTGAATTTTAGCAAATCAACTCTCTCATTCTTAATGAAAAAAACAAAGAAAAAGACTCTGCCACTTAATTCTTAATTCAACGCTCCTCGTGTTTCAACCTCCGGACAGGCCGGACACCTGTCTTCTCGTCGTCAGAGGCGCAGGTGACATCTCGAAAGAGCAGCCGCCGTTTCATTATAAATGATGCGGGAAAGGCTACGCGGAGGCTGAACAATGAGGCGAGGCAAAACGAGACGAAACCGAAGGCGGCTTCATCTCGTTTTGGTAGATTTATTTTTGTTATATCATTTCATATAAATGTCAGAGTTGACGATATTTCAGATAAAATTGGTAAGAGTTGACAAATGGTAGACTAGTTTAATAAACACGTCTTCCTGTAAAAAAATATCGGGTTTTAATATAATAGATACTGATATCAATATTTATATTCATTTTACATTTTATGTATGTAAACAAAATACTGCAATGGTAAATTGTAGAGAAAAAATGAACCATCTTTAAAATTTATTGTATATTTGTTGTGTATTTGGTTATAGATGCATCCGGCCGAAATCGATAAAATCTGTCAAACTAAATAAAAAAGACATAAGTGCCAAATTTTTTAAGGCTCCATATTGCGATTCAAAATTATATATGGGATAGAAAATTCAATCAAATTTCACAAAAATTGCTTTCGAAAAGTTCTCGAACTTTTGGAGTTACGAAACACAAATCTGATGCTAGTTTTATTTTTAATTTTACCTAGCAAATTGAAAAGCTTTCGACGGGACTTCATGTTTTCGCCCATCATTAATGTTCTTGAAATTTCTATTCAATGTCGCTTAATATGCTACACCCGTTTCGCGGAATATTATAATTCCAAATAAAATATATATTTACAAATCGCCACATCGCGCTGCTTTAGTTTGATGGTATCGCATAGAACCTGGTCTCCAATATACTTAACCTTTTAGTTAAAATAAATTGATAAGTGACATGAGATCAAGAATTAATTTGGAAACTTTAAATCCAACTGACGTTCAATTTTATTACACGAACTTTGTATTTGATTACATTAACTATTCTATTACATATATTTCTCTGCGCACTAAGGAGATATTCTTTCTTCATAAATGTATAATAAAGTGACAAGATCATGCGCATTGGGCAGGACAAATATAAGAATACAAAAATAAGCGACTATAAGCAATACTGACGTCTGTATTTTTCTGTTAAATTGGTACTGTTGGCTGCCAGCTGTTTTATAATGAATCAGAGTGACAATAAAACTTGAAAGATTTTGCAGGACAATATTATAGTATTATGAGAGAATTTTATAGGAGACCTTACCGGAGAGTCATTTGTTTTAAAGAATAGTTTCTATTATCCGCGTGTTTGACAAATTACTAGAACAGTTGTTTGGCAGCAAATGTTGATATCAGTTTCAGTTTATAACTATAGAAAAAGGTTAGGACAGGCAAATTCTGCTTTGTTTTAATTGGGTGTTATATTTTTCATTGACCTTGTATTAGTTTTCTAAGAACTGATGTATACTACTTTACTATGAAATTTCATCTACAAATCTGGCAAGATGCTATGTTAATAAGATCTGTAACCAATAAATAGAAAATAGTTTTTTACTTCTCTTGAGATTGTCTTTTTAAACTATTTTACTAATCTTGATTTTTAGTTTTTAGTAGTGAAAAGTTTTAATTGATTTTCCATTAACAATAATATTAAAATCATTTATATAGAGATTGTAAGACGAAAAATTAAGGAAAATATTAGAGATAATAAGGAAAAGAAAATTTTAATTTAAAAAGTGTAATTACAATATAAAAAATCGTCAGAGCTTTATAAACGCGTTTACAATAAAAATGCAATAAAATCATTAAATTAACTATTCAGTTTCCGCCGTTACAACGAATTAAATTTTCTTGTGATCTACTATATATGGCTTATATTTTTTTATCAAACGAGTGTATTTAATACTTTTTTTAATTTAGTCTTATTTTACTTAAGTTGGATAATCCAGAAATTATAAAAAATAAACGAAGAAATTAAAGGCATATCAGAGGAAATAAATGTAATTATTAAAGGAAAGATCTCATCATCCAATTTAAAAGAAAAGTGATAGTATGAGGTTAGAAAACTTTTCTGTTAACTAGATAAGTATATTAAATTTAACAAATATATTAAAATGTACTAAACAAATCTGGATCAACATTTTTAAAGTTTACAATGTTCGAATCCCGTTCGAATTAGAAAAACTTTTTTCCGTAATTTATTACTATAAATATTAACATTAAAATGAGTAATTTTAATTTAAATATCTCCAGAAACCATAATTTTTAACCATAATTCTTTGTAGACATATTATTTTATGTTTGACAAAACAGTAGATAAAGTTTAGATATGACCTCTAAAACTACTTCTACAGAGCTGCTGTTGAAGGACGAAACTAAAATTAAGTTCTTGACTTACGACCAATTGATTGTAAGTCAGTCAATACTGGGTTAATTAAACAGTTAATTTCAGTGGTACATAAAATATGCTTATATAACCACATTTGAATATAATAATAGATTGAGCAAAAAATAACTCATCTGAAATTGTTTCTTTCAAATGTGTACTAATTTATTTATTCAATACTAGCAGTTACTTCGACCCCTGCTTAAAAATTTCTATGTAATCGAATTTGAATTTTCATAAGTGGTATTTAACAGATGTCGCGCATGATATAAATATGTTAAAAGCCGCAAGTAAAGACAGTGGTAGTCAATGGGGTAACAATGAACCGTTAGAGGAGTAATGGGTTGGATTAAGGTTGACCTATCATTGGAATTTCTACGTTTACGTTCCTAACGCAAGAATTGACAGTGTTCTGAAAATAAATTTATTAATTTTTAAAGAATCAGGTATGTGTCCGATATGGAATTCTGCATATTGGTTCGTTCTGTTTGATATTTTCCATGTGAAAACAAGGGCAAAAAGGTTTTTCTTTCATATTGACAACATCTCTCATTAACAATTAAAAATAAAATAATTCGATTTTATACTACACATGTAGATTATACGTGTGGTGCTTTAAACTACTTTGTAAATTTTAACTTGTAACATAAGTGTAAATAAAAGGTGATATCTAATATCCAGTAAGTTTCATGGACGAAAATAACTATAAATGAATGTGTGATAGCACTTGTCAAAGGCACTTGATTTTCGAATCCAAGGTTGTTTACAACAAAATTTCTATTACATGAAATTAATTTTGCATGATCGTAATTATGATAACGTAGTTATTATTACGTAACTACGTAACTACATACGTAATTATGAGTACGTAATTATGAGTAGTTTACTTCTAAATACACCGAAAAACAATCACGAAATAAAATAGAAAATCTGTTATAAATAAATATGAAAAGATAGATAGATTGTTTGAAAAATTAGTATTATAACCGTAACATTTTCTTCTTAATTAATTTTCATCTGTTCACTCAAAACAAAAAAGAATATAATTGTGTTGTTTGTAGAAGATACTGGAAATTATCGGGCATGCAAAACTGTTAGTTTTTTTAAAAAACTGTTACGTATAGTAAAGCTAGTTATGGTCTGTTGGTTTTTTAAAGAATTATTAAGTAATGAAGGAAAGGAAACACTTTCATATTTATAACATTAAGTTAAAATAAGACATATTAACATAAGACACACAAACAGATAATGACTTAGAAACCTAAATATTCAACAACGAACACTCAAATGGAAAACCAATATCATTATTCATTTAAAAGTATATATGAAGCATACATAGCAAATAATTATTGGAATTGAATAAAATTTACCTAAAAACAAACTTTTACATAAATTAAGAAACGTTAGAACAAATTTAAAGAATTAAATATAAATATATAACTTACGTTAAAAATAGGATGACGTAGTTAAAAATAGTTTTCCGGACTAGGTTGTTTATGAATCTTCCCATATTTGAATACACACACACACACACACACACACACACATGTATATATACATAGATACATATGTGTGTATATATATGTATATATATATATGCATGTATGTAAAATTAAATTTCATTAGATTGAACTATAACCCATAGGAATTTGTTTTTACGAAAACTTAAATTAACTTAAATTTATGGCCGTGAAATACCACATGGTTTTAGTAGAGCAATTTTCTTTCGGCAAAACACATTATTACCAAGGGAAAGGTTTTTGAAAAGCGATTTAAAAAACGCTGTATTGAACAATGTAAATTACATTTATAAATAATACTTAAATTAATTATTGTCAACGATATCCTTTTGGGCTTATCCTATTTTAAAGGTTTATTTATTCTATAACGCCATTTTAGTTGAAATTGACACAAAAATAATGAAACAATAACTGATAAATTTCCAGAATAAGCTTTATATCCGAGTCATTCGGACGCAAATCTTACAGTAGAATGAGTTCAGAATGCTCATAAGCTTGGTGAAACATGTATATAGCAAAATTTTAGAGTAAAATTTTATACCAAAATTTGATTTTGGAAGACCTTGCATAGGTCTTCCAAAATACACTTGACCATTATACTTGATGGCGTGCAGGAAAATATTTATGCAGAGATAATTATTTGAGATCCCCATTCATAATAACAAATAGGATATGTACATATGGTCCAAAACTAAAGAAATTGTGAGGCTGTGCAAGACAAATGAACCTACGGAATCGTGGAAATTATATCGGTTCTTGTTTTGGCTAAAGAACCCTAAAAATAGATAAGTCCTAGGTTTGAAACGAAACAGAAATTATGTCAACATTGACAACAGATAATTTTCTAATTTTAAGGTCAAGACATTTTATGGAAAACAAGTCACCGTCGGGACGTGAAAAATTTGTACACACATCAAACTATCTGACTAATTACGTTCCTCCACAACTGGTCGCTTCGATACAGCAAACGAAGAATCTTGGTCAAGGGCTCGCGTTGAGACAGTCTGAAGATGAAGGCGGGTCGAAAGCAGCTGAGCGTGGAAGGCAGTAGATTCTGATTACGGAATTCGACTTCGGTTTTCCGTCAGCACACGAGATAAAACGCACATGTTTTCTTAAACTTTTCTTCTTCAACACTGGCCATGCTTAAGGTGTGGCCCCGAAATGGCGACACGGTTTAATTATATTTTGTTCCTGTAAAGTGTCATAGTGTCATTCAAGAGGAAATATAATGACGGAAATTAATCTGTACATTATTTAATCTTTCGTAGGTAGAAATATAAATGCAATTCAAGCATTATTTTTTATTCCATTAAAATATTCATACCATTCTGCATATTTTCACTTTAAGCTGACGAATTTCTTATATTTTCAAAATCAAAACAAGTTACGTAATATCTCATCTGAAGACATTTGTTCAATTTGCAGAAAGTGAAACTGAACTTCATGCGTATTTTTTTGAAGATATATAAATGTAAGACTATTTAAATAAATTTAGATAATAGTATTTTATTTCGGTAGCCCAAAAATTAATTTATAAAATAATAGGTCTACAAAAACTAGATCAAAGATAATATTTAAATTTAATACGTCGTATAATAAACAAATTTTAACTATTTTATTAATTACAATGTTCTTGTAAATACAGGCAGGCAGACGTGATGGAATTATAAGGATTCCATTTATGTTCGTTGGGTCTTGGATTATCTAAAAAGTGGTATGCAGAGTTGCTGGATTACAGTGAATTTCGTTTTCTAGGAAAATTTCTTAGGAAAAAACCGACGGCCACTTTATGCCATGTACCTATATATAAATTTTTCATAAGAAATTTTATTACATAAGGAGATTGGATTCGGAGTTTTCTCGTAAAATTCTCACGTAAAACTTTATTTTACATTGACAGAATCCACGGACTTAAGCGACGGCGAACGTATTACTTATTGTCTTTTGTTTATCCTATGATAATTTTCAAACCATTATACCAATTCATAAGATGCCAACAATTTACGTAATATGTAAATAACAAATATTAAAATGATTGCGTAAACACATGAGATGAAATGTTTTAAGTTACATTATATATTTATACTATTTCCCATTTTCTTTTATTCATTTTTAAGCCCAATTTGCCAAAAAGTCCTCTTCGAAGTGGCATTCAATGCGTATCTACTTTTCTTTTACTTCCATTTTATAGATTTTAAAATATAAAAAATTCGAAATTGTATATATAGTCTTCGAGTTCAAATATTTTTTAAATAATTTTAGCCATTTTTAATATTGTCTTGGCATCAGGAAAAAATTATAAATAAGTTTTTATATTCGAGAATTTAAACTCTACATACTTATGCATATCTTCTTACTTTGTTAAATCTCTGTATATACTAAGAATATAGAATCCCTTTAAATATTAAAGCTTGATTAGGAGTTACATAAAAAAATATTTAATAGAATTTGTGAAAATTTGCATTATTTGAAGGTTGGAAGTTGCACCTAAAGTTGAAATATATAATGTCATACGAAAATTTAGGAAATTCTAAAATTATAAAAAACGAAAACTCCAAATTGAAAGTTGATGAAGTAGGACCAAAACTAGGATTATATAAGTAAACAGCAAACCTGGAACTTTAAATCCATTCATTCTCACATATATTTTTGAGTTAACTATAAATTGAGCCAGATGAATAAACGAAGTAAAATATAAGACTAACCATCCATAACCTATTCACACTGCAGACATAAATTTTTAACTTCCTAAGAGTTACGCGTCTAAATCATAAGGAAAACATACTTCCGAATAAAAAAACTGAAAAGAAAACTCCAAAGTACGCCTGCACAATTCCTGTTTTCAATCTTATACAACATTACCCATGTTTCTTTTTTAACATTACCCCTGTGCGAGCCAAAAATGTTTTCTGTTAACTTTTCGAACTGTGACGAAAAGGCAAATAAACTTTTTTCCAAAACAAAACCTGATTTGTTCAACGTAACGCGGGAATAATTCATAATAATTCGCCATCTCTCCGATTTTGCACCTGATTCTGCACTTTGGAACGTTGCTGGAATACATTAAGATTTGTAAGACAGCTACTTTTTAAGAGGATTATTTTTGTGTGCACAAGACGGCGGTCGCGTAGCCAGGGGCGACTCACGAATCGAGATAAAATTAAGCGTCTCCATTACGTTTCATTTAATTCTTTTTTTAAGTTAAAAGTGAATTATGTTGCGGTTAAGCACCGTTTTTATGTTTGCATAAATCAGTGACATGAATAAATTTATTTGACATTTAACTGCAACAGAATTATATTACGCATTTCTTTTGTGATAATATTTCGAGGCAAAAAATTGTTTTTTAATGTTTGTTTCTGGGTAAAGAAGCAAAATCGTAATGAATTCACATTTCATAAATCTGATATGTATTTAGATAGAGTGTTTAATACTAGTATTATTTAAACACAATACTATTATTAATTTCACCGATTTATGAAATTCATAATTGCTAACATATCAATATAATTTATATTGCAATGTTATACTAATATTTATGTCGAGTTTACAGCAAATGTTTTATAAATATAATATTCAATATACATATTTCTACATTACTTTCCTTTTCATTCACCATTTTAGCATTTTAAATTAACTATGATTTTTCTGAATTTCTACAGCACGTTTATACCTATTATACATCCCTTCCTTTTCTCACCGCCCTCGTTTAAGTGGGAAACCGCGTAATGTAATGTCGCACCTGAGTTGAAAGTTTTAAAAACAAAATATGCATTAATTATATTAGAGGAGCGTGTTTTTTATTTTATAACAAGCAATGTGAGTCAAAGAATCGTTATTTGCATAACAACTTGGTAGTTATGGTCAGCTACTATATGGCGTGTCTGCTAACAAATTGCATTACGTTTCGCTAAATGCGTTGTAATGTTGATGTTTATTTATTATATTTGTAGACATTTTTAATTAAGTGCGTGGTTAAACAGATTTAAATAAATGTGGGTATTTAAACGGTAATATTCGGTGCTTTTGGGTAGGGCAAATTGCAAAAGCAGACATATACACAATATATACTGATTCATATTTTAGATGAACGAAGTTTTAAAGAAGAACTGCGTAAGCGAATATGTTAATACACGTGGTACTAAGTTTTGAGTTAGTTCACAATATAGTAATAACAACAAACACATTGGCGATCACTATAATATACTGTTAGGTGGCCTTAACAGACGCCTGTTCACATAAAAATCTAATTAGTCGGCCCGTATTTACACGTATATAAGTATTTGTATATATTAACAGAGGGTGCCATTATTTTTAATACAGTGATGATGATTTTGTCGTTCTGGAATGAGGGATTTCTCGTTAAATCCGTGGTTAATTTTTTCGAATAACTATTAAAACTAGCACAGAGAGGATAGGCATTTTAAAATGAAGTTTAGATTTAATTTACAGTTTTTAGTTTTTAGAGTTTGTTTTGAAAATATTGAACTCAACATGTTTCTATCAGCCCCATCATTTCTAACCACGAACCTAAAAAATTACGAAACTCTAGATTGACATTTGAAATAGAAAATTGTTGAATAAAATAATTTCAGTTTAGCTACGACAATAATTTCAAAAGACTACTAAGGAACTTTACTTCGACACTACCTTAGAGATTTTTAATCTTCAACCTCAGAGTGCAGATGCTGAATAGAATGGATGTAATATCAATGCAGTTTGAATATCAATACAGTAGTATGCAAATATGAAGTGGATTGCATGATAGTTACTTTGGATAAATTTTGATTTTCTTTTGACCTAGTTCAATAAATCACCTTGTAATAACCCTGGTTATTATACCCTGCGTCAAGGCCAAAAGGAAAAAAGATCCAGAATAGATAGATGAGATTAATTATGGGAGGAACAAGGTCCAGAACCGACAGTCGCAATTTTTCTTTAACTTTTGGAGACATTTATTCATTTTTACCAAATTCTTGTCCGATTTGAATTTTTATTATTATTATAAATTCAAATATCAGTATCGACTAATGCAAAATATTTTTGAATTGTAATTTGAACAAATTGCATCTGAAATGTAATTCTAAAGCGCGTGGTACAATAAATTAAAGTAAAATCCACTTAGTCGTTTCATATTTAGCTTCACAACACAGAATAAGTTTTTTTTTCTATTTCGTATTGTCTTTAAGAAATAATATTTGTTTATTCTTTCTTATGTCAACCAAAGATAAGATAAAAGCTTTATTTGCATAGCGAAAACAATTTTTTATATTTTCAAATAGTATATCAAAAATAATTTTTATCAATAATATGTCACCTGCATATTCATATAACTATTTGACATGTCAAGTCATTCACTAAACAAATAGATCCGTGACATACAGCCAATATTATTAACCTATCGACGTAATATGAATTGATTGACGATATTTCACATCACTATGTAGTGGGAAGGTCACTGGAACGTACTATAACGAAGATGTACAAGCTAATTATTTATATAAATTTGCTCATCTATTGATGTATAATCCTCTTAAGTTCGTAAAACTACGTTACAACTCAATGAGGATAAAGCCACAATGATCTCAATGAGTTTCCGGCCCTCAATACATGTCGTAAAATGCGTCTTTTATAAGCAATATTTGTGATGCGTGTTCATCAATCATTCGAAAGTATCTCAATAATGTAAGGGTATCGCTTTGTTTGTATTTTAGTGAAGGAGGTTTCGTTTTAACGTTCCTTCATGAATAATATTAGCAAAACGTGTGCATGTCTAATCGAACAAAGCGTACGTATCCAATCGCGCATATATTTTTTTAAGAAAATAGTATTATGTATTATATTTTTTTTAATGAAAATTTGTCATACACGATTTTCTTTAAATAATCCATCAAAAAAATGAAAATACTAAATTTCTTGGGAAAGTTTAAATGGTTTCTCTCAAGCTTAATACGTCAGTAATTTATTTTGAAAAGAATAAGATTTTATTGTTCAGAAATTTTCCTAAGGGTTAACGTTTATAAAAACTGTCGTTTACTATTGTATAATAATATTTCTATAAATCTAACTACACGAAACATTATTGAATATTATACTTAAATACGTAATGCACATTCTTTCAAAAGGTGGAACGGTAAAAATATACTCACAATTATTTATGAATTTAATAATTTTGAAGTCTTTTCGCAGTTGCACAAATGAAAAAAAAGCGCTTCCCTGACAATATTTCCATTATTGACGCAAACCGAAAAACAGGGTTAAAATATATATAAAATACGTTATGTTAATCTAATGTCCAATTTATTAATTTTACTTTGACACTATAAACGTGTTTAAAATATTTAGGAAAATGTTAAATTTTGAATTGCCAATAGGTCAAAAAGTTGTGAAAAGTGATCACCATTCCGTCAATCCTGCAACATACATTAAGAGTTTTGAAATCAGTAATGTCCTGTTTTAAATGCAATGGCTTGTTGAAGAAAAACTTTTATGCGCGACTTGAGAGTAAAAGAAAACATAATTTTGCAGCATGAAAAAATAATTGTTGCATTTTTAAAAAATAAATGGTAAGTTATGAAATCGACTTAGTTTTTTAGACAAATTGCTCGACTATTTTTCTCCAGAAAATCTATGCTGGACTTATAGGTTGTCGCCAACGTATAGAACAAATAAACATCAACAAGCAAGTATGTAATTTCAGATATAGCTTTAAACAAAAAAAGCAATGCAATAGATAAAAAAATACGGTATGTACAGGAAATAACTAGAAATCCTGGAGTCAAATATTCCACGAAATGGATTCTCAATCCGTGAATCAAACAGCGAAAACAGTCGAAGTAATTCAGTGCCTTCAATATCGAACTGAGTTCGGGAATAGTTAGGAATCGCAATCGAATATTGTTGTGTGCATGCGATTTATGAAATGGTGGAGTTTTTCTGGCATCCACATTTTAAGACAAATTAATAATCGAAAACTCATCAGACTTACAGTTGTTATTTTTTTCAAGTAAAGAAAAACAAACATGATTAAAATATACAATGCAAATACTTTGATTCGCTTTCAATGAATGATGTCGGAACATCACGGGCAATTATGCTAATCATCAAAGCATCAATTAAATGCCAAAGTAATCATTTTTAGATTCCAAATTAAATTACCAAACAAAAAAATAATGTTTATTTCTTCCAAAATTCAACATTTCAGTATCAAAAGCTTTTAATTTTTAACATGATTACTACGAAAACATTTCTGCCTGTGTCTCAGGAAAATTAAGTTTTAACATCTCATTTACTAAAGAGTCATAGCTAAAACGTAATACGAACTCATATAGGAGAGTTAAGGCATGTAGACTTCCAAGAATAACGTCCTCTGAAACCTACCGCATTCGGTTATTAATTTATTTTACCTACGAGGACGAACTAGCCAAATAAATAAATAAAGAACTTTTTTCTGGAAAGCATCTCCCGTTTTTATAAGATTAGATGCTGTATCTAAATGAGTGATCTCACTAATTTACGACAGTGATCGATAGCGGCGAAGGTCATCGATAGACGGTCTGGCGCGATTCGTTTATTTCAATTGACGGGCGCGGTGCGTGTACACAGCGCGTGTACACGTCCTCATTGAAGATGGCTTTGATTAATGGAGATGAAAATTTTCTATCCAGATATTGTTGAAGAAATAGACTATATGATTTATTGAAACGATTTGTAGATGTGCATTAATTTGTTATGGAAATTTAAGTAACGTGCAAAAATATAAATTTTCCAAATTATTTTCTTATATGTTTTTATTTACATGTCAATAAATTAAATAAAAAATACTGAAAAATCCTGATATATCCTTCGTAGAACATAAAATGTGCATAATATGAGTATAATATATTTTAGTAGAGAATTTACTTAGCAAATGTATTTAAAATCTAAAAAGTTGTCGGTAGTTTTTTTGGATTATGCACTACAAGCGTTTCCGAATTAAAGCAAAAAAAAATTGTCTGCTGTAAGTGAAAATCGCCTAATAAATCTTCCTTGCCATCAATTTGTTTAATTTATCCACGAGCGATTAAACTTTATTAAAACTAAGCTTGAATTTTTTTTTAGATTTAGCTTACTATAACTTTGCAAAATATAGAGGTGGAACAACGATTTTTGTATCTTATTATACAAAATTTATGAAGTCATTCTGTATTATAAAAATAAGTTTTTAATTCTACGTTGTCTCAAATAAAGTGACGAGTATCAACGAAATTATCTTCGTTTGAATTCTAAAAGTATATCTAAAAGAGGTTGGAAAATTCTCGTGACTGAGTGGTTGGAAAATTCTTCCTACTAACAAAGTTATTGCTTAAGATGTTAAGATACTCTTGCATTATAAGATTATGGTTATCCTTCATCTGTATTTTGAATCGTTTTTGTCTAGATTATGTTCAATTTCCGCTAAAATATTCTTATAACAGGTATTAATGAAAAGACTTTATTTCTTCTTGTTCAGTAACCTGAACCTTCATATTTTGACAACACCATCTGAATATGGAGCAAAATTATATTCGTATTCTCCAATTTCCCGACATTCAGCTGTGCGACTAAATGTTTGCCATGATACCAGATTATAAAAGTATATACCCTTGTTACAGGCTATAACTCTATATATATATATATATATATATATATATATATATATATATATATATATATATATAAATTATTGAAATTTCGCGCTGAAATTACAGTAATAAAACATAATATTCACAATTAAATGAAACTACGTGATGTAGTATTATTTCTACTATCTTTAATTTCTTTACCACGACCTAGGTTTCGTTGTATTATAACATCTTCAGGTGGGATATACAACGTTGTAATACAACGAAACCTAGGTCGTGGTAAAGAAATTAAAGATAGTAGAAATAATACTACATCACGTAGTTTCATTTAATTGTGAATAATGAATTTCTACAAAATTAACGCCAAATATATTCAATATTTGAAAACATAATATATTAATTTAAGTAATAAAATGCATATACTCAATTTCTTGAAACCTCTAATCTGTAAGCGAGAGTAAGTCAATTCAGATTGCTGCTACAAAATTTATTTTTACAACAGGTACATGTTAACTGAGCTGGTAGATTTTACTTTTTGCAACGGAGTGTATATTAAGCAAGCTGCATTTTGATAATATATAAAACATAGATATCTTTAACACAAGGTATAAAATAAACGCTGTTTTAGCTTGACATACACTTTACAGACTATTGAAAAAGGAACATTTGAAGTCACACAAAATTCACAGATCGAAACTTATTCTTCAGTCAATCTAATATTTTAAAATTCTTTGGCGACAATCTCTCACTATGCGACTGTTTGACCACAGACTATTATGTATTTGACGTCGACAATATGAACGTAAACAATGAGTTTTAATTACATTTTTAAAAATAATTCAATGTATTTGGGACACATAACATATATAAATTTCAGCTTTCTGCACTCCTTCTGGATATAAATTTTAACTGTGCCAAATCTCACATCCTTCCGTGCGCGCAATATACTTGAAAAGGGGAGCAAAGTTTCCTCTTCACGTATTAATATACAGGTTGAATACAGTCGTTCCATTATTTCTCATTATTAAAAGGTATATGTTTTGGCTGTAATATTTCTGTTAATAACACAACCATACAAATAAAGAAAATTTAAATATTTGTCTACGATTTCAGAATTTTTAGAAATTAAGTAATTTTTTTCGTTTGCATATTAAATTATTAAAACGCATCTACTATTAAAACCGAGTTATCTATTTGTCTGTCTGTCGATCTATCTGTGTGAAATAATTAAACTCAAAAAGTATTGAACGCCATCGACTTGCAACTGATATGAAAGTTGAAACATTTCCAAGTTATTATAATGAAAAATTTACGTAGAAAATTAAACGTCATAGTCACCACACGGATGGTGGGCAGTCGTAGGCCTTAGGAACAAGGAGGACAGGAGAATGGGTGAAGGGGATGCAACTCGATTTGCGCGGTACTTTAATTATACTAATTATTTGTATCTTATCTAAAAACATAAAATGAATGCTTTAAAACACTGTACTTGCATTCCGTAACTCCATGCGGGCGAAGTCACAATGTATCGCTTGGAAATAAATAAACGAATGAAAAGAAAGTAGACACTCGTAAATTAAGGGAATGTGTAATTTTTAACTTTCAAATAAACATAAAATAAACGAGTATTCAAAGCATATAATAACCAGCATATTGCAGCTAGGCCACCTCACCAGAACTCTCCATTTCATCAATATTTTACAAAATATGTGAATTAAATATATGTTATTATTATGTATATGTTTAAATATATGTCACCTCGTTTCGTAAGATCACCTTTATATTTGTATAAATTGACAATAAATGTTAGAACCGACCTTGAACTTCAAAGCGGACTTTTATTCGTTGACCATCACGACTCACGTACGTGCTACACTCACGTGAGTCGTGCTACACTTCTTTATGGATTCATCCCATTCTTTTCAATTTTGTCTTTCTTCTACTCAAGTAAACTCCTGTTGAAATGTACTGTTGTTCAACATGTGATTAAATTATTTGCAAGCTTAAAGAATGTTGTTAAACAAGATTTAGTCAGACATTTTACTATCAATCTACGTCAAAATGTAAAACTGTCTATAATGCGAGTATTTTTTAAGTAAAGAAAACAATTCTGGAAGTTGGTAAGCAGGAAAACCTGTCATTTACATATGTAAGTCGCACTATAACGGTTTCGTGCACATATAGATCCCAATAAACATTTAATAGCACATAGTATTTCTATTAAATATGAATAAATATTAATTGTTCACAACGTAAATGTATCACCTACTATACACCACAGGCGTAAAAACTTGGTGGATATGTGAAAAACTATGGGACTTAGTATAGTTTTCCTGTAACCTTTAAGTCAGATTTCACCAACCCTGTTCAGTAGCTTTGTAAATAAGAGGGAAGAGGAAATTTTTTGATAATATACAATCTAAAATTTTAAAAATTTTTATAGGCTCTTATAAATGAAACGCCATTCGACAATTAAAATTAAAAAATAAGTTAAATACTTTATTTATCCCCTCCTTAGAAGAATATTTTTTTAAAAATTAGCAAGTGGGAAAATAGTAGTGGGAGTTAATAAGATATACTGCCCAATTCGAATTTCGACATTCCATAATTTCCGAGAAAATCGGCTTTGATAGGCGGACTGACAGACAAATACGTGAGTGACCTTATGAAGGTTCCGTTACTCTCTTGCCCTCTCATGGTAATTTATTTGTATATTTTTTGAAAACACGATTCCTAAAATACAAAATTTTAGAATGGGCAAGAACATAAACAATTGATAAATAAGAAAATCAAAGAAATGAAAAAGCTTTACTGCACAAAAATAAAAATGCAAAAAACTTAAATCAACTTTTTTATACGAATATCGGGGTCTTTGGATGTATTGATGGTGAAAATAATTTTAGTTCTTGCTTTTCTCGAGATTTAATAAGTAATGCTAACTAACAAATTAAGATTGATAACTAGACTCCTTATTCAATATATCATTCTAAAGCCCAAAGCCAAAATTCTACGGAATGTTGCTTTTAAACATTTTTTCTTCAACAAGGCATTTATTTATATAAAATACAAATTTTAAAATCCCATCATTAAGGTTTCAATTCGATAAACTGCGAATATCTGGAGATTAAGACAATCGTAATTGTTCATTCAGACTCTACGGAGTAAAATCGGGACAGACCCACAGATAAATATAAATATATAGACTAATAAAAATCTATCCTCCTCTATAGAACAAACCTAGTGACAATGATCAATCCTATCAAAATGGTAAAAATATGTATTTCAAATAAACAGTTTATGAATACTACATTAATTTGTAAATTATTTAAGTTTAGATGTATTAAATAAAAAAATAACAAAATAATTGAAGTCACGCGTTAACATTCTACGCTTATGATCTATGTAAATACTATGTATCAAAAGAGAAATCGTACAATTAATCTTATCCATTAAACCTTCAGTCACAAATTATTAACTAAAAGTGTTTTTAATTCAAAAATACTTTTTTCCGATTTTAGGTGCAATATGTTTAGAGATATATTGAACAATTTGAATACTTAGTTCCCATCTTATTTATGAAAATGCTTAGAAGTTTTTACGCCAAGAAAAATATAATAGTATATTTCCATTTTTCCATATTCATAGCCAATTTTTTTAGAAACTGGAAATTTGGCATAGTAATAAATCTTATTGAACGTTATATTTTTCCTAAGCTAACTTTTCAAATATTTATATACGAATTAAAGAGAGGGCTAATAAACGTCCTACAAAAAAGTAGTTTTTCGTTTTTTTGGACATCATGTGGGGTATTGTAACACTAAGTTTCATATTTTAAAAGATATTCCAAAAAATATGCGAGAATGGTACTCTATTTTCCCCCATATTTTTGAAATTACTAAGTTATAAATAATGAAAAGACAGACTATGAATTTTTTATTTTTTCTGATTTCAGAAAGAGTATGGCGATTAACATATATTTTATAACTGATTAATATGCACCATGCCTTTGAGCCTATATATAATGTAGTAGGTTACATATTTACGTTGTGAAAAATTTATATGTGTAAATATTGATATCGATAAGCGTCTAAATTTTTACAGAACCCTTCCAGTGCGGGTTCCACTATGATTTCACAGGTTTTTTAATTATTAATTTTGCAACTGGTTTAGTAAAAAGTTTCCAGTCCATCTTTTCATTTCATTTTCGGTATGGGAGTCACGTTTTTGAAAAGAAAAGGCACATTTCCTTAAGAAGCGACAATGCGCAACAAGTGGTGTTATATGTAGATTAACATTAACAATTTGAATTAGACAGGCAATTACCGAGACTATTGACTGTTGACAAATGCACAAATATATATTATTTTTTATATATTTGAAAATAAAATT
Organism: Druceiella hillmani; assembly: GCA_039881145.1. Taxonomy (NCBI): domain Eukaryota; kingdom Metazoa; phylum Arthropoda; class Insecta; order Lepidoptera; family Hepialidae; genus Druceiella; species Druceiella hillmani. The sequence continues at coordinate 1,883,222 of JAYKKI010000138.1, forward strand.
AGTGACATAAACTATTTTTAGTGTTTAAATTAATGACATAACAAATCTTCTTTTTAAATTCAAAAAATGCATGATGAATATGAATAAAATATAATTAAACTTTATCAAGGTATATTTTGACTAGTCAATGTTTGTTTAAAGTTTACGTATATCTATTTAATAATTTTGTAGAACGTAAAAATTTCAATTTGGTTTACTTATTACAAATGATGGTTTATTCATTAGTGAGTATTTAAATTAAGATATAATGCGATATGTTATCATCAAAACACAGCGATTCAAGTTATCATAATGGTTTTTGTAAATATAATAGAATAAATGGACCACATAAGTAGGCAAACGGTATTTAAACGAGTGGCTCTAAACGAGAGGATTTTTGAGACAAGGAACATTTATCGTCATAAAAATAAAAAAGGCCTATCATTGCACACTTTCTTAGTTATTAAAGAAAAGATTGAAAATTCTACAACTTAAAAGATACGGAACTTAAAGGATAACGGAATCCTTATCTGTAACATTTGACTGTAAATGGAATGCAATGTAGTAAACTCTACGCTAACAAAACGATATCAATTGAAAAATCTTTGAGCAAAAGGGTCCTATTATCAATTCTATTTTTATTGAATGACCTTTTAAATCACAAAAACCTTGAACTCCTTTTCGATAAGTATTATGTCTAAAGTATTTTTAACTCTCATCCACAATTTTATTAGTATTCTTCTTTTAACTTTTATTTCCTTTATTTTTTCGTCGCAATCAATGTTATGCAATATTTTTTTTATATTTAATACCATGATTGACTAGAGATTTTTGTTTAATATAAATTGTATTTATGATATGAAATAACACTTTCTTTTTCTCTTCAAATGCTCTTCTATTTTGTACAAAATAGTTCTTTTTTTTATAATAATTAATGACAAGATCCCATTCAGACTAAATCCTATCATGTCAAATATATGGTCATAACTTAGAAAATATTCTCACGGTATTAAAATATGAACTGACATAATGAATTGAACCACAATATATAGAAGATATGAATATGACAAAGTTCCTAAAATGTAAACTTGGAAACATTTATAATCAATATCTGTTTAAAGAGCTAGTACCTGAAAAAAATGCTGTATGCTTTTATTATACCTTACTTTTAATAAAATTAAAATATTTATATACTTTAATTTTTTAAAATTAGGTTTAAATATTTTTGTTAGTGAGAACCACAATTAGTGATGATACAAGCAAGTAACAAAAAGTTGCTTTAAATTAGTAAATACCTAGCGCATTTTCAAAAAAGAACAGTCTACGAATAAAATTTTCTAAATCGACCAAAAAACTTCTCATGAGCATATTACGAAAATTCTTTTGATGATAAAGTAAGAAAGAATGAAAAAGTATATTTAAAAAACCAAAAATCATTTTTTTCCACGATCACCTCATCCCTCAGTCATCAATTTTCCTATTTAAGACATTTAACCAAAGAACTCATTGAGACATTTGAAACAAGCCCAAACATACTTTTGATTACCATGTGTTACAGAGAAACTCATTGAGACAAGTTAACTAGTCACAAACTTTAACGGATTACTATTAAGAGGTTTACATGACCACCTCCCTCCTTCATCATAAAATAACCCTGGTAAAATGTGACCAATGGATTGTTAAGACAAATTAATCATAAAAAAATGGGATTACGTACTCGGATCAGAATATGTTAAATCAATGTTTTTTTAATAATAAATCGATACTCAATATTTCAGTAGAAATATGGATCGCTAATGCAAACGATGCATCTTAGGTGCATATCGTAAGGTTAGACTATTCCAAAGTTGAGATCGGATTAAAGTAACTCTATCCAAAACGGGCCCGGTCCTGATAGCCTACTCCCGTACTTAATCAAGGCTTGCTCTGACATCTTCATTAAGGTTATTAAATTTAAAATAAATTTATCCTTAAATTCCTAAATAAAGCCATCTCTGCGAAAGATTTTCCGAGTAATACCTATTCCCAAATTTAGTGCTAAATCTGATATAAAAAATAATTACCTACGTTAGCTAAATAACTTTAAACCGTTTTATATCGCCGCATATATGTTCAAGTTTGTGCTATCTGACGGACTGTTGGCACAGTTGTTGTCGTAAGCAGTCTACCGTCACTAATATTAATAATTTTCTGGATTATTTTGCTAAGGAGTTAGATGGTGGCCGAGTCGACAGTGATATTCTTGACAATATTATTTATGTCATTAAAGTATTGACGGATACAAACTAAATGATCTCAAACTTGATAAAATTGCTATTACATCTTCAAAATTTTCCATGACCAACTCCCTTCTCCTCCATAAAATAATTATTACACAATATGTGACCAAAGGAGTCATAATAATAAATCAGACTAGCTTAAACTTGATGGATTTATTGTTAGCCATTGAGAAGTTTCTGTGACTAGCTCTGTCCTCTATCATTATATTAGGTCAGTGATACCATACTATTATGAAAGTGTACAATGTTTATAATTCACGCAACACTAAGAAATGGATGAAAATCAATCAATTTTGATATATTTGTTAATATACGTACTTACATGCGATTGAACAAACAAAAGGGTGTTAGTTTTTAATTTTTAATGGAAAAGTCCAACTTCTTTAAAACAATGATATCAAGATTCAAATCCTTTTAAAAAAAAAACCTTTGGGAACGAATCTCCCCCTCAATAAAATTTTTAGTAATTGGCTAAGGATTTACACTTCATTAGACATAGACTGTATGCAAAAAACCGACCTGTGTATAAACATAATTAGGAAGTGTTTTTCAACTTAGATGTCAATGAAAATAAAACTCATTTAATAGTGTTTCTCCACAATTCCTATGTAATGGAAATTTGGTTACAAGACATTATTATTTACCACCATAGATTTTTGAGCTTTATGTAGCATTGATATTTAGCAAGAAATATACTAGAAATTATTATATATTAAATGGAAAAAGTCAAAAAATACGTAGCTTAATTGGAAAGGTCCGCAAAGTAATACTCAGCAAAGTAATAAAAGTTTTCCAGAAAAACCTTTCGAAAAGTGTTTTTCTTAGAAAAAAACGTTGATGTGATCTTGCCTTTATAATAATAGCAATTTTGGGAATCATTTTATAACATAAACTGAACAAGTCGAAAAAAATTGGTCATAACTATATAATTCCACCTATCCGAACATGATCAAATAATTAGGTAATGATAAACATTCCTGGTAATAGTAATGGCATACTTGATGAAGTTTTACTTCTGATATACGAAATAAACTTTGTTATAATCGACTAGAGACAACAATGTCATACAAAACTGAATACTGGTATCTTTAACCGACATAAAATGGAATCGACTATAAAATCCGATCGTAAACAACTTCAACCTAACTCCTACTACATTTCCCTTTTCTACACGCTCATCCTTTGTCATTGGACCATATCTCCTCCTCCTCCCTATGGAGAGTACAATATAGCCTTTATTTCGGATTGTAAACTTTCGACACGTCCATGCCTTTTCCTGTAATTTCCAGCTATTTCCGATTTTGCGGTGTTTATTTTATTGTACCTTCTATTTCGTATTCCGGTCGCTTATGTTCCGAATCTCTGGTTAATAATCCCATGACATGTCATGGTATTAGTTTATTCTTCGTGCTGGCAAGTTTTTGAATTTCTTGGAGAATTTGTTTAGAAATATTGTTTACAGATATTTCATTTAATAAATTCGTAATAAGAGTTTGTTCATATACTTTCCAGAAAACATATTCTCTATATATTTATAAGTTGATATTTGGACTTCACCCATCATCTCTAAAAATATATTCTCACAAAAATATCTCGGAAACGGCACATTATGTAACAACGGTTTTTGAAAATTTCTTTGTGGAGAACTAATTTCTTGTTGTCACAAATATATAAAACGTTTTGTTAGAAATTTGTGTTTGTTTTAGTCACAACGTATCAAATGTTGCAGAAAATTTTGCTTTTATGAATTTTTAGTGAGGTACTTTTTTCCAAACAATCTGAGAGTGTAAGTTTAAATAAAAGCGTGTTAATTTTTATTCGAAGAATTTTATTTTTTGCAAAGAATTTTATTTTCTGCAAAAACTTGATATGAGTTTTGTCATAAAATGCACTACTTTTTATATATTATGAACAATAAATTTTCAATAAGAGCAGTTATTTTTTTTTAAATAAAATTTTAAATAATTTGTGAATTTCCTCCACATGTCTCAGTATTTTTCTTTAGTATAACAGCTTACAATGTTTCATGGATATTATACTTTTATACTATATTAATACTTTGTATACTGATTAACTGTCGCAGACGATGTCCATAATTCTTGGTGTTCGAGTATTTTAAAGTCATACTCTAAGAACCGTCAAATTAATAAAAGTTTAAGCCAACCAACAACAATCTTGATTTACAATAAATCTGTCGATTAAAAAAAGTTAAAATAATTAATCAGCGCTCTAATTGCATAGAACCACTGGAAGTTTTAATTAAAATCGCTCAACTATATTTATATTTCTTCCTCAAAGTCCCCATCGGTATTTTCCATTTTGTTTTGTTCAATAATATAAACATCGAAACTAATAATTTAGCTTTATTAATATTATGACCGGTTATATTGTAAATTAACTATAAAATGTATTTTCTAAGCAACGACCGAAATCATACTGAATACAGTTTGCTAGAATGACTGAAATGTAAAGAGCTGATTGTCAGTAGGTCATATTGCTGCAGTTAATTTGTAAAGAAGAGTTCAAATCAGCCAATCCAGCTAATAACGATAATCCGGAATTTAAACTTTCAAGGAAATTAAACAAAATTGGTCTCTTAAACTTCAGCGATGGTGAAAACGTGATTGAACTTACGGACCTAGTCATCTAGATGGTGTAATCCACAAAAATGCAAGAAAGCTGTAAATTATTTAATAACTCAGAAACACGCTTTTACCTTAACACGAATATAGATCTATGTTCTAGGGGAAAAACTTAACATGGATTAAAATATAGTTAAGTAATTAATTCTCTTTGCCACTGATGTTGAGCTTCGTTTGTGCCGTTCGTTGAAAAGTTAAGAGAATTCTAAGGTCCACCTGAACACTCAAATAATCACAGCGTACATAATCGTGGCGCCTAGGCCAGTAATGTCAATCAGCATTACGCAACGAATAATTCAAAATATCGTCTGCGATAAAGTGATAAGGTCTTTAAAAATTTCAAACAAATACGAAGCACAGTTTGGCGCTATTTGATGTGGTTAATATAGAAGTGAAATGGTGAAAAATTATATAATGTTTCTAATTCTTAAAAAATATATATTTAAAAAGCATTGATCTTATTTATATACATTTATATTAATATCGACTATATTTATCTAATTCAGTAAAAAATATTAGGCTGCGAGTTTAGCTCACCCATCCTAATATTTTTTAATGAATAAAGCTGATATTAATATAAATGTACATAAATAAGATTATTTCGGGAATGTTTATGTAAACGTAGATAAATAAAACTATTCTGCTCAGGAATGGAAGTTTAGAATGAATAAAGAGTTCTCTGTAAAAAATTATCTAAGGGACAAAGATATAACGTATACATTATTATTAAGACTTTATTTGTGGATTTATTCTCAGATTTTGTCTGATTTTTTTAAGATTGAATAAAATTAATGTCTAAGTAAATAAAACAGCCTATATTAGATAATTGTAGCTATAAACAAAGAATTTGGAATAAAAAATAATTTTGTAGAAATTCATTATTCACAATTAAACGAAACTACGTGATGTAGTATTATTTCTACTTTCTTTAATTTCTTTACCAAGACCTAGGTTTCGTTGTATTACAACATCTTCAGGTGGGATATTAGCAAAGATTACAATCTTTATTTTTTTATTACAATTGATGATTACAATTAGAACAACTCTTGATTACAATTAGAATCTTTGCTAATATCCCACCTGAAGATGTTGTAATACAACGAAACCTAGGTCGTGGTAAAGAAATTAAAGAAAGTAGAAATAATACTACATCACGTAGTTTCATTTAATTGTGAAAAAATATTGTAAAAAAATAGTTTAAAAGAAACGAAGAAGTACTTCTCTTCTATGGTTGGGAAATTAAAAATGTTATATTGCTGTTCAAATTATTTAAGTTCATTGGCTTCGGAAGGATGAGATTTCTTCAGCTAAATTGTTCAAAATATTCCTTCTAAGGCACAATTATATATCATTCTTATTCAGCAACAGAATTTGTATCCGTTTTTCATGTAAATTTCAAAAAAACATCTTTTAAAATGTATTTTAGGTATTTAATAAAGGTAGGTTTAAGATTACCGCGGGATTAAGATTAACCGCGTTTTTTGGCAATATTGTTTTTTCTTTTTTAATTATATTCTCCTAGGGCCCGAATTGTTCTCGAAAATATATATGTAAAAAATGCCAAATTCAAACCGCGCTTGTGGGATAAGTATAACGTACCTCATATATGATCCGTTAATCTACTTGGTTTATTGACAAAATTTACGAATTTCATGTTCCTTATTTTTATTGCAATTATTTTACAAAAAAGTAAGCTGATGTATGTAGTTCTTTGCAATTAGTTTCAAGATGCAGCCTTTCTTAAGTGTCCCCGTACCCAGAATGTGTCTTGTTCCACCACAGTTCAATAGACAAAATTTGATACGTTCCTAGGTTATATATAAATATAAATTAATATTCTACAGAAAATGAGATGGGAAAAAGATTTTTCTGCTGAGAAGATATTAGTTTTGAAATAAAATATATTTCTTGGTAATGAAAAAAACAAAACAAAAACGTTTAATCAACTATTCATTTTACCATTTCAGAGCCCGTTACGATTGAAACTAACGACTAGTATATTTTAGCCGGACACGTTTGAAAGGTTATATCGTAAAATTATATATATTGCAGAGGAAAGTCACAGTATTACTTTTTATTCAACGGTGTTTATAATAGAAATATTAGACATTGCAAGAAGTTGGGAAAACAATTTTACCGAACACTGACTCAAAATTTTTCGAAATATTACAAAACTATGTTTTTGCAGCGTATGTTATGATTTAGTGCATTACTTATTATAACTATACCTTTACCCGTGTAGAATTATCTTAATAGTGCAACTTTTCTTCCCGCGGTGACCGAACGCCTCCGCTCCGTTCACCAAACGATGACGATCGTTGGGGTAGGCGGTGTATCTACGAAAACACTCGGCAATAACACTCAACAAATAAGCCAGTCTCTTTCCATCCTTCTTTAAGCATTGTCCCCAACATCAGTTATATTTTTATTAGAATTTATCTATAAATTTTAGCATAATGAAAAAGCGTTAAATTTTCTTCAATGCATGGATTTTCTCATTCAACATTTTTTTAAAATCAAACGATTCAATTTATACGTTAGTATATATATTTACATCAAATTTTCGTCCACTGTAAGTACACCAAACGTAACTATTTTTCTAATGAAATATAATTAAATGAAGTACACGTCATATTTTGAAGAAAAATAACCAACAGGAAGCAATGGATCTTTAGCCATTTTATCTATCTTGAGCCATATTTGTTTTATCAATTAAGATGTAATTGAAATCAGAAGATGTTTATCTAATACTCACGAAAAAATTAAAAGTAACTTATGCTGATCCTAAAATTAAACAGCTGAACTAATATAATTTTCACCAATATCAGAAAAATTAAATTACCAGGAGATTGAGCTAGTAATTATTGAACACAATTACTATATTGAGTTTACATTCAATGACTGAATTTTGTAGTAAACGAAAGACATAACTGTTATTTACGAGGAAAACTTATACCAAGACGGTTCCATATACACTTAGTCATATAAATACTTGAGCGCGTTGTAGTTTTGTATTTAAGGGCGTTATAGTTTAAAGTTTAAATATAATAATATCATATTAGATAAAAAATATATTAATAGATTTTAAAATATCGTGAATTTTTTATAAACTTTAAGTCGCAAAAAACATAATTGATTATATAAATTCGGAATTTTATACAAAGTTTTGATATGACATTTTGAACAATAAGTCTAGAACGATCTTACAAAAATTTATAAAAAATCATTCGGGAAGCTTTATATATTGTTCTTTTCATTGATTTTCTACACTACACTTGAAATTTTAAAAAAAATTAAAATTTTTCTTTTGCCCTCTGGAAAATAATGGAAATATTTGTGAGCGTCTATTGAAATGGAAAATACATGTATCTGGGAAAATTCACTAACACAGATAGCACGTAATTAATCCTTTAAGTCTCCTTTTCTGAGACCTAAAATCCTACAAAAAAAATCAACCCACCCCTGCAAATATTGAATAAAAATACATTAAGAATAGGTATAAAGAAATAATTTTGCATCAAAATTTGTGACACGGTACTGAATACATATTAATTTAAATCATTAGGTTTAATTTTTATCTCTAATCTGGTAAATTCTATATTCTCCCATCCCTTTTCTGATAACCCTATCAAGAAAAAAATAAGCCACAATTTTTGCATATTCGTTTAAAATATTTATATTGAGGTCGCATAAACTATTTTATTTTTAAATATAAAATAATTTCCTTGTCAAATTCCATTCAAATCGATTCAGTGATTTAAGCACGAAGACGTAATAAAGAGACAAATAGATACATTCGCTTTCACATTTATAATATTAGTTTTGTATGTACACTATGAATTTCTTTTGAATTTTACCGACAGACAATGGAATGAGTATTCAAACGTCACTTAAAAAGCAAAAAAACCTTAAATTCAATATTTTTAGTTTATAAAATTTACGTCTACATTGTAAGCATCATAAAACATTGTTTTCCTTTTTATATTTATGATAGAATTACGCGACACAGAATATTATATTATAGACCCAGTCCTATTCAGGTCATTAAAAAAAAAAAATTATTAAATTAATTTGTAATGTCTCAACCTTCATAGATTAATCATGCCTCAGGTGATATTAAAATTACTTTGTACTTCTAATGCCTGTAGATTTTGATTCCACTTGTTTCAAAATAGTTCCTAATACTCTTTAAAAAATTAAACATGTATATGTTATGATTTAAATGAAAAATTATTTTGTGACGTGCTGTCAAATCTCCAATTAACCCGTCTATCAGACGGGTTAACCTGAGTCCTAATGTCAAGGTAACGGTTGATTAATGACCACAAGCAACTTCAATGCGGCATTTTTGTTGCGACACGGATTCGTCATATTTACATTAATTCAATGGAAAAAAGTGTAGCTAGGAATATAACCGGAACATGATCTTGACGAAAATATAGCGCATTGTATACTATTTGTTCATTTGCACTTATTTATTTTATGTGAACTTTGAAATTGATCCCTACTTATTTCAAATATTGTTAGACAATTGATTGGTGACCTTAAACGGGTCTAAAAACTCCGCCTGCTTGTTTCAAATATTTTTAGATAATAATTGGTGTTACAAAATTGGTCCGAAATTTATCATTGCTTGTTTCAAACATTGTAGTATTTAGACTCAAAAAATATGACATTTTTATGGTCATATTTTTGGAATATTTCAACCATATCTGTAGAACTGTCCTTTATAAAATTTAAAAAAAAAATATTTTATAATAATTTTATAAAAACTTTTCTAATACATGAAACTAGAAAAAAATTATATTGAGACTATGCAAGACTATTATATCAATTTTTTTGTTTTCATAAGATTTCCCGAGAAAAACTAATCTAACCAACATTTATGCAGATGGACGCATTAGTGATTTCACCGTCTTTGAACGTTCTCCCATTATTAAGGATCATGACCATAAGGAAAATTGTCGTTTTGATGTCAAAAGTTTAGCGCCAATTTTTGTGATAATACATTATCTTATGACTTCTTGGATGGTCATTGGTGGGGTGTTTGCGATCTGATCGTTCAATGAACCGAGCCAGAACGTTTTTTTTCCTCATTCCTTCCTAATATAATGCTCCCTTCCAGGTTGTCAGTGTTTTTCTGATAATGTGGTCGAATTATTTGAGGATCTGCCAGATATGTGTAGAGGACAACCCATCACCGATGCCAATTTCTTTGTTAATGAACTCGTTAGTCAAATATACAATCTAACACACCATATTATAAGGTGTGTTAGATTGTATATTTGATAGAGATTGTATATTTTATATACATATACACTTAATTTTTTATACCGACGATTCGCAGATTTTATAATCTATAATAACAAAGTCAACAACTATTCAAACTCTCTAACTATTTCTCTGATATAACTCGTGTTCAATTTGTTATTTACATTCAGCGGTTCTTGGTGTTACCTGAACAAGCTGAGTTATCTCAAACTTAATCCTCTGCCTCTCTTGCCAATTATTAAAATTGGTTTAAATTCAAACAAGCGATTCCGCTTTTAAACCAATAATGCACAAAAATCCTTTTTTAAATTTAACAGTATTCAGAGCGGTCAAAGTTTGCATTTGCATTTCGTTATTGTAAACGATGTTTTAAAACCATCGGTACAAAATCGGGAATATTCTGAGAATTTATTCATTGAAGCTAAATCTAGATCTTTTTATTTTTTTTTTGAATGCGCCGTATTATTTTTTTCAGACGTTTCTCCGTTAAGTTGAGTCTCCAAACATTTCTCTGTGCACTTTAAACTTTTTAACTGGGTATGTAAAATGTGAAGTAATTAGATTAACTTCAATATGGTGGTAAAAATATTTTGATCAATTTAAATTAATAACTTAAAAAGATACAGACAACCACATTATTTTTCTATGAAAGATATTTATGATTATTTTAATAGAGATCATTATCTCCACACACACTACACACCCTTAAATATTTAAACTTTTATATGCACTGAACCCTCATACAGGAAGTTCTTCCGAACTCGACAAATGTATTTGACTGTTATACCTAAACTCAAAGTCGCTAATTTCTCCGCATATCCTAAATAACAAAATCTTTAATGAACTCGAATTAAAATACTCCTTCCAATTAGTACCACTAACATCGGGTTTTTATGGCGGCATATCTTAGATCAGAAATTTAAATTAATATCATAAAGGAAGAGCATGAGTTTTTTTTTTTATTTATATATAATAATAATTAAACTCAGAAATTACTAAACCTATTTTAAACAATCTTTTACTTTTACAAAACTATATTACCTTTAATAGGTGTGTTTCAAAATAGGCATAAGCTATGTTTTATCCTTTAAATTTGATTAATTAAGACCCCGTAAAAAATAGAATTATTAGACTAAACAGTTATGACTTACGGTATCATAACTGAATAAATGTAATATATTTATTCAGTTATGATACCGTAAGTCATAACTGTTTAGTCTAATAAATTTTATATTCCACTCGTGATAAAAAATCCAATTATATCGTACGTTTGTGCATCATTCATGCACACATCGACGTATTCGAATAAAACTTTGCAGTTTTACACTTTAGAAATGTGATTAATATTGCGAATCTACATTGATGTTACAAATATAGCAATCTACATTATATATTATGTTATAACAAATCAATGAAAAAAAGCTATAGAACACAATTTTTAATTTAAAAGAAAGTTCTATTCACTTTTTCGAAATTGGGACGGTTACTGGTACATTTTTAAGCTCCTGATTCTTCTGATGTCGATAGGCTTATTGTATTGTAAGGTTGTACATTTTTAACAGTTAAACTTTACTTTGATGACGAGTGCTATATTTTAAAACATATACTGTAATTTTTAAATGGTAGCCAACATTCTTATGATCTACGTGGGGAAGAGTTAATTACTCAGAAAGTGAATGAAGTTCAAGCCTGCTTATTAAATTATTTAATATAATCGATTAAATCAAAATATTTGTTACACATTCCAAGGATACTTTTTGGCCACCATTTATCATTTACTATTTACCGACCATAATTACTACAATTCACTTATAATTATTACTTCTAAATTTCATAAGGTTCTGCGGTTACTTGATAATGCTTCACCCGATTTTTAAAAAAAATTATTGTTTTTTTTTAAATTTGCTTTTTTATGATATATCTTGAAGCGACTAGTTTTAATTTGATAATATAGATTGCGTTATTAATTATATGTCAGACAACGTTACATTCTTATTTCAATTTGTATGTACTCAAAAAGAAATTTCAAACTATTGTCAGTTAAAAAATGCAATATAAATTTATGAGTAACATTAAAAAAAAATTGCCATCTTTACCGCGAACGAAAGTGAATATTATATTAAATTTCTTTATGATTTATTAAGCCAATTTCGTTGGTGAAAAGTTTTTTTGGCGCGCTCGTTTTTATTTTTTTTTAATTTTCATATTCCACGAAAAAAGTTTCTCAAAAAAATCAAAAAATTAATTTTTTCTTATGAAAACCAATCATAAATATTTTATTTATACTACAAAATTATAAAAAAAATGATCTCATGAAATCGCTTCCATACTTGTATCGTTTCGGTATATTTATAAAATTGTTATAATTATAATATTAAAATATATTGTTCAAAAATTATCTTAATAGTTTTAGTATCTTCGATGAAATGAAACTAATAACTCTATCTAAACTTTGTGTTCTAATTTTATTTAGCCTTTCAGAATTAAATTACTTTCTTTACATGTTTATTTCCGGTTATTTGAAATTGAAATAATTTAAAATTTAAACGTATAATTTATCTATATATTTTATTTAAATATTTTATATTTTCAAATCATCTAAATATGCTACACCTATATCTCTTAACATTAGTCTTTTATTTATTTAACAAAAAACTTCCCAAAGCGCTCTGTCTAGAATTAGGCTCTCAAAATCAAGGACTACAAGAAATCGCGTGGTTGAATTTAGATGCGGTGAATCCCCCGCACTTCCACTGTGGTGGCAGGAAAGTAAATTGAAACTGACGAAATTTTGACTTTCGAGATTACTGTCGTTATTAAGCTAATAACTGCTTCGTCCATCTGCCATTACTTGGATATAATTAGGACTATGAAAAGCCATTTTCATATCATTGCTTTTGTTCGAGTACGGACTACAATTTACATTGACATGTTTATATTGCATACATCTGTTTTTATATTGTACCCTGTTGTTAAAAAAATTTTCTTGATCACCTTGAAATGACCGTTACTCTGTCTAAAAATGTTCGACTGACTGATATTAAATACAAAACGAAACAAAGGTAATCCTTATTTATTTGTTTTATGATCAAATTTACATTTGACCACAAAGGATATTTTAAAAAACTTTTCAAGTGATCAAAACTGTGCTATAGTGTTGAAATTTTTTGTTCTCGTGGTATGATCCGCTAAAATAAAAAATAAGAGTTTTTACTTGACGGCAAATAACTCCTTTAAAAAAGTTTGAAAAATGTTCAGTAAACAAAAACATCATCGTCCTCACTTCAAAATTCGCTTCAGATCAGGTTTTATAGTAATATCGGAGCTTATTGGACCTTCCATTTTGCCGGGTAGGATTTTCTCCATCATTTGGTAAAATAAATTAAAAACTGTTCGATTAAGGTGAAGCCAAATGGTTAAAAACAATTAAATCAATTCATGAAATTTATTTATTTTTATTTATTATTTAATTTTGCACCACAGAAATAAATAAAGTTAACCTCATAAAATCTCTGACGTGTCTGTCATACATAGTTAAATGTCTCGGTAACTATTTTACGTAGAGACGTTCGACATAGTAATAAAGCATTTTAAACATTAAAAAATCATAAATATTAATAATCTGCTAAAATATTCCTGCAAATATTATGACTTGTTTTTTTAATGAATTAAGTTCAGCCATTATTTACGGCACAATGTCATGAATTATAAAAGGGCCTAAAACTTCGCACACTATAGAAACTTGGTTACACAAATACTTAGAAAATTATATCCTCGATACTAGGAACTAATTATGTACATGGTATAAGATTAGCATGTTTCGCACCTGAAGATGTTACCCAATATCAAGAAGCATTTTTTGACGTAAAAGTTTTTCTCGTACAAATTTGATGGATGTGGTAAAAAATAATTCAGAAGATTGGAAATCCTGTTACTCAATGCTAGGAAAATCGGTCGCGCTTCTTCAATTAATTTATTGGAGACGTCTTTAGTGACGAACCTGAATTGTTTGGGGTCCATCTGATGCCGAGTAGAGCCTGAGGAACGTGTATAAAAAATCTTGCAACGATATTTTTTCATGGTTTTTATAGATGCCTTTATATTTCGAGCAGTATAGATGCCTTTATATTTCGAGCAGCTTTATATGTAGATCGTATTTTAATCAAATTCAAAAAAAGAGAAGGTGTCAATTCGACTGAATGTTTGTGTATGTTACCTCATATCTCCAGCATTTATGAATCAATTTCCAAAATCCCTTTTTTATTTGAAAGAGATACCGCCAGTGTAGTCCCATGAAAATTTTATTAGAATTTGACTATGGAAACTGAAGTTACGTCATAGAATTCAGCATCACTAAAGAGAACAGGTACTGTTAGAGAATTTAAATGGTAAAGGTCTAATGACATTCTAACACGACAACTAAGGACCAAATATATTTGCTCTTTAACTAAATCAGGATACAGTGACGGTGTTGGAAGGTGGTAACCGACACTCTTCAGTGATTTGGAGTAAACTCAGCGAATTTAAACCAAATAAAATAAGTAGATAGTATATACAGGTACATACAAATTGATGAAGCCCGTTTTAGCTGTTACCGCGTATCTCCGGTATCAATTAACCAATTTCGATAATTCTTTTCATATAGTTTCAAAACATTATATGAAAAAGTTTGCATAGAATTTAACTATGTAAATTGAAGAGCACATGTACCGTGATGGAGTTTGAATGATATAGATCTAATGAAAATCTAATAGCAAAAAATCTCTGAGATGTATATCGCTGAGGGCAACATAAATCTGTCCTTTAGCAAAATCATGGTACATTTATGGAACCGGAAGGTGGCATTGTGAAAACTAATACTCTTCATCTGTGTGGGTGTGCATGTACGAGAGAAAATAAGAGTAGAGTCGACTTGGTACCGATTTCAAAAATCGCTAGCAGTAGCAGTATTAAGCAAATTTATTTGGGTTCTGAAACGATATTGTATCGCAATCTTCTATATAAGTACGCACATCTCCATTATTTTATACTTTTAAATTCTATGGTTATTTAAATTTGGTTAAATTTTGTTGAAAATTTTTATTATTTTTTTCTGTTCAAAAACTAAAAGTACCTTCAATTTCAAAATTGTTTTTTCGCCGTTCTCTGAAGTTCTCTGAGTTATGGCACATTTTAATAACTTCGCACCTATAGTAACAAATCTAGTAAATGTAAAATTCTTAGTTGCTACTTTTGAGCTTTTAATGAAAAAATAAGGACCATAATAATAAAAACCTTGTATTTATGATCACAACCATATTTGAAAATAATTTGTCCATATTTTTTAATTTAGTTTCTTGAATTTAATTTGCCCACATTTCTTTTAGGTTTAAATTTTTTTTATTATTTCAATAAACAATTTTCTCTATGCTAATTCACTTCTTTCTTAGCTTCATAAAATACGGGACAGTCCAACGATTCACAAAACTATTAATACGCTAAGATGTGATGCTATAGAACAATCGGAAAAACAATTTTTTTTAAATTTTGTGTGTCGATGTACATGATCATAAAATAGATCAAAATATAAGAACTAAACACCTCAAATTATTAAAAGCAATACTTAGGTTATTCGGTAGACTTAGCCATGTATTTCTGATTATAATAATTAGAATCTGAAGTTAGGAGTTTCAAGATAAATATAGATTAATGCCGAAAATAACCAGCTTAGGATTAACAGATTAACAATTATAGAAACTAACATTTACTAGAAACAATTATACAATGATATTTCTATATTTATAGTATTGACGCTTAGCCTTCCTTTCCTTTAGTTTTCCTCTTCACTCCCACATCCACTATAATTTTAAATACTTGCTCTCGTATAAGGAACAAGATAACAATACTTTGTACCGTAAAAATACTGACATGATTGTCGAAGTGTCAGTTTCAGTGTGGGAACAACTAAATCGCAGCGCAATTATTTCGTGCAATGTACATAGCTTAAAATAATATAATTAAAAACTACTTGTACTCGACAAGAGTAGAACCGGCACTTCGGAGGTACCATACACGTTAAGACACTTATAAACATTTAAGAGTACTTACATACAAACTATTTATAAAAAAATATTTTGTGCGCCATAAGTATAATGTATTCTATTTTTTTCACAGGTGTAATAATATAGTGCATACTCTCAAAAAAATTATATCTGGAGTCATTGTTGTAGTTCCAAGCATCGCGGCTTTATATAATTTTTTTTTTCGGTTTCTTATCCCCCCTCCTATCATGAATATTTTAGTGTATTAGCTATTAAGTATGTGTTAGTTAATTTACTGTATTGCTGTGCCAAATTTAAATATTCAAGTTCATCATACATGTATTTAACTACATTCCCTCGGAAATGCCTTGAGAGACAGACAGATAGACACGCAAGTGATCTCATGAGGGGCCCGTTATTCTTTTTTAAGTACGGAAGTCTAAAAATGTTTATTTCTTTTGCTAAAATTGTAAGTGAAAAAGAAAAGTCATATGAAAATTATTTTTCATTTTAAATCAGGAATCGTAAAAGTGTAACGATGTTATTAGATGGTTTAATATTTACATACGCATCACATTTTTATAACTATAAAATATATAATCAGCAGCATATTTACGATAGGAAAAAATAATATCTGCAAACGGTTTATTATCTATGCTACGTACACTTAATATATATATATATATATATATATATATATATATATATATTTATATATATATATATATATATATATATGTATATATATATATATACATATATACATATATACATATATATATATATATATATATATATATATATATATATATAATGTTTCAGAAAATTTAACAATGTGATTAGTATCACATTTCTATATCCAAAACAAAATAAAGAAAAAAGAAATGAGCCGTCACGGGACATCGTGTTCGTACAAGTACAATGCATAAAAGACAAGATTATTACAGAAACTAAATATCGCATAATGACAAAATAAAGTATTACGAATTTCTTACAGAAAATGGTGACTTTATTTAATAAACATTTATTTACAATTAATACACAAATATTAAAGCACAGGTTATGTGTACCGTAGTAAACAACAGCGTCGAACTGAGTGAGGAGGGGGTCGCGTAGTCCGTTGCGCATGGCGACACGTCGCCAATACCATACACTCTACTACATATAGACTATATATATATATATATATATATATATATATATATATATATATATATATATACATTAGTATAGCGTGGCGACCCGTCGCCACGGCAAGCGTTGCCCCGCCAACGATCCGGTTTACACCTGCGCCTATAGATGTTTCACATCAAAACTTTTTCTTGCGAAAAAGGTTTTGTTTCAAAAGACTTGTTTATTTCGCTTAAAAAGAACCACCCAAAGTAAAAGTATCAAAAGTAAGATCTTGGAAGCATAATTAATGACCTATTTGTTAAAAGCCACGTACTAACTTATCAATTATTCTAATGAAATTTACTTATGTATGTACAAAGAAAACAAATCAACTGAAAAGTTAAAAAAGATATAAAAGAAGCAAGTAAAATAAAAAAAAACCAAATGTAAAATTTTAGATTAATACCAAAACTGTTTAACAACAACATAGGAAAAAGCTCGAAAAAACTGTGAGCGCACCGAAATATTCATACGCGCTGGATACAGTTAGCTGTATTACCTTTACTAGGATATGCAGAGTTATGCCATAAACACACAACCAATGTACATTTATATTAATTACTTCATTTAAAAAAATAATTCTTTACTTTGATTGCCTAATATTGAATAAAAAAACATAAATTCATATGTTTCAATACACAATATGCATACTTATATAAACATATAGCATACTTATATAGTATGCATACTTATATATACATACTTATGTAATATACTTTTTACTTTTACATATAATCAAAGATAATATGTTAGAAAAGTGAAAGTTATAGGTTATATAAAAATGAGGATAACACTTATCTCGTATATTTCCAACACAGAGATGAAAATAATTATTAAATATTTAGTATTCTAAAAATAATTCTTCAAAAATTCTGTATTATTGTTTCCGCAACATAAATGGAAAAATGTCGCCTACAATTTACTCATATTTAACTTAAGAAAATAGCGACTATCTGTATAACCTTCCCTCGCACATAAATGATAATAAGGCCTTCTACTCCACCTGTTTCTTTATATTTCTAGCAAATACATTTCGCAATACTAAACGTCTGCTAATCGGCGACACGACTTTTAAATCATCTCGCCGTTGTTATGGCGCAACGTTTCCATAACGATCGCGTTCCAATTATTTCCGAAAAGGAAATTCCCTTTACTTTAGATTTTTCTACAGTATTTTACTCTTCTGGAAGAGATCTCCATAAGCCGGAAAAGTTTGTGAAATAATAATTGGCATGTATGGTTAGTTACGTCGTAAATACACCACTCGTCAAAATATAAGCTTTATATTGCAACGAGACTGCTTTGTATTGAAATTATATGTAAAGTTCAGTCCCTCTTATCGTAATTTAAGGCTGATAAGCTTATTGTCACGGTCGATATTCAGAATATTCCTTTGTTAGATATATGCCAAATTTGTCAATAAATTTTACCGGTAATTTATAATAAAGGAGTAAACAAGATTTTGAAAAGCGGTTGATAGTTTTTAACACGTTATATCCTCAGAAAAAAATATTTTTCAGACATAACACGACACACACAACTATATTTTATATTTCTTCATAGACATGTAGAAATATAAAATATAGTTGTTGTGTTGACCAGAGTATACACATTTATACTAATTACGAATTAACTAATAACGTATATATCTACTTCTTCTACAATGGTACGACAGCCCAAAACAGACTCTAAACTTTTCAAGGAGCCTCCTCCAGAATGAGGCCTTCTCCAGAGTTTAAACCATCAAGAAATAAAATTTAACTAATTCATTATTACGAAATAAATTACTATCAAATTTTTATTGGTATTCTAGATAGCCTTTGACTAATTATATGCTTTAATTGAAAAAAAATTTACTGCAGTAACAAAAACAGAAAAATTGCGAAAGAAATAAAATTTCAGTCGTACTTATTAAATAACTTTTTCGTCTTAACATGAACGTTACAGCTTTATAACTTTAACTTAAGTTCTATTACATTTATAATTTGTTTTTTTAAACGACTCAAAAGAAAAAAATTCTAAATAAATTCCACCATTTTTCACGTAATCATAATTATTCTATCGGCTTAAATATAAATTACAATTTTATTTTAGAACTTTCTCGCCAAATTCGGTGCGGTTATATTTACTATGTTTATTATTTATATTTTTTTAGATTTCTCTATCTTGCAAGGAAAAACCGAACTTTTTTAAGATTACTCACGTGTTTGTCACAGCTAATTTTCTCCGATATTCCTTGGTGCAGAAATCAAAAATTAAAAAAAAAAACTGGTGATATATATATATATATATATATATATATATATATACATATATATATATATATATATATATATATATATATATATACATATATATATATATATATATATATATATATGTATATATATATATATATATATATATATATGGACATTGATTTCGAATACATAAGGCATCCTTTCAAAGTCTTTAAGAATTCAGTAAATATATATTTTTTCCTAACACTAAGTAGTCTAGCAAATTAAAGTATAGCAAATTAATAAATTATCGATATATAGCTCATGATTTTGTTAACAATTACACTTTTCTGTAGCGGTAGTATCGTCACCTCCAAGTCATAATCTTTTACAAGCACTTACAGACAAATTACAATGTAACAATTTAGATTCCATTACACATCATCACCAACCTTCAGCTATTAAATTAATTGACACTTAAACGCTCTACATTTAACTGAGAGGCAGCTTAACTGTCAGAGCATTTGCTACGTTACGTACAATAGTTACGCCGGAAGTGCTACGAATTTCTGGATTATACCATTACGTTTTGCTATGCTATAATAGTAATGCGATGTTGGAATTTATTGATACATGCTTCAATGGAAGCAATATCGTTAAGTTACAATTGAATGTACACATTTGCATATTAACATTCATTCGGATGTTCAATAAGAAAGGTAGAGGCTTAATTGAAGCTGAGACTCGTAAAATGGAACAAGATGATGCATGCAGTACAAATTATTAAGTAAATGAATATTCGACATTAATCTAATTATATATTAAAAATTAATAGAAAAAATTAGTACCTCCAAAATAACCTTTAATTTTTGATACATAAAAAAGTGACAAATTAACCTTAATGTCTGGCAACTGGCTCATAAATCAAAGTTCAAACTAAACTACTGAATTTTTGAAAGTGTTAGATAGATCAATCTGAATTACGATTTAAAAATAAATCAGCTTCAATCATAGTTATCTTAGCATTACAGAAGGGAATTTCCTTTGATGAAATTTATTTTCCGGGTGTTGGTGGAAATATTTCACGACCTAATTTAATATAGTAAGTCTCTCTCTCTTTATATTAGTATAGTCATTAGTCCATTTTATTTTGTTTACGAATAAGGCTAACTTTAAAACTGGGTAAATTACTAACTCACGTCTAGCTGACCAATAAATAAAAATCCAAGCTAGCCCCATAAATCAGTGTTGGATTAAATTTCGTCTGAATTATAATTAAAAAATAAATTAATTTCAATCATAGTAATAATAGCAACATATAACAGAAGTATCTTTAATGAAATTTATTTTCCGATTATTAAATTGTAACATTTTATGTACCAATTTATTAAAAAAAATCTCACTCCTCGTACTTATTTAGTCATTAGTTTATTTACAAATAAGACTAACAACTAAACTGCATAAGTTAGAAATTTACTGAGTGACTCATATTTTGTAATATTGCTTCTGACTTGTATTATATTTCATCAGGGAAATTACAGGCATACATCGAAAAAGTAAATACAAATTGAGAAAATTATTGATTTCCCCAAAACATAAATTACTGTAAAAACATTACATATTAAGAGTGTGTCGATCATTTATTGGTATTGTTATATAATTTACTACTACAAATTAATTTCTTGGTAGAACTGAAATTCACCTTAATTAACAGTTCTGTCTGTTCGTTGCACTCGAATATTGAGATAAATTACATATTTTCATATTTTATAATTTTCTCTCTGCGTTTCATCCAAGTAGATGCCTTAAAGTGTGGCAGACAGCGATGATACTGCAGTAACTATTAATTAAATATAAATGTCGCATTAAATTAAACATATTTCCTCAAATAAAATAAATGCAGCCAGTTTGTGGTGAATCATAAATTCACGAGCATAATAATTACTTACAATAAAGATAGAGGTTGCTGTTAAATGCTTAAGTTGAAATCAATTGCCATCATCCAAATCCATGACCCATGAGAAATTACATTGTGGTTTCTATTGCAGATTTTCAGACTGACTTTGATCTATAAAAGTACAAGATTTCGTTTAAATATGTCCACTGATTTTTGTATGATGAGATCCCGTACAGGACCTTGTTTCTATTTCATTATATGAATACAGATATCTTTTTTATTTTATTTAAACTTAACTGCCTACGTTATCGATAGTACAACATGTGTAATTTAGTCACCTTCATTAAACTATTGTGTAAATTTGTGTTATATTTTGCATTAAACTAAAATTGTATTTTATATTTTTACTCAAACACTTATGACTAAAACGGATAATTACTAAATTAATGACTCTTTAATTTATTTTAGATATAAACTAAATTTTTAACCATGATTAAATTTTTCATTACTAAATTATATATTTATTTGTTTATTAGCTTGAATATACGCTTAGATTACTTAGACTTGAGTGGGAATGAGGAGAAAAGGACATCGTGAAGAAGATAGTGTAAGTAGAGATGATATAGGGTATGAATTCCCTATATCATATATAATTTTTTGAGATGACTTTTGAAAACATAAATTGATGATGAATTTTTGATATCGACATCAATATTATTCAATCATTTAGAAGTTAAGATAATAAACGAGTACTACGTTTGAAAATAAAGAGTGTGCACGGATTCTCTGAGCGCTAGGAATTAGGCCTAGGATTGAAAATGACGTGGATTTAGAAAGAAAATTTCGTAAACGCTATTTTGTTTAATTTGTATTTTCGGCTATATTTTAAATCCCATGTAGACAAACTGAGAGTAACATCTAATAGGGATTAATTGAAGAAAACTTGATCCAACTACCTCAATATGTAATTGTATTTTTGTTATAATTAATAAGATACTAGCTAATCCGCTGCACTTTGACTGTAGTTATCCGTTTACAACTACTGTAGTTATACGTTTACTGCCTACGTTTTAGTGAACTTTTTTGATCATAAAAATGTATATCTGATATTGTCTGCTACATGATTTTCAGTATTCTATTAGCGAATAAATATTCGCTAATAGGAGGAGGTATGAGCTAGATTTTGACGTAATTATTATACCAGCCCTAACTAGCATAAAAAGCTTTTGACTTTTCATACAAGCGCAACCAAATTATACCATTTGATATTACGATTATTTCTTGATTACTGTGATTAATAGGAAATACAAAGTTTAAGGCTTGTAATAACCAGGCACGTTGAAAAATTCATATGAAAGGAACCCTAGTTGATGAAATGGTCCCTCAAAATATTTTCGCGTCCTCCTTGCCTAGTTGAACATTCAAAGTCGTCTTGAGATGCTTTAGTTATCTCATCTTAAAATTCTCTGCGGACTTTATTTTAATTCGCTTGCCGTACAAGACGCTCGAAATTAAAGTCAGGGAGAAATCAAGGTTGAAATTATTTTGGAAAATATGTCATTTTGTCCCAATTATTTTTGAGCCTGGTACATATCATCCTTCTCTCAATGGTTTTATTATACTTGCACACATATGTACGAATTGTCTACCCTCATATACATAAGTATTACTAACAGTAATACCTAATTTTCCCTGGTATTATTGGCTACAGTGAAGCTCTGGAACATATTTCAGGGTTTTAAGTATCTTATAAGTGGACCAATTATTTTTCAGGGTCTCATATTCCGAAAAGGAGAAATAGTATATTTGTTATGTGTCACTGTATTTTTTCTCAGAAACTTTTGGCCTAAAAAAATTCAATTTTGGCATATTAATGGCGCTTATTCCTTTATGTATATATTTGATGATAAAGAGAAAAAACATTTTTCTAAAAATTTTTGTACGTACTTTAAATTTGATATATAGAAAAAATTGCTTCCTATCGTGTGGACATAAATTGCAAGGGATACTCGCAAGGTAAAAATCGATTTTTTGCACAATTTTCTAGAAGCCTGTTCAAAAGGAGTTTCTTAAAATACACACAAAAAATTTGTCTCTCACACTTTATCTCCAAAATGTTTCAATTTATAATAAAAAAAAATTATTAAAATTTTAGCCAAACCCGAAAAACTATAGCTGTAATTCTAATTCTCATGGTTTGTTAAAAAATTCGTTAATTTTGGTTAATATTCGTAAATATCTTAATAGAATGCAAAGTATATTTAAATACTTAATACAAGTTGAATTTCATTCTTAACTAAAAGGTTTCCAATTACTTAATTTAATCGTCCCTTTTTATTTCCAGAGAAATATGATTTAAGATATCAAAAATTGTGTATAGCGACATAAATATTCATTTTAATAATCATACCGCCTGATGTGACAGATATAATTTGAGTTTAAAATCATAGACATAATCTTATATTTTGTCTGTTTGACCGTGAAACGTAACGTTGAATTTTTTCAATAAATTCGGAATACTTATTCTATGGTTTTTCTGCGTTTATTGGTAGAAATAAATATCTTCGATATAAAAATCCTATGGACGGTGTAAGTATTATCAGAGTAGAAGTAATATAACTTAAGTTTAAGCATTTTTTATTAGTAATATGTTATTACTGACTTTTTTAAGCCAAACTTGAATCCTCGTAGATTCGCAACGTTTCTATGTTTGTCTGTCAATAAAGCGGAAATTTGACATAGTTATATTTATAAAATTTACAAAGTTGTGAAATAAAATCATTAAAAAAAACTTTTTAGGGCACCACTCCTAAATGAAAAATTGAGGGTGATTTTTTTTACGCATGGGTATTTAAAAATATTAGGGATATGCCATAAACACATCCGTTTACAAAATATTGAGCTTAAAAACGATCATTTTTGTTAGTTACGTGTCGCCTCCTCTACCAGCAAAACCGCTTTTTTGAATATCTGAAAATTAATCACAGCTACGTTAGCCCTACCGCTTTACGTGTAATAATTGATTAACTTATACAATTAAATAAAATGTCAATTGAAACTAATGTGAACACTTTAAATTATAATTAATTTCATTAATATTGCTCGGTTATTTCTTAATGTGAAATTTTACTTAGTTTCCAAATTTTATTTTATAACTAATTACATTTCTTAGACATCTTTTGTATTTATTCTTCACCAAAGGCCCTTTAAAATAAATTATAATTATATAAATATGGCAAGGTGTGTGTAGGTTAGTGATAAAAGAAATATTTTACAAAAGCGGACAGTAATTTAAAGGAAATGGACTCTCAAAAATTTGAAGAAAACATTTCAGCTAAATAATCTGTAATCAACGCAAATTAAAGTATTTTTTTAATGTAATAAGGAGATTTTTCGTTGGCACGTTTAAAAATTTGTCTGCTCACAACTTTCGGTTACACAATCATAACTTACTTATCCTACTTATTCTCAAATACGCTTCTACTTCTCATGAACAATTCTTTACTATCCACGCAGCAACACCTTGGAATCAACTGGATCATAAGGCCAGCAAATTATCCTAGAAAAATATATTGGATCTCGGTGATCGATGAAAAAGTCATACTTCTCCAAAACCCTATTCCTTCTGCCCTCTTGTAATATCTTTTTCAATCTAATTGTTAGTTTTTTTAAAACTTTTTTTTATTACTTTACGTTATAATATGTTTTAAAATCTCCCAAACACCCATTCCTCAAACCTTCTTGCTATGTTTGACTCGAAAATATTTGCTATATAACAGTAAGGCCGCCATATGTAGTTTACATTAAAGTTATCAAATAAATAAATAAGTAGATAAAAAATAAGTAAATTAAGACTACTTAGATAATTTTGATTACTTTATCCATCTTTCGTGAACCAGAGTTGAAATTTGGATCCGTTTACATCCAATATTAAAAAAGAAATACATTATTTCCACTTTCAGGATGTACGATTATGACTAAATTGTGTTAGCACACTCAGTACATTTTTTCCCTAACAAAGTCCCAAGCAAGCTGCCTTATAAATATTTTTTCTCTTTATGTTAAAAGTCCATCCAAACATTTAATAATGCAATGTTTACAAATAATTGGAGAAAGTGTACAAGCAGTTCCACTTCTTTGTTTATGTTTTAAGTTATTCGTGCAAACCGAAAGCGTAAAAGGTTTCTCGTACGAGCATTATCGATTTGAAAATTGTCAAAGAAGGGAAAACACACGTACGTAAATTTATACACTCTCGTACATATTAGCTTTATACTACTAGTTATGATCTATATTGACCTCAATAACAACACCGTTAATACATGTATTCTCCGTTAGGGACGCACATAACTTAAATTATTAATATGGAATTAAGGAAGCAGTTTAAAATCATGTTTAAAAGTATTTGTCGTTCAATTATAAGGTTACGCAAACGCATCTAAATATATTTTATGGACATTTTTATTATAAAATTAGTTATCATTCAATAACTAATATTATAAATGTAATAGTATTTTATCTATTAGTTTGTTTCTTAATAAATAACTGCAAAACTGAAACAGATCACTACCAAATTTGCGCTACCTAAAAATTGTACACATCGGCTATTACCCATAGCTACATTCGTAGGTTTGTTACTCCATCACGCTCAAACCGCTGAACAGATTATTATAAACCATCGTAAAAGTATAAACAATCTTAAAGTTCATAAAACAACGTAAATATATGTGGACAACTCAAACTGTGCATAGGCCTGCTGGTTAAAAAAATGAAATAAAAATTACATCCCCTTTATAGAAAATTAACACAAATAAAGCCGCAAGCCAAAGTTAGTTCCTAATAATACGTAGAATACATATGATAATAGTAAGAACCTTTGTAACTCGGTTTTAATGGCAATTTGTTCATCTCGAGTAAACTTTTATTTCAACGAAACGGTATAAGACGCAACTAATGCCAGACTCACACGACACTTGTTTCGCTAATGGATTGCTTACTAGGATATTGTGATGGCAACCGTACCGTCTATTGTAATGGAAATGACGTCGCTATAAACTCCATTACGACAACATGCATTGGAATTCTGAGATATAACAGTGCCTATATTCGTGCTCGTTTCTTTATTACATTAAAACCTTAATTAATGAGAAAGACCGACTTGATTACAGAAGGCCGTTATATTTTTACAAGAAATGGCTTCAATTATAATTTTATTATATTATATCTCTACTAATTTTCCTAACCTGAATACATTATTATAAAGGTAATAAATTGTCATGGAACTTTCAATAAAATAGAAATATATATAGCAGTAAATCAATTTTTTGCTAAATTATTTTTATTAACGTATATAATTTCCAACCTGCCTATTTTCCTTTACTTCCCGCTTTCCCATTCCTTCTAAAATTTTCCTTATTCTTCTATTGGTCCTAATATTTTTACATCTAACATCGAAATAACTAAATAAATATAAAATATTTTTCTATTCGCTTAGATTATTTTAAATTAATAATTTCACATTGACTTACAAACAGTAAAGATTATTTTATTTTCAGATTTAATAAGTTAATATTGTTTTCTAACACTTTTTGTCTAATTATTCTAACATTGTTTATCTAATTGAAATTCTGTGTGAAAGTAAAGAATCGGCTATAAATAAATGGTGTTTGCTTAAAGAAAAGCATTTTTCCAAAAATAAAAAAAATAATTTGAAAAAAAAACGAGGAGAGTATCAAATTACCGTTTCAATTAGAGAATAAATTTTCACATCTGTTGTAAAGTATCAGCCTAGATAAACCGACAACAGAATAGCTGCCGGGTCCGCTTAGCTAAATCCTGTTGTTTTTCTAATTTTTTTATCTAGTTTTAAAACAAACTCAGATTCAAAATTACCAAAATTATATGAGTACCATATAATTTTGTAAAGTTGTGTAAAGTGTGTAGTAAAGTTTTATATGAGTACCATTACCAGTTAGGGTAGAGGGTAACTACTAAGATTATTATATTTCTTTTTTCATGAAAGACGAATTCAAAGTTTGTTTAGAAATAAAACAATGAATACACCTTAACAATCGCAATATGTTAGATATAGTAAAAAAAATTTAACTAAAATTTTTGAGCGGAAAGAACACAATGCACTAACTAAAGGAAAACATATACAAAATACTCTATACGAACATCTTATGTATAACAAAGGAAAAATAGATCTGAAAGCAATAAAAATGAAATTGCCATTGTAATTTTTAAATTTTGTTGTTTATATTTAAATTGCATGGTACCTTCGTTGTCTTTTTGAATTGTTTTTAAATTATGAGAGCTTCGAACAACTCGTAATTTTGTAGGTAATTTGGAAGTTAACGAAATATAGTTAACGTAATAATATTTTCGCGTAATTATTTTTCACAATTTTATTTTTATTTATTACTTATTTTATCACAAATTATACTTTACAACCTTTACAATTAGGATATTATACGATCAATCTCTTCCAGTCAGTAATAACTAAGGTATTAAAGTAGGCACTGCCAAAGTAGGTGACTGTAAAATATTAAATGTACAATAATTTCTTTAAAAACTATGTAAAAAAATTATGTCAAAATAAATATGAAGAAAAAACAGAAAAACAAGACGGAATTAACTGATGCACCAGAAATAAAACGAGATAGGAATGTAATATTTACAAAGCGAATAAAGTTAATACATTTATCATTTTTCGGACAAAATGTGAAAACTTATATTGATGGTTAGTTTTTTATGCTAGTATCTGATGAATTCCATAACTAAATGCGACAAAAGTAACTGTGAATTATAGTTTTGCATACTATCATGGAGTTGATTTCTTTTCTGAAACATTTGCATGTTTTATAGAAGTTCTTTTCATTGCTATTAGAATTTGTAATATATTGCCACTTTGTGATTTCATTTGTCTGTAATTAAGTAAATAATTTGCTTATTAAAAATTATTAAGAATTGTGTTATGAATAGTTCGTCAGGTTTTCGTGCTTTGTTAACTTATCTCCGAATCTTTTTCATGGAACATTAGGAATTACTACTTTATGAGCTATCATTCTGAAGTTTGTGAAATCCACTTATTGTACCGTATCTGATAAACGGTAAGTTTTTAGGAAATAACTACGTAAAAGAAATAATAAAAAAACCTCGTGTTTCATAAAAATATATTTATATTTACTTTTGCATGACCTGAACGAGTCCTTAGGCTTAAAAAACTTTGGAAATATAACTTATTTATCATAAACTCTCAGCCGCGTCAGCTTGAAAAATTACTCACGATGGGACCCTTAAATATTTTTAAAAAATTAACCACGCAAAAAATAGCACCAATTTACGCGACTCAAAATAATAACAACACTCATTTTAAATATAGAATATCATTGCTCATAAATAAAATATTTTTAAATTCAAAAGACGAAGTCATAGCAAAAAAAATGTATTACAAAGAGGCCAATACCAAGACCGGCAACTAGATATGTAGAGATCTATCGTTTTTTTTTTGAAAATAGAATACTACGGCTCTAAAGTGAATTAAATAAATTCAAGCCAAAGATATTATATTACGAAATGGGCAGTACCGAAACTGCCACCTTATTATGGAATATGGTTATAAATGTAAAAAAAGAAGAATAACTAGACACGGAAGATTTGCATTTCTAAATCATTCACGTCTCTATTCACAGACCAACGTTCTCCTAAACTAACATGCTGACGTCAGAGAGATAGAGAGAGAAAATTGCGTTATAAAAAAAATTCACGCGAAACTGGGTCATGTCCGTTACTAATTAAATTTACATGTATCATAACTGCCTCATTGCACACAATGTGCAGTGTCGGCGTAAAATGAAAAAAAAACTCAAATGCGGCTTGCTTCCGTGGCGTCCATTTTCTCAGTAATTTATAAGCCAATACCATGATTGAATGAGATTCAGCCGACCTACTTAATAAATATTAGGTGGAATTAAATTCATTTTACAGAATTTATTTGGGTGTATTGAACATTTTTGTTTTAGTATTACATTAAAGGCAAAAATAATTATGAGATTGAATATTTTATTCTTAATGATGAATTTTTATGTAATATGGAATAAATTGCATTACTACTTAGATTTATTTTGTCATAGTTACAATAAAAAAATGTCTATTGAATAAATATGCACTTTAGTTTACTTACTAAGCCGACTCTCTCAAAAGATTTACCAAAATGTTAATAAAACTAAATAATGAGCATTTATATACCTTATGATCTTTCGTTTGAAAAACTGAATTCTATTGTTTGAAAATAAAACTGAAAAGGCTTTTTTTCTCTAAAAATGATATCACGTAAATTTCATACATTTCTAAATACATGGTGCTTTCAAAAAAGGTCACATATTACATTCATGAGGAAAACTTGGATAAAAACGTCGTTTTAAAATTTATAACTAACTTTTTTATTACACGTTGCTTCTACAATAAAAAGAAAAAGAAAATTAAGAAAAACCACAATATAAATATTTTCTTCAATTTATGCCGAAAAAATGGTATACCTCTTTTACGAAACGAAATGTAAATTTTATACATATCGTACGATTTTTCTTTATAATTTTTTTATTTATTTGCTTTTATGTCCACATTTTTTTATATTTAATTTCATAATGCTGTTTAATTAAAAATGTGCTTTATATTTCCGTTCTTCTGAATAATCACGAAAGAAAATTTAAAAAATATTTTATTAACTTTATCATAAATTGCACAACCTCTTCAACTTTTTAAGTCAAACGATTTCACAATTAGCAGCTCGTTATACATATATAGCAAACAAGATGTTAATTCTATAGGGATCCCATTAATAAGTAACAGGCGTTTAGTTTATTTATAAAATACGGAACAATGGCTGTTATATAAACATACAAAATATTTTACATACAATTATATAAACATACAATATAATTTGCCTTCTCTAGTAATTATTTAAATAGTTTTGTTAACTTTTTATGTTTTGAATTCCACAAAAATATGATTTATTAGGTTTACGTCAAAAGTGGAAAAGCGGAATGTTCCCATTCCTATGATTTTGTACGCGATTTAAAAAAACTGCACAATTGTACGAAGGAAATAGAAAATTAATAAATTGTGTAAAAATCAAGATATTTTAACAGACACAAGCCACTCAATAGTCTTTTGAATATCTTATTTTTTTTCTACAAAAGCGTGAATGCTTATTTAAGGAACTAATCCAGTGAGTTAAGTCAGAAATACACAGGAGTAAAAAAATTTATGTTTGCGAAATGCCGATGTGAAACTGCTAAATGTATTTTGATTGATTTTCGTTTTTTTTTAAAACACTTCGCTATGACGAATCCCTCCAATTATATAAAATGTACACTTCAAGACGTTTTTCTCTTCTATCGTGTCAACTTCTTTGTCTTATGTCTTATAGTAAACACATAATATTTAAAAAATGGATATTTAACAAACACATTAAATAAACATTCATCAAAATTATTCGCGTTCAATGAAATATCATCAAAATAGTTGAGGAGGTTAACCCCCGAACTATCCCAACTCAGACTTATCGTTTGATTTGCGAGCTTAAATAAAGCTATTAATCTTCCTTAACTTTTAAAGCCGATTTAAACGGGCTTTTATTAATTACACCTTTGTATTATTTAGTTTCAATATTCACCCAAAATGTAAAGGTGATGCCTGAGTAAGTCGTGGCTTACAATCAAGGGAAAAAAATTACTATTTTTTAAAACAGAGATAAAAAAGTTTTGAAATGTGACGTTTTATTGAAGTGTTGTAGAAAAATAAAATATTATCTATATTTATGCACTGGGTATAGAAATATGGTCAGGTTCACGAAAGTGATTTACGTTAAATATCCAAAAGTCCTCACGTTTTTTTAATTGACTGTTGCCTGCTCAGTCTTCAACTTCGATAAAATTTGATACAAAAATAGCCTATGCCATAGGTCAACATCTAGAATACCTATGCAATTTTCTAAAGATATGTTATCCAATAACACACATACGAGATAGGCCAAATTTCAAATCTCGCTATTATTGGTCAAATGCAATCGTGTTTTGATAATGTTTTCCAAATAACATTTATTTTCTTTTCTATTGTTGTCAATGTTTGATCTTTTCTTCTTGACACTCAAATCACATTCTGTAAACAACGTGAAGAAAAACGGGAAAAAAAATTAATTTTATAAATATTTTCGCACTTTGTTTAAAAATGCACACTCATTAGTCACTTGGAAATTAATTTATATTATAGACATATAATGAAAAACAAGTGATAAAAATAAAAATGTATAAATATTTTATACAACATCATAGTGGTAGCGATTGCGTATTTTCTAATTCTATAAATACCGAAATTACTTTAACCTATTTTCAGGTAATTATTTTGCACTTTTTACAACATATTTTTTTGAAGTCTGTTTTTAATTTAAACTATATTATCAGTAACTTCAACTCACTATTATTGTTATTATATAAATATTAAAATACAACACAATTTTATAGTACATAAGAATTAACGAAACACAATGAGAACTTTCATAGGTAAACATTTTCTTTTATTTATTTTCTATAATTTTTGTTTTTTTTATTAGCGTGAGCCCTACTTTAAATATCTGCGGAAAGAGATTATTATAAATTATCAATAGTGAAGGGAGATAAAATGTATTTTTTTTGAAAATATTTGCGAATTTGTAATTATTAAAAATGTTAAAAACAATGAAAAAAAATTTTCTGTACGTCTATAGCTTTAGGTGTTTATCTATGGAAGTGAGTATTTTATTTTTTGTGTTTTACAATATAGAAAGGTTATATATATTTTTGTTCTGTTTCTGGTTACTTTCTAATATATAGGAAGCAACAAGCTAATATCGTTAGTTAAAATATACTATCTTATTTTTCTTTCAACGGCATTAATTTTATAACTATATTCTGTTAACTGAAAAATCGGCTCCAGTAATCAGTGTTCTATGCCATAAATGAAATTAATTGGATGTGCATGTATAATGCTAGTGATTATCGTTCAATTGTCAACGTTGGTTGAAAATTAGATTTATTTCCCTTATTTTTGCAAATGCTCATTCGAATCTTTCTTGCGATAAAATTGCGGAATGACCCAACATATATAGAAGCCAAGTGTAACCGCCCCTTTAAGAAAAACACGATGGGCGGTCATAAATTTATATGAGCAAAAACATTGAGAAATTAATTTACCCATAATGTTGTCAGGATTTGCGGAATCAATATGGGAGCGGTCCCCTTCTAGAGCGGCTGATAAATTCCTTGTTAATTTTATTAATTTGTTTTGCGAGACGCGATCGGACTTTGAAGAGATTATGGTGCGGATTAAAATATTTAATAATATTAGCTTTGTGAATGTTACGTTCTGAAAGTGATGAAATTATACGCGACGGTAAATTCCTAATCGGAACGGTTTAAGTTATTTTTTTTAAAATCTGTTTTGATATGGATATTATCATTAATTTGATTAGATCCGGATAATAAAATAATTCATAGAGTTACGACTGTTTCTCTAACGTGCGGTCGGTTTACTGCAAACGTGATCCATAATTATTTATATGAATGCCATTTGGCCAGCTAAGAGGGGAAGTGAGATTAGCGAGGAGCAGAAAAGGTACTCATTTGTTTCGATCTCGGTGGCTCCATTTATAAACAAGTGAATACTCGCTGTGAAAATCCTTCTGGCTTCTTTTTTAAGTAACGCCATGTCTTTTTCGGGACTAAGATTAATATGGTTCATACGAATGATTATATTTCTGAAGGATCTTTCATTCCCCCATGGAACCTAAACGGCATGATATATTTGGATGACTAAAGTGTTGTTAGATAAATTATAATTACTGAAATAAACTAGGATACGCGAAATGGTATAATAAGACAAACTTATTTGTGGAGATCTCTTCGAAAATTATCTTTTATATCAAGTTGTTCGGCGGTGCTGGCACCGACTTCAAAAATTAATAACTTAGTTATTTATTGCAAACAAATAGGTATCTATTTTTAGGTAATTATTTTGTACTTTTTATTACAAATTTTTTTGAAGTCGTTTTTTGAAAGATATTTTATTTTAGAATTTTGGTGATTAATATTATTGACCATCACCCTATAATCAACGTTCAGTTATTTTCTTTCTTAAAACATTATATAATTAATAGTCATGGACAGAACTAGTATGTGGATAATTTCCTTTTTGTAAAGTTTGTTATCAACAACACACAGGAACGAAGTGACAGTAGTATCCGCCAGTGGTTATCTGTCAACCATTGAGGAGTTTTGTTCTTCATATCTGAAGGCCAATGTCAAATTTTGCAAAGTAACAACTACTACATAAAGAATTCCGTTCTCTATATCCGAAATCCAATATCGGATTTTGGAAAGTAATAACTAAAACAACAACTAACCAAGAACTAATACACGGTATCCGGAAATAAGTATCTGACAAAGAAATACACTATTCGTTGGATATAAAGGAATAGATTATAGTTGAAGTAAGACGTATCGCCATTTTTCCAAAGGAGTGCAAAAAAATATCGCACATAATTCTGTTTAACATACCCACTACTTGCTTGGAACTGCTGTGCTTGCCCGGGAAGCTAAATGTCTTCGTTGTTTTTACCGGTTATCCTCTGAGCGGCGCTAAATAATGTGCGCAAGTATCGCGTGGGTGAAAAATATGACAAATAATTGTGAATATATTTTAAATTTTCTGAGAAAATAGTTATTTTTCAAAATTTATTTTAACGATAATCAACTATTTTTCAGTCAATGAATAACGTCTTTTTTTGTCAGCAAATTATTTCTGGACACCATGTATATTGCATCACCATTGGTTTACTACTATCCGTTAAGGAATTGCATTATTCGTCTTCAGAACTCGTCACCAATACCGAACCTGATCGATGGTGCAGTTATTTTGCGAAGTAAAAACTACCAGTACCAAATATTTTGAATCACGGTCGATTTATTGCCATCCAGTAAGGAGTTTCATTGTTCAACTCCAGAACGCATAATTAAACTTTGATATGATCGATGTTGTAGTTGTTTTGCCAAGTAACAAATATCTTTAATCATGATTAATTTACTAATATCCGTTAAGGAGTTCCGTTGAACATCTTCAGAATTTATCATCAGACGCTGACTGGTAAGTAATGTAATTATTTTGTAAAGTAACAACCTACGAAGAGGAAATCATGATTGATTTTGAATCATGATTGATTTACTGCCATTAATTAAGGAGTTCCCTCGTTCATTTCCGGAACTCATTATCAGATAACCATCATATTTATATGGGACCATCTCTAAAGTACCCTTTCAAATAAAAAAAATCATCAAAATAAATTTACACGGTAAAGACTTATTGCTGATTATAAAAAAAAAATTCCGCCGAACAGAGAACCTCATCCTTTTTTTGAAGTCGGTTAAAAATAAATTATGCGGAGTTCGTACAATAACCATTACAATTTTTAACGTAGATATTAATATAAATTTGTTGAACAAATTTAAAATGCTCTTCTAAAGCAGAAAAAAAACCAAAAAAAACAATATTCACAACGCTAAATGTCAAGACAATATGTTCCCATGACGCTAAAGTCAGCTTGTGCTGCGCTGTTAATTTTCTGCGTGATTTTATTTATCATTCAGCAAATTTGTTTTCTGTTATTATATTTGCCTATGGAGTTTAATTGACATAATGTGGCGTAATTTACATAAAAAAATCTTAATTTTTGACATTATTCGAAGATATAAGCTCTAAATAACTTATAATAACTTCGAAGGTAATTAAATTTAGGTTCATTCATCCTAATGTTTATAACGTAGGGTTTTGAAAAACAGGAAATTGCAAAAAATTACTTTTTTGCTATTAAATTCTAAGAAGAAAAGCTTCATCTACTTATTTTGGGATAAGTACATTAAAAATAAAAATATTTTTAATATTTATTTCATAAAGATACAATTGAGAAATAATCGACACCACCGGTGCTCATTTTCAATTAATTTTTTTCTTATTTCTAGTAATATTTTTCCACTTTATTTTTGAGAATACCCTATTTTTGTGACCAATTCAGGATATAGTTGCTTTTATAAAATCTTTTCCAGACGAAAAATTTACAAGAGAGTTATGTGTTATCCCTTAAATATCGGTTTACTTTAACCCGTTATTCATCTCAGTTAAATATACAATCGAAAATGTACTTTTCTAGATTTAAAATTTATCAGTTTTTGCTTCTAGACTACTCTCTCCTATTAGTCTACTTAGCCAACTTACTTCTCCTCAGTAAGACCTCTTGTTGGATTAATTAACAAAAGCTATCTAAAAATGAACTTCATAGAAAAGACAATATACCTTTAGTGAATATTCGGGGAAAGACTAGTTTTTTTGGTCCATTTAAGTTTTCCGAATCAGAAGAAAGGCGATATATGTGTTGAAACTTTTATAAGTTTATTGTAGAAATTGATTTAAGTGCGTACATAATTTATTTTATTATGTTTTATTTTACTATATTTTGTATTTTTCCGATATAATTTAGACGTCTGCAATAAATAAAAATTTACGAGTGGCTTTTGAAAACGGTACTTCAACAAAAAGAATATAATAGATCAAATTGGGCACAATGCCGAAAGTTTCAATATTAGATATCCTCTATCCTAGCCTGAAGACACATATTTGTATATGAGTGTCAATGAAATAAAATAAATGTGTAGCATTTTTATATAAATATTTGTAAATTTATTTATAATTTATAGTATGCTCGTGGTAGCGTCTGCGTGTAGAGCGGTTATTTAAATTCAGTTTTTTTTTTCAGAAATAAAAGCAGAAACATGACAATACGATGAATGTCGCCATTTTTTCAGTATTAAGGTACATCAACCTTTTTCTTTATTTATATATTTCACAAAAACGACTACTACTAATTTTATTTTAACGACATTGTATTATTTCATATAACACAACTCGAACATAATAATTTATCTACTAACTAAAGGAAAATTGTATACGGATTGGATAAGTAATTATCCAGTATTAAACCAAGTGGTAAATAAAATACTACCTTTTATATTACATTCACTTTAATTTTTATATTATACATTTATCATGTTCGTTAATAAAGAGAGGAAAAATGAAAACCCGACTACGGAAAAAAACATGTGAAAGCACGAAATACATACATACACAGCCTGTTTATACCATACTGTTATTTAACTTAATAGATTCTCTGGATCATGAAGAATCTAATGACAACTCATTTATTGAACTCACTTCAGTACTCTAGTCTAAACGAGGGAATAAACTTATTCACATACGTACATACATACCTAGCCAGTGGACACTTTTTCTCCTGTAGTCGGATAGACGTAGACGTGCCACATCTCTGAATTTGTGCGCGACCAACCTACTGAACTGTAGGTATTTACTGGAAAATATTTAATATCTATTGTTTTTATTACAATTATTTTTAAATCTAATTGTTCCTTTGATTTACAAATTCATTAATAATTAATTTTTTTTTCCTTTCTTCTCAGCAATAAATACTTACGTTTTTATATGTTTTGATGATGAAATAGTGGTAATACTTTGATTTGGAGGTAACGTAGTTTGTGTTTTTCCAGAAAATACTTCAAATAACAGTTTTAAATATTCTTTGCGATTATCATCTAACGTATCGACATGAAAATTATCAAGCAAATATAAATCTACGGACGGACAGTTAGACTGTATTATATTCTGTTTATCAGTTATATTCAGTTACGAAAACTCGAAAACTTATCAATTCCGAGTAAAACGTGCACTAAAAGGGGCACCCTTACTAATTACCTTATAAACATTTAAGCTCTTAAAAATACTTAAAACTACGATCATTTCTATTAAACCATTTACAATGTGGATTTTTCACAACCTAAGCCTATTACCCTGAACATCTTTCAAAAGCGTAAACATATGGTGCATACCGCAAGTACTATTAGACCTATAATAATAATCAATGTTACATCTCTTTAATTTTCTGTGCAGACTGTACTAATTCTCATTTTCATTATTTTTGGTTCAGCAGTTTCGAAATAAAAGTATGTATGTATTAACGAGATATAGACATAATATTAGGTATTATTATGTAGATCTTTTGCCAAAAAATCACTAAATGTTACACGGTATCAAATTTTGATACTATATTACATCGTAGCTGTACTGAATACAATAACAGGCTAAAATTACATTGCTCACGGAAACTCAAATTTTTGACTAAGCAAGATTAGAATTTGTACAATTTCTGTTCAGTCTTGCGAGTTCCTAGGTAGTTAAAGCTAGCATATATTTCAGGTTCGAATTTACTTCAGAATTTACCATCTTCAAAGACATATAAAGAGAAATATGAATAACAAAATTTGTAATTATTTCGCTCCAAGTTTTATGAAACTAGTTATGTGTACAGAATATCATATTTGGGTATAGATTTTCTATGCGTCGACATATCAACTATTTCTTGGAAATGTTTTATGCCTTTGAGTTCTGTATGATCAACAGCAAGGATTATCCCCTTTTCTCGCCTAAATTTTACAATTTATATTAGTAAAATATCGACTAGCTCGAAAGAAACGTAAGTTAATATGTCAAGCCGTCGAACTAATGTTAAAATTTATGTTTATTAATAGCGGGTCAAAACCAGTCGCTATGTAAATACCCACGTCAAATATTACGGAACTTATGAATTTTAACTCTATCACAACTATACGTCAGCGCGGTTATTTACGAGGTAAAAAGCGATTAAATATAAAGGCGCGGATTAAGTAAGAATAAGAACGTTAGAGAAATGCCCGAGGATTCGCTTTTTTCCAGAATTCTATTAGACAAAACCGTGGGATCATACGTATACGACATATGTTTCCAAGATTTTTTACCGCTAATAAAAATTAAATTTTCAAAAATTGGAATAAAATTTTAGTCATCAAAATAATTTTCAAGGAAATGTGGTATTTCTTTAATCCGAAAGTCATCTATTCCCTTATGAAAAAAGAACCGTATTTCAGTAGCAATGAAACTATCGTTGCAATTATTGAGATCGTTAGTTTTGCAGAGGGTTGACGAGAATTTTTTTTCGTTAGGGATCTAAACAAATTATAAATAATTTTAAGAAGTTAGGTAAGGTAAATACGCTGCATGTAGAAAAGTTTCTCAGCCCAGGAAGAAGATTGCTCATTTTGTTGAAAATACTACACGTTTTTAATATAAGAGTATGACCCTTCTCGTTGCGTGGCAATTAAATTATTGTATTTTCTCAATTGTGTTACATAAATATATTAAATTATTATTTGTAGGCTTCAGTATTGATAGTTTCAAATTCATAAAAAAAGATGTCATTGATGTACATTAGACGCACAACAATCATTTTTACTGGTGTTATTCGTGCTAGCAACGGATTTTGGCGACTGACTACACAAAAGTTTTAAACCTACAGATAAAGCAATTCAGTAAAAACAATATTCTCATTCTGGTAACAAAATGCCGCTACATAACTAACCGAAGACCTGAATGTTAAGTGGTTTATTGAGGTGACCCAACAATCCGCATAAAATGTCAAAATAGACTATTGAAACATACCGACATGACAGCAGTTCAACACTCAAGAGTTCAGAAAGTGCATGATCATGATGTGCATGATCACGATGTTACTACCAAAAGCAAAGCAATTTTAAATAAAATTAAAAGCGAAATAAATTATAACCTGCTTTGACACATAGGCTACATTGCTTTATTTCATGCTAAGAGAGTCGCAAGCAGAAACTAATGTTTTATTCATTCATTCATAATGTAAAAATCATCATTTGCAAAAAAATATTCCTTATCGGACAATTCTGAATAACATATTCATGGTATATAAAAAGTTCGACGGAGAACGGGTGTAAAATTTGGTATTTATTAAAATGTCAGTAGATTCTGTCCAGATTTAAAATATTCCAGATTTTCACGTGACTAACTGCCATATAAACTCTATGGTAACTTCCTTTCATATAATTATTATTTTGATTTTAAAAAGAGAGTAACTGTCTCAATTGCAACGTTTATATCTGATGCATAATTTAAGTGCACATTGCAATAGAAATTGATTTCTTGTTCATTCAATTAACGGGCTATAATCTGGATTTCAAACCGTTTTGGCACAAATTCATACTCTCCCTGGCATCCAATCTCAATAACGCTTAGCACAATTGAATTTCCGAATGGAAAATATATGTACCCAAAAAACAAGAAATCAGTGGGGAATATAATACAAGACAAACGTATGAATATAACCTACGTTATCGTTTATTTGTTTTATTTCATAAACTATAATACAGTTTCGTTAATTTACTCTTGAAAATAACCTTTGGTAATTCAATTTTAATAAAATATTTATTTTAACTTTTGCGTGGAGGGATTAGGATGCTAGCCATCCTAAAGAAAAGAAGCTGGCCAGTTTCTAAAAAATAGAAATATGATTCAAATCTATGTCATATATATGAAAATATAATATTCGTGACAGAAACTTCTAACTTCTGTCACGTTCAGAAAAATGTTTTGCTTGTTTTGTTAGCAGCAAGCGACTATTTAAACACGACAATATCAACATAAAAATGCTAAAACAAGCTAAAACACCCCAGAGATTTCATATTCAATCGATTCACGCCTCAAACCAACGGCTTGCGTCTCAATAACGCGATCGCATCTTCCTCAATGGACTGTCTTTCTTCGTCCTAATCATCGCCATGACGACCTTGCCCCCATGTGAGTCACATTTCTTGGCATAAGCAGCGAGATCACCGACACGATTTCCGCGGTTGGTGTGGTGGATCGCACGCCGCACGGATCTGCCGTCGAGTGGTATTTTCCCAACGGGGATATATTAATCGTGATTGGATTTCGTAATGTGTGACTCAGTTCCTAATATCATACGGCTTATACATAGGACGAAGATATGCATATTGGCGGCGACAGTTCTCATGATAATCTCAGTCTCAGTTTTAAAATTGTTTAAGATGCTAAAAAATTAAAACAACATACTTTCACGCCATATCCGTTAGTCTGTCCCAGAAAAGGTCTGAAACTTTTGATAGTCACTTACCAAATTTTAAATTTAGAGTATTTGGTACTTACTACTACCGACTCCAATAAAAGTGGTGGTTCAATTCGACTGTAGTTTCTATGTATTTTACTACAAGTATTTGGTTAAATATATATCTAACCCTATTGGTTAGATATGTATTTAACCAAACATCGCACATGCGCGCACATGCGCGCACATGCGCGCACATGCGTCGCACATGCGCGCACACGCATACGCGCAAGCACACGTACACTCACACATACATTCAAACACACATATATACACAATTCTAAATATGAATAGTTACGATCATTGAACAGTGGGTATTTCTGAACTTGAAAGTTTTAAAGGTGACTTGTAACAAAATAAATATATCCTAACGAAATGTGAAAATACAGAATTCTTTTTACGCGTGATACGTTGTCATATCGTGCCCACAAACGGAAGGTATCCACGTGAGTAACAGCCTCATACAACATATGGAGGGATATCTGAAATATACCCCATGCTCGCCTCTAACCTGATTAAATGAATATTATCAGAATACGCAGTTATGATTGATTTGAAGGGTGAAAATAGGGAAAACCTTATATTAAATTGTAACCTGTGTTTATGGTGTGAAGGTTCTTAAAGCCTTACCATCCATCAATTCTCACATTTTAGTCTCTAAGTTTCAAGAAATATGGCTGCTAAAATTTAATTAGAAAATAGTCAGTTATAGCTAAATAAATAACAAGGATGCAAGCTGTGTTATTGCTTAGACCTGACCATTTACCATCATGAATATCGACAAATTATATTAAT
Source organism: Druceiella hillmani (assembly GCA_039881145.1). Lineage (NCBI taxonomy): Eukaryota > Metazoa > Arthropoda > Insecta > Lepidoptera > Hepialidae > Druceiella > Druceiella hillmani. Next base: position 1,924,623 of record JAYKKI010000138.1, read on the forward strand.
TAGTTCAATTAAACAGTTTAAAACTTTTAAATTATCTTTGTTCGTCAGGATACATGAAACAATATTTGTACTATTTCGTAATATATTATTTCATATCAATTCTCTATTAATTAATACAAAGCAAATGTCTCATTAAGGACGGTGCTCGAAAGGGTACATTTAATTTAAAGGGATAATTTTGAGGAGACGCTATTATTTTCCCCTCTTTTCTTTACTCCGTTTTTATTTTTTGTTATAAATTACAAATCTTTATTTTTAAACTAATGAACGCTATGAAAATATTCACTTTTATTTTACCAAATAACTCCAAAAGATAAAAATGTAATATACATGGAAGATAGCAAATATTAATATTATCTATTGGTTGTTTGTGACACTAAGATAACTCGCTGTAACTCGTAGGAAAAATCTTCCAAAAATCTCCATACACGTCCATTTGAATATGATGCAAATTAATGAGAATAAATATTCTAGTATATAGGTCTCATGACAGTTAATTTTTTTTTATGATCTGTCGTATTTGTGGTAATCTTGGTTGACATGTTGCAATGTACATGTTCTTTTCAAAAATATAATTTAATTCTCTATAGTCATATTTAAAAAAATATTTAATAGAACAAATTAAAAATATTTGGTGGCAAAAACAGACAAACGATGTTTATGACATTTATAAATATTTTTAAAAATTTACTCTATTTAAATGGTAAAATCAAATTATTTCAGATAATAATATTTTTTCAGGTAGAGGAAAATTTTCTCCCTCCGCAATTTCAATAAATTAGTGACGTACATTTAAAAAAAAATATATACATTCGCGAAAGGCCTAATAGTGGATCGACTAGGCCGTGAATACAACGAAGACTACGCCTTGTCGATCTTTCGGCAATGACTATGTCTAACCCGGTAGACAGGGTTAAGAAAGTTCCGCAAGACAATTCTTCAGAGACGCTTCTTTAATATTATAAACATACCTATTAACTTGCATATTCTCTTTATCTTTTAATGAAGGTTTGTAATATTTTCAAAATGTTATCTTCTGTCTCGATCATAAACTCATACCCTATCCATAAAGTCATTTAAAAATAATTTTTTTTTATTGTAATAATTTTCTTGCCATATTAAAATTATTTTTAATAAATTATAGTATAATGACGTTTTTTTTTAAATTCTATTAAAAAAAACGTCATTATACGATAATTCCTACTACATAATTTTTCCAGCATATCACTTTTTTGTCTTTTTTGACCCGATAATTAACATTGAATGCGTTATTTATGTCGCTGACATGAAAATGTGTTAATTTTTTAATAATTTCAAAGAATATCTTAAAAAATCGAGTTTTTTTTCTATATCTTATGTCAGAATTTGGATTAAGGGGTTGTTTTTATCAATCTAACAGTAGAAAAAAATTAATTCCTAATTACAAATTAATTCCCTTGTGTTAATTTTTTGTAATAATTATCTAAAAATCTGGCAAACATGAATAGAACTTGCACTACGAAAGGGTCGTACACATTTGACTATTTATTGATATTTAATGGCACGTAATATTTCTATTAAACAAACATTTTAAAATAATTAATTTTTCACAACATAAATATTTTACTTACGATATCCTTCACAGGTAAAAATTATGGTGCATTATTTAAAAAAATTATAAGATAATGGATTTTTTGTAATGGTTTAATCGCCAGATTTTACAAGATTTTTGGCTCGGCAGTTATAGAAATAAAAAGGGGGCTATGTAGGATTTGTTTTCGCATATTTTTTGGAAAATATTTTTAAATGTCAAATTATAAAAATTTTTTTTTCTGTATTTTTCATAATAAGCTCTTACGAACGATGCTCCATATGACATTCAAACTTAAAAAAACGTTATATCGCTTATTCTCTCTTTAATTCATATATGAGTATTTTCAAAAAGACAGTCATTGTAAAATATGTGAGTTAATATATGTTATATGGGTACATATGTGGGCTACTATACCAAATTTGAAGTTTATGCGTCACGTCGTTTCCAAGAAAACAGATATATGTTTCATAGGCTTAAAAATATAGTTGCAAAAATTATGACATCTACAATAATCCCTACAACTTTCCTAATCTTTGCGTAGGTCCCTAAAAATCCATTTTTCTCACTATAGATTGTTTTCCGAAATAAGAGGGAGAGGTATATTTCTTGATATATTCCTGTAGACATAATACTTAAATGAGAAAAAAACTTTGGGCTGAACACTTTTAAAAGTAATAAATTTTAATTGATAACTCCTCATACTGACATTGTTTTACACAGTGTATTACACTCCTGGCTGTTGCAGAAGAGGATTTTATTTCTGTTGTTTTGAGTTGCAGGGAGGCTACTTCATAGTTTATTTCACCTGAAGAGAGTGCGTAATGGAATAATACCCTGCATTCACCTGTTTTTCGTACACTCATATTGTTTGACGCTGTATTACGGGACGCACCCAGCAAGATATTTTTTGCTCTTTTAACTACGTTAGGAATTGAGTTATGTAAATATATGCGAGTTATGCGGTTTCTTAAAGAAACAGCTGACGGATGGACAGACAGACACGTGATTGATCTTAAAACAGTATCAATTTTTCTTTGCAAGTATGGAGCCCTAAAAAAATGATAATGCCAGGTTTTATACTGTCCACGACTCATAAATTTTTCTAGTGCCAAATATCGAGTTTATTAGCCCAACTAGATATACCTAAGTAATACGATTAGGTACATAATGACGTAAAACATCCTCATAAACCTTTCTAATGTTAAAAAAAAAATATTTTTCTCTAACGTGAAACTATTTCAGAACACTTAGTCTAATATTGATTTCTCCCAAACAATTATTATATATTGCGTGAATAATGATATCTTGCTATCAAATATGTACCAAGATAAAATGTACCCTGAAAGTACTAACTCAAAATAGTGAGGACAGTGTCGGAGTCGATGAAGTAAAAACAATTCATACAAATTTTTGACCGATATTGAACTTAAATTAGATGATAGAGTTGCCATACCCGAAAACAACTTAAAACTGGCGTGTTTTCTTGCCCATATGTTTGTCGTGACAAGTTTATCAAACTAAAAGATTTTATCGTAATTATGAAATAAGTTGTATAGTCTGAAACTATATTTAGAAACGATATAAACATTTTCATTGCTTTGCCCAACATTTGTACTTTCATGAGAATGTTGAATTAATATTTAAACAATGTAATGTTTAAAATTGCCTTAGCATCTAAAAGGAGATCAATAAAAGTAAAGAAAGAACGTTGTTTACAAAGAAAATGTTAGTAGTTAAGCACGAATCATATCTGTACCTATGCATATCTATGTATGTACCTAAGAAAACTTATAAAATATAAATGCAGCATCTGATTGACTGCAGCACTTGATTTGACAGTGCACAATGAATTTTAAAAAAATGACTGATTTCCGAGCTCGGAAATCCGTTCGCCCTTGAATTATGCTGTTGAAAAACTTGTCTTAAGAAAACTAATTAGATTAGAACCGGGTTAGTTATATGCAGTATCGATCTATAGACTGTGTTTATTATTTTTATTTACGAAAGAATATTTCAGGATAAAAGCAAAAAATTGAATTTTTTGCTTACCAGTTATTATTGAATGATTGACATTCATAATAGCCATAAGGATTTTCAACCGGTTTTAACAAAAATAATTAGTCATTTTTATTCGATCAAAGCCAAATTTACTTTAAATTCATTTTTTTAATTTTATTAAATACCATTTGAATGAAAGCTTCATTTGGCTTTACTCCCGATTCCCCCGTTTATTAGCTGCATTATTCGTTAAACACATGTCCCATGTGCCCCAGTTCCATTTATTTTCCAATCAACTTTCGAAAAATAAAAAAGGGGATGACAGCTTTTTTAAAATAAAATGTATTTATAAAAGGTCAAACTTGGATAAGTTACGTTTACTTATTTACAATGTGCAAAACACATTTCAAATCTAATTTTTATATTTCTGTCGGACTTTATTTTGATAAATAAGTTCTACAAAATCGTGAATAATAAAATTATGTGGAAACCGATAAATTAATAAAAAAAGGAAAATTAATTATAGGTATAGGTTTAGGATTGCAACCCTGATGAGCGGGGAGGCGTATTTAAAGATTGTAAGGGTTATTTAGTTAATCCTGTCCATATATATACAAATCTAACTTTTATCTGATACAAAATACTTGTTTTTATAATTTAATATTAGTACTGTAGTTGCACCGATTTATCAAATAGCGATAACCAAATAATGGTTAAATTATCTTAAATCATAAAACACGAAACAATTTCTGTAAAGATAGTCAAATAATAGAACTTGAGACTATCTCTATAAACAAGACAACATAAGCCAATTTCTGGAATACAATTATATAATACAACTTGACACAATTTCTTCAGAGCAGATAGAGAGCACGCAGTAAACGATGGCTACCCCCGAGCGCCCCGCTATGCAACCTCCGCCATTACACGGCCATGACGCACGAGCGGCGGAGGTATGATGCGTCAACATCTAGTACAGTACGTGTGGGAACTCCATATCCCAAAGCGGTTGATACAAAAAAGCAAAGAACGGGTTCGTCGCTGGGCTATTTACAGACTTCCAACGTGGAGCGCGGAGGTTTTCGCGGTATACCGAATTATCGAACGGTATACGAAACTATTCGCGATATACGAAACTATCGTTCATCGATTTTCCGTCTTTGTCCCAATGATCTGTCTCAACTTTCGTGCATTGCCGTCTCTATCTTGGTATTTTTCATAAAAGGGCGTATCGCAGTATCGGGTTAATTCACTTATCTGGACTTTTATATCTTATCTTGCATTTCTGCATCTTATTTTAAGTCAAATAAGTACTCGCCATACTACTCGTTTTAATGCCATCTGCAAGACGTCATAGTAGAGAATTTGACACACTTCAGACCCACCTTTATGTCCAAATATTAAAAGGAAAAATTTAGTGTTAAATAAGTTTTAATCGACTTGTAAACATTTTTTAACATAATTTACCTTTACTTTTGGAGATAACTTTTGTTAATAATGATTATTTTTAGCGCTTTGTATTACTAGTCTGTATAGAAATCACAGTATCCTATCAAAACCAACATAGAGACGGCGAATAAACATCATTATTGATATAAAATTAGTTTTAAATGTAACTGAAATTGAGCTGTTTTTGTTTACTTGTCTTTCTTCTACGCTTAAAAGTCGCAATGAATTCTAATGAAATATAGCCAATTCAATATAATCAATTTTAACATAACCAATTCCTAGATTAAAAGGCAGGCTATATATATATATATATATATATATATATATATATATATATATATATATATATATATATTGCGCTTTTAAAAGTAAAATATTTTCTGTATATTTGCTTATTGGTCTTCCTTTTACACTTAAATAGGCCCAATAATTTTCAATTTTACATCTGGGTAATAAACGTCTTTATTTAAAACATGAAATATATATAATTACAATTTAAAAGAAAAGAATGTCTGCGTATTTGTTTATCTTTTTTTACATCCACGGGTAGTCTAGTTTAATATCGCAAAACTGTCACGGTGCGTCGCGCTGCTCCAGCGGTAATGTTAAATTAAGGTCTAACAAATAATGGTCAAAATAATACTTCCCTCGAAACTTAATAACGAGTTTTAATGAAAGCTCTACCTATTTCATTGAAAAAAGATTTTTGTAACTTTCCTTTTTAAACTTTATATTTTAACATTTTGTTAAATTAATTATTCGATAATTATTCTCTATAATCCTTACTATAAATTGATCTACATTTTTACGTAAATAATATATTGTTATCTAATTTTTTCTGTGCTTTTGAATATGTATACGGAATTTTTGTCCTTATCCATTAAAATCGTATTAAATATGATAATGTGTACAATTATATTTAATCACATTAATTTTAGAAACTATTTTTACTTAACTTTGGTTACAGGATTATAAATCCACAAAATTACTTTTACTAGAGGAAGATAATACCTGCATAAAAATATCTGTCCAATACATAATCTCATTTCATTAATAAGTAATGTCACCTTATTTTATACGTGGAGCTAGTGACATTTAAACTATATTTTGTAATATCATCACTGAGAAAATTTTCAGTGAGATTTCAATAGGAGAAGAAAAATAACATAATAATGGATTATTATTAGATAAATTCAATTATATAGCTTTGCTACTATCATACAGATTCAAATGCAATTATTATGACCTGATAGTTAACATTGCAAACCTTAAAAAAAGTGGATTCTTTTATTTTTAATAGCAATGCTTAATGTTTTTTACGTCAAAAGATTTTTATTCATTGCTTTAAGATGAGGAAAAATTAAAGAAAATTCATTCCGTTATTCGAACCCAGCACTTCCGAGTTCACAGGTGAACTGCTGTACAAATGCTTTTATAAAAGTAATGAATCGAAAAGGTTCTCATTACGTACTTGTTCACTTATCCTTATTTAGGTAAAAAAAGGTCTTAAAACTTTAGAAAACCTTTGAATAGTATGTACGTATAAAATTGCCTATTCTCTTAAAATACCAAATTTTAAACGCTCGGCTCAAATAAATGTTCCCAAATAACTTGATTACATAATGGCGTAAAACGGTCTGTCGAATACTTCCAACGTTTAAATTAAAAATTAATAGTATATCATCTGTGGTCCACATGTCAGACATAAAACCCATTTATTTTTATTCATAATTTAATAACCGAATTCAATTAAATGAATAGGTACAATAAAATAATTTGTTTACACCATAATAATGGTCATGTTTTATATGACCGCTATTGTAATATAATTTTGACAGCCGTATCGTTAAATTTAATAACGACTTGAATAATTGTACTGTTGAAACAATCTAAAATTTTGTTCTTGAAATTATACCGTTTATTAGTTTTACATATTTTATTTTTTAATTATATTTAAAAAACAACATCAAACATTTTTAAGATATTTACATAAACTATTTTTAAAATATTATTGCCAATGCTTCTGTGAATTGACCAACAGACGATGTTTCAATATCGTTATGTGGACGTAAAATAAAAATGTTCCGTAGCGCTAATTAAAAAATAAGCCAACAAAAAAACTAATGTAGAATTAAAAGCAAAGAAGTCTAAGTAATTTTTTTCTAAAAAAGAAACTATTGAATAATGAAACCATCATTATCTGGTTTAATAATTAATCGGTTAAAAAAGAACCAATTTTCATGCTCACTAAACTGAATAATGCATCCTGTATATTACTAAAGAAAAAGTAACATATTAAAATTTATCAATTTCTTTTTCATTTAAGACAAACATTTAAAAAAACCCAAATTGATATTCGTAGTTAAATTTCTCCTTCGCCACGAGTACATATTACATACCTGTTTCAGACGGTATTGAATAAGACATAAAAAAAATATTATTAACTCCGATAATGTTACTTTTTACAAAATTATTTTTATGATTTCGATTTATTCTATAATAAATTTATACTGAACATTTAATTTTGAACACACTAAAAAAAATTCGTTGAACATAATTTATATGAATTTTTTATAAGCACTTTTAAATAGAACGCCACAAAACAAAAATACTATGATATATGCAGTTTAAGGCGTTAATTGGCAGACCAGTTAAAGAAAATTAAAATAAATATTAAATTTAATGCTCACCTTTCCTTTTATCCGATGATCGATTTCAATGTTCCGCCCTATCGGAACTTTGAATTGAATTGTAAAAAGTTTTGCTTCCAACTTTACTGTGAACTCCATACTCACATCTTTTACTGTACTGTATTTAATATTGATTTAGGTTTAAGAATCATCAATTTATGATTCAAGGACATTAGAGTGTTAGCTTGGAGACTGAGTTGAGAATTGAGAAAGGTTGTTTCAAAACACATACTTGTACATTTATAGATACATTTTGACATTTGTTTTGTAAATCCTAGTAATAATGTAATAATTATGATAATACGATAAAATCTTGTTTTTTATATTTAAATATTCGTTCTTTAATACCTTTAACGTTATAATCATTTCGGCTAATGTGGTGTTGTTAGAATAGAAAAAATGTAAGACACTATTGACGTTACATTATCAGTTAACGTATGACACGGTGACACGTAATGAGAAATAAAATAATTAAGATGTCTAGTCAGTCTGTCATTATACAAATAACAACAAACAGTATTAGAAATTCAATCGAAATTCTCATGATGCATAAATTTAATAATTATGTATTAATTATAATTTTCGTCTTAATTTCAAAAAATCATGTGGAAATCTTGTCGTACGATTAGGTTGCAAGCTTATTTCAATTGAAGTTTATGATAATCATGCTTTTACGATGAAGTTTAAATGCATCTAATAACAATACTGTTGAATAAAAAGATGGCGATAACAGCTGGGTTTACTTTTGTCAGTTAGTGGTTTGGTTAAAAAGAGATATAAACATATTACCTATATTTAATAGAAAATAAAGACATACAAATTAACCAGTAAAATTCTTTTAACTTAGACATGAATTCAACCACAAAATTCAACTGAATTTACTCAAATAAATGTCAGACTTAATAAATATTTTGAAGTTGGATAAAATTTTATTTTTCACATGAAAATAAAATTAATAAGCAAGTATAAATGATTTTAAGAAACATATAGAATTTGGAATTTGAATTATAATACAGGTATAGGACTGGGATATTTTCAGTGAAACTAATTTATTCTTCAATTGCAAGGGTAATTGGGATATTGAAGCGTTATATTAGCTTCTTTGAATACTTAAGCAAAAAGTAAATTTAAAGCTTTAATTGTAGCAACATTTCAATCATTGCCCAGTGTAGTCTTGATTAATAAATCTTCAGCAAAACCTACTAAGAAAATAAAATGAAAACATCCATAGTCATAAAAGTATGTATTAATGAGGAACATTATTACTTCTACAAGAAGTATAAGTCGAACCGAATTTATTCCATTAATAAAATAGGCTTTTAAGTCCGCCTCGCGAATCTTCAAAATTTTATGATCTAGTTAGGCGAATCGTAAACCTTCTGATAATAAAGTACTAATAAACCATGAAACTTTGTCCATAAATTTATACACGGGCTTCTACATTCATTGAAAATGTATAGCAAAATTTATGTTATTTTTTTAATTCCCGCAATACATATAAAATCGGAAGAAATTTTTTTGCTTCTCCTCGCAATGAATGGTACGACCGTTCATTTTTAAACTCCGTTTGCAGACTTTTAAGCTTCTAAGTGATGTGCACCATAGATCAGAAAATTTCTAAAAATCTAGGGAATTACATTTTATTGGGAATTTCAATTAAAATTAAATTTCTATAAAGTTGCATTGTTAACTTTAAAAGTTAAAACAACTAACGTATTTGAGTATCATGGAATAAAGAAATTAATGGAATTTCTTAAACAATACAAGAGTATATGGTAAATTTTGTATTTACGTTTTATTTAATTTTCATCTGAAATCCACAATTTTTTTTACATTGATTATTTCAAATTAATGTTACTTTCGGGGCCTTGCATCTCAAAATGAAAAAAAAAACAGAACTCTTATCACTAGCTTTTCAAGGAAAGGATTGGAAATTATAAGTAAGGCTATGTAAAACAATCTGATTACATTGAAACATAACCATTATGGTGTTGTTTGCATGCCAAATATATTAAAACAAAAATAAATATAAATAAAAGTAGGGTCATCAAATTAAAAAATAATTAATTTAAAGCCCCGGTTGGCAAATATTAGGGTTTGCAGCGTTTTATAATGTTTGTGTTTGTGCAATTTATAAATAATCGGCCAAAAATGTTTCTGACTGAGCATATTCATCCAAATTATTTCTGGTATGTTGCATTGAATACCTTTGTTCTGTAGTTTGACTATGGAAGTCTACGTTTGCGTATTCTAATTTATACTTGACGGTTATGTTTTGGTTTCCTACCCAAATGTGTCTGAAAGAAACACTTTTCTTGTGGTAACGCTGTCTATCTATCCGTCCGTCTATGTATCTCTCTGTCGGAAACATAGAAATATTATTTATCTTTAAATTTTGATTATATCATATACGTGATCCTCGTTGTGCGAATTCGATTTGTACTTGGGGAATTAATATATTTATATATATATATATATATATATATATATATATATATATATATATATACATGATAATTTCCAATATAGTAAGATTACAAATAATGTTTCTTGAGTAGGATAGTTCTAATGAGTATAATATGAGAAAGCTTCAAAGATAATTTCAAAAACATTTTCCTTACAAATAGCATACCATTCATAGCGAGTAAATTGTCGTCTTATTTTTACGTAGAATTCGGAACGGGAAGACTGTTCATTTTCTATAAAATGCTTGAAGTTTATAAGGAAAATTAATTACGGATTTTGAGATCTAAATACAAAATACGTTATTAAAGAAATTTGTGAATCCATAAACCGAATGGTATTTAATATGAATCAGATATTAAAGTAGCGTGAAAATTCATCGATAGTACTTACGTAGATATGTTTTTAATAATTTACCTATGTCCATTACAGAGATATCGATATTGACATATAAGATTATGACTATAGATATATAATTCGACTATAGATATATATATACTTAGACTATATATAATTCGATGACTATAGTTTACCAAAGTATCTAAGGACTACCAAGTCAACGGTTTGACTAGAGTTGGACAGGAAATAAATGTTCATTACTTGGTAAACAACTGTCTATCTTACAATCACAATTCTACCGTGCTTGCAAAATTGTGCGTAACGTTGAATAAGTTAAATTAGAAATAACAGTCAAATATTCATATTTTGTAATATATTTCTCGTGCGCTGTAATTCGTGCTGTAGTTGTAAATTTTAATGGAAGTTCCTGAATTACCAATGCATCTGGTTCTCGATTTCTAGTAGTTAGCTGTAAATTCATTACTTAATTTTAATAATCATCTCTAGAATAGGTGATCACTTCTTCCTTTAATCAATGTGAATACCTATTCTATACCTATCCTATCCTGTAAATACTGCGAAGGAACGCGAAGGAACTAAAGTCAGTTTAAAAGTTTAAGATGCATTTTAATTTTAAAATTCAAAAAGTTCTTTGGAATTAGCTCCTCACTTTATGACAAAATTAAATTTGACAAATTGATATCGCTTGTCATTCAGAAGCTTCATTTTTGTGAATTTCGATGTTTACAAATATCTTAAATTAAATTTTATTACTGATTTATAAATCTATTAAATTAAACTTACCGTAAATCAATTTAATTTTATTATTGAATTACTAAAAATTAGCGGTAGGTACTTTGCGACATCGTCCATATGGAATTCCGAAACGCAAGTGCGGTGTTTTAATGCGTTTATTTTAGGTTCTCATATTTGACATAAAATATTATTTAGTTTAAATCCTTCGCGATACAAATTGCGCTCCCCATCCACTGCCCGCTTCAACCCCCGTTTCCCTGTCCACTCCAGTGTTAAATTCGTGTTCGTACAGCCAGCTGCTGGCCACCATTTGGATGGCGGAAATTTTGTTTAATTTTCTAAGTAAATTGTCATCGACATAACTGCGGAACCGTCTGAAATATCAGAATTTAACAATAACTAAATATTTTCCATGATAACTGCTTATAATCATAAATTTATATTAAAAGCTTCAGTAGTTTTCAAGATAAATCGATTCATACAGGCGGACCAACAGCAAGTAGACAAGACCAATATTAAGTTTTATTTATCTGTATGACGTTAAATGTATCTACTTTATATTTTATTTAAATATATTTTTAACTCGACTCGTGAGTAATTCTCAGAATTATTATCTGATTTTTGAGCATAAGAAGAAATCTAACCCGCAGGTTGTGAAGTTATCTTAACTTGTTAAGTAGTTATTGGCGTAAAAGTGTAAATATTATATCTCAGTTATCCAAAAAAAGTAAAATTACATTGGAAAATATGAATCATGTTCATTTCATAGGGTACACCTAGAATCTCTGACCTATTCGTAAGGGAATTTTACGGCAAAATTTCCGTCAATATATAAATTTTGCAATAAAATGTTAAACTTATAAGGACACCGATCAAAATAAAATTACATTGTGGCAAGAGTTTTATAACATGTAAAAGTTTAATTCGAAAAGAAAATGCGTTAATTAAAATAATATCAGTTTCCAAAGGAATTAGTTAAATGTAACAAAACGAAAATTTTCAATGCCTTTTTCTGTTTTATTTTATTTTTGTTTTCATTAACAAATATATAAATTAACGAAGAAAGTTTAAATGCATAAGCCATGCATATTTTGTGAAGATTACCCATCTTGTTATTATGAATATCGATGTGGTCGAGAGAAGAACAGTCATTGGGAAGATGAGGGATGTTCCAAAATTTTGAAAATTTAGCTTTACGAAAAATTTATTGGTCGCATTATATTTCCCTGATAAGTTTTGATACGTTTACGCAGGTATCCCATACAATATTATTAAGTTTGTTTTTGTATGGTTGATGGTCGTGGTGTGGTTGTGATATGGTTGACTCCAAGTTTCTTTTGCTAGACCAAACAATAACAAATTTTGATACGTTTACGCAGCTATCCCGTACAATATTATTAAGTTTGTTTTTGTATGGTTGATGGTCGTGGTATGGTTGACTCCAAATTTCTTTTGCTAGACCAAACAATAAATAAGGAGTATTACGTGGGGCATTGAAGCGTATGAAAGAAAAGGTTCATTGCAAGAGGTCAGAATTATGGAGAAGCGATTCGTGGTTTCTTCACCAACCAAACGCACCGATTATTTGACAAAAACAAATTTCATACAATTCTGCAAGCATATTCACTTGACATACCTCCATGTGATCTTTATCTTTTCTTTTTCTTTTTCCCACGACTCAATATACCACTTCACGGAAAGCGTTTTGAGACGATTGAGGCGATAAAACACAATTCGCAGCAGGAGCTGAAGGCGATTCGTAAATCGGGTTATCAAAAGTGTTGTGAAGATTGGAGGAAGCGTTGGAATAAATATGTTGCTTGTAATGGAGATTAATTTGGAGGAGATAAAATGAATATCTAATAGTAACTGAACCGTTTTCATTTTATTGAAAAATTTCGGGAATTTTTTGATCAGTATAGTATATCATTTTATTTTATGATATATATGCGTCTTATTTATAATATGGAGAAATAAATGTTGTATGATTTGACGAAAATATGTAACTACCGAAAAGATAATTGCAGAGAGTATCTCATCTATTTTTTTTTAACGAGAAATGATTAGGTAAAACTTACAATTTATAGGAAATACCTACCTTTATACAAATACATATTAAATATGTGAAATTATTTATTACACAAATAAATATTTTTATATACCGTTTTCAATATTTCAATGTGTTTAAAAATAAATAATTGTATTTTTTAAATTTTACTGACATTTTCGCCTAAAATAATTGCAGTTAACTTGCACGCAAAAATTCGAAAGGTGTACACAACTGCGGAACCTTTTGTTATTCATGAACTGAGTCGTTTGACCGGTTTATTAGGGTTATATGAAACATTCACCTACCAAGTCCGACTTGTATTGTATTTTTCTATAAAACATTTATTACAGAATTTGATTCTTTCATAAATCATCAAATATTCAATATTAATGTATTTTTTGCTACACCTTTAACCTCCAACAAAGATATTAATATGCCATAATTTTCTAAAATTGCTACACGTTTCTGAATCACAATCATGATCAATGACCACGACTAAAAACGTATCCAAATCAAATCGGACAGTCATATGTTACGAACTTGGCACCCAAACTATATATTTTACTGCACAGAAGTAAAAAGTAGATGTAAAGAAACACATGTTTTCGCTAATATTGTTTGATTTTTACATATGTAAATAACGAAAATAATAACGAATATCGTCAATATACAGTTACTACTTGTAATTTTAAAGGTTTAAAATGAAACCTTTAAACGCACCATAAGTTGTAATTCACGCAAATATATGACCGAAGTGACGTGTTATGGAAAGTACGTTGCGTAAGTGGGCAAAACATTTTTTACACTGTAATTACAATGTGAAATGTACGTAAGCTTGTAAATAGGCCCATAATGTTGTATAAAAATAGCAGTGTGCTTACTGTTTTCATAAACCTGACACTACGATTCGTTGTGTAAATACGGATATTACTCAATAAATCGTATATATATATATATATATATATATATATATATATATATATATATACATATAACAAATTACATTTACATAGGATTTTAAACAATAATATCAGTTATTAACGTGAAAATTAAATGAGATTGATGAAGAAAATTGCATAAGAATTTAAAATGACACCTCATGACAATAAAATTATGTCTTTGTCTTATTACCTTAATTTTTCAGTCTATTTTAATTTTTTATTCAAAAAACACAATGCATTATATCAAGATTTTATACGAAAATTTATATAAATTTAATTTCTTTTAATTATTCCAAAAATTATTCACATTTTCTAATCTGACAGCTGTTTGAGTAATTAAAAAAAAATTTAGGAACATATCAGACAGAGAAAACCACGAAATCTTGCTTTTTGCGTATTTCGACACTAATTTGGCCCATTTATCACAACTTTTGATTAATTTTGTAATATTATATTTCTGACTATTTAAGGAAAAAAATAGAATGTAAAATAGAATTTAACTGTATAATAAAAATACTAATTTTATTAATGTGAAAAATCTGTCATTGGGAAATGCATTATCATTGTGTTGCGAAAGGAAATGTTCCGTTGTCGATCGGGGGCGAAGTGTTAATATGTTTATTTTGGATATGACCACTTAGAGAGAGGTGTAAAGTTACTATCCCCTTATATTTGTATATGTGAGTATATTAACTATGTTACTATAGATATTGGTGATGCCATACTTTCCAAACCGACGGTGTGTAGGCTTTCGCTCTTAGAGTAAGAGGAGAAAATTTTGCGTGATAATTCCTATTGAACAGTTGATCCTAGTTATATAATGCATAAAAAATAACATGTAAATAAAATAAAATATTACCATATTTAAATGTCGAGTACGTTTACTCTATTACTACGTGTACATATCACCATGTACTGTGGATATTATACTCTCCATACAGAAAGTACATAAGCATTCGCTCTTTGTGAAGTAATTTTTTGCATGATAATTACTATTGAACAATTGATCCTAGATATATAATGAATAAAAAATAATATGTACATACATTAAAACAGCTGCGTATATATGTTAATGTCGAGCACATTTACTTTGTTACTACGTAAACATATCGTCATGTATTCTACATGTGATACTTTCACATAGAGCGCGCATAGAGCTCCTCGCTATGAGGAGTAAGCTTGATACGATAATTACTTCTGAATAATTGATCTTAGATTTAAAGTGGTCAAGAAATTTTCTGCGTCCTTTTTAAAACAATGAATGCAAAAAAATATGGAAAAATATTGTTAACGCGATCAAAAATAAGCTAGATGGAACGGAATAAGAATAACGGAACGCAATGGTTTATAAAATGTTTATTTACTTGAATACTGTTTATTCGGTTTGACCACGAATAAAGTAAAAGCTACTGATCGAGTTTAAAGAAAGAATAAGGGTACTGCAAGTTTATTTGCCTTTGTTCATCTATCTATCAATATTACTGGTTTCTTGCTTGTTTATTTTAACTTCTATTAAAACTGTTTATATTTTAATTAATTTTTATACTCAGACAATTTGCACTAACATTACACACATTGGTTGTTTATTTATAAACACATCATTTAAAAGTAACGTTGTGTTATAAAAAATCCAGGGGCAAAAGTGAGAGGTATCCAAGAATATGACGTCAAAATTCAAACATGACACTACAGTTTAACGTATATCTTACTATCACTAACAGCTTGACCAATCAAGAGCGAAGTCAAAAGCAATGAAATTGCAGAAATGCTATAATAAAATATATATATAATAACTTTACGTGAATACGTGTTAAATATCTAGTCTTTCAAACAGTTACTTACCTATATTGGTCTCACAAAAGAACTGATTTAAAAACGTTAAAATACTTACTGTAAATGAAGGAATAATATTGAACTCTTGAACTTAAAATCATCCATACATTATTTTAGTAAATCTGGAACTATAAATGTCTTCGACTACGCGAACAATCGTCCATAAACGTTTAATGTTCAATTTACTAATCAATTAATTTTCCGTCAATATAATATAATTTTTCTTCTTATAGGACTAACTCTTCCCCGAAACATAGTAATGTAATGGTGAAAATTGCTTCTAAATCTATCTGGTGCTTCTCAAAGTTTATATAAAAAGTAACATATTTTGTTCTATCTAAGTAGGTCCACTCAGAGGTACCCAAAAATAATACGCTTTATACCTATTCACGTCGTAAGTATATAATGTGTCACTCTGCAGTTATATTGTCTAGCCCAGTTTATGTAATAAAATACTATAGCAACAAGGTAAAGTTTTATGTAAAGAATTTTAATGTTACGTTATTATTAAAAATTATGCCTGTACACCCACACACGCACGTATATATATATATATATATATATATATATATATATATATATACATATATATATATATATATATATATATATATATATATTACATATATATATATTGTATTCAGTTGAATTGTCGACAGTTATATATAGAGTTATTAAATATATTAGATTAATTATGGGATTAAACTTTGTTGGATTACGATATAAATTAATATTTTTTTATTACGATATAAAATAATTCATTTAATTGTGAGTTAAATGAAACTAAAACATTATTTCTGAAGATGTTTTAATACAACGAAACCTAGGTCGTTGTAAAGAACTTAAAGGAAGTAGCAATAATACTACACCACGTAGCTTCATTTAATTGTGAATAATGAACTTCTACGAAATTAACGCAAATATATTCAATATAAATTACTTTAAAATAACGTTGAAGCAATCTTATTTATTAAAAGTTAATCTTGTATGAAATTCTTGTGACTGTATTTCCACAAAAAAGATATTTTACGCTTTTTCTGCGACTTTTATATTTTTATACATATTTTCTGGGACTAAAAAATTAAAAGGATCCCATATTTCTAATTGAAAGAAATAAGTATCTTACTTCAAACGCTAGTCCAAATGACGAGCACACACGTAAAACATATTTGAAAACCTCTTTTATGTGTATGTAAATATATATATATATATATATATATATATATATATATATATATATTTATATATATATATATATATATATATAATCAACATTATTTTCGAAATTTAAAATTAACATTTCGAAGAAGAAATATGAAAAATTACAATATTTTTATCCATCCTAATATCGCTGGAGAAACGAACTTCATCATATATTATTCATATAGTTGAAAATAAAAGCCATCTTTTCACATAAAAACGTTTATTCGCTCGTTAAGTAGGGTGACAGCCGCTCGAACTTTCTTGTGTTACAAAATACCGTCAGATTTCAATCGTTAATAACTAAAAGACTAATAATGCGTTAACCACAGTTAAACATGTTTGTATGTATTGGTCGTGCAGTATTTGTTTTGCTTGTAACGTTATTAGACTAGTGTAGGTAAATGCGCGTGATTGCAGCGAATTAGTGTTATGTAATTTATAGATTATTATAGCTGTAAATACATTTAGCGAGGATGTTGATTTTACTGTCATTGTAAAGAGTTTGCAGAGAACTACTAGGACTCAAAGTGAAACAATAAAAATATCAGCCGGAATATAAGTAAAAATTAAAAATATATTATACGAATCGTAGATATGTTCACAATTATAGAAAATGCAAATCAAACAAAACCTCGCATCAAAAGTAAATCCAAGAATCCTAAAAGAGAGTATCGAAAAGAGAGAAAGAATAACGCAAAGCGATTACGTAGCTCACCCATCGGGCATACAGCATCTAGAGATAGTCTCCGTTATGCTACTCCTTGTAACCATTGTTTTAAAGTGATGGGTAATTAAATTATATATAGATACGAAACACTTTTTATAATTTCAAGCAAACGTTTTCATGAAAAATCTAAGGCGTAGACCATAACTAAGAGTAGTTTGTTTTTTCTTCAAACCCTAACTGTAACTCGATTTGATTAAGATTAGATTTGTAAATAAAAATCTACTGATAACATAATTTATTATTTAACTAAATTCTTTCATTTTCCTTTAAATGAATGAGATTATTTAACACATTTGTATAATTAATGTTAAATCTTAGATATATATATGTATATATATATATATATATATATATATATATATATAGATATATATATATATATATATATACATATATATATATATATATATATATATATATATATATATATATATATATATATATATATTTCGTTTTAGATTGACGTAATAAAAAATAAATGTTATCGAGTAACAGAATTTCTGCACCAAGTTTCATAAATATTTACCGAACCGTATAAACGTGATTGGGTAAGAAATATCCAAATACACTTTTAATAGTGTTAACATTCCATATAAGCTGTATAATTATTTAGATTTTTCTAAATTTATGGATAATTGTTAAAAATGTTGTCAGAGGAACATTATAAAGAAAACCAAAAAATGAAAATCCCGTATTTTTTAACTTGCAATTAAATAAGCTTTCAGTTGCTAACTGACAAAAATACCTTGAAAATAGTTATCTTTCGTCTCCTCCTCATCCCTCAAAACTATTCTAAAAACCGAAATTCAATTCATTTTATTTAATATTTGCAAACTTAACTATATATATCTATGTTAAGTTTCCAAATATAATTTAATAAAAATGAGTTCTTTTATTAGATACATATCATTTTTTTCAAATTTCCTTAAATTTGAATTGGGCGGTATTAACTATTAAAATGTGTGAAAAATCCAGTGTCCTTTTAACTTAGAAATACGACTTATATTAAACCAATATTAAATGGAAATCTCGGCAACGAAACGATATAATCTAGTTTTGTCATAACTTGAACGTTCATATTTTTAAAAATATTGAACTAAATATGATAAGAAACATTATATAAGTTTTGTAAAATAATTTTAAATATTATTTTAACTCCCTTCTTTTATTTCTTGGGTACAATTGCATTAAACAATTTTGTTAAATTTTATGAAATCTTACTGTATACATTATACTATGTTCTGAAATAGAAGAAACAAACTGAGTCGTAAGTAGTTAATGCAATTTGTTTGAGATTGTTCGCACTATGTCTAGATTAACAAAATAATTATTTTGATTTATTGAATTTTTAATGCAGTAGCCGCATAATTCTGCGCTAAAAGTTACGGCACAGTTGCTGGTATCTGTAAGATTTTTTTGTTACTTGATTACATGGCAGCCAGTGTAAACAAATGTAGTAAGTATATCGGAATATTTATTATGTCATGTTTGACTTTTGACGTCATATTCCAAAGAAGATTGACGGCATCGTAAACACAATAACAGAACTGATCGATGTTCCGTATCGTTTTATCCATGTGGCAATTTTTCCTTATTGGATTTCCGTTCGGGTCGAAGGTACCTTATTCTTGTGACAACATCATCCATCCACCCACCTGTGAGTACGTAATGTCTGTTTAACAAAGGCTTCTAATTTATAAAGGAAATAAGATTGTAATTAAAATTCACTTAAAATATATAGTTATTTGGTCCAAAATTAAAGTGGTACTTACAAGAACTTAAATTTATATTTCAAGGAGGCTTCCAGACATTTTAGAGACCGAAAACAATTTTCTTTCACAAAACCATTTGAAGCATCTTATCATATGAAATCTCTTTGAGTAGAGTGAAAGTTTAGTCTTCAATTTTTTCCCCGATATTTAACGATTTGGCGTACCCTCAAATTTGTCATTTTTAGAACCATTTTGTTACGAGCTCTCTCTGAAAAATGGCCTTTTAAAAAGAGGCTGTGATTCGACCCTCATATTTGATATATCTTGCATTAAAACAATAACAATAACAGAAATTATTTCTAAAATATTTTCACATGTTATGAATAATGAACGGAAGGTATCAATGATAAATTCAACATGCCGGAAATAAGATTAGTATATGCAAATGTTTGTTGAAAATGATTACAAAATTCAACAATACATTCGTATAAGGATGAAAATTTAAAAATAACTCAAACTTAAAAATAACTCAAATTTAAAATTAACGTCAGAAAATCATAATTTATAAATAGGTTAATTAAAGAAAATTATAAAAACCTTGTGCGTTTATCATTCAAGAGAGTCGTTTTTAAAAATATTGGTTTCTTTTTACTACTGATTTTATTTTCTTAGTTTAAAAAAAATACTTGCGAGTTAATATTTACAATATATAATTTATATTTTATATTCTAGGTATAAAAACTGCTAATGATACTAACATTTTTATCTAGTAATCATGTTCCCAAATTTAACATCTTGTTACTTTTATTTAACCATAATAAAGCACTACATTGTATATAACAATGTCCTGTTTGTGGAAAAGATAAGAAAAAGTTGTATATATCGATATTGCAAAATGAATATGAAAGTAAAGTGAAAAATGCTATCATTTAAAATTATGCATGGAAATGTCCATGTGGTAGAATAAAACAAGGAAGTTGAAATTTATATAATGGAAAGGTATATAAAACGGAGTCAAATAAAATAAAGCATAATTCGAAAAAAAACAATTGTAAAATTGATTGAAGCGAATTTAATATTTAAAAATAAAATTTATTGAATTATAAAAAATATATTTTATAAGTGCGCTATTTTATTAAGACAATAGAAATATTAAAAAATCATTATTTTCTATCGAGACAGTTGCGATGATGACACAAAAATATGTACGTCTTAAATAGATTTTATGAAGGAAAATATAAGCCTTGCTCCTTAGCAACAACTATACACCGTGTCCGAGAATAGGTGACGGACTAAGAAAGATTTTATTCCTTGACTGAAAAATAGTTGATTGTCGTTAAAATAAAATTGAAAGTAATATTCATAATTATTCGTCATCTATTTCTTACGCACGATACTTACGCACATTGTTCAGCGCCGCTTCGGTGAATAACCCGCAAAGACATGGGAAGACATCATCACTGCGGATAAACACCGCACTCCGAGCAAGTATTGGGTGTGTTGAAAAGAGTTATGGGTAATATTATCTTGCACTCAATTAGAAAAAGGTTTCACGTTTTATTTCAATTTCAAGTTTTATTCACGAAAATTTATTTCTTTGTTCGACATCTATTCCCGGACACCGTTCATATTGGTTTACATTTTGATCAGTGACAGAATTTTGAGGAGCTTTTAAAAATCGGCAACCAAATCATAGAACGAAATAACATTTTAAAAATATATGAATTTTGTTATATTTTTTCTAAAAAAATTTCTCGGCTGTCCCACAGAAACGGTAAAAATGCATGAATATAGTAATTCTAAAAAAATTTGTCAACCCTTCGACGAACACAAAAATCATAGCGTGGCGGCGTGTCCAATCAAGAGAAAGCCTTATCCCCTCTCTCTCATTCCCGCACCGCAAAACGATAGGTACGATGGACCTCTAAATCAGCATGTCATTTGACTTAATTACGTTCGCATGTGTCCCTATGTGAACCGCTGGTTATTGACAACGTGGTAGTGGTCGGCGAAAAAATAAAAATATAGTATTTATTTTTGGGCTTCATTTTTGGGGTTAGCCCCATAAAATTTTAAACATTTACCTTCAAGTGAAATTGAGTGCAAAGGTATATATGATAATTGTTTTGTGATTATTGTGTTAAAATCGTGAAATAAAGTGTTATACAGGTTATTTTGAATTAGTCGAAAATTAATTTGCAATTGTGAGCGAAGTGAACCATTTTGAATAGTTTTATTAAAATGTAATTAATGATAAGAACATAAAAAGATATAAATAAACTGATCAGATGTATAAATTTTCAATTATAACAAATAAGTTGATTCCAATTTTATAAATAAGTCTTAAAAAATATGGATTCATCCATACCTGTCCACCTCGCTAAAAAAAATATCTGTCTGACCACAATAATTAGGTACAAGTAAATTTGTGAACTTTAAATTTTGTAGTGAAAGACAGATGTGAAAATTTACAAAATTTTAGAAAAACGTACAAATCTGAATGATGTATTTTAATGGATTTCACTTCGAACAAGGATTGTAAACAGTTAATAAGTGCATAAGTTTTCAGTTACTGTAAAAAAGTAAATTTTTTAAATACTTCATACTGAAATTACTGATTTCAATAAACTTTAAGAACATAGTCATTATGTATAGGTTTTTGCATGAAGTATGAAGGGAAAATAGGAATCTTATTTCACTAAGTACACTTATAACACGAAATAAAAATAAAAAATTGTATTAATTGGAGCTTGCGTGAAATAAAAATCATTTTGAAATGCAATTAATAAATAATAACCACATTCAAAAATATTGTCACAAATTTTTATTACGCAAGAACTCGCGCGCAACTCAAATTTTAATACACGTCCGCGAGCAAAATCCGTTTACATTAGAGCATTTGATCGTGTATGGACGGACCGCATGAGTGTTAATAGATTCTTGGGAATGACCTCGGGTGACCAGACGTTCCATCTTTTTTACAAATAAATTGGATGCTTTTAATTTTTTTTATTTCCGACCTATGGCAATGAAGACAAATTTTTTTGTTTAAATTTAAGCTCCAAAATTTATTTAACAATTTTAATGAACAAAAATAGTCCTGTATATCCATAGATTAAACTTGAGATGCAATGCCGGTAAACGTTCCAATAAAGTTGCCGAACCGGAGGACTTAGAATGCAGCAATGTTGACATTCGGGAGATATTGGCTGAGAGTAACTTTCTCGTTAGAGCAGCTCAAGGCAGAGAATTTATATATTTCCCATCGCGGTTTCATAAACACCATGCTTGTGTCTTAGATTGTTTGAGATCTGCTAATGGATGCTAAATATAAGTAAATAGAGTTAATTGGTGAAATACAAGTAAATAGAGTTAATTGAAGATATGTTACTAAGCGAAGGACCAATGACTAACGTTTTCACATAAAATTGGTGGTAAAATTGAAAAGATTTCTACGTAAGCTATTGCGTCTTCTGATTCAAAAAAATATCTGCATGTTCTTTTGCAATTTATTCAGTTTAAAAAAAACAGACAGTAAGTGATAGTAGAATTTTAAATCGACATTATTTTTAGCAGTGGCAATGAATAATATCATTGCGATAATAATATCATTGTCAAGAGTATGGCACTTTTATAGCAGCACATACAACATTTTTTACATTTCTTTGTCTTATATTTTCAGATAACATCGTCCGGTTCCTCACACATAGCAACAAAAATTTTAAAAAAATATTTCTTAACAATTTGATTATAAGTTGAATAGTCTTATATTTTATAAATTATTTTTTTCGTAATAGTAGACTGTTCTACGAAATCATAGCCCATTTTTAACTTTAATCTTAACACTCTCAAATAAGATAAAATTTAATGGAAATAATACAAGTTAAAAATACATTAAAACTATACTTTCATAGTTACAAATATACTAAGAAATTTTAATATGCTAGTATCACTGACGTGATTTGGTTCGGGCGAAATTCAGTATAAGAAAAGGTATTAGAAACATTTTTGTCTGTTTTTTATTTTCTTTTTCTTTCCAAATTCTATGATCTCTATAAAATTTTATGCTCATAGATCTTGTAATATTTCAATGAGCACAAAATTTACTAAAAACGCTAAGAGATAGCGTTGGCAGTAGCAATATCATAATATCCACCAAGCCAGGGTGTTCTGTGTATATCTGTAATACCTAGATAAAAATTATCCATATGTTGCTTGAAGTTATAAACTGTGTAGTAGATTTTGTGTGATTGATAAACAAATTATTATGTAGACAGACAGACAAAGCTATAGATAAACATTCTAAAAACTGGTTTTCAGGCTTCTATCACCTTTCAACACGCGAAATTTATCACTTTTTTTTAAAATGCTTTCCATTTACACAATTTATTTTGTTACAGTTTATTTATATGAATAGATTGGTGTAGTTGAAGAGAATATATTTAAAAACGGTGTACTAACTTAATATATTTCATAAGCTAAACTCCATAGCATGATTGAAAAAATACTAATTCTAACAATTGTGTTATATTCCTAGCAAATTTTGTTGCTCAAAAAATTTTAAAAATATCAAAATTATTTCAAATTCAGCTGTACTTTTTTTGAGAAACCACGAAAATTATGGTGAGTTTAATAAAATAATTAAATAGCAAAAGTGTATAAAATTTTCTAAAAATTATTTTAATATATGGTTTAAGAGTGAAATTATTATTTTATTAATTTTCTGTCACTGATATTGGAAGTTCAAGATTTTTTCACATCATAACCATCCTGTCACTCGCAAAGGAACTTTTCATGATGCTGATGTGCTATTTCTTTCTGACACAGCCAACTTCATTACTCTTTAAATTTTCTGAAGTGTCTTGTTATCAAACTACATTAAAAATGGCTGTTAACCACTCAAAACTTAGATACCTTTTTTTACGGCTACACTTGCTTTTGAATTTTTATGTAGGCGCAATACTTTATTTATTCCTTTTCTTTGCACCAAATTTTAAAAGCATCTCTATTTATCATTTATTTCAATTATGCCTATGTCATTTTAAAATCGTGAAAATATTTGGATATTTTATCTACCTATCACTGTTGCAAATTTTAATTCATGGATTGGGATACAGGTAGCGTATTCAAATTAAAATTATTAAAAATTAGTCTTATTAAAGGATTTGTTACTTTCATATATATTTTTATTATGGTTCAAGAAGTAAGATAACTGTCATGTTTAAAATGGCATTATAGTTTTGAAGCGCTTGTTTGAATGGAAAATTTTACTTCTGTCATTTTATATATATAAGATACTTTTGCAACACAATTAAAAATAATTCCGCTTTTATTTGAAAATCTATTTGCTAAATATAGAAGAACGATTTTTAAACTGAAATTCATTTTTTATAACCCTTTAAAAATTATTATGAACAAAGGTTGTATGAGCAAATCGTGAATGTCAGCTATCATCGAAAAGTGGTAAAGATTTTGTATGGAGTCTCACATAGATTTACGCGAGTAAATTATGTTAAATATATCAATGTCCATACTAAATGAAAGTAATTAAAAATACTATCACGAAATTATTACAACGTGCAATCATTTTGAATACAAGACACAAGTCTTACGTATATTTATTCTTGTTCTTCTTAAAATACATTCCTTTTCTCAAAAAAATATTAAAAACTACGAGCGTTTAAAGAAGGGGTCGATAAAAATAAAATACGAAGGGAGATGCAACAGAGAAGATTAAGAAACAATTTGAGATATTAGAGTATTTATAAAATTGAGCAAGGTTATGTATTAGTGTAATTGGAGCGAGTTGGTGTTACTTTATGACGCTTTGAAGTAAAATAATGATTAACAGCATTATCTGGATGACATTCATCTAAACTTGGGGAGAAAAAATTTTAGTATATTCAAATTAGTAATACAAAAGTAGAACCCTTTCATACTTAAAAACGGCATCAGAGAAATCTGTCAAGTTAATTCAAATATATAATTTTACCATTTTGTAAATTTCAATTCAAATCTTACGTCATTCCACATCCCTTGTATTTACATTAATCCGCATCCGCTATTTGTGTAGTGATACAGCGTCGCGAAAGTGTCTTCTTTGGTATTTGAATTCAAACTTTACATTTAATATTTATTATTATTTCTCTAATATTTTTATTTTGATGGTAATGTTAAATTACAAGTAAATATTAAAAATAACCAATATTTTAGGTCATTTAGTCGTATGGGTAATTTTTGTGCCACATGAAAAAAATTTATTTTTCTATAATCACTATTATATATGAAGAAAACAACTCAAGAAAATATAATATTTTATAGACGATTACAATTAGCCCCTCAATTAAAAAAAAGAATGTTGAGATAAATCCACTGACTACTAAATTACTAAAATATGTTGAGCCATGTAGGTTCTAATCAATGGTGAGAACGAGGGTGTCACAAATAAATATGTATTTTGAAACTTGGCATTTATTTCCATAACTTTTGGTTTTTACACATAAAATTTTAAGTGTTAAACACTTTTCTAAATAATACTTTCTTTAATTTTTGAAACTTTTCTAATAGAAATCTTTTTCAATAATATTCTCCAAATTTGTTTGTGTTCGGAAATAATATTGCACTGCTCATATTCGTATCATTTTATATTTTTCGGTGCGTTCTTTATTCAGTGGTTTTTGATGTAGATTAAATGTTTAATATTTGTATCCAAATATTTTCTTTGTAATTTTTATCACAAAATATTTCAACACACAGCCACAAGTTAATTATTTTCTTATCTAAATTTTAAAAAATGCACATAAGAAGAATTATCACAAAAGTTTAGCTGATGACGGAAATAAAAGAAGTTTTGAAATGAAAATGTGTTTATTTCGGAATAAATAAATTTTCCAAATCTTCTTAAATCACCCAAAAATATTACATCGCGGGATTTTTTCCGCAAAAATAAGTATCAGAAGAACAAGGGTAGTGTTCATGTAAATTACATTATTGTTTCCTTACTTTTCTTTTATGTTTTTTATTTTTAATGTGTATTGAGTTATGTTTCTCATGGTTTATGCAAGTTTTTCCCTATAAGTATTGTTTAGTTATTGATATAAACTGAACGAACGATATATTTATATTTACAGGCTATAACAAATTTATCTAAAGCACAGAATATCTATAATGAAAAGCTAAAATGCGGGCACAAAACATGTAATATGCATATAAATTATCTTAAATAGAAACGACGACAATCGCCAATTTGGCCTACCTTACGTTCACTTCCACATAGTCAACACGAAATGGATCACAATTTAACGTAAATACTTAAGCGGGCACATTTCTGAGTAATGAAAAATAAATAAGAAAATAAATTGTATCTGCACCGAAAAACGCAGCCACCGTTTAGCTTTTGCACAAAGTTTTAAATTAAATTCAAATGAATTTGATAATTTTGTAATTCAAATGAAGGGTTATAAGTTAAATCTAACAGTACAGATTTTATCTCTACAAACGCGAGTACTTTAATTACGCAGCAGAGTACAAAAGTACTCGCCATTGTTTACTTGTTTACACAGAACAATGACTATTTCAACGGACTCGTGGAACATGATTTTCTTTATGCTTCGACTCTTTTCTAATTGCTAATGCTAATTGTCATGAAATTAATATTATCTATTATTATCGACAACATAAACAGTAAAATAAGGTATGATATTTAATAATAGGAGATCGAATCAGAAAAATGAGCCACAATCTAGTCTGGCTACAAAAAAACAAATAGCAATGCAACCAGTATGTAGCGACCCGAATTATGTTGTCGTTGTTCAATATCAAACTATATGTTTTAAATTTTTTTGAATCGTATTCGTCGTGATCATAAAATATAATGGTGGCTGAACAAGGATTCAAATATCCTGACTACAGGGTCGACTCACTACAGGGTCTGCATTTATTTATTTAAATGCTGCAAAACTTATTTTAATATTTCATATTAAATCATTTTCAATATTTTGGCAAACACAGTGGTTCAATAACATCCATCTTCTTTCTTTCTGCATATTTGAGCATCTTTTTTTAAATTCCAAAACATTATTTAAGTCGAATTGTATGGAAGTAAAGGAATGGAGGGAGGGCAGATGTAAACGACTCTGTTGCTTAATATTTCGTAAGCGGATTTAAAAAGTGAAAAATGGTAAATAAGTTATATTAAGGAATTTTTGATTATCTACTTAATTTTTAAAAATATACTTTAAAAATTGGTTAAAAAATATTAGTAGCTAGTAAATATTATTTTCAGGTACTTTGGTCTAAACTGCAGAAATTACGAGGCTGTAACCTACGAGACCGAAACACATACACGATATGACGAATAAATTGGGGTGATTTGTTTGACTACGGAACCATGAAAAGTGGGGATTTTTGCGTTTATGTAATTAAAGCAGCAATGCTTTTAGATAAATGAGAGAATAAAAGCAAGAAATCAAGGATTTTAAATAAATAATGAAATAGAAGCTTTTTCAAAGGGTAATGAGAATTAAAACGAACTTTTTAAAAGTCTTTAGACTCCAAAGGCGCACATTATTTACTAAATTTTTCAGATTTGAAAATCTTGCAGCACGTAGTTAAGGGTGTTCAATAAAACAGGATTCCAGTCTAGTCTTCCGAAAATAAATAAAGCTGTTAACTGACAAATGTTGTGATTTAGATTGGAAGTATAAAGAAATGAAAGGATTATTGAGAAAAATTTATAAAACTAATAATTTGTTCCTCAACGCATTTAAAAAAAAAAAACTCCCTGATTGTAAATGAATATTTGCAACTAATTTAAATCTCTTTATCTATACTTGTGATTAAATTTCATAGTTTACGCAGTTTGAGCGTAGACAATATTGAGAAACTATATGAAATTCCTTAAAATTTTTTGCAAATAATCATTGTTATAATAATTGTGTCAAAGAAAAATGTATTTTTTCACAAAAGTACGCTTCAAATTTAATAAGCAGGTTACACAGAATCAAATATATAAATTATAGACACGTTCCTTGTAACTATCTATATGCGTATATACAGGTTGCAATGAAAACTTACACAAGTTATTCTGTGTATCAAACTAAGTGGAAAATTCAAGGGACAACATAAATATTCTCAACCATTTCTAAAAAACTCCTTGTGAAAATTGCGATTTCAATGCAGGAAATATTAATATATTTTTGCAGAATCATGCTTCAAATATGTACTGTTTGATGCATAATATCATATGTTTAAATAAAAGAGACGTTCTTTTTATAGTGATAAATTAAATATTACTTCCGATAAATATTACAGATATTATTATGAATTTAATAATATATATATATATATATATATATATAAAGTTATGTATATTTAATAATGTATATGATATTCTGATAGATGGCAATAAGATATCGTTACATAGCTATCTGACGCCTCAGGTTTTCGTGTATCTGTGTAAAAGAAATTACACTTCCTGTAGGAGACTGTAGGAGATTTTTAATAAATTATTCACAAACCCCGACTATTCAAGACGTGACCCATGCTTAAATATGTGATTATTTTCTTAGGTCATAAATATTCACCACAATTTCCTGCATACTTCTACTATAAGTTGTTTTTGATCAGTGAGAACACGCAGGTCTGAATGAAATAAAACTATGACACATAAAAAAGATATTTCAATGAAAGTATTAAAACGATTAGATAAATTATAAATAAATATTCAAATAATATTTCCCTCCAAAAATACTTACCGAGATTAGCCATATCTAAGAGATATTTAAAAAAAATTAAAAAATGTATATTCTCGATTCTACTTAAGACTGAGGATAAAATATTATTAAAAATATATTACTCTAAAAAAGGTATTGACAGGAATCATTTGTAGATTAATGGCAAGTATAATAAATACGAGTAAATTCAGTCTATGACATATATGTTTGAAAAATGACCATATAGTGCAAAAAGTAAATTAGAACCAAAATATGATTTCTACAATATAAAAAACATTTTATTAGGTACAAATTGAAAGTATTTAATAAAAAATGCCTAAAACATACATGAAATATCCAAATGAAATAGCCCTAATTAAATTCCAGGACATCCACGGAGAAAGTTTTAGAAAGATATCTGAAGAAAATTATTGGTAAAATTCACAGATTTTATATTAAGGGTCACCCTTATTATAAAATCTGTGAATGATAAGACCAGGAGAAATACTCAGAACAGGAGAACAATGAATTTTAATGAAATTATAAAGTAACAAGTGCATTTTAGTCAAATTGTGATTTTAATACTATCATTTGCTGAAGTGAGGATATATTTATATCTCAATATTATATTTAAATTGTCGTAAATTATAAAAAATTCTCATCCAACTTTTGGGAAGATGTCATAATTAACGCTTCAATTAATTCATCCCAAGACTTAGCGGTTAGTTACACTCACGGCGTATAGCGAGAATAAAGGCGTTCCTCATCACTGAGTGTTGCCATTATATTTGGTTCACAATTACTTGGTTATTGGCCGCTCCATAATTACAATATTCAACCACTCGCATTGTAGGTGGTTTATGGCAATCTTAGCGGATATGTACTGATAAGGGCAGGGAAGGCAATTACCCTTCAGAGAAAAAGGTGATGAACTGTCTAATTAATAAACATCGGTTCTTTATTTTAAAAAAAAGATCTATTAAGGGACAAACCTCGCTCTGTTAGAGATCCGCGACACGGCTCACTAGAAAACGAAGTTCAATCTGAGTTGACATAAATTCTTTTTCCCTAGTTTTTTTGGGACTACAGAAGTAACGTAAAAGGAAAAAGTGGGCCCTTAAAAGATAACTAACACGTCCGTCAATCTGTCACATCTATTTTTCTCGGAAATTGCTTCTCATAGGAAATTGAAACTTGGTATAATAAAAAAAAATTTGGCATTATACATATATCAATAGCTAATATTCAAAAGGGTGAAGGGCAATATAAGTACTGGAAATTTTAAAATTAAAAATATATTATTAATTATGAGTAAAATGGGTTTTTTTGGTTACAAAATAGAGTTTACATAAAATTAGGGTTTTTTAGTTTTCGTTTTACAACCTTTACATAGCATCTTAACCCACGAAATATTTTTAAGGAAACTTGCAATTATCGTAAATCTTAAATTTTTTTTGAATTTGTACTATGTCTTTGCGCTTATGAAAGATATAAAAGATACTATATTTAAGTTTTGTGAGGTTAATATTGTAAATATTTTAATGAAAATATTAAGTACCCATAAATGTTCGTAATAGCTTAAATATGTATTAATTCCTCCCAGTTCGAGTTCAAAGACTTATAATTGCTTATGTGACTAAAAACTATTATACTGTCTCTGATTGAAGTAAAAATATTTTGAAGAGAATATGGTCACTAAACTAGTTTAAAAGTAATTATCTAACACGACTTTTAGATTCTATCTTTTATTACACACGGTAGAGGAGAATCGATAAAAAATGTTGCGGATCTAAATGTTCTGGATAAGTTCAAAATGATGAGGGTATATTCACTAAACTCAAAAATAAATCACGATATATTTTACATGCAAACCGCCGTCATTTTCCTAATCTACATCACACATTTTTGCCGTGCGATGACCTTGCAAAATACGTTGATGTAAAAAAAAAGTCTATACGCATTACATCAATATTTGCCTGTAATTAAAACTGTCTTCGGTAGTCACGAAGTCTTCACGTCAAAGAATTTCACACTTATAATAATGCAGAAAACTTCATGAGAACTTTCTTATATTGTTGTACTGTGTCTTTTCTCTTGCCGCGTTAAAAGCTATAAAAATATTTTCATTTCCCAACCGGGCTACGTACTTTAATGAATACGATTGAAGCTATTTATTTGATTACAGTAACCCACTTTTAAGAGTTCAGACCTATGGGTACTCTCTAATCTGGCCAAATGCAAACCAGGCGAATTTCCAATTTTACATTTAGGCTTTATAACCGTACTTAAAAACTAACAAACTATTTATCTCCGGTAACTAAGCTATATAATTCACAAATAAAGGACCGAGGAGTTTGCTAATGAATAGCGAATTACTTGGCCTAATCCGTTTAAAGTGAGGGTAGTAAGGGATGCTTTGAAGGTCATAACGAGATTCGTAAACAATTGATATATTACGAATAATTGAAACTCGGTCGCCTGTTAAGAATTTTAAACTTGATACGGAATTTTGAAAGAGGTTATTGTTCCATTCTGCTTAGTTCAACTGTAAAGGAATGGAAATTATAGAAGGGGTTGAAAATTAAGTTAAATATCCATGAAGCTTATGTAAATGATCGTTGAAAATTTAAAAAAAATGTATACATAAAGAATACAAATCCGGATACGAGATTAGAAAAGTGTAGTTCAATGATTAATGTAATAAAGGAGTCAAATCATTTTGAAAATTATGCATTTGATAAGTATATATAAAAATAAGATTTGTATAAAGCCTGCTAAAAAAAATTAAAAGTTTAGAACTAGGCCCACTGATGCATGAAAAGTACTTAATAACATTTGAAAGGAAAATAATATCAAAAAAATTTTCCCCTTGAGGAAATTATGATTTAACGTATATAAACATAAGCGTGGACATACACACACACGCACCCGTACACATAATATACATTTGTAATTGTAAATGTATTTATGTATGAACAAAATTTCCACAAAAACCGTTTCCAAACTTCGGCAGGACAACAATTTTGGATGGCATACGGCCATCCAAAATAATAGAAATTAAAGTAGGAACAATGGAAAACACAAAAACGGAAATACATTAGGGTCTCTCCGTTCTTCATGCTGCCTTTTTTTAAGTGAAATCCTATTAACATGAATATAAAAAGGAAAACATGAAAAAAAAATTTTCCACATTTTGCATTGTTAAAAAAATAGGCTCAAATTTTGCAACCACTCGTTTAGTTCTTATATGATGAACGCAACCAAAATTAAAATTGATTGAATAATGTTAATTATGTTTAATTTATACCCACAGAAATGCTTGAAAATACAGAAAATATTAAATGATTGAATACAAATATAAAAAACAGAAAACTCAAACCAGACAAGAGTTAAAATAATTTTTTCCAGATTTTCATTCTGAAACGAAAAAAAACATTTTCGTCGCAAATATTTCAATATCGGAAAAACAATTTATATCAAAATATTATCTGAATGGTATCTACGCATTTATACCATAAAGCCGTTTACTTTTTGTTTCATACTTTAATAGTTTTAATTTTATTCAATTTGGAAATCTCAACAATCATTTTAATAACATCGACGTTCTAAAAAAGAATTTAAAATAGCTTTAATAATATAATTTCATTCAATGAAAATTTCTTATACTTTTTAGCATAATTAAAATAAAAAAAACCAGTTGCGACACTTGTTCATTGAACTTTCTTTTGCTATTTTTATGTGCAATATTTAAAAAACAAATTGAAAGGCTCTTTAAGTTTAATAATCCTGAAATATCCAAAACAACGATTTTATAAAAAATTGGAAGTAGTTTTTAAATATGCAAATATCATTTTAATGCTCTGAAACCAAACTGTAAACAAACTTTACCTACAAATTTAAGAAAAAAACTTGGTGACTTAATTTTCTTAAATTTTACCTTTAAAAGATAACAAAAATTTGATTTCTAATTAAAATTCTGAACGTCAAATTCTACAATGATCTATAAAGCATGGACATTTCCATTTTAATGTTGATTAACGTTACTATGAGTAACTAATACACTTGGTAGCTATAGCTATTATTGCCACCTCTATTTTAAAATTATACTACACGTATGTTGTATACTCTTTTTATAATTTATATATTCATAAATATTTAAGCACAGTACAGATGTAGGGTCCGGGGACATTTATGTTACTACACGCATTTAACATTCCTGGAAACGCAATATATAAAAACCTCTCCTCCCTAACCTTGTCCCATCATTCCTTGACCTATGTTAACTCACAGCTGTAAACACACAATTTTCCAACTACTGTGTAAAATTTCCTCAACTTTTTGTTAACATACCATTTACGGGAATTTAGGTGAAGGTTTCATGCATAATCGGGTTAATGTCGCGGAAGGGGTTATGTCATGAAGCCGTCCTTTAAGTAGACCTGTCTATCTGAGCAATTTACAGCTTAATTTTAGGAAGCTCGGTGGGTAGTAAAGATGGAAAATGTAGGCAGTCACAGAAGATTATATCTTTTTATTGCCGTTAGGAGACTATAAGTAATGAGGGCGTTTGTCGTTTACGAAATTGGAAGTTGTTTTGCACACCCTGCGTAATTCGTGAAATATAGTCCAAACTGCTAAAATAATTAAGCCAATATCTAAATCTCCAATAAAAAATTAAAAGGATAATTTAATTTTACTGAATAATTACTGAAAATTTTACGTTAAACATTTTATTTAAAGAGTACAGAAACTGAAATAGGCATACGTACTAACATAATTTCCAGTAATTTTTTGTGAATAAAAATTTACTTGAAATTTAAATTTTCGCTTTTTGAATTTTTTTTCTAAATTTAAATATTAATTAAAGGATTTTAATAACAAAATACAAATATAGACGC
Source organism: Druceiella hillmani (assembly GCA_039881145.1). Classification (NCBI taxonomy): domain Eukaryota; kingdom Metazoa; phylum Arthropoda; class Insecta; order Lepidoptera; family Hepialidae; genus Druceiella; species Druceiella hillmani. Next base: position 1,958,968 of record JAYKKI010000138.1, read on the forward strand.
AATCGCAAAATTTTCATCTTAAGAGAATAACCCTAAGTTTAAATAATATATAGAAACAATATCAAAGAAATGTTATTCAAGGAAACTAGTTACGTCGTCAGTCTCGTTTCAGTTTTGCCTCTCTCGGATTCTATTAATCTAATATAATTAATTTAATATTATACATTTAAAACGTATCAAAAGAAAAGAAAAACTTTCTTCAAACCGAGTTTTGGAGGAAGATTTTTGTCATGAAATTTTGGTTGAAAATCAAGTTGCAATGTTAACTAACATTGCAAGATTTTGCAAGTCGTTCAAGTTACTTTTAGCCATAAATTTTAATTAAATTTTTGAACGTCAAGATGGTCTAGAAAGACCTTTGCGTATTTCCATCTCGTTACCCAAAAACAAATTGAACGCCTGACTGGAACTTTCTATTGAGTTTGTTTAGATATGTTACTGATACTATAAGTATATTGAAATTCTTTAAACCTTGACAAACCTCTCTTGTAATAGTGTAGAAGACTTTTATAATTGCATCTTTGTTGTATAAAATACAGAGTACAATCAATTGAAGCTTTACATTAATATTATAATATATACTTATCACCGTATGCTATGAATTGTTCAATTACAGAAAAAAAGAAAATTATTTAATTATAAATAGTGACGGCACCGGCGCTTGTGAAACTTCTGACTTTGGATACGGTGAAACAACGACTTTTAAAACAATGTTTAACGAAATTCGTTCTAGACTTTTATTGTCTTTTATTTCTCGTTAAATTTCCATATAGAATTTTTAATTTTAATTTTAATTTTCTATTACGTTACTTATTTTGATCTATACAATATAATTCTGTTAAATAACAAAAATAACAAATATTCCAGAATAATACTCCTGAAATATTAATGTATAGTCCCCTACAAGATAAAAAATTCATATTCTATGTATGACCGACGCCCAGAACCACTTATTTCTTAATAATACCATAGAACACTGAATTTTTTTTAGGTGACTCGAGAAAATTTTTAAATAATACAATCGGATTGCGTACAGAACCCTAATAGCATCTTACAACTTTCAGCAGATTTACCTTAAAATGTCTAAATTTTCTTATCCACACTCCTTTTTCAAAGTGTAGGTGTGAAAATTTACATCTTTTAAAGTAAAACCTATTAAACTTGTAACGTATAACTTTTTCAAACTTCAATTTGAATACAATGATCGATAAGGATTATGACGCCATTGCATGCTATATAAAATTATCACGGGACGACATTGAAAATAGACATGTCCAGAATTTCACACTCTGAAAAAGAGATCTTTATTACCCGTTTGTGAGGCAATTACATCTTATCCTGAAGCCAAGCAGGGTACTCAAACTAATAAATTAAGCTTGGCATTTAATTTAGTTTTTGCTTGCTTTATATTGTTTTCAAATTATCAATAGCTATGTATTTATACCTGAAGTTCTATCTCAATCCTCTGTCAGCTGCAAATACTTTACAAGTACGCGACAATGCATATCGTTGATTCAAACTATTTGTTTATTAAATTGTTGTATGTCTTGATGTTTACTGTTAAAATATAAGATACGAACACGACACAAACGATTGTGGGTGTCATAGCTGAAAGTTTTTTTATCTCTTCTTTTATTACTTGAGAACTCTGCAAATAAGGAACGAATTTCTGCCAAGTTGGCTATTAATCATTCATTTCTTCATTGACAAATATTTAAGTTGTTACCTCTTCCTTTGCTTGTTTTGAGTAATAATACCAACGGAAAAATTTGTGAGGGCTTGTACCTTAATAAACATTTTTTGGATGCATGGTTTCATAAAAATAAATATAGGAATTATTCATGATTTGATTTGTGTTCCTAAGAAATAGCAACAATCCATGATTCGATTTGGTATATAAAGAAATTGCGTAATTCCTGAAGGATGAAACTCGGACTATTTTACTCAATGGCAAGCATTATTTACTACATGTCAATAGATGGGTGTATATTTAACTGCGTGATTCTGGAGCAACAGCCTTCTAGAGCAGCAACTTGCATGTAAATGTTGCTATCAAATCATAAAATCAAAAGCTAATTGTGATATAATCATGTAGTAACTTAATATCTTACTCCCCCCTCCCCCTCTAATCCTCATTGCATTCAGGGTCAGCGGTTTGGTGCAGTATTCTACTCATTGGGTTCGAACTCGTGGTTCCTTGGTGGACTTTCACAATCAGTCTGACTTCAAGACTTATAGCTCCCTCGAAATTTATTATGAATTAAAAGCTACTTCCCGTTGACCCAGAATCATTAAATTAAAAAAAAATTGTAAAATCGTTAATTTGTTGTTTTGTCACATAACATTTTTTTTAAATGCAAAGAAAGATATAGTAGGTATTTTCGTCCCAATATTTAAATTTTTTTAATAGTTTAAAAGGAAAATATTGTGCCATTTAATGTTCATAAATACCACAATTTGCACGGAACCCTCATCCTGCGAGTTCTACTCGCGCTTGACAGGTTTTTTTACAAGGCCACAGTACAGACAATGTAGGATAGATAGTCTTAGTTTCTTATTGCTGTAAATTTGTGTCTTTTTAGGCAAGATGATGTACAAAGTCGTGTAAAATTTAACGAAATATTGTAATAAACCCTATTTAATATTTAGACAGGGAAGAATTAAATTCTTTCGTTAAAAAATATGTATATGTACATATACATATATATATATATATATATATATATATATATAAAAGCTGATAATTTTAAAAGTTTGAAAGTTCGTGGAAGAAGTGGCTGAAAAGTTTCATAACTTATCGCGTACATCACACAAAACAAGAAATATATCATTATTATAAAATTATTGTTACCATAAAAAAAGTTAAGTAATTGCTAAAAAAATAGTCGTAAATAAGAATTATAGTGCAGTTATATCAATTGTATGTTACTGAAATAAAATAATTGAAATACGTATATGATAAATAATTGCGGAGGTTTTATTGAATGTATCTGCGATGTACATTATTTATAAACTAGCTGACCCGTGCGAAGTCTTCGCACTATATCGCCATCTAATATGTTCCAAGTATACAATTTGGCTAAGATATTTGATGTGTCGCCCACAGATGGCGCTCATGCCAATTGTTATAAAAATTAATTTTTTTATTAACGAAAAGATTTTTGTCGATTTTTTTTATATCTTTCGCACAAAGTAGAAAACATAAGCTTTAAGTGGGTATTTTTTAAATTTTTTTTGGTGCAGTAGTTAAAGAGATCGAGCCGCTCGACCAAAAAACACCTTTTAGAAATAATATATTTAGATAAAAAAATTGTTGACGTTACTTATAATACTAATAATATGTTCACCATACAATTAATTTTGTATGTTATACTGTGCTTCCAGTGTTGCAGTATAAATAGCGTTATCGAATAAATGTAAGCACGCTTTTCCACTCTGCATCACACCTTGAATATGGTTTTAATCATATAAAAATGCGTATTAGCAAATCTGTAGAAATTATTAAATTGAATATTCTCTCATTCTGAAGGTATTGTTTGTAATCTAATTGTACTATAACGTGGAAGGAGAAAAAATAAGTCCCAATCAAAAAAATAAATTAAAAATCTACTAAAAATGACAAAAAAATTTCCTCAACCAAAGAAACTTAAGTGTACTTATAGAAAAACCCTGAATTTACTAGACTTGCATTACAATTTTGTTATTAGTTTGTTCCTTTAATTATTTCGTAATAAAATATAAATTCTTTGAAATTTTCAGTTTAGTATCATTAAACTGAGAAACAAAATCGATTTTTTTTGACGCCACTAAATTTGAATTCAAAGGTGCAGTTTTATTTATTAATATTTTATGCGCGATTAAAATGTCTAGACGACAGTTCCAAAACTTTACAAACAGGCATATTTATTGATGTATTCATTTGCTATCACTCCCAAGTTTAAAGACCGAGCCCATGCCTTGACACGTCTTAGTGCCTCGCAATAAAAATATTTATATACATTTTAAATATTTACCTTAGCCTCCCACAGTCGTTCACACTATCAAAGTAATCACACTATACTATACTCTCAAGATTCACATTATAAGCTTTATCTGTTTGATCATTCAACCTGGCCTTGTTCCATTCATATTTTATTCCGCATGTGAACGAAGTTACAATTTAAAATGTGATTATACGAACTTGATATCACCATTTTTGGAAGAAATTTTACTTGTATGGACGAGATTTATTTACACTCATGTATTTGCAAACATTAGAAATGTTTTATAAAATATTCCTATGAACTATATACTAACACAAAATTAGGAAAATAATTTTAGACATCTATGATCTCGCAAATCTTTTTCAACTCTGTTCTCTAGACTAGACACTGACATGGATTAAGGCTGAATAAGGTATTATGTCTTTATAATGTTTGAAATTTTATTAGTTTACTCGATTGAAAATCCTTGTCCTCGATCAATAGTCGAGTTCTTTCGTAATACGTACGTCAATATAATAATGTAGTCAAGATTTTAGTTGTAAATACATGTTATCCTAAACATTTATGAACTAAAGAGAACTTATTAATTTATAGTTTCCTGCACACGTCTTACGTTACATTTCATTTCCGGTAATTAATGATTTGTTAAATTAACCATATGTGTAATCAATATGAAGACTACTTAAGCTCAACTACTTGAAAATACTTTAATAGCTAAATTTTCATCTCATATGCTACTTTACTATATAATGCTAAAATGTGACGGGAATGACGGGTATCTTTAAAAATTTTATTTCAAATGGGCACTACAAATAGGGTGCACGGTGCAGAAAATTTATTCTTAGTCCTAATAAATGTCTGTTGATTGATAAAATTATATTATTAATTTATACACCAATATTTTTTTCTGAATATATCCGTGTGCAATATCATGTTACACGGATACATTCAGAAAAACATTTTTTTTCCAAAAACACCGTTTTGATGTATAATATATTTTTATTAATTTCCTTTCTCTATTGATATAAACTTTATTTAATCTCATTTATAACAGTTATCAAGGTTACAGAAACTGCCATGTTACACATAGGTGGTTAATGTTTTTAAGGCATTATTAAATTGTTTATAAACGGTATTCCTTTTTTAATCTCGTACCTAGTTATTTTAATACCATAATATGATACCATAATATATTTTTAAAACTTTGCAAAGGCGCTTTCTATAACACAGAAGATTTGACGAAAAAAACTTGAATTGAAGCCTGTTCTGTACTAGTGTTTTAACATATTTTATACTTAATATCCAAGAAATTCTTAACAAGTAATAATTATATATAGTTTTACAAACACATATGAGGTCATTTTAAAATATTTCCTCAACACATTTCTTCCGGAAATTCCTTTTGATAACCTTCAACCTTCAGCTTAATAGCCTAGCAAATCTCGACATCCGGTCTGTAAAGATGCGCGTAAATTTAGTCCAACAAATTGGTATGAAATTGATATAAATGAGCAAACGGAAAAAATGAAGAAACTCGATTATACTATTGCCATATATTAGATTTAATATTTTCCCAACTTAATTTTTCATTTTGTTGCTAATACACAGCTCCGTTTAAAAGGGCGTGGCACAAAAAGTGGAAATGAGTTATTGAGCTCATTAGCATAATTTCATTTGGCGAGCGAAACATGAAGTAATTAGCTGTGAAACACGAGTTTTGAACATGAATGCTTATTTCTTAACAAAAATACTGTAAAGAGCTTCTGGTAATAACTCAAATTAAAAAAGTTTGTGCGGAAAGAAAAAATTACGTATTACAAATCATTTTAACATGGACCAAATGACGTTATGTACCGAAATGTACTTATACGTTTTCTTAGTCTGTGAATCCATCAGCCTGGGTAGGCTTAATTAAAAAGAAGACGGTAATTTTTTAATTGCTTTTACGTAGAAGCGCTTGGAGGACGCTAGAGTGGTAAGTACTTTTTAAATTTTGTCACATTAATATAAACAACTTCTTTTCACACATATTTACGAATCTTTCAAGTTAACACTAAAAAAAATTTTATTTAAAATTAACATATAAAGTTTTAGAATCCCAATTCAAAATTATTCAAAAAACAATTAGTTTTAATGAATATTGATCTAATTTTATGTATTTAATTGATACATATGGCGGACTTATTGCTACGAGAGCAATCACTTACAGCCAACCATGACAACAGTTCAGCCCCATTCCGCCGTAAAATGCCTTGTGATCGACCCATCACACCACGGCGACGACATTTATACACATGTAATTATTAAACCATGCTACTAAAACTAAATTTTGCTCAAGCTAATAATATTATTTACCTCATTTTATTACACAAAATTTATTTACGAGCAACAAGTTATTTTAATGATCAATTACTCAATAAAATATTCCCAACACTAAGTCACAAACTTACAATCAAAGCACAATGTCAATTCAATTATCTTTTTGTTAGATGCGCGCGGTTTTATATAATGTTTTGACACTGGTATTGACGACATCAAAAACATTCGCCAAAATTGTAAAAACTAAATTATAGCATTTTTAAATTTTTTAATAGAATTAACGAAATGTATACCAAAATATTGCGGAGCTATTTCTACTATGTTTTTAAAAGCATATGTTTCTAATAATACTGACACCTTGTTCGCAAAAAAATACTCAGTTCAAACAAAAAAACACAATATACATCGCATTAGGGTTCATTCGTATTATTGTTACTTCATACCATGAAATATTCTTTTAAAAATTTGATTTCTTTTAATTCTTTGTCAATTTGATTACATATAAACTTGTTTAATTTTCTCATCAATAAGGTTATATTAGTGAATAAGATAATAGGTTTAGTCACAATAAATTTCTAATGGAATTTTAATATAAATCATATACAACTAAGTATTTCCCGTTTGTTTAAATATTAGCCTCAACACATAACAACATTCTGGTTAACATTGCTAATTTTGAGAATTTCTAAAACATTGTATTATACTCGTTACTTATCAAGTATAATGAAACACAATACACATAAAATATGAAGTCGGTGCAACGTTTATACTTTATTGCAATAAGTCGAAGAGTATAAGGAGAAAATAAAAAAGAAATTATTTTAATTTCTTTTAAATTGAATTCTTTGAGGGAAGTTTAATAATTCACAAATTTGCTTTGTTGTCGTTTCATGTATGTCTTTTTGCGATTTACTTCAAAGAAGTCCGTAGGGTAAAATATTCTACTGTATGTTTGTGATTATATTAATTTACCATATCGCACCATAATGGGGTAATTAACAACGATATCGTACTGTACTGAATGGTTCCAACATTTTTCTTCCTTTTTCCAATAACATGACATTTTTCTTGAAACAAATCTGCTTGTGAGATTGTAACATGTTTTTAATTCAGTCCAATTTTTAGTAAGGCGATCTTTAATATAGTTATTTTATTAAGTCGCTTTTTAAACTTTAGTACAAAAACACCCCAATAATTCTTTCCAAACTTTAAGAACCACGTTTTTTTCTAAGCCATATTCTCATTTTTCTTACTTTATCGCTCAGCTTTATCAGACGCACACGCGTGCGTGCTTACCTGCGTTATGTGTTCGTATGTGTGAGTGTGTGTTCTTGTGTCCTGCAAGCACGTATATTTGGAAAATATTTCCAACTTTATGAATACTATCAAATTTAATTGTCACAGTAAGCTGTACCATGAAAATTTCCCAATATCATTTAAAGCTGAATAAAATTTCAAATAAGGCTGCAATTTGGTGTTTTCCATGTAATATTTCACCGAAAACATTTTTGAGAATATTTTTAATTTGCAAAGCTCATTTCATGAGGAAAGCTTTTATTTTTTATTATTGGTGCCTGACAGAAATTCTAGATTAATAAAGTATATATTTACACAATAGTAAACAACCCATTAACTTAAGTGGAATGTTCGATTCAACACTTATTTTTTTGGAATCTATCCTATTTACTTTGTGACGATATTTACCGCCTCCTTGTTGTAATGTAAGAAATATATTTATATAGATATTCCATTTACCCCACTTCTTGGATTTATAGGAAAATAGAGTTCGGTTATATATGAAACAGGTCTGTGTTGGTTCGGCGATCAAAATATTATTTTCTTTTATATTACCAAAGAATAGAAAATTGAAATTAAGACATTTGAAAAAAGCACAATTCACAAGGAAAACAATGGATGCTTAAGAGTTTTATATAATATCGAAAGACTTCAAAGTAAAGTTCCCAGGGAAGAAGTACACTTTAATTTTTTTTATATTTCCCTTACTGTTAAATGGTTGTCCCAAAATATACTTACTACATATTATACCATAAATAATCTGCATCGTATAACTGGATACGTTTGTTTTAAGACATGAAGGATAAATTTATTTTATTTTAATATGAATCAAATAAAGATATTTTTTTATTACGAGCTTATTAGTTATTTTGTAAGACAATCTTTGAACGATTTTCAAGCTTTTCAACTGGACATGCTGCATCGACTTGGGAAAAGGGAAAAGTTTTCTAAGTTAAAAATCAATTTTTCGATTAATTCATTTTGTATCACTATCCCTAGTGCATCCCCAATATCCCCGAGGATTATGGACCAGTCTTTTTTGTTGGCAAATTTTTGATGTGAAAATATATTTCCAATCTATGCTATGTGTGGGGAGGTAATCGTGCTCAAAATAGACATAGCGTCCCAGTGTTTATCTCCCTTTAAAAGGAAAAAGGATAAAAATGTGCAATAATGCTACTTCAACATTTATGGCAGCCGGACGACGTAAACTGCGTATATATAAAATGAACACACGATTTCTGACTTTACGGATTCCATGTAGCAGCTAGAATCTCAGAGACTAAATATCCAACGCAAATAAACCTTTAAAAAGGAGCGGATATATTACATCGGTTCCTGGACTCCGAGTGTGTACTTCAAAAACCCAAAACTGAAAAGAATTTTAATTTTAAATAGTTTATAAATTTCTTGGTTTCTTATAATATCGCATTGCACGGGGCAACGTATAACCAATACAATCAAAAGTAAGCATGAATGCTTAGTATATAACATTCTAAGGAGAATACCATCAAAAATTCCGGACCCGGACTCAAAACCAATGCGCAATACTGTCGCGAATATTTGATGAGCCTGGGTAAAGAATGGATGTCGATTTCCCTGATGAAATTGAGAGTCTAGACAATATTGAAGATATCGGATATTGCAATTTTTTCCGTTTGGAAGTGCTCAGTTTTTTAAGATCTTCCTTTATCAATCTTTTATCTCTGGGTCTTCCTCCAAATTTTGATTCTTTCCTTCGAATAACCTCTTAACTGTTTTATTCTGATTCATTCTTTCAACATGTCCCAATCACTTGACCCGTCTCTTACTAGTTTGTATAAAATATGAATATTTTCATATTCATACACAGTATGAACTACAAACAACAAAAATCTGCTTTCTTGTTTCCACAATTGAGTCAACGTTAATGATTATGAAATCTTTCACTACGTACGCAGCTTTTTCGCATTAATCCTACAATATTATTTGGTTAACTTTCCGCCTCATTTTCTCTCTAGAACTCGATGTCTTTATAAATAGTTCCATTAGTAGATTTCTTTGTTCTGTCTTTGGACTTGAATTCAATTCGACCGACCTATTCCCGTTTAAGCTTTGCGGCTTACCTATATTTCCCTTTTATTCCTTGTCCACTCGTCGTCTATTCAATAACCAAGTGGCATTATCGGTATTTATATTTGCAATTATCTTTGCGCTATCCTTTTTTCCTTTTTCTCTCTTCTTTTACATTACAACTTGACTCTATAACTAGATCGTTCTTATCACCATCATTTTGATCTTTATATAACCTTTCTTTCGATTTTTTTTTGCGTTTTAAGTTAATTCGAAGCTTAAAAAATAAACTATATTAAGCTAAAAGGAGCCAAACGGTCTTGTTATTGGAACAAAATAATTTTATAAAGCTTAATAATGTTAAGATGAGTATTTTATAATAAATTCTTGAATTTTAATTGTACATTAAAATAAAAATAACTTCATAAAAATATAATTTATACTGCATAGTTTTTCACCTACCAACCATTTTCAAAATAATGAGTAGACTTTTTACTAAAATCTATAGAAAAACACCATCACGCGTCGATTCTTATTTGCACTTAAGTAATAATTTTTAGCATAAATATTGCACTGAATTTTGACTAGCAACGATGATCGTGTGGAATCGTCGAGAAATTAGTATTTGATATAAATAATATAAAAAGTTGTCCTCTTCAGTGATTCCCTGTAATTTAGATGTAAAATTATATTGTGAATAATTTTTTTAATAGAAAGACTATCCCTGGAATGCCAGCAGCACAAAAGTGATGTCCGTTTTTTTAGTTTCATTACAATGTACAATTGCATAATAATGAATCTTAAAACTAATATTCCTAAACTAATAATTCGATCCGAGTAAGCCAAGTGCTTTGAAAAGAAGTGTGTTAGAATGCATACTAGGCTCTAAGTGTGCATTTCAAAAACTTAAAGATACGATATTCTGAATAAGAAAAATTAGCAAAATTTCCAGATTTTTTTAAATGTCGCCATATGTAGGGGCAAAGTATAATAAGAATTATAAAAAACCTTTACTTAAATAACCACTTATTTAAATATATTAAGCTAATTTATACCTTATTCTCTTTATTTATACATTTTTAACCTCTTAGGATGAATGCAGTATATTGATACAGAAAATGAGTTAGGAAAATATCTCTGAAATTAGTCAAACTTCCGTCTGTTGAGCTCATGGTTTAAAAAAAATTACAGTCATCCAATTGAAGTAATAATAATGACGACAACAAACAACAACAAACAATGAGAAATAACACATTTATTTTTAGATTACTTTTTTACTTAAAAGTTTTCTTTTTTCCATATCTAATATTTTATTTCAGTATGTAGAATGACAAGGTAAAAGACACAAATATTGGACTATATCTCGACAACAAGATAATTCATTAAATAAATTAATAAAATTTCGGGTTGCGAGCAAAACAGAAAAAATGAGTGACTTGAAAAAATTTAATTTTCATCATAAATATGTGCAATAAAAATATATTTACGAGTATTTGTCTCGAGTGGCAAGCAAAATTAAGTAAGTTTGGAAAACGACGTTATTAAAAATGGAACTAAGCTTGCAGTTTGGAAACTCGTTTTATTATATTGAAATTTAGATTTATTTTCAAAACTGTTGAAAATTTAGGATTGTGAATATTCTTTATGATAAAAAGAACACCTATACACTGTATCCTACTACTATCAGACAGATATTACTTAGCTTATGTATAACTCATACGGCGCTCATAATAAATGTGTTTAAAAAAAGTGATAGAATGAAAACAGTACGACACAATTTCTTTAGGGTAATATAAATATATGAAGTCCGTATACCACGAATAGTGGTTTTATAGTCTTTGGATCTCTACAGCGTATATAAAGCATTATAAGTTACGTTTGAATTATTTCATTAATAAGTAAAATAGAAAAAGGAATGTAATATCTTTTCATTATTTTAATATTAATAAATTATATCAACCACTACTTTTATGCTTTCATTAACACTTACATTTATTTTACCTTAACTTAAAAAGTGGTTAAAAATAGGGCTGAAATTTAAAGAAGAAAACAATTATCTCCGATAATGTTATGCTTAAATTTTTTTTTGTAATAAATATATCAAAGGCGATTTTTCAGATAATGTTGGCAATTATTTTACAAAAAAAATTGAATTAAACACACAAATGTTCTCAACTTGCATTTTAATGAATATTTATTTAATACTTAACGCAATGAAATTGAAAAATGAATTGCCTTCTCTATCAAACCTCAAAACTGTGCTTCAAAGCAGAAATATGGCTTTTTGTAATTAACGTCTACAATTAAGCCCCTACTACTTGCAGCTTTATCAACTTCTATCTCCGCACCGTCCCAGAATCCTGTCGGTGGTGTTGAGTAATTTGCGAACTTGGCGTGGTCGGAGAAGTATGCTAAATTTAATTCAAAACTGTAACGCTAAAACTTAAAAATGGTACATATTTTGCAAATCATTGTCACCATCATCAAAATATATATATATATATATATATATATATATATATGTATGTACATAGGCACAAGGCATGCGCACGCGCACGCCCGCAAGTGCTCATGGCTAAAATCTTTCAAAGTTATCGTTTATTTTTTTTATTTATGAACATTGGAATAAAGTATTTTTAAAAAAAAAAAAACAAACTTAATTCTTAGCGATAAACATAAATAAACTTTAATCTTAGCGATAAATAAATTATTGGCAGAATTAAAACTCCAAAGAAGAATCAAAAACTAATCGCAACCAAGAAATATTTATTCTTGACTAACTTAAGTAATTTATACTTAACTTACCGCAAACTAGAATATTGCATATCATCTAATAAAACACGATAATAAGTTGCCAGGTACTTTGAAACATATTTTCGTGAAATGAATTTGGAACTTGAAATCCTTCTCTGAACGTTATATGGCATAATCCAAGTTTCACGTTTATACGCCATTCTCATTCTGGGAAAATGAGTGTGATCGAAAAATAGACAAACACGTGAGTAATCTTGGGTTCTTCTGTTTTCCTTTTTAGAATGCGTTGGTTACTTTTTTCTTTTTAGTTACGAAACTCTGAATATGACATTTGTACTTTTGAAAACACAATGGATAATTTGGCTGTTATATAAAATTTCTAAGGCAAAATTAGATAAACAGCGATCCCAAACACCAAATTTATCTTAATATTTAAACCATAATTTCATTCTATTCGAATAGCCGATAGTATTGACATAACTTAGAAGATAAAATTTAGCTTAATCAAGAAAAGATAAGTTATTATAACTCTAAATATATTACTGTCAAATAACTACTTATTGTTCTCTCTACGATGAAAATAAGTAAGCCTGGTAGAACTAGTAATGTGCGGATTCCGGTCACACTTACTAGTTATATATAAAATATTAACTCACAATGTGCGGATTCCATCCATACTACTATTTACTTGAAAAGTTACAGAGTATATACTTTAATAACATTTTTTTTTATTAGCTCTGCAAATAAATTGTTCAGTATAAAATGGTGCAACGAATATTTTATTTACCTCTGTAAGAATGTTAAATTGAGTTACTTACCGGATGCCACCATCCTGATTTTTTTGGATCACAATTTTTTTCATATTTTGAACATGTATTTGGGTTACAGGGATTTTACACAGGGTGAGTTACAGGGAACAAAACACTTCAAAAGATGTCAAGATATTTAGGGTTTAATTTTAGAAGACTTTCCAACAACACGGAATGGAATTGGTCCTTGCGAAAAAAAATGTCGCTATGTGTGAAATATGTAAAAAAATAATTTGTTTCAGTACGTTCGTGAAATTCATCCATATTTCAGTATAAACTTTAAACTACAATAGAAAAGAACGGAAAGACTGACAAACGATTTTGATATAATTATGAAGATTTGGTTTTGACCATCTAGTTATTGAACTCTAAAAAAGAATAAATGTAATAATTAAAAAAAGAGAAAGTAGATACTATTATGATGGTAATTGAAAAAAAAATCTAAATTCCCGTCCACCAGATTTTTTTAATATAAATCTAAAAGAATTGAAATTAATTTTCAACCAGTTTTCTTTATTTAATTGAAAAAATATTTGTGTTAAAAATTGTTTCAAGTACTTTTAAGCACTGCACGCGCACATGTTCACATACAAACATGTTTTGTGATATTATATTTTTCCGTCAGAAAACCAAGTTAATTTTTTTGAAATAATATAACTAAAATAAAAAGCCTAAATGCACTTTTAAGTCCTATTACATAAGGTATATTAAATTATATTCAAGAAAAGTTTTAAAATATTTCGATAACTAGATGTCAACCAGACTCAAAACAAAGGTCTGAAATAAACGTCTGTCGTAAGCGAAGCCGCAATGTTCGAAAATATAATTTCTAAACTCAACTAAAAAAGTAGGTTCAAAAAATTCTAGCAACGCTTCTTGCCTCTATTTATGACCCTTGTAGAAGATTTAAAAAAATTCATACACAGTTTAAATTAAACCAAAATGTTTCACTCTTTTTTATTTAACTTTTACTGATGCTACAAATTCTTCAATAACTTTCCAATTATTTGCAGATTCTGCCAGCCTTCTTCAGATTCTCATGCCTATCTTCTATAGCCTCGTTTCCATATTATTAATTTTTTTTGCTTGGTATTCAGGACCTTCTTCAGAGCTCTCTGAAACTCATTCCTTGGACGTATCCGAGTGACTTTTGTCATTGTATTATCATGCCAATCGACAGGCAACCCGAAAAGAGATGTTACCTCCACTTTAGTTCTGATTGTACATTTCTGTAAACAACTTCATGAATTTTGATGGAAAATAATTAGGCGTCCATGCTTGTAATTAAATAAATTACTGACACCCTATGTCTGCGTGATGTCTACAAGTAAATTACCTTTCCCAAAAAAAGGCCAATTTGAATTTAAAAAGACACAATTCTTTGTGTTTCTTTATTTAATTTAATACATGGATTTTTTTTAATAACTCATAATTAACTAATTTGCGACAGTTAAATTATAACCATACCTTTAATTTGCACTTAGCAACGGTTTGAAAATAAAAATTAATCTGAAATTAAATGACTCAAAAATAGAAGAGTTTTTCGGTATCGATGCAAGCATCGAATTACCTTAAAAACAAAATTCGTGTAATCTCGTTTTTTCAGCAGATAATTTTCTCTTTTATTTAGTCATAAATTTAATTTCGGTGCTAAATATATGACATATAACGCCCAGTCATATTTCCTATGATGTTAAAGACACTTTATACTTTTAATGATGCGTTATTAACACACCACCGCCAATTTTCATACTCATAAATTTTTTTTGGTGATAATTTTCCCCCATCAACATGACAATTTAATATTATGCCTCTATGGCGAACATTGATATCACTAATCAATGGTATTCTGCGGAATGAAAATAGTGAAAAACATATCAGTTTCAATGTAGTTAGCGTTATTATTCAATATTGTAGAATGTATATTCCTTCACCTTACACAACATTTATTTATATACTTATCCATCACACAAATAACATTTTACGATTATTGTTTTTTTAATACCATCAATATGTAATGATTTTATTCCGAAATAATCTAACCAAATATCATGTAATTATATGACTTCCTCCTACATGTTTTACTTATGTTATCACTGCTTCATTTGTTTTTAGCTCAACATTATACCAGGTACTCCACGTTCTCCTGATGATTTTATCGCGGTAAATATATAATTAGATTTTTTTTTAAAAGTTTACGAATATAAAATTGATTATCGTTTAAGGGTTTTAAATGGCGACGGATTATAAATTTTAAATTGACCAAATATTTTTGATAACATTAAGAGAAAAGTTTAAATTTAACTATTTCGACAATACAATTCACGTAGACATTCAGAGATTCATAGACTGGACTGGAGATACCAAATGAATAAAATGACGTTTGTGGTTAACTTCACGTCTTGTTACAATTTTCTCATTTCGACACATTAAAAAGTAGCAAAGCATCTGTGTCGGTATAATTGGACTCGTTCTAGCTTTGCTCAGGTAGAAACGAACCATAACTATATTTTATCTAAACCGCTTCATTTATTAGTAGTTATTTACTATTCCTTTAATAACACTATTCATAACTGCTATTTTTTTATATAGTATTGCAGAACGAATGAGAAAATTTAATTATGTGCAGAACTGTATGGCCCAAGGTTGTAATATAAATCGCTCATAGCAAATAATTAGCCATACTCAAATCTTGTAACGTTTCATTAGGTTTTAATTTCGAGCGCAATTCGTTCCATCATTATTTTGATAAGCTATAACGATTCTATTTGGTTAATTAAACGGCATTAAACTTAATTAACATATTAAGGCATTAAAGTTTTTACAGGTTTTCATATTATCTATAAAAATTACATTCATATTTTAATATATAACTAAAAAGGTTTAAAATTTTAACTTAAAATTTTAAGCCACACTCAGCACGCTTTGATTTTCTTCGCTTAAATACGTAAAAGTTACATATTAAATTCTGAAGTACAAAAAAACTTCTCTTTATAAGTTAGCATAATTAATGCATATTTAATAGCTGCATTATAATAATATGATATAAATATTTAAATTACCGTGTAGATGTTTGTGCACTAAATAAACAGACGCACAATCGTTTCGAGAATATTCCACAGAACTGTCCATCAGGCGAATAAACCCAATGCGCCATCATACGCACGGAAACTCGTAAGCAGGTGACAAATCAAATGAAAACTCGCAAGTAAGAAAAAAGGCAATTTAGTTCGTCAGCTGTAATGAAAGGCCGTGTTGGGTGTTGGCATTATGAAATTGTTGATAATTTATTTAAATAATTTTAACATATAATTTAAATTCCCTATCCGAATGTAATTTCAGTTGAATTTGGTTATTCCGGAATAGACTAGATTTTACATTTTCTGTATGTATTCTTGTCGGTTTTATTTGTTTATTTTAATTGAAATTTCTATGTCAAAAATTAATATGGAGAAGGACATGGAATTGATAAAACGTTATGCGTCACGAAACGGATGCGACGCATGCGCTGAAATACTTTAGAAATGGTAGTATTTTCGAGTATACATAAGAGCGGTGAATAGTTTGAAGTGAGGACAAGCTGACGGGGAGCGAAAAAATGTTGAAAATCTCCTAAATTTACATAAGTTATAGAGATTTAAACTAATTATATACGCAAGGACAGCTGTACTCTATTTTAACATTATTTTTATCCTTGCTCAGTGTATTCTATAAAAACGAATGTGATTCCTACCATATTAATGAGTATTTAGTTGACTCATTAGTTTTAAATAATTTTTTATTAATTACTCAAAACTCATTTTAATTTATTTCCAAGATGTTTCACAAAATTAAAAATTTAGGGGTAGTCAACTACCCTCTTCGAATGACTTGTTTTTAACGGCGACTTCCTCTCATGGATAAATTATATTGTTATAATATTTACAGATAATTCGTAAAATATATAACGAGTAGACCAGCTATGCACTAACTTTTATTCAACCAATGCAACTGTATTACCAGATAAACAGTACTATTGGAGAAACTAATGTACAGACGGTGACATTTTTATCTCGGGCCACTATTAACTTTGATTAAAATTATGTCAGGATATAAAATATTTGTGTAAAATTCTTGTGAACACTTCTAATTTACAACGGTTTATTGTGGGATTCCTTTGTTGATAATTCCTTTCGACGCTTTCTCATTTATTTCATCCACTTTCCCCGTCCTTTTCATTTTACCTTTGAAGTTCTCGTGTCTATTTTTTTTGGAATTTTAAAAGGACACATTCCGTGAATGATTATATTAGATAACATAAGACTTTTTCCACACGAAATTGTTGGAAAGTACTAGAAGAATGTAATGGAAGTCGGCAATAAAGTTTTCTAGATTATCCTTGAATCGCAGTATCGATTCTTGGTGAAAGGATTGGTAATTAAAACCTGATTACCTAACTGAAAACTATAGGTGCAAGTATTTGTTTACGAGAACATTGAGCATTACCCGGAAAAAAAAGAAAATTTTTTTATTTTTCCGAAAACGAACGAGGTTTTATATAACCATCTTATGTGAATGAAGCAATTTTATCTATTTATGGCATTACTTTATCTCTCTTCAAATCTGATTAGGCTTAGGAAATAAAGTTCATATTTCAAAACCCTCATTTGTTTTCTTGGAAGTACCTAACGTATATTCTTGAAAATGTAGCAACATTGTTTAATTGTTTGAATCTATTTCAAAACAAATTTATATCATTTCTAGACCACTTTTAAGTATTTGTTTTAATAATTTATTAGACATTTTCTTCGCATTCTTTTCTCCGAGCTTTATTTCTCACTACATTCTTGATATTTCTTCCTTCTGTGTATATGTTTTTCCTGTATACATATATGTTACTCATTAACTGGTTCTCACCGCTGCATTAAAACTTGGTAGAACGGACAATTTTTTATTCCTCAATCAAACGTTTTTCAATATTACTTGTATTAAGTAATATAATAATGCAGTTCCAGTTTCCAAGGTTAATGAATTTCCCTTAAAATTCTATTCAACCAGCAGTCTTGCCCTTTTACGATTATTTATTTCACCCTTTAATGTATCGGAAAATACTGTCTTGACCTTTTTAACTAAACAACCTTCAAAAAGTTCGTTTTCCGAAGGTTAAATACCGGTCCGCGTTCAGTATTCTGCTTTATTTATCTACAACTGATTACGAATACTCTATTTTAAGTGGTCTTAAAAATAACCGAAAAAATAAGCAAATCGATACAATTATCATAATTCGTGACAAAATGACAATCGAGTTGTAATTTTGTGTTTTTTTCATGCATCAATAGCACGCACTCTCCATCATTATTTCGAACTTCCGACTATGATGAAATGAAACTACGTGATGTAGTATTATTTCTACTATCTTTAATTTCTTTACCACGACCTAGGTTTCGTTGTATTACAACATCTTCAGGTGGGATATTAGCAAAGATCTTTGCTAATATCCCACCTGAAGATGTTGTAATACAACGAAACCTAGGTCGTGGTAAAGAAATTAAAGATAGTAGAAATAATACTACATCACGTAGTTTCACTAATTGTGGATAATTATAAGGTTTATAATTGGTTTTTCCACCGGGCATATATATTACTTAGTCCTCTATTACAGTTATGTCTTTTAATGACCAAACTCTCTATCGTATACTTAGAATGCATGTGTTTATTTTCTGCTACAATGGGTCTGGTTATAGGTTTTATGTTAAATATATCGCTATTGTCCGTTTCATAATACCAAATGGCTCAGAATTAGAAACAAATAATTCTTTATGGCCTTAGTTAGATATCTTTTCCTGTAAGTTTACTCTTAACCGTTTCAGTGACTATTCTTTTGTATTCATCAGACAGGGTTTTTATTACAATATTGTCTAAACAATTTAACTGATGATATTAAAAGTGTTGGTAGAGTTTATTCGATCCCATATTTCCTAACTTTTCTGTGTCATTTACAGTGCAGTCACCAGGTTTTATTATGCTTTTTACTACACGTATTTCCTACATTTATCTAACACTAATTTTATGTTTAGGTCTTTGCAGAATCTTATGGCAGTTTTCATTCATTTCTCCCTAATGTCGCGGTATTTTGGTCTCGTTTTAAATATTTAAGATAGGAAGATGAAATTTTGTGCTATAAAAACGATTTTATACCGGTCTGAACTTTATGAGGGTCGGACGTCGCGAATTGCACATAAGCAAAGTAGATTCATGATGTTCAACCAGTAATATTGAAATTTTTCAGAGAAATTCAAATAATAAGCCCCACGTACTTTACTTTTTTTAAATATACTTTTTCAATAAATATAACATTTTACTTAATTATAATGTATTGCACATTATTGAATCAAACTTATCAATTCATCGCACTTGCTCAACCGCAAACTCACCTTAAAAATTGATTCCCATGTTAATTTTTAACCTACCCTATCCATTCTTCTCTTCTATTGCCCTATCGTATCTCTCTTCCTTATAAATGGTAATATTGAAATTACTTGATCATATACTATAACAATTTGTTACATTTACAATTTTGAGAGAGACTTTTGAAGTACAATAATAAATTGGCACATCGCAGTAAGTCCACGCAATATTTGCATGTGTTTTGGAGTTCTACAATAAACACTATTATTATATTGAATATATTTGGCGTTAAGTTTGTAGAAATTCATTATTCACAATTGATTGAAACTACGTGATATAGTATTTAATTGTGACTATTGTTATAAATGCAAAAGTGAGTTTTGCTGTCTATTAACCTGTTATTCTCAATCAACATATATGAAATATTTGTACAAAATGTAACACTCTTAAACAAATAACAAAATAGAGGTGTACTTGCTAATTACTCCCTATGCGCCCTTTACCTCGTCAACCATCACCTTGCATATAGTGGTTGTGCAATAAATTCACCTAATGTTCGTATGTGTACTTGAAAATCCATAATGCACACTAATATTATAAATGTAAAGATGAGTTTACCTGTCTGTCGAATGTGTGTAAAGTCTTCTTTGCCATATTATTAAAAAAAATTTAATTGAACTCAAATTGCAGAGTGCGAATATAAGCGAATATTAGGTTGGGAATAAACGAATATTATTCGCACTCAGCAAAGTATATAATTTTGATAACGTCATAATAAATTTTACATGGCGAATACTTCAAAATGGCGGATTATTTTTTATTCAGGACTTTTTTTAATGTGAATACAAAATGAAAATTATTGGTAAATATAATACATACGTACATATATATATATATATATATATATATATATATATATATATATATATATATATATACATATATATATATATATATATACATATATATATATATACTACATCACGTAGTTTCATTAATTGTGGATAATTATAAGGTTTATAATTGGTTTTTCCACCGGGCATATATATTACTTAGTCCTCTATTACAGTTATGTCTTTTAATGACCAAACTCTCTATCGTATACTTAGAATGCATGTGTTTATTTTCTGCTACAATGGGTCTGGTTATAGGTTTTATGTTAAATATATCGCTATTGTCCGTTTCATAATACCAAATGGCTCAGAATTAGAAACAAATAATTCTTTATGGCCTTAGTTAGATTTCTTTTCCTGTAAATTTACTCTTAACCGTTTCAGTGACTATTCTTTTGTATTCATCAGACAGGGTTTTTATTACAATATTGTCTAAACAATTTAACTGATGATATTAAAAGTGTTGGTAGAGTTTAGTCGATCCCATATTTCCTAACTTTTCTGTGTCATTTACAGTGCAGTCACTAGGTTTTATTATGCTTTTTACTACACGTATTTCCTACATTTATCTAACACTAATTTTATGTTTAGGTCTTTGCAGAATCTTATGGCAGTTTTCATTCATTTCTCCCTAATGTCGCGGTATTTTGGTCTCGTTTTAAATATTTAAGATAGGAAGATGAAATTTTGTGCTATAAAAACGATTTTATACCGGTCTGAACTTTATGAGGGTCGGACGTCACGAATTGCACATAAGCAAAGTAGATTCATGATGTTCAACCAGTAATATTGAAATTTTTCAGAGAAATTCAAATAATAAGCCCCAAATAGAATACATACGTACATATATATATATATATATATACATATATATATATATATATATACATATATATATATATATATATATATACATATATATATATATATATATATATATATATATATATATATATTGGGAAAGAATAACTATTTATTTAATCACGAAACATATATTAGATCTGGTATTTTGCTTAATAAATTCCCCTTTTAACTACCAGCTGTGTCTTAGCTGGCCATACATATTTTGTTGCAGCCTCATCATTCTGGTGTGTATACATTCGATTAAGAATTGAGGTCACTCATTCGAATATTAACTAAGATGAACATTTCTAGAGAGCCTTAATTTTTAAGGTAATATTAGAATATTTTACTTGGAGTGTAACCTCAATGGTCTTGTTTAATAAGCATAAAGTGGAATGTTAGAAGCACATACATTTATATGTTAAATAAGTACAGACTAATATAACGATTTGCGCCACGAATTATATTTATTAATGTACAACCATTTAAGTGACTTTGGATACTAAATGCGTTAACCACAGGATATTATAATATTATTTAAATATGCCAATTGTAATGGAGTTCTTGACTTTTACGACTTTTCTGTGTTGTAATTTTTCGCAAGCATGAGTCATTATTTACAGCACTATGGAATGTATCAAAATAACCCTATGTATATAATAAATCTGAAACTTTGTCTGTTTGTTAGTTTGTCTGTCTTTCGCGCATAAACGATTCAACTTTTTCTTATTATTTTTGCACATAGATCAAAACATAAAACCTATATTAAAAGTAATAAAACAAAAGTTAAATATGTCTCCTTATTTGTTTCTTGGTTTTTTACACGGGAACAGCCTAACAAATTACAATAGAATTTTTCAAGTTGATATTACTTATATTTGATTCAAATATAGGTTTTATATAGTTATGCTATTATTTGTAGGAGTAGAGCAGTGAAAAAATTATTTGCGCGCACGGAATACTGAATGCGTTGCTATTACTTTAAGTTTAAAAATTGGGAATATATTCAACTTTACAAGTCAAATTCATGGGTTAATTGCACGGCATTTAAATGCAGACCATCATTTCATGAAATGCGCGGTGGTCGCCCTGCGCCACAATAGATGTTAAAAGTCAGATTTAGTAAATTATAAGCAAATTATTATTTATTTATTAACTACGTAAGCGGCTCTATTTAAACCTATAAATATTTTTTAACAAAAGATTTCATATTTTCGTAACACCAGGCCAGCATAATCGGGGCAAAAGCTGGTACCATAAAATACAAAATATCCAATATATCCTAATATACTCTGCTGAGGCATATTTTTATAATAACTTATCGACTGATATTTATATTTTTTATTATCTACCAAGATCGTATTTTTGAGTGACTGTACTTGACGAATACTAGATTGGCAATAGATGATTCGAAACTACGCTATTTCGTCATGAAATTGTGATAATTATGTCGATTTTGGCTTACTTTTTGGCTGCTTGTTTTTCAGACCACGCACGATAAAGTTTTTGTAATTATTTCAGCATAAATAAAACATGATTCAAATAATGGAAGCGGACCGGCATTTAATCTTAGAGAAACAAATTTTCGAAGAGTTATTTTGGTTAAAAAGATGATCAGAGCAATTTTCTGTAACTTAAAGGGTGAAATAAACGATTCTAAAAGGGCAATTCTGTTAATGAGTAGCATTTTAAAGGAAATTCTTTTACAGTGTAAATTTTAATTGAACTAGTTAGTAACAAAAATATTAAAAAATATTTAACTCAGCAATTAAAAAATGTTCATTTCATCAAGTTTTGGAAACGTAGTTAATGAGTAACCTATATGTATAGAGGAAGAACCTATATAAAGGAAGAAGAAATATCAAGAATCTAGTAAGAAATGAAGCTTGGAGAAAATAATGCGAATAAAAAGTTTGATAAATAATGAAAACAAATATTAAAAGTGGTCTGGAAAGTATGGAAAATTTGTTTGGAATAGATCCAAACGATTAAAAATATATTGCTTCGTTTTCAAGAATATGCGTTAATAACTTCCAAGAAAACAAATAAGATTTTTGGAATAAGACGAATTATTTCCTAAGCCTAGTCAGATTCGGTGCTAGATAGAATAATGCCATAAATAGATAAAGTAGCATGTAATAAGTCGTATGTTTACGGAAAAATAAATACATTTTCTCTCTTTTTCCGAGTAATGCTCCATTTTCTCATAACGAAAAATATTAACACACATATTTTTCGTAAGGTAATCAAGTTTTACTTACCAAACTTTTCAATGAAAATGGATATACTGCATTTCAAGAATAATCTAGATAACTTTATTGCCGGCATCCACTAAAATGCTTTTAGTGTTTTCTAATAATTTTTTTCTCTCTAATATTCTTTCAGGGAACGTACCCTTTTAAAATTCTAAATAAATAAACACGAAAGCCTTAAAAGTAAAATGAAAAGGACGGCGAAAATGAATGAAAGTATTAAGAGAGTATCGAAAGGAATTATTAATAAAAGAGTCCAACAATAAACTGTTGAAGATCAGAAATATTCGTTCATCGGAGTTTTACACTAATCTTTTATATTCTGACATAATATATAATCAAAGTTTAATAGTGGCTCGAGATAAAAATTCTACTTATGTACATTTATTTCGTAAATAATATTCCTTATCTGGTAATAGATTTGCTTTTGTGAAATAAAAGTTGGAGCATAGCTGGTCTACTCGTTAAATATTCTTTGAAATATCTTCAAGTATTATATCGAGGGATTTATCAGTCTGAGAAAGTCGCCGTTAAAAATCAGTAATTGAAAAACGAAAGTTGACTATTTCTAAGTTGAAAATAAATTAAAACATGTGCTGAGAAAAAAATATAAATTTATAAATAACTAAAGTCAACTAAATTTAAAGGGAATGGTAGGAATAAGCCTCTCATTCGTTCTCGTTCAATACAGTGAATATTCCTAAAAATGAGGTCAAAACCCAGTGCTGCCATCCTTGTTTAAACTATTAGTTTAAACTTCTACAACTTGTTTCAATTTTAAGGTTTATTCAACATTTTCCCCCTCTCCTTCAGCTCGTCATCACTTCAAACTATTCACTGCACGACGTTCCGTATACTCGAATCTGCTGCTATTCGTGAAATATACCAATGCATAAGTCGCATCCGTTTCGTCCCGCATAACGTTTAATTAATTCCATGTCTTCTTACAAGTTAAATTTCTACACAGAAATTTCAATTAAAATAAATAAATAAATAAAAATAATAAAAGTCTTGTCTATCTAAGAGTGACGAAATTAAACTTATTGTCATATACGAAAAGAGAACTTAAACTATGTGTTAATAATAAATATTTAAATTATCGACAATATCATGAAACGTAAGTTCAAAAGCAAAACATATCAATTATCGATATCTTATATTATGAAACATCAATGCACGTGACCACCGTCGAACTGGCCAACTTCGATCATTTGTTTCGAGGGCTTTTGCTTCCAGCTGATGAACTAAATTGCCCTTTTTCTGAATTGTGAGTTTTTATTTGATTTATGTCACCTGTTTACGAGCTTTCCTGAATACAATGACGCATTGAATTTATTTGATTTTCGGCTGAAAGACAATTTTGTCGAATATTGCAGAAACTGATGTGCATATGTTATGTTTAGTGCACAAACATATACACGGTAATTGAAATATTGTTTTGTTATTTCAAAATATTTATTGGTAATTATCTAATTATAAGAATACCAGTGCTTTTTTTTTTTAAATCAAACGTTCGTTGTTCGAGTGAGTTCTAATTAAATAAATTATCATAATATTCTGTGACGATAACGTCTGGAAGCAAGTATATTTTTATATATTTAACTTTCATCAAAAAAATAATACTGGTACGCGGTAGTCCGCTACCAAACTCCGAGCTGTATTGTAAGATACTTCACCTTTTATCCGAAGCACTTTGCAGTTATTTTGTGTCCCATATATCTCACCTCGAATGCAGGGAAAAATAATTCCAGGAACTGCAACGATAGTCTTTTATCTTTAGTACTTTCTGCGATATTTATTACAAAATATCATAAATTTCGTAGCTTCTTCATTCACTTGATATTAAGACACTCATTGATAAATCGTCAAAATCTAAGGGTTATTTCGAGAAGAAATAGAACGTTACATTATGTTACACATGTAGTATTTAAAACACCAATGAAGGGATAATTGCGAGAACTAATAATTATTAGATAAAAGAAGAATAATTTTTTTCTTATTTTATCGATGTACATGTCTGATAGTTATACGTGTATTGGAAGAAATAAGAATTATACCTTTTTGTGGCCGTTGATTCACACAATGATATATCAGAACTTTTTATGGCTGTAGATTCACACAATGCTTGTCACTATATAAAAGTATTGTTTTATGTCGCTATATAAAAGTGATTTCTTCACCTTAAGCTTCTTGTTATTTGTGACATTTAAAAACTTCGATAAAAATTTGATTTGAAAAACTAACATTTCGGATACGAACAACGAATTTAGTTTGAAAGGAGTTGGAGAACTAAAAATATTATGTTGTTTAGTTTGGAATAAGTAGAAAACTATTTTGATTCCATTGATGATATTTTTACCTTTATGGAATCAATTGGTTCATTTTTATACCATGATAGAAGGTATATACGGTGAAAAATACAATTCTACTATGATAGTACCATACCATTGATGAAAACTTTGCAAGCAAGCTTTAGAAAGATAGTCATCGATATTCGTTAGTTCTGAACGAATCGGCCAAGTGGATGCTGAATAGAATCATATTATGTTCTGTTGCAATCGGTCTCGGGCATTAATTATGGTCACGCAATATTCAAATTATTTGACGTGTGAATATGCATATTTTAGAAAAAAAACCGTGATTTGACGAAACGAGATTTGAGTTTAAGCTACTGTTTTATGTGTAGTATGTTTAAAGACTAATAACCTGGTTTGGAAAAGGGAAGCTTATTTTGTTAAAAGACTTTTGGAGCTGTAATTACAATGTACACGAGCTGAAGATATAAGTAGGAAATTATATATTGAGGCAAAGAAAATGAGACTATTTCTGCTGTTAATTAATTATGTTTTAAAACGTATAAAAATATTATTTATAAATTGTAAATGCTAAAAATCTGTTCCAACTTACTCATAGGAAATTTGCATTTTGTATGGCGGTGCATGTCCTCACCTCTGTAAATCAATTCGGCTTTTGCATGAAATTGCGTACAAGTGTAGCATTTTGTACAATTTTAGATGACGCATACTTCAGCGGGCGAACGCATGTTAACGAAGAATTTGGCATCTATTGCGCCGGATAAATGCTTCTTAACCGTTTGGATAACTATTTGGATACCCACCAACGAAATGAGGTCGGATATTGAATACTATTCGATATCCGACGTCATTTCTGATCAAGAAAATGTTCTCCAACATCCCTATTCTTCTGCAGCCCATAGCGTGCTTACGCAGTTTATCAAATTTTGCTGAAACTAAAAGCACGCGTTTGAATGCTTTTGTAGCTGAACGTAATTGATTTACGTAAGTGCGGCTAAAATCATCCTGTAAATTATGAATTGATGCCGACTAATATGATTTGCCCATAATTTTTCATTAAGTCATTTCTTTTTTAACATAGAACAATGTCGAGCTATTTACGAAAGTAAGTGTAATAGCAAGTTATCTTATTTGAATCCGATAATTGTCGTCAGTTTAAACGCATTTCTTTATAAAAATATTTTCCAAAATTCAATTGAGTATCCCATGGCCTTTGGAATTATTTCGTTGCATATTGCTTTGAGGTACATAATAATTTTATATTTTCAGATTTAGAATACCCTAATATTCTTGAAATAGGATTTATTAAAATGAAATCTGTGATCTAAAAAATTTGGAAAATACTTATTTGATTGGAACCTTATAAATATCTGGAAATTTTGTTAATATATAAATGGTATCTACTAGTTAAATCGATAAAGAAATTTTGAAAATCTAACCAAAAATTATATTTTTCGTACACTCAAAAGTTGATTGTAGGCTGCGAGCTTTTCACATATCACATTGGAAAAATAACTGTCGCGTTGTTGTTGCTATTACCACCTTGTTTGACAGTTTATATGCTGGAGGTTAAATATTTGTTGCGTGATCGGTAAAACACCGTTCTTTGTGTTTTGTTGTAGCTCGCGATTTTATATGTGTAAGAAATTAATATTGCTTGATTGCGGACTTATTGCTACGAGAGCAGAGATTGCTACAAATTACAACCAAACTTAATCGCAATACAGCCCCGCTCGACGAGCGGCCGGGAATCGAACCTGGGTCTCCACGGTGTGTCACGCCGTCAAAGGCCGTATGCCTTGTGATCTACCTAACACACCACGGCAACGACATTTTACATGCCACACACGACAATTTATATACCAAGAAAAACCTACGATAAGAAAGGTTAATTTAAACTTAATTTTTGCGGCATGAACTTCATAAGAACGATTTAATAAAATCACATTAACTTTCTCAACTTAAAACTATGATTGTTAGAGAATTTAAATTCAATGTGTTTACAAAGTTTGACAAACTAAAACTTGTTTAATTATGCGGGTTATGTTTTAATTTAAGAAATATCGAATTTTTTTGGAGTGTTAACTGTCAATATTTTTTACAGAATACTGTCAATATTCTTTTATTGCTTATGTATTTTAACAGCTTAGTCGAATTTTATCACTTGCTAAAACGGATCTTGTTAAGGTAGGAACAAATTTCAATTGGAAATATATTTTTGGAAAAGCACTTTCCATTTCCGTGTCCATATTTGTAAAAAACAAAAAAGTTGATAGTATTTTAACTGGTTATTTTATTATTAAACAGTAGGTATTTGAAATATATATCAATTTGGTAATTTAATGGGAATTGGCGTACATAAAAAAAATTAAGTTATTATAAATATATTGTTCATGCTTTCCTTCACGATTTGCTTGTAAATTATTCTTTTTTAATAACGATGACGATAATATTTAAAATATACGCTATTTTTATTTTTTTCTACTTTCATTGACTGTTTCAGTGATGCGATAATTCAGTGGTTTGATGTTATGTCAATCGATCATATTTAATATAGTTTAAATGTAAAATCCATATATTTATCTGTGTAACCCATTGTTGTATATTTTATACTTTATGAACATTTTGTATCAATCTTCAAATTAGGCTTCGGTCTTTTGGGAAAATTCGAGAAAAGAATATTTACGCTGTTTAGTTTTGCTGTAAAATATGACATTAAAATGTTTATTACCGTCCAGTACTAAGCCAACATAGAATATTTTAAATTCACATTAAAAAAGCAAATAGATCTTTCTACAGCTGTTACTAGCAAAAATGAAAAACTTGAAAAATTTAAGACATATATCCATATATTACTGGCTCTAATTAATTTAACATATTTTTGCTAAACAAGTATCAAAATGATATTATAAATTTAAAGTGTCCAATATTTGCGATCGTCAATCTGTTAAAACCTATGTGATATTATTGACTCATAAGAATAATCCATAAATATATTGCTATATTTCAAATTTAAACCGTCAAGTTTTTTTCAATTTATATTATGATAAGTTATAAGATAAACAACACATGACACGAATGAGACTTGCAATTATTCATAACCGTTGTCATAAAACTGTCATGTTTCATACAGGACATTTTAATGAAAAATAAAGCCATCTCAGAAAAATTGCGATGATGATCTGGGAGAGCTTCTAGAAAAACAGCGGCGTTCCGCTAAACAATTTTCTCCACCATCATGAGCAGTCGATAAATTTATGCTTTAGCCGTCGTATAATACTTTCTCATTATGGAGGCATATAAATCTGTGAAAAGGTAGATAAGTTAATGTAAAAATAAAACTAAGAGTTAAAACTCTGGGGCAAAGCGTACCTAAAATATCATATAACTTTGAGCTTTCCACTGCTGGTGTAAAAAAATGGAGGTGCTTTGCGCGATGTAAATTCTGAAGGCATTATATTAAAATAAATCGGTAATTTGTTTATGTGTTTATTTTTTAACGTTTTTTGACTTACGTTTCAATTTTCTTCATTTATTTTAGATACATCTTTTTAAATTGTATGCTTTGAGTTATTGCAGTCTGTATTAACAACGTTCCCATACTAATAATATTAGGACGAGCAAAGTGAGTCTTGGTACTTGACACATTTTACTTTCACACTTTATAAAAATATTATTTGCTATCTAGGCTTGAAATTAAAAATAGTTATATAGGTATTAAGGATGAAAGCTAGGTATGTCATACATAAAATATTATACACACACACACACATACACAGACACACACACACACGCGCGCACACACACACACACACGCGCGCGCGCTCGCACACACACACACACACACACACATATATATATATATATATATATATATATATATATATATATATTAAATTACTTAATGACTGATCTTGTTACTACAATGTCGAGCCATTGTATGTATTGAAAAAGAATATTAGAGACGGAGAGGGAAATTTTCTGAGAAGAAAAGTAAATAGAAGATAAATATATTATTTCTTTGTACGCTGTCGTCATTGTTATTCATTAAATGGATATTTATAAATGGTAATTAGAAACTCATTACATCCAAAAATATCAAGTTTCGTTTTGCCTCGGTTCGTTTATTAAATATCACCTGTACATATGTAAATTCCAAGAATAACTACAATTATACTAAATCCCATTCTCGTAAACACAAATTCTATTTTATATATATCAAGTTTTCTAAAATATCTGTCAGTTAGTTTATCACTACATATTTTGAAGGTTTTGGGTGAGAGCTATATATAGCTATACAAAAAGCACAGTATCATATATTTATTTTTAATGTTTTGTAATAAACAAACAATAGTAATTTTATTATTTCTATATTCAGTACTAAAATAAATAAATGGACATTTTCATGTAAAGTGAAATTATCAAAAGGTATTTGATAAACATGAAAGAGGTAACTTACAGTATTTTGTTTTCACGAACACTTTAACGAGATTAGTAAATCTTGAAAATAATAATGAAAATTCGCTGACATTTACGCTGCGGTAGGCGGTGAGTCCAAAGTATTATTGTATTAAGGAAAATAAAAATATTAACTGCAGTTTAAATACATAGACTTCAGTATAAATAAGCAATTTAATAATCTTATTATAATGAAACTGAACTGCTTTGCTAATATTGTTATGAAACTAAAGCGCTAAGGATGGAAAAAATAAAATGTAGGAGAACTTAGAAAATTGGGTGTCTTCAAACGGAAAAAGGAATTCCAGTATTGGACACTACTTCAGTTTTTTTCATATAAACATCAGTGATATGTAGACTGTCCGTCTCTACTACATGTGCCATGCGCATACATTAGTAATGAAATCCATAGGGGCGCTTACGTTTCCCTCATTCATGCAGAACTACGCGTTGCTTTTTGGTCCGGATTAATCGTTTTTGGTGCCATTTCCCTTGAAATTTTATGAAATATGTATTCGTGCCTGATTTTTTTTATTATGGTTGTTCTTTGATTTTCAAACTACCTCTAATTCACACTCTCGTAACTTTTAAAATTTTTGAGATACATACTTGGAGCCTGGGATGCTTTCTAACACACTCCTCTGAGAAGCATTTGGCTTCGGGTCGAAGAATTTACATTATAATTTTACTGAAACGCTTACGTCCCCTATAATAATGGCTGGCGTTTACAGAAACAATCGTCTTGATACAAAAATTGTTCGGAAGGTCACATATGAATCAGCGAAAATGACTCACGATGACGCCTATAATTGTTTAAGATGATGTCATTGAATAAAATTAATAGAAATAACACGTTATGTTAACTACATCAGACGAAAATCTTTTGACAATTACGCAAGATTATCGTTGAAGGTCAAAAATTAGTGCGATACCTATGCTAAAAATGATTATATTGTTTCAAGTATGACTAGATATGTGAATATCGTGATGGAGTTCTTGTCTAGATTTTGATGGAAATTGTACTCATTATTTTAATTTTGTCGATACCTAGAAAGTTATGCACCATGTGTATTTTATAAAAAAAACTCAAATCTTTTTGGGCTATTCTTTAAGAAAGCTAATTTAATTTTTAATGTAACGATGAAATTCCAGGCTATGTTTTATAATTGTTTCTCAAATTGTATTTACTTTAATCGTAAAAAAAAGTTATTTATTCAGTTTCACTTAAATGTGGCTGTTTTGGTTATATAATTAGCTTGAAACGCGGAATAAAGATTTAAATGAAGAGTATCAATTTTTGAAAGATATACTGACAACAATGTACTGACAACAATGATCTAGTCAGTAAATCAAATTTTAATGCAAGAGAAAAATAGAGAAAATCAAATAGAAGTGCAAATATAGTTATCAATAATGCTACTTAGTTTTTGAATTGACAACGAGTGTAAGCAGTAAAATATAAACCTGGATAAGATAAGCCGCAAAGCTAAAATGGAAATAGTCGGAAAGCTAACTCAATAAGATTATATGTTTTATGCTATAAAGCTGCGTACAAAACAGTGGGAGATTTTCTAACGATTAATTTAATTGTTGAATAGTACTCTTTGTAGTTTGTACTGTGAATAAATATAAGTATATTCGTATATTTGAAGAAATTAGTAAGAAAAGAATCCAGTGATAGAGTGATAATATGTCCCATGTTAAAAAAATGAATCCAAATAGGACAATTAAGAAATTACTCGAAGGAAACCCAGAAGACCCAACATTTAGGGAAAGACCCAGAAATAAGTTGAAGGCTGATGAAGCGAAATCTTATAAAACTGAGCTTTACCAAATTGTAGGAGAAGAATTGAGGTTTCTGATACCTGCAGTTATTTTTGCGAAAACTTCAATTATTTAGGCTCTTCGTCTCATCAGCAACGAAATCCACATTTATACTTCATCCAGGCTCCTCAGACATTCGCGGTATCCAATCCATCCCATATCCAAATTCAACGCGCAGTACGCGCGTTGAATTTGGATCCGGGTCCAGTGTTTTTGGTATGAAAAAATAAGGAAGAAATAGAATATTTTTTAAAATTTTAAGCTCTATGCATTCGTGCTTTTTATATTTGTGATTTTACTTTGCCCACATACATCGCGACATTTAAAGAAATTTCAATAAAATTAAATTTTATTTTTAAATTCACAGCCTCGAAAATATTTAGGCTTTTGAGGTACGCACTTGGAGTCCAGGGCGTGTTGTATGTACTTCCCTTACAAGCACTTGGTTTACTTGGATCGGATAGTTGGCTTCTAACATACGAATACCTATATAGAATGCGTAAAGCCGCAAATTGGGGGTTTATTATACACATGCGCAGTTTAAGACTATCATTTTTGCATATTTTCATTCTTTCGCTAGTTTTAGCAACATTGCCTACGTCAATGTCTGTACAATTTTATTAATATTTAAATGCTATTGAGAAACTTTCGTAGGAAATCTTGACACGACGAATAATTTAATGATAATCATTTAAATTTAAATATATTTTCATGCAAATGGAGGACGCAAGGACACTACCACACATACGAACACATATATAGGTACTTATGCAAAGTTAGAAAAGTAAGAACAGCGTTTAAAATGAGAATATGACCGAAGAAAAAACGTAATTCTTAGTTTGGACAGTTTTAAAATTTCAATGAAATTTTTAGATTGATTTTGTTCTAAAATACAAAAAGCGACTCATAAAAACAACACACTTTAAGATTGCCCAACGAAAAATTGGATTATATGTAGTTAATCTACATGTAATCCAATTTTTCGTTCGAAGATTTTACAGTATAACATACAGATTAGTTCCATGAAAAATGTCATATCATTGACTGAAGTTAAATGTACAACGATATTATTATTGATTATTCCACTGAGGCAGTATGGTAAATTAATATAATCACAAATGTAGACAATAGAATATTTTACCGGATGTACCTAATTTCTTCAAAATAAATCACAAAACGGTACATACCAAACGACAAAAAAACATATACCCTCATAGAATCGAGTTTAATAAAAATTACAATAAATTCCTTTTCGATTTTCTCGTTGCACTAAAAGCTTATTACAATAAAACATACGACGCGCTAACTAGATAAATTTTCATGAAAAATTATAACCGTCAATACAAGAAGGAAAATCAAACTGGATGCATATATGCCTAAAGAAATATATTGGCTAACTTTTGTACTTTCTAATTTTGGGGGTTAACATTAATTTCCATTATCTCAGTGGCCATTCTGGTTCAGGAAATTTAAAAGTTCACACATGTTTGTAAGTTAAAATAATTAAGAATGCTTAATTGAGTTCAGGATAAAGGTAAAATTACCCCATGTCCCATTTAGTGATTGTGCCTTCTCCTGAGGTATAAAATAGGTAATTAAAGTAAATCTGAACTCTGAAGTGTTGGGTTCTTATCTCAGAATGAAACCTTTTTTCTTTTTTGGATTAAAGTAAAACAATAACACTCCCCATTCTAAACTCTAATGTATACAATAAAATCAGAGCTCACATGTTAAGAAACGTTAAACATGAAAAAACAAATGTTTTTTTAAACTATTCCGAAAAAATAACATTTACTTTTCAGTGCGGTCTCTAACGGTAATTGCAGTCTTAAAGTAGCCAGTTTTCACTTGCAAATCAATAATGCACTGAAAAATATAATAAAATTGTTTTGATATTATGATCACCTTTTAATAAATCCGATCTGAACACGCTGATTTAAATCGGCTATGAGTAGAGGTTTTAATATAACATCCGTCACGTGCATTCCAGTTATATTTTTATTAGCTTTTCATGAGACATGAACTTTTCTTGTCGTGTCATTGAGAAAATTTGTGTAAATTGGGAAAGTTTCAATTTAAAAATACTGAGTCAAATATTGGAAACCTACTATAATAAAAATTTGTTGGCTAGATAACCTCAGTACATTCTTTTCTTTAAAATATTTTTTCCGCTCCGATCCCGGACTCTGGAAGTTACGGATAGTGACGTATTTGCGCAATGACATTGTTGCTGAATGTTACGGACAATGATATTTCAATCCTTAAGAATTTACGCACCAAATGGATATTCAGATTATCTGCAGTTTGCCAACCTTGGATGCTCAAATATGTTGACCATATGTCCCACAGGAATTCCGACAATTTCGATGTAGTTGAAAGTCATTGAGCGAGATTTACTGGGAGCTCGAGGACAAAAGACTACGAATGTGAACCCAATGAGAGGGTCACTGCACCAAACCGCTGATCATGATCGAAGGAGAACTTGGTCAGCACTGCAAGGAGGACTCATGATCGTCTCAAAGAAGAAACCGACTAGAGAGAGAGAGAGAGAAGTAAGATATTACAGGGACTGTATGATTGTGGAATAATTAGCTTTCACTTTTATTATTAGATAGCGACATTTACATACGAGTTTTGTCTTCCGTAGTTACGTAGGCAACAGTTAATATACATGTCGTGCAATTTGCTGATATGTATTGTATTACAGAATTTTTATTATTGGATAAAAGTGTCTGCATCCTTCAGGAATTATGCAATTTCTTGGTATGCAATATCGAACCATGGATTGATGCTATATCTTGAGAACATAAATCGAATCGTGGATGGCGTCTGTACCAATTTTCATGAAACTAACTAATAAACAAATTGTTATTAAGTAGCAAACACCCAAATTTTTTTCTCGGTATTGATACTCTAAACAAGCAAAGCAGGAGAAAATTCTGTAATATTTAATATGATAAACTATGTGGATACCAAATTGGTCAGAAATGTATTACTTGTTTGCAGTTATTAAGCGAAAAAAATATAAAAAGCTTTCACTGAAGACGCCCATAATCGCTTATATCGTGTTCGTATCTTATATTTTAACAGCAAGAACAACTTAGCATATAAATAGTTCGAATGAAAGATATTTATTGCAACGTATTGTAGATTATTGCCAGGCAGAGGATAGAGCCAAGAGTTCAAATATAAAATAAATCAGCGTGGATAACTCGAAAACAATACAAAGAAAGCAAAAACAAAATTAAACGTCAAGCATCATTTATGGGTTCAAGAACTCTGCTTAGCTCCACGAAAATCAGATAAAATTCTCTGACAAACGGATATTGAAGATCTCTTTCTCAGTCTCTGAAATACTTGAAGGTGTCTGTTTTCCAACGTCCCGCGTCACGATGTTATCTAGCGTACAGTGACGTCAATGAGCCTTATCGTTCATTGTGTGGAAATTTAAGTTTGAAAAAGAAGTTTGCATGGGAAAATTTGGATCTTTTGAGGTGGAACCGATAAAACTTGTAACGTATGTTGATTGAAAAATTGTAACGCAATCATATTGAGTAGTTTGAAAATATTCTCGAGTCAATTAAAAAATGTATTTAGTGTTCTATGACATTACATTAAATAACCAGAATATCTCTTTATAATATAAGAAAAAGTGGCTCCGGGCAGCGCTTACACAAAAAATATAAAATTTTCTTCAAATTTTCAAATAACACAGGGTACTGAAAGCGATAGAGAATTAAAGAAAATATACATATAATAATGAGTGGCTAAGTTACGGATATGAATAGTATACCATCATCGAAAGGGGAATAGTAGGAATCGGTATCACCCAAACAAAATAAACGTTAAATTAATAAATCTTATTACTTACATACTAACAAACAATTATATAAATATAACTATTCATTTTTTTAATAATTGTTGGGTGTTTTAGTTGAAAATACTAATTATTATGAATGAATTCACGTGTTTTCAATTGTATTCGCTATTTTACTGCCGATTGTACACAATTTTAATAAATTAGAGAATGAAGAGTTTTTTTTCCTTTCGGAGATTTACAGATTTCAAAAAGAAAAATAAATCTTTCCTATATATGTATATATATATATATATATATATATATATATATATACACACACACACATACAAAATATAAGAATAAATGTGTTGTAACTAACAACTTTTTTATTAAGATAATTATACTAATTACTAGAATAGATAAACTATATGATTATCCACATGCAGCTAAATAATTGTGAGTTAGACTCGCGCTATGCGGGGCCATGCACATTAGTCACATATAAATACTTAAATATTTTAAATCACAGAATATTCCTTTTAAATTCTTTGGAAATATTATTTATTTCAATTTACTGTTACGTGTTAATGTACTGCTCTGTACAAATTTCATAGGTGTGACATAAAACCAAAACTTCTTTTCTTATCGAAATTAAATAAATTTTTCGTTGTCGTTAGACCGGTAAGCAAAAAATTTGAGAAATATGGACACATAATGAAACATTTTTCTAGTCAGAAATGCAAACTAAATGACGACAACATAAACACAATTCTTTTTTAGGATCATTTTTAAAGCAACGGTTTCGCAATAATGGCTTTGCCTGTGACTTCATTTTCGTGAACTTTTAGCAAATAATATTAACTGTAAGATTAATAGACGAATCACATCTATTATTATTTATGTAAGCAAACTTTTTTTAAGTAAATGCGGTTTATATTGAAATGTCTAACTACCATTTCTTCTTTTTATTTCTATTATTTCGTTATTTACCTGTAGATAACTTTTCGTAATTACCTTAAATTTATAGACAGACCAATTATAAAGTTTTATTATATTATGTATATATAACTTCAATAGTTATACTGTATATACCATCACTAAGTATAATTAATTAATATTTGTTATATAATTGAACACTTCATACTGTAACTGCATACTGTGACTAATGATTAATATTATTGTAAAGCATTATTTGATTGTGCTATGTATTTTATACTACTACGGTGAATTTAAAAAAATAATGAAAACTCTTCGTCTAGACTACTTATACTTACGGTTTGTCAATATGAATACCGATATATGGTTTGTAAAAGGATACCGATATATTTTTAGTATCCAAAACATATCTAAACGAACTCAGCAGAAAGATCGAATTTCGAGAAACACAGGGACGTCTTTCTAAAAAATATATTGATGGGAATGACATTCTTCTCCCTTATATGATAAAAGAAAATATATTTAACAATTTTCCAAAATAAAGAACAATGAATTTTTAAAACATCATTCGATTAAGCACATAGCAAAGCCCCTCTTCTTATTTGACTCTAAGCAGTCCGTAATGAGATTTTTTAAAGTTTTTGGTTTATGAGTCTATTCTTATACATACAAATGATAAATTATGACTCTTTTCGATTTGTAAACTTTTGATTAATATTTATATTATAAATCATCAATCAATAATTTTAAGCGGTTGCATTGTACAAAACTTGCTACAAAATTCTGTTTGTTGAAAGTTTTTCTTTACTTTTGAAATTTTTTTTTTTGGCAAATTAACAAGGTGGAAATATGTACATATGTGTATAACAAAAAGACGAAGTCACTTTACAAATGATAAACTTTTATCGTTAATATATAAATAGAAAACATGTTGCTAAGCCCCATTCACTCTTGCCACTAGATTATAACGACTAAGAAAACATTTTAGATAACGATGACAACGCAGTAGGCGTTTTCTGTATGTCAAGATTTGGCCCAAATAAAAACCGTCATGTTGCAAAAGGGCATAACGAAAATAGGTCTCGTAACTGTTGCCGGTGTATTTGCCAAATTGGTGCGGGCGCTTTGCCTGGTTTATTGTAATTCACCCAATATCACGATTTACGCGTAACGTTTATTTTTATGTGCATAAGCATGTATGAAGTAGTATTTAAGTTACTTACCATAAATGAGCAAAAATTCTTTATTATCATAATAAATTTTTGCTTCAGTCACAGTTTCATAATATGGTTTAATTTTTTTTTCTTACGTTCATGTGTTTTGAGGTTCGCGAATCGAATTAAATGGTATTAGAAGCGATAATAAATAATTTTGTTGGTTCATGTGTTAATTCTAAAATCAGAATAACCTACATTACATTTGTACTAGTTTAGTGATAAAACTATTTGAATTATAACTAAAGGAACATGAAAATTAGTAGAAACCAGAAAAATAATTCGAAATTTGAACCTATAAGTTTTTCATGTGGTAGACAACAAAAAGGTTTTTGTATATTAGTTTTAACAAAATTACTTCACGATTATAGATTAATAATAAAAACTCTTCTTCTAGGTTATCAACATTTTTCTTAGGCGTAGAAGTAGGCCTTTGAGGATATGGGTTTTTTTAGCTTCGGAAATTTAGGTTATTAATCGTAGGTAGTTGGGTGCTACAAATGAATAATTAATCTAATATCTAGTTATAAAATTAGATTTCAACAAAAGGAAGTTCTGTTCACTATCTTTCGTAAAAATGTTTTTAAGGAGTTTATGAACAAATTTCTAAGAGTGGGAAAACTCATTAGAAAATTGTATACTAAGTTTCTGATGGAAATTATTTATATTAGATTAATAGAGTCCAAGAGAGGTAAAACCGAAAGGAGACTGCGCGTTAACAATACGGTATAAATAGTTTCCTCTATATGATCTCAATTTTGATTACTTTCTTAAGACGAAGAGCTTACAGAGTATGGCCGTTACATCTATATAATCTAAAATATTTTGGGTTCATAAGCAGTATTTTATCAGCAAAATCCTTGAATTATTGTTTGAGTTCAGAAAAAAAAATTCAACAGAACAATTAATTATGCCTAATTCAGTTTCTGTACTCTCCGAAGAAAATGTTTTACACAAAATTTTTGGTAATTATTCAGTCAACTGACATTTTCCTTTTACAACTTTGCTGTAAATTTAAATGTCAGCTTGATTATTTTAGCAGTTTTGATGGTATTTCAGAAACTATATTACGTGTGCTAATAACTTCCAATTTCATAATCGAAAAACT
The DNA here is from genome assembly GCA_039881145.1 of Druceiella hillmani. Lineage (NCBI taxonomy): Eukaryota > Metazoa > Arthropoda > Insecta > Lepidoptera > Hepialidae > Druceiella > Druceiella hillmani. The sequence goes on from JAYKKI010000138.1 coordinate 1,998,210, forward strand.
TACAGTCTTCTAATGGTAATTAAAAGATATAGCCTTCTGGAACTGCCTTATATTTTAAACACAGGTTTACCTAAAGGATGGCTTTACAACATAACCTCTTCCGCGACGTTAAATCGATTATGCATGAAGCCTTCAACTAAATTTACGTAAATTGTATATATACAAGTGGATGGGGAAACTGTACACCGGAGTTAGAAAATTGTTCGTTTAAAGCAGTGAGTTAACATAGGTCTAGAATGCTGGGACAAGGTCAGAGAGGTTAGGTTATACATTGCGTACCCCGGAATGTTCAATGAACGTGATAACATCATAAATATCCCTTGACCCTACATCTGTACTGTGCTCATATATCTATGAATATATAAGTTGTAAAAGGGGTATACAATATAGAAGTATAAATAATTACGAGCAAGTGGATTATTTACTGATAGCAAAGTTAAGTAACAGTAAAATAGTAGTGTTCATACGTTTATAGATCATCGTAGAGAATTTGACATTCAGGGTTTTATTCAGAAAATTTAAAATTATTAAGTTAACTAAGAAGTTTTTGTTTTTACTAATCAAATTTCGCCTTTAAATTTGAGCAATGTTAGATTACAAAAATCTGTTTTATAGTATTAAAATGGTACGAGACCATCAACATATTCTCTTTTTCCACATATATATATATATATATATATATATATATATATATATATATATATATATATATATATATATATACGTATACATACATATGTAAATAAATATATTTAATTTTGTTTGAAAGCCATTATTACCAATATTTAACTCGTATTAAGCTCTATAGGATTATTTGACGTAGTCTTTTCTATAAAACATATAAAAAAGAATAAAGGTTGTTTTCAATAAATGGACAGCGCTGTCTTTTCATTTCATTTTGAATGTGTCAAACAAATATAAGAAGGAACTTTCAGTGAACAAAATATAATTATATTAAAAATAAGATATTTTTAATTCTTTTATCGAACACACCTGTGGAAATATCATCAAGCTATATTTTGAACTATATAATTAATGCGATAGGTTTGTTTGTATCAGTTTTAACGATTCATTTTCTAGGTAGTTCATAAATGAAATAACATGTAAGGTATTCAATTTGGTCATAAAGCAAAAGGCTTTATGAAATAAATGTATACCATTCCGATAATATTATAGACAAATTAATTTTTTCTGATATTTAAATATTTGGGACCAAAATATTTCATCATTTATTTCTGTTTCAGAATGAATATCTCAAAAAAATTATTTTCAATCATAAGTTATCTCTTTCTTATTTTTGCATGAAAATATTGGATTTTTAAGGATTTTGGATGGGTTTAAATTAAACAAAATTCACAATATTCAATCGTTATCAATTTTGGTTACATTCATCGTATCACAACGATAGAAGCGGTAGAAAACCTGAAAAATTTATTTCAGTGCAAATTTTTGAATACTGTCTGAGGAAAGGATAAATACTGTCTTTCATTTGTGTTTGTTGAATACTGTCTTTCATTCACCTTAGGAGTATGTTTTTTTAATACTGTTTTACATGTTTTACTTTTTACTTTCAAGTTTATAGGATCTCAATTAAAAAAGCATTACCGGAAACTGCGGGCCCTAACGTGTTTCCTCTTTTCCTGTTCCATTCTTCCTATTTCAAATCATGCTACGTACGACTATACAACATTTATTTCTCGGCGAAGTTTGAAAACGGTTTCGAAGTGAAAGTGAAAGAATTGTGATTTATGTCGTTGCCGGAAATTTGATCCATACTTAAACACATATAAAAACTAAATAAATGCATATATATGTGCGTGTGCGTGTCTGTGTATATATTTTAAATCATAATTTCCTTATGTGAGAATTTTTTCAATATGATTTCTTTAAAATATCATTAAATATTTTATTTTATTAGCGAATCTAATACTAAACTTTCCATTTTTAGTTTAAATATGCACAACCTAAATTTTATTTCCGCATATAATTAACAAATGTATGTCTTTCAAAATCGTTTGATTCTTAATTGCATTAAGTAATGCACTACATTTCTGGTCACCTGGTAACCCGAATTGTATTATTTATTTATTTTTTTATTTATCAACAATCAAATCAATAATCTTCATAGTTTAATTTAATTTTCAACTCTTTATATTATTTTAACTTATTTTTAATCGAACTAAGTAGAACATAATTCAGAGACGTGTAGTACTCTTAAAAGTAAAGTATTGTAATCGTGTTAGTAGGTTTAATAATGATCATAAAAGTCCGGAGCCCGTTCGGAAAATAAAAGTATTTTTATGGCAGAGATTTTTTTAAACACGCCAAGAGAATAGATCCAGAGCAACAAAATTCGAGGAGTTCTTGCAAAGTTCGCTGCGTGTGAAGTATGCGATTCATTGACGATGAAGGTTTCATGATTACAGAAGACAACTACGATGACAGTTAAATACTGATATAGTGAGTATAGATTTTTGATAAAATCGGGCATGTACCGATCAGGTGATCACTTGGAAACACGGTGGAATGTAGACAAGGAAAATATTGGCTGTTTTGCATATTTCATTTAAAATACTTTATTTTTGAATTCAGTGAATATACTTTGATACTTTATACTTTGATTGTAGTACTCAGCCAAAACATTCATATACCGTAGCATTTTTGATCGATTCTCCTCTAACGTGTAAATTAAAATAAAGCCTCAAAAATTCATGTTGAATAATAATTTTTAAACTAGTTTGGTGACCATATTCTCTTTAAGATATTTTTAGTTCATGCAGAGGCAGAATTTAAACTTTTAGATACATGAAAAATTGTATGTTCTCGAAATCGAACTTTGAGTATTTAGTACACATTTATTAAATTTAATAAATTTGTATGCACATAGTATTTACATTAAACTATTTAAAATATTAATCCGTCACAACCTAAAAATATATTGCATATTATTTTAAAAATTATACAACTTGAGGTAATGGCCATAATTTTCTTATAAACATTGCGTGGGCTTCAAAAGTATGCAAATGTTATAAAAGGAAAATTATAGGACTCTATTTTCTGTGCAAACTAAATTTTTAACTAGAAGTCCCATTTTAGTCATAATTTATTTTTCGAATAAGGAATTTAAAGATACACAACGTAAAATTATGAGAAAAATAGTTTTAAAGTCCTTATTATTAGCCCTTTGAAATATTACTCTACCCTATGTATTATTATTTAAATGTTTTTTCTTTGATTTAAAAATTCGAGTACTTAATTTGCCCTCCTCCACTTTGAATATTAGCTTTTGAGTTATAATATGTTTTTTATTATGCTAAGTCTCAAATTTCTATATCAAGCAATTTTTGAGAAAAACGGCTATAACCGGCAAACAGACAGACACATTATTGATTTTTTAAAGACTCCGTTTTTCCTTTTGGGGTATTTCCGTTATCTCAAAAAAGAAATCTGAAAAAATAAATTATGTAAAAATTTTATTATAATTCGTTTTATCAAGTAAATGTAACCGAGCTTTAACAGAGCGAGGTTTGGACCATCTTGGGTAGTTTTTTTTCAATAAAATAAAAAACGGACTATCATTACTTAGACAGTTTACCACCTTTTGCTTCTCCAGCGTCGTTGTCCCCTCTTCCCTTATCAGTATATATCCGGTAAACTAGCCATAAACCGTCTACAATGCGAGTGGTTGAGATTGTAATTATAGAGCGGACAACGACCGAGTCGTTGTAAACACACTCCGTGATGAGGAGCACCTTTATCATTTAATCTCACCATGCGCCATATTTGTAGCTAGATATTCTGACTTGTAATAATTAGAGCGTTGATTATTTTTCCCAAAAAGTTAGGCGAGTATTTTTTTAATTAAAATATTTATATGGAAAATTTAGTAAAAAGTATTCATTTAATTAAGTAAATCATAACAGGTAAATTCATTTTAGCCAAAATACACTTATGATTTGATAGTTTCATTAAAATTCATCGTTTCCTTTTTCTGAGTGTCTCTTCGAGACTGATCATTTCTTTTGTCACGCTTGTTATAACATTTGTGAATTTGATCGACACTTTTCGTCAAACATCCCTCTGAAATGAATCTCAGTGAGTGTCCTGGTATACAATTAGGGGTATCGCATTTGGATACTTCATTTATGATTTTAGGCATTTTTTTCGAAGTACTTTCAATTCACGAAATGTAGACCTATAAAAAGTTCTTTATATTTTGAAAAACCACATTTTATTTTTAATTTATTTTTTACACTAACTAATTAGTTTTCAAGCATATATATTTTTAATATGATCGTATTTCTTATACATACCTATAATCTTTAAATGATTCCTATCAATACTTTTCTTGAAATAAGTACATTTTTAACGATATTCTTTCTCCCATCTTAAAAAGAATCGACTTTTAATTTTTTTATTCTTCTAAAATTATTTAATACATACTGCTTATACCAGTAAGTATTTTTGATGGAAAACGTATATATTAAAGAGATTTTAAAATTCACCTATTCAGTCCGATATTTTCATTGAACTTTCTTTATTGGATGTCATAATTTTATTGCATTCGCACTTATTTGTAATTATTTCATTGTGTTCTCAATGTGTAAGGAAGGCTTAAAGTGGAAGTATGCAAGAATTCACATATATGAGCATCGGTTTCTCGAATTTTCAGAAATTCTTGAAGAATTTAATATAAATCTCATATAGTTTGAGGGTGCCACTTACTTGTGTTGTCAGATGTAGACATTATCTTATGGCCAGCTATCGGTAAATTTATATAATTATGTAACGATATCTGTGACACCTTTGGAATTAATACTGAAATTCGCGTTAAATATCATAGATTATTTTATTGGTTTACGGCTGTAAAAAAACGTCTCTATTAAGTACACGAGTGATACTGCACATCAAAAAATATACACTTAAAATGTGATTCTGCTAAAACATATAAATATTTAAAAAAAAAAACATATCAATTTGACGAGTTTTCTGGAACGGTCAAGAATTTTTATGCGGTTTCTCAAAACTTCTACTCAATTTGATACACAGAATCATCTCTGTGAATTTTCATTACGGCATGTACGTAAGAGAGTTACAAAGGATGTATCTATTATTCCTATGTGTCATATTGTATATCTTACCTATTATTTTTAAACTTAATTATTACAATAAATTATCCGTTAAAAGAAATGCATAATTTTTCTTCGTTGTTTTCGCACCATTACCGTGATATTTTCAGAAATGGCTGCAAATTTTCACAAAGTTTTTTAACACTTTCCAGTTAGTTGTTGCACATAATCATTTCTGTGAATAGTGGACAATTTTTATATTGATGTATATATGTATATAGGTGGGCACAAAGAACGTTTCGGTTATTCATACAGGTGATCCTGTTTATAGTACTTAATATATTTGAAGCGTACTTTACAACAAGGATATAAAATTTTTCATTAGAATTAGAATTTGTCAATGATTCGTTTAGATCCTTCAAACAGTTGGGAATTTTCTTAAAAATATCTACGCAGTTTGACTAATTAATTTAATTACATACACAGAACATGTGATTTAAATAAGTCGCAAATAATTATTGAAAATCAAGGCCTTTCTTTTATGAATTATGTTTTGAGGAACAAATTTTTAATTTTGTAAATTTTTCTAAATTATATCTATCAGTTAACAGCTTTGTCAGTTACCTATTTTTTGAAAACTAAAACATTTTTGACTAGAATCGTGTTTTTTGGAACTCCTTTAACTATATGCTATAAGGTTTCAGAATAAGTTAAATTTAATAAAGTTCACCCTCAGTGTCTATTATTAAACTCGTTTTAATTCGTAAAATGAATAAAAAATATTAATGACGGGTTTGCTGCCTTTTTCGGTTGCGTCAGTAAAAATACGGATCCGTACGATCTTGCCTGCATTATTGTCCCACCATCACAGTTTTACGTTTCTAGAATTTCAAACCTATTTGGATATAAATTTATATTTAGGATGAAGATTTATTTTAAACTCAGCGCGATTGATGGAAATATTTAAATATTCCAGTACCTTAAAACCCCATTGACCATAAACAAATCAACCTTCTTACTTAATTCATTCAAAATATATGGCTTCCCAAATAATATGCTTTTATATTGACTCGTAAAATAAACAAGGGCTGTGCATTGGCCTAATTCCTTGAAATTGTGGATAAATATTGCTTAGAATTTAAAGTAAACTGTAAATAATGGCCTGGCCTCATAGAAGTGTTCAGGTAGTCTTTGCAAAAAAAAAATCGCAAAGCAGATAAGCAGACTGACCGGCATAAATCTTTGTCGAATAAAAGATACATGTTAGTGTCTTTCGAAATATAAAGTTTCTCAGGAAAATCGACGAAGAAAAATGGTTTTAATCTCAATCCCGTGTATTATCTCAATGAATATCTCATTAATATCCGTTGAAATATATTTTGAGTATGACTCAACTAATCAGACAAATAGGCAAAAAAGACAAAGATAATTAAAGTAATGTCTTCGGGTTTCTACCCATTCTCCCACACTTTTTATAATATGAAGAAAGGTGTAATAAAGGTTAATAATAAACCAATCAAACTCAATGAAATAGTAATAATATGGAACAAGAAAATGGTTTTCATTAATGTAATTTCATTATTTATTAACACTATGTTTGCTTCCTATAATTTACTCTCGTATAACGTAAAACTACATTGCAAGTTAAGGTATTATATCCCGATTGAAGTAAATTGTACAGTATGTACATTTAGCCATACCAAAGATTTCTGAAATTGTATCTACACCTCCAGGTAACTTAATTGTGTCTCTACTTTTTAGAAGGCAATATTGGTTAATACAACTTACAGTTTCGTTTTGTATTTGCTTTGTATTAAACACATACATAATTTAGGTAAGTCAAAACTAACAACCTATGGCTAACAACGTAACAAAATCTACTCATATTTAAACTTTTTAATCAATGTATGAGGGAGGCTTAATGATCATTATTCAAGTCATTAATTTAAACCAAATTTCATTCAAATATAATGAATAATTTAACAATTAAGCTTATTTTAATTTTTCCTTTTTTCATTAGTCGGTACCACATTCAGAGTTTGGTTATTTTTAATATACACTAGCTGTGAATGAATTCGGTTGGGAAGTATTAATTGCATACCAACCTTGCACGTTTATTCTTTATTCTAGTTATCAGTTTATTAACTGTAACAAGTAATTAGTGATTAGAAAGTCGTTAATAGGATACAAAATTATATTGGCTAGTAAATTAAACATTCCAGTTATTTACTATTTACTCTAAAGATTAATTTTTTATTATTGTCCCACCATTGTTAAAATTAAAAAAAAGTTTCTTAAGAAGAAAAGATAAGCTTTATTTATATGAAGACAGAGAATTAATAACTTAGTTTTACAAATAATATATAATTCAAATGCCTTCTTCAAATCAAAATAAGCCACAGTTAGCTACCATCCACCATCTAAATGTCGAAGCACTTGATGCACAAAATTAGAGAGATTAGAGATATTAGACTACTTGGGATGAAAAGTGTGCTAAATGATAATAATAATTAAAATAGACATAGTGTGAACAATCTCATCGAATAGATGGCATTAGGTAGTTACGATTCAGTTTGTGTCTTCCATTTGAGAAAGTAATATAATACCAGTAAAATAAGATTGCATAAAATTTAATTAAGTTTTTTAATGCTATTGCATCTAAGGTTTAAAAGAAGAGAGTTAAAATTATATTACAAAATTTATATAATGTCGTCTTTTACTACATTTGCTACTATAATCTATATTGTTTCGTTACCGCGATCTTATAAACTGTATCGTTTCGTTACTGAGATCTCCGTTTAATATTGATTTAATATAAATCGTAGTTCTAAGCCAAAAGCGACACTGGATTTTTTATATATTTCAATTGTTAATACCACCTAATTAAGACGTAGGGAAACTTGAAAAAAAAATATATATCTAATAAAAGAATTCAATTTTATTAAATGGTGTTTGGAAACTTAGCCTAGTTATAGAAAGTAGTGGCATTATTGCAAATATTACATAAAATGATTTGAATTTTTGTTTTGGGAATAGTAATAAATTTTTGTTGAGGGGTGAGGAGGAGAATAAAGATAACTATTTTCAAAGCATTTTTGTCGGTTATCAACTGAAAGTTTGCTCTATTCAAGTTGAAAAACGCGGGATCTTCTTTTTTTGTTTTCCTTATAATGTTTTCCTCACAAAATTTTCGACAATTATACAAAAACTTAGAAATCAGAAATATTATGCAGCATATATGGAATGTGAATACTTATAAAAGTGTGTTTGGATATTTGTTACCCTATTATTTGTTAGAAATTATGTTTCTTACTCGATAATATTTATTTTTCATTACGTCAATAGAAAATGAAATATGTATATTTCTAAAATTTTAAATTATTTACATAAATGCATTACACAACCTCATTCAACTGAGGGCAAATTAAAGAAGTTAGTTAAATACTAAATTATGTTATTAGTAGATTTTTGTTTGCTAATCTAATCTTAATCAAATCGAGTTACTGTTAAGTTTGAAGAAAAAACAAACTACTTGTAATTTTGGTTTGCGCCATAGATTTTTAGTAAAAATGTCTGCATAAAATCCTAAAAAGTGTTTCGTATCAATATGTAATTTAATTACCAATCCTTTTAAAACAATGGTTACAAAAAGTAGTATAACGGAGAGTGTCGCCGGACGCTGTATGCCTGATGGGTGAGCTACGTAATCGCTTTGCGTTGTTCTCTCTCTTTTTTCTATACTCCCTTTCAGGTTTCTTGGATTCCTTTTTGAGGCGAGCTTTTGATTTATTTTTCATATTCTATGATTTTGAAAAGATCTACATGCGTCTAAAATAAAAAAGGTTTCGCAGAAAAATCGTAAAATATTTTTCTTTTGTGGATATATGGTCACAAACATTCACGCTTGACTTTTAACAAATTAGATTGCCTCGACGTTATTTTTAGAAGTAATTTATATAGAAATACAACAAAGTTTAATGCTATAATTATTCTGATATAATTAACAACTCTTTACATAGTCGTAGGCAATACAAATGAATTATTTTAAAATATATTTTTATCCTTACACGCTTTTATTAACCGACTTTCCATAATATATCAGTACTACACCCTTTCTACATCATATCCTGTTTTCAATTAACCCAATTAATAAAGTTATCTATTAGTTTTGCGCTTACACTGTTAATAATAAAATAACACGGACACTATTTCCCGTTATGTTATATTTAGACATCAAAATATTTAGACATCAACCTGAAATACTCCCACGTTTGTGTTTTAAAAATAAATGTTAATAAAGGTTAATTGTTTTAGTTAAGAAGTATTAAATGCGTTACTCAGTAGGTTGCAAAAGCGTAATACATTTTCCATACCCCAGATATGTACAATATTGTAGTACTTTTTCTAATTTGATATTAATATTTTTGTTCACAACTGTCCTCAGATACATTTGCTTGTTTTCGTTGGAAAGCTGGAACGAAATGAGCTTTTAAAACAAGTTAATAATTTCTCAGCTACACAGAATTTTAGTAACGCAATAGGGTCTCCACTTTTCAAACAAATCCCTCATAAACCAACGCCAATTACAGCTGACAATTTAAGCTCTCTGACAGAAACAAACTTTTCAAAGAAATTATAGCTTAATTCAGTGAACTCGTTCGAAAGCTCATGTCCCCGAGTTTCTTATATATAATGATCCCCGGGGCCTTTTTCATTTCTCACAAGGATAAGGAAATTGCATTCGGAAAGTTCTCTGCCGAATGATAGCGCTTGCGGAGATCGTGTCCTTTTTACTTAAAAATTTGTTATGAATATACTTCATGTGTTTAATTTACGCAACAAATGAGTTTGGGCTAAAAGGAAACGATTTTCTTGTAGAAGTCGCCCCATTTGATTGTTGGTGTATATGTGTATAAATATATACCTACGTTTTAGACCTATGTTTTCAGAGATTTTGTCTTTCCTCAAACTAGGCTAGACAATATAACTACAGAGTGACACATTATAAACTTACACCGTGACTAGGTATACAGCGTATTTTTGTTGGGTACCTCTAAGTAGATATCTTATACACAACAGGATATCTTACTCGTTCTATAAACTTTGACAAGCACCAGGTAGATTTAGAACCAATTTTTACCATTACATTGCTATGTATCGAGAAAGATTTAGTCCTATAACAAGGAAAATTATATTATATTGACGGAAAATTAATTTATTAGTAAATTGAACGGCAAAGGTTTATAGACTTTTGTTGGCGTAGTCGAAGACATTTTTAGTTTCAGGTTTACTAAAATAATGTATTGAAGATTTTGAGTTCAAAAAGTTTTATATTATTCTTAGTTCATTCACAATGAGAGTTTTAATGCTTTTAAATCAGTTTTTTTTTGTGGAACCGATATAGGTAAGTAACTGTTTGAAAAATTAGATATTTAACACGTATTCACGTAAAGTATTACGTACATATATTTTAATATTACATACATTTTATTATAACATTTTTAACATTTCGTTATCTTTGACTTCGCACTTCGTTTGTCGAGTTGTTAGTGATAGTAAGATATACGGTAACCTGTTAGTTATGCCATGTTTGATTTTGTCGCCATATTCTTGAATACATTTCACTTTTTCCCCTAGATTTTAATAACACATCATTACTTTTAAATGGCCTGTTTATAAATAAACATTCAATGTGTTTAATGTTAGTGCAAGTTGCGTGAGTATAGAAAATTAATAAAAATATAAACAGTTTTAATAGAGGTTAAAATAAACAAGTAAGAAACCATTACTGGTTACTGATAGATGGACAAAGGCGAATAAACTTTCAGTATCCCTTATTCTTCCTATAAATTCGATCAGTAGCTTTTACTTTATTCCTGGTCAAACCGACTAAACAGTATTTAAGGAAACAAACATTTTATAAACCATTGCGTTCCGTTATCGTCATTCCGTTCCATTTAGCATATTTTTGATAGCGTTCACAAATTTTTTACATACTTTTTTGCTTTCATTGTTTTAACAAGGACGCAGAAAATTTCTTGACCACTTTAAATCTAAGATCAATGATTCAGAAGTAATTATCGTATCAAGCTTACTGCTCATAGCGAGGAGCTCTATGCGCCGTCAATGTGAAAGTGTCACACGCAGTATATATGACGATATGTCTACGTAGTAATAAAGTAAATGTTCTCGACATAAACATATATACGCAGCTGTTTTAATGCATGTACATATTATTTTTTATGCATAATATATCTAGGATCAATTGGTCAATAGCAATTATCATGCGAACCTTTACTTCGTAAAGAGCGAATGCGTATGTATTTTCTGTATGGAGAGTATAATATCCACAGTACATGGTGATATGTACACGTAGTAATAGAGCAAACGTACTCGATATTTAAATATGTATGGAAATATTTTATTTTATTTACATGCTATTTTTTATGCGTAAATATCTAGGATCAACTGTTCAATAGTAATTATCATGCAAAATTGTCTCCTCTCACATTAAAATGCCTACAAACCGTCTGTTTGGAAAGTATGGCATCCACAATATCTGGAGTAATATAGTTAATATACTCGACATATACACAACATATATATATATATATATATATATATATATATATATATATATATATATACAAATATAAGTGGATGGTAACCTTAGACCTCTGTCTAATCCGTCATATCCAAAATAAACATTTAAACACTCCGTCCCCGATCGATGATGGAACTTTTTCTTTCGCAACACAGTGATAACGCATTTCCCAATGACAGATTTTTCACATTAATAAAATTAGTATTTTCATAACATAGTTCAATTTTATTTCACATTCCATTTTTTTCTTTAAATAGTCAGAAATATAATGTAACAAAATTAATCGAAAGTTGTGATAAACGGGCCAAATTAGTGTCGAAATACGCAAACACTTTACATTACACATTACTTTCGAAACTGCATGTATATGTTTCTAAAATTATGAAAACTGTAAAAGTGTGACAGATGGACAGAGGGTCAAATTTATGTTTGGATATGACGAAGTTATAAGGATTTCATTACAGAATCCTAAAACGAACGACACTCTGTATTACCGACATAGTTTAATCTATAATATTAAATTTCAATAAAAAATGGAGAGCCTACAGAAATAAACGATTAGGTTTGTCGCGCTAACGAAAAGTTTAAATCGCTTAATATAAATTGAGCAAGTGTTGTCAATCATATTTTTTCAGTATTACATATATTAAAATTTGAATAATACAAACAATATTATTTTGGTAAATAGTACATTTCAGTTTAATGATAAAATAATAATAATTTTACATTAATTACATAAAGTTATAATTTTGATTGAAAAGAATGTAAAGTTATAATTTAAAATAGTTTTCCATTTGAAATAAATATGTATATATTTATAATAAATTAATATATAAAATAACAATTTAAAACAAAAATAGTTTTCTTGAATCAGGTCAAACTTACTATTTATATTATATAGGGACCATAAAAATTGATATTATTTCTTTCTTTCTATTTTCACAAAAAAAGTAATACACATATGATATTTGCTACGAAAAGAACAATGGTGAGTCAAATTGAGACGATGTTTCAAAATTACATGTTTTATTGTTTTTTTTCGCTTTATTCCGATCATTTTATTGGTAAGACCGAAGGAAACTTTATAAAAAGATTAAGATAATTTTTAAGAATTGACTAAATGAACGATAACAAACCTAAATAAAAAATTAAATGGTTTTTTATAATCCAAAAAATTATTTGTAAACGATTCAATGTAAAAGAAAACATTGGCATTTGTTACATGTAAGAATTAAACATGCTGGGCTCACTTAGTTCATGATGGCATTTTTATCATTAAAAACGTAGTCCTTTGGTAGAAAGATGGATAAATATATGGGAAACTACTGTATTTTTATACGAGAAAGTACAAAGAATCAATCACCATCAATCATTATTCTTCGGGTTTCAAAATAGCAATGAAAAGTTTTGTCATTGTTTTCTTATCTTGTTAATACCACGTACATACGTAAATGGTTGCATTCGCGTTGACCTGACCGCTCATGCTGTCGTATATCAGAGTTCGAACGATTTAGATGCCACACCGTAATTACCGGCTTTGTCGAGCCTTACAACTTGTTCAGTTATCTCTCAAGAGACGACCCGTCTCTCGTACAATCAACGCCGTAATCGTATTATTTTTTTTATCTCAAGCGGGATGAGTACATGTATTGGTCAGTAATAGTAATTTAGAAAATAACACTGATATGTACTTAATATTTGTTTTAATTATTCAAATGGCTGTCAGGTTAGAAAATGCCAATAATTTTCTGAATAATTAAAACAAATTAAATTTATCTAATTTTTTTCTAAAAATTTGATATGATGCCTTGTGTTTTTGGATAGAAAATTAAAACAGACTGAAAAATAAAGATAATATGACATAAACATAATTTTATTGTCATGATGTGTTATTTTAAATTCTCTTGCAATTTTCTTCATTAATCTCATTTAATTTTCACATTAATAACTGAAATTATTCTTTACCATCCTATAAAAATGTGATTTAATATATATATATGTACATATATATATATATATATATATATATATATATATATATATATATATATATATATATAATATATATATATATATATATATATATATATATATATATATATATATATATGTATATATATATGTATATGTATATGTATATGTATATGTATATATATATATATATACATATATATATATATATATATATATACATATACACACACACACACATAACTCATTGTGTAAATTCGAGTTCCCGTATTAAAACAATGAAGCGTAGGGTCAGGTCTATGAAAACTGTGATCCCACTGTTTTTCTTATACGACAATATAGGCCGATTTACAAGCATATGTACGTTTGCACAAGCATATGTACGTTTTACATAGCGTAAAAAAGGTTTTGACCACTTACATAACGTGTTACTTCGGTCATCCTTCCGTAACGCGTTATTTCGGTCACATACTTCCGTGAATTACAACTTGTGGTGCGTTTAGAGATTTCATTTTAAAACGATGAAGTTACAAGTAGTAACTGTATATTGACGATATTCCTTATTATTTTTTTATTTACATATGTTTGAGAGCAGACGTGTTTCCTTATATTTACTTTTTACTTCCGCGCAAAAAAATGTATAGTTTGGGGCGTCAAGTTCGTAATACCTCACTGGCCAATATGATTTAGGTACGTTTTTAGTTGTGGTCATTAGTCATGGTTCTGATTCAGAAACGTGTAGCAATTTTAGAAAAGTGTGGCATATTAATATCTTTGTTGGGATATAGATAGGTGTAACCCAATAATACATAAATATTGAATATTAGATGTTTTATGAAAGAATTAAATTCTGTAACAAATATTTTATAGAAAAATATAACACGTCAGACTTGATCGGTGAGTGTTTCATATAACTCTAAAAAGCCGGTTAAAAAGGCAGTCGAATTTTAAAAATATCATCGAATTTTCAAAAATATTGAAATATTAAAAACGATAAATAAAAACCTTTACTTGTATAAAGGTATGTGTTTCCTTCATATTGTAAGTTTTGACTCATTAGTTTTCGTTAAATAAAGAAATAAAAATTCCATATTGTTGAATAATAAGACAAAAGTAATAAAAGGTATATATATATATATATACATATATATATATATATATATATATATATATATATATATATATATTCCAATGCTTCTACCAATCTTCAATATTTTTCATAGGCCGATTTAACAATCACCTTCATCTCCATCTGCGAATTTTCCTTTAACACCTTAATTGTCTCAAAATGCTTTCCACAAAGTGGTAACTTGAGTGGGAAAAAGAAAGAGTCACGTCAATCAGGTGAATATGTTTGATATGAAATTTGTTTTTGGACATAAAATCGTGTATAAGTTAAGACATGTGAGCCGGTGCGTTTTCGTGGTGAAGAAACCACGAGTTGCTTTTTCGTAATTCTGGAGAAAAAATTTGGATAGAACCGCACCACGACAATCAAAGAAAACAGTCAACCAAGCTTTCAATTTGGACCGACTGTGTCGTAGTTATTTAGGTGTTAGCTCGTCTGAGAAGCGCCATTCCGATGATTGCTGGTTAGTTTCGATGTCGTATTCCTAGACCGATGTCTCGCCACCAGTAATGATGTCGTCGATAACATTTTGGCGCAAAAAAGCATTTATTTAGTGACATCGATGCGATAGTGTTTGGTTTGCTACAAATTCACCACTCTTGGCACAAGTCACGCTTCAGCTCGTCTCATGCCCAAAACATCGTGCTAACGCTCTGCACTGATCCAAACGAGACATCAAGATCGGTTGCTATCTCCTTCATGCTTACACGACGATCTGTGACGATAAATTCCTTGACTGGGGTTGACTGTATGTGATTGCTTGTTAGTAATAAATTTGTCACCTCTAAATTAAAATGTGTCTTAAACTTTTAAACTGACTTTAAAGTTCCTTCGCAGTAGGACAGCAAGGTAATAGCTACCAGTTGATTAAAGGAAGAAGTGACCACCTATCCTAGAAACGATTTTGCAAAATGAAGTAGTGACGTTACAGCTAGCTACTAGAAATCGAGAAATGGGTGCATTTGTGGTAACTCAGAAACTTTCATTGTTTTGCGAGATCAAAATTTACACAGGCAAAGCTAGTTTTTAATAAATACATTAAATTTGACGAATATGGTGCGAATTAGTGTGCACGAGAAATACAAATATTTGACTATTATTTCCAAATAAACTTATTCAACTTTAGGCACAACTTTGCAAGCTCGGTTGAATTATAGCTGTATGATCGAGAGTTGTTTATCGAGAAACGAAAACTTATTTTCTCTCCAATTCGATGTGGAGTCCGGGGTCAAAGATAAACCGTTGAATCCATGGATACTTTGACTAATTATAGACGTTGAGTTTAGAAGGGATTTAACATTATTTATATTCATTCACAACTATCGGACGCAAACAACTTCATGTCTTCCACTAATGTTTTCGACACCTTTTTATTATTCAGATATAAAAAATAATAAACTGAATAATTATTGTATATTTGTATTAAATTTATATTTACCGAGGTGCACTGCTGTATGGTGTTAAGAATATCTTAATTTGTCTATTCAGGAAAATACCTGAATGAAACATCTTTTTGTATAAGAAAATGTTTTTCCATCTTAGTGTATTTAGTTCTTTGCATTCCATTAGATAAAGAACACCGTATAAGTTCTTAGTTGGGTTATTTTTTACTATTTTATCATTATAAACCAGTAATTTGTAATAAACCTGACCAATATTTAACCAACGAGAAATGAAGATCGGTAATGAACATAAATTTATTATTAAAAAATCTCTATACAAGGACGATCCATTATTTTTGATGTTAATTTAATATCCTATTCATATTAAATACCATTCTGTTTACAATTCCACAAATTTCTTTAATAACGTATTTTGCATTTAGGTTTCAAAATTCGTAATTAATTTTCCTTATAAATCTCGAGCATTTTATAGGAAATGAACAGTATTCCGTTTCTAATTCCCAAGTGAAAATATGACAAAAAGTTATTCGCTTTGAATGGTATGCTAATTGTAAGGAAAATATTTTAGAAATTTTCTTGCGACGCTTACAACTTGCCACGAACGCTTTGCGACTCTCATAATATACTCGTTGGAACAATCCTACTTAAGAAACATTTTTTCTAATCTTACTATATTTCCTAACCGCGAATCGAATTTGCACAATAAGGTTTACACATATAAAATAAATATTTATAGGTAAATAATATTTCTATTAAATTATTTACAAATTTAAGTTCAATTTTAATAATGCAAATAAATTGCCTAGTGCGTTTTTCATGAACGTAAAAATTTTATTAATTTCTCAAAAATCTTAAAATTTTTCCCTATTTTACTCTTTTTAGTATTTATTCTTCAAACACAAGATATGAGAAATATCAATTCTGAAGCACAACTTCCTTCATAATGCTTTTTTGGGACAGATTTGATAACAGTTTGAATCTAAGGAGGTCAAATTTAGTAGTTTACTCTTATATTTAAGTTGGTAGTACTCTCCTTAACTCGTGTACTATCCTTATTCCTTGTATTCAACAACATCTCATTTGCTTAATAAAAAAAATTACCCTACTTTTCCTATGTTTGACAGCCCTTAAAAACTATATTTTTAAGCCATGGTCATTTTATTTTTTAGGTCAAGGAACTACATGTTATGATTGAATTTGACTTCTCTACTTTATTCCATTAAGAAGACAGCAGTTTTTGATAGATAAATATTAGATGGACATATAGACAGACAGCGTTACCACAACAAAAATATTTCTTTCAGGCACGTTTGGGTACGAAATCATAAACAAAACCGTCAACTATAAATTAGAACACGCAAACTACTACGCACTCTACAGAAAAAAAATATTAAATGTAACAGACCAGAAATAATTTGATTCATTCAAATTATTTCTGGTAGAACAGACCAGAAATAATTTGAATGAATATGCTCAATCTGGAACATTTTATGCAGATTATTTATAAATCGCGTAAATACAAACATTACAAATCGCTGGAAAACCTAACATTTCCTAACCGGGCCTCAAATTAATTTGGATTTCATTTTAGGCACCTTTTTTATATAAATTTATTTTTGTTTGAACATATTTGGCATGCAAACAACGCCATAATAATTAAGTTTCAATATAATCTGACTGTTCTACATAGAATTGCTTACTATACAACCAACAATTAATGCACATAACATAATATTATGGTTAATACCAAGTGGAATCATATTAAATTAAACTGAACTAAAATGATAAAATGAAACTATGGTGAATGAATGTAAACTGAGAAAATGAATTTAAATAATGTTTATTAGTTCATTTCAACTTTAACCAAATCCTTGCAACGAAATAAGTTTAAATTGAAATAAATTAATTGACAATAAATTATTGAAATGCCGTTGGTGTGGTGTATTAAGTTGATTACAAACCTTTCAGCTTTTGGCGATGTGGCATACGACGGGGACGCAGCTCGATTCCCGGCCGCTCGTCGAGCAAAAATGGAGGAGTTTTTTAAATTTGCTTATATAAAATGCTACAGAACAGTGACAGGCAGCAGCACCAATAGTGCTGGAAACTATGCACTGCAATCGCCAAATCGTCTGCTCAGTGTGACGATTGTAGACCTTACCTCCTATGTAATGGACAGAGCATTGGAGATATCTATGTCCAGCACTGGTCTAAAACAGGCTGTTGATGATAACCAAACCAGTTCAGATGCGTTCGAATTAATGAGGAAAAACCAACTCAGGTGACATTCCATTCAATATTCTAATATCTTAAATAAGTCAGAAGCAACACAATGCAATAAATGAAATAAATAAAGATTGAATTAATCCCATATTTAAAAATAAGAATAAATATTTTTGACATGTTTATTAAACAAATTAGTTTTAAGCAATAGTATTTAAGAACCAAAAATGCCAACCGAAGGATGAAGCAAATTCACAATAAGTTAATTTGTATACAGGTAGTGATAGTTAAACGGACAGACCGATGGACCTGGTGAAATCATGAGTATTTGTAGTTAAGATATGGAAACCTCAAAAGCTACTAATGGCTTTAAAATAATCCACAATGTAAAACAATTTCATATGTGTTCAATGAAACTACTTGATACATTTGTCGATGTGGCCAAGAAATAAATAATGTTGAATGTAAATATTCAGATCACTTTTATACTCGACGTTATTCCTCGATACCCCAGTTCACGACCTATCTCGCTTCAGGAACCAACCGTACCGAATGTCTTCCTTCTCGGCCTTGATTTGTTCTCACTATCGGTTGCTTCCCTAGAGTCCATCGACCGAAATATGATGGCAAAAAATTTAAAAAATCCATTTATGAAGGATCTGAACAAACACGAGGCCACTTCTTGTTTTCATTCGGATAGGGAGTTATCTTTCGCGTTTTTGTGTCGATACCCGCAACTCAATGAAGTCCCTATAAATGGGAAAACCCCAGAGATGAAAAAAAAATAGATCTGTGTAAAGGAGACTTGGGACCTATATGATGATATCACATTTAGTTTGATGCTATGTACACATTTTTTCATGTTGGAGTAGATTTAATTAACATCGATAACGGGAATGTGTTCTTATATTTATATTTAGATACGTTTTATCCTCAATTTAAGAATAATTTTTTTATTATAAATAAATCTTACACCACTAGAATTCGTATTAAAAGGTTCCTTATACCTTTAGGTATATACAAATATTTGAAAGTGCGTAGTATTTCTATTAAAATATTCACAAATATTAATATTATTTCTCACCTTGTAAATACATTGCCTCGAATATCTTTTACATCATTAAAATACCACAAATTTCTGAATAAATATAAAGAGGGGATACATTGCTATATTTTTACGGTACACTTTAAGTAAATTACTAGTTTTTTAGTTATTTTTTTTATAGTTTTGACTTCAGTAGTCTTGGAAAGTGTTGGGACAATGCATTTTTTGTGAACGTTTTCAGAAATGTCTTTAGGATGATCGCACATAAAAAAATATGTACATAATTTTTAAATTTTATAGTCTGGTATTTTATTTGACATAAGGTATCCGAAATAAATGGTTTTAAGTAATTTTTTGCGCGCTAAAAATTGCCATTTCAGTATTCATATCAGGATCGAGATGTATCTGGTATATGTGGTTTATATTTATTTCAAATTTCACGGTCCCATATCAAACCATTTCGTGAAAATTAAATCAAACAAAAATACAAAATTGCCCATTTACTTCTGGTATTACTTCTGAAATTCCATTAATTTCGTTATTCCATGATACTCAAATACGTTATATAAAACAGTCAATTGTTTTTATATTTTAAAGTTTTCGATGCAACTTTACAGAAATTTTATTTTATTTTAAATTCCCAATAAAATGTAATTTCCTAGAACTTTAAAAATGTTCTTATCTATGGTGCACATCGGTTAGAAGCTTAAAAGTTTGGAAACGAAATTTAAAAATATACGGTCATACCAATCACTCAGAGGATAAGCAAAAAAAATGTCTTCCTACTTTATATGTATTGCGAGAATAAAAAAAAAATTACATAGATTTTTCTATACATTGAGTAGGATCTCCAACTGAAGCATCGATTAATGTAAATTGTTTCATGCAAATAAGTTTGCATCTAAGAGACAGTTTTAATACGGAATTATAAAAGTGAAACTCTCTAATAATGAATGACCAATAGTTTGTATGCGGTATCAACAGTTTGAGTAATTGTATGAGATTTTATTAACAGTTGGTCAATTATATAAAATTTTCCAGTACAAGGCTGGTTGCTCAATTCCTTTCATTATTTTTCAAGTGAAAATTCAAAATTTCTTTTGTATTAATGGACATAATATCGAGTGGTAGTTCCATGATATTGCAACGGCAAAATAAACTGATTATTGCGTTTATACTATTAAATTAGGACATATACTATATCTCTTGGGGAGAGAGGATTTGTTCTCATGTTATTTCATCATTCTATAGTAAAATGGATGTACATATATATATATATATATATATATATATACATATATATACATATATATATGTAAATATGAATATATATATATATATATATACATATATATATGTAAATATGAATATATATAATATATATATATATATATATATATATATATATATATATATATATATATTATTGAAGAGTTAGAACAAATATAAATCCTTACAATCACTGTATCTATTAAAGCATATTGTTAAAGTAAAATGGCTTGCTTTCTTAATAGAAGCTAGTGTATACATTTATGGACAGAGTTACATAGTTTATTACTATTTTATTATCAGTGAGGAGTTTACAATTCACCTCACTAGATTATAAAATTTTGAAGATTCGCGAGACGGATTTAAAAGCCTTTTTTGTTAATGGAATAAATTCGTCTCAACTTATAATTCTTGTAGAAATAATAATTTGCATATGTGCTGCACAATTTTACATCTATTAATTCATTTATCAACATGGATGTTTTTGTCTCATTTTCTGCATAGGTTTCGCTGTAAACTTATTATACAAGACTACACTGCGCAATGATTGAAATATTGAAGTAAGGAAAGATTTAAATCCACATTTTGCTTAAGTATTTAAAGAACCTAATATAACAGCAGCTCGCTTCAATATCTAAATTGTTCTTGTACAAATTATTAAAGAATAAATTAGAGTTTACCATTAAAATATTTCAGTCCGATACCTGTTTTAAAGCGTAAAAACCAAATTCCATATCTTTCATAAAATCATCTATACTTGTTTAGTAATTTTGTTTTCATATGAAAAATCAAATTTTATCTACCTTCAAAATATTTATAAAATCTGGCATTTAGCTGAACAAGCTCCGCTGAATTCATGTACAAGTTAAAATACTTTTACACGTTAATTTGTATGTCTTTATTTTCTATTGAATATAATATGTATACATCTCTTTTTATCAAAATCCCAAGTTGACAAAAATGAACCTAGTTGTTATCGTCACTTCTTTTATTCTACAGTATTGTTATAAGACGTATCTAAACTTCATCATAGAAGTATGTTTATGATAAATTTGAATTAAAATAAGCTTGCAATCTAATTGTACGACTCGATTTCAACATTGACTTTCTTGTCAAGTTTTGAACTTACGCATCACAAGAATTTTGACTGAATTTTTAATACCATTTGTTGTTATATATATAATAAAGAAATATAAAAAAATTATTTAAATAATGACAAGTTAACTGACAATATAATGTCAATAATGTGTTAAGTTTTTCTATCCTAATAACACCACATTAGCAGAAATGGGTATAAAATTAAAGGTGTTAAAGAATGAATATTCAAAACAGCAACATTTTTATTGTATTATCATAACTATTCCTTTATTACTTGGATGTACAGAACACGTGTCAAAGTATATCGATAAATGTACAAGTGTTTGTTTTAAAACAACCAATCTCAATTCTCAACTAGTATCCAGGCTAACATTCTAATATCATTGAATCATAAATTGATAATTCTTAAGTCTAAATCAATATTAAATATAGTATAGTAAAAAAGTGTGAACATGAAGTACACAGTGACGCTGGAAGCAAAACTTCCTACAATTGAATTCGAAGTACCGACAGAGCGGAACATTGAAATCGATCATCTGATAAAAGAAAAGGTGAGCATCATACCTAATAATTATTAAATTTTGTTTAACTTGTCTGCTAATTAATGCCCTAAACTGCATATATCATAGTATTTGTATTTTGTGGCGTTCTATTTACAACGTGCTTATCAAAATGAAATTTAATTGCTTGTTTATTACATTGTCATTTAATTCTATTCTACGTGATGTGCTGAAGAAAGAAGATTTTTAAGTGAAACACACGAAGAAGATCCTATAACATATATCTATTAGTTTTAATGATAATTAAAGAGTCGAACAGAAATCTCCGTAATATTTGATCAAAATCAAAAATTATCCAATGTTAATATTTCGAAATATTATGTGGCCTACTTTCATAAAACATTTTAGGTCGAATGGTTTACTTCCAATCTCTTTGCGATAGCGAGTAGTAATAACTATCACGTTGGTGACTGACAAACTCGCCAAACATTTGATCAGTGAAGCCCGCGTTGTAGTCAACCAGAATATTACCATATAAGAGCATCAGAAAAAGTTTGTCATACAATGTGAAATTTGCCTACTTGAGTATTATTTGTATCTTTTTTCCGTAACACGCTCTATTTTTATTCAATTTAATCTATGGGGTCGCTCTGAATGAGGATTATAGGTAAAATCAAAATTTTCTTGTGCAGTCTTTTTAGTCTAAAGTGAAATCGTGAAACGAGAACCATCAAGGTCCTGTCCATGAAATTTCCATTTTATCAATCTAATTACAAAAATTCATAAATTCACAAGTTGAATTTTTTATTGGTTATATTCAAACAACAAAATATTGTGGATATATCCTTACAATCAGAAAACTCTAGTTTTAAACTTCCCTGAAGTTAGAGAATATCCAATCACGAGTGTTTCCCATTAGGCCGACGATATTTTGTGTATGCTTCATTCGTCGAAACTCGAAATTTTTTTTATACCTTACGAGGTTGTTGGAGGCGTAACGTTTTAAGACGCAATCGATAAAAGTGGCAGTTTCTAGTTTTATCCTTTTTATGCTTCTGTATAATAATATAAATTTCTGTATAATGATATAACTTTGTACTTTTTAATGTCGACTCGATAGTAATATTTGTTATAATAAATTTAAAGTACTATTGTCAAAACAATTTTAAATATTGAATTAAAGATAACAAATTTAATTAATCTATTTGAATAAATATTAAATGTAAATGAAATAAAGTGAAAAGAAGAAATTGCTGCTTTGAACAATATTGGTGTATTTTTTGTGAAAAAGTAAGTTTCAAATAGCATGTTTGCATGAAATATAATTTTTATTTTGAATTGTTTAATTCGTTTGTAACTTACTTCTGTTTAACAAATACTATTGTTCAATAAAATTTGGAAATTATTTAAATATATCTTGCAACCGTCATATTTATTGGTCGAAAATAGTGGATTAATTTTTCGGGTGCACAGTTTGCAACGTCGTTTCCTTTTAATTCAAAAACATACATTAAAATATCAATTTTTTGTACCAATAATAATGCAGATATTTGGAAAAACATTTATAAGTGAGTAGTAAAATGGGAAATATTAAGATTTTTAGATATTAGTTAAATCCATATATCACTTATTATCAATCAATCATTCCATATATCACGTATTTAATCTGAGCTATGTCACAATCGGATTTTGACAACTTCATCATTTCTCTAAATGTATGTATATCAAAATTTATAACACAGTGAAATTTTCAGAGAAATGATAAGAACCATTTTGTAAAAGGTGACATGATTGGAGTTAAAAAAAAGAATATTTAAAATGTTATTATAAAATGTCTTAAATAGGCATGTAATATCACGTTGTATTTTTTAAATTTTCGTCTTGAATAATATCTAAATGAAATATAAAATATTAGTTTTTCTTTAGTAATATGTAGGAGGTAGTATTCAGTTTAGTGAGCATGAAAATCGGTTCTTTTTTAAAGGATTGGTTGTTATATCAAATAATGGAACGATTTTCCATAGTTTCTTTTTTTGGAAAAATTGGCTTAGAGTTCTTTGCTTTTAATTTTACATTCGTCTTATTTTTTTAATTTAGGCTAAGAAACATTGTTATTTTGCGTCCATGTAACGCTATTCAAACATCGTCTCTTGGTCAATTTAAAGAAGCAATGGCAAAATTATTTTTAAAATTTTATTGTAAACGCCTCAAAAAGTTTCATGTTGTTTTTTAAATATAATTAAACAATTAAATACGTAAAATTAATAGACCTTAATATTTCAAGAATAGTAAATAAAATTATAGCCAATTTTTTCAACAGTACAATTATTCAGGGCATTAAACTTAACGATATGGCTGTTAAAATTATATGACTATAACGCTCATATAAAAACATGACCATTATTACAGTGTTAATAAGTTAAGTCTTTTAATTGCATTCAATTATCAAATTATGAATGAAAATAAACTTTGGAGAAGTTTTATGTGTGATATGTGGTCTACACAGGACATACTATTATTTTTTAATTTCTACGTTGGAAGTATTCGAGAGACCGTTTTACACAATTACGTAATCATGTCTTTTGGGAATATTTATTTGAGCCAAGCGCTTAAAATTGGTATTTGGAGAGAATAGACAATTTTATAGTTACGTACTATTCAACGTTTTCTATAGTTTTTCAAACGTTTTTTACCTTATTGTCACAAAAGCAAGAATAAGGGAATAAGTACTTAATTAGAACTCTTTCATTTCGTTACTTTTATAAGGAGCATTTGCACAGCAGTAAACGTCTGAACTCGGAAGTACTGGGTTCGAAGGTTGATTCGTTTTTCTAACTTAAAGCAATATAAAAAAATCTTTTGATCTAAAAAATGTTAAACGTAGCTAATAGAAATAAAAAAATCTACTTTTCTTTAAATATTGAAGAAATCTGTATATTTTCATTTTGCCATTATCTTTAAGGTTTCCAACGTTGATTATCGGGTCATAATAATATAATTGGGGGAAAATTATATAACAGAATTTATCTAATAATAAGTCATTATTCTGTTATTCTTTTCTCCTACTGAAATGTCACTGAATATTTACTCAATGATGATAATAAAATACATAGTTTAAATTTCAGCAACTCCACGTACAATAAGATAAATAGGTGACGCTACTTATTAAAGAAATGGAATTATGTATTGATAAAATATTCTATGTAGATGTTATCTTCCTCTCGTAGAAATAATTTTACGAATTAAAAGTTCTGTAATCTTTAGTAAAAAATGCTCCTCATATTAATGTTATTAAGTATAATTGTACACGCCAGATCATTGTCAAAATCATAACGATTTTAATGGATAAAGATATATAATTCCGTATATATGCTCCGCATATGTATATATGCTGCTTCCGTATATATAATATTATTAACGTAAAAATGTAGATATATTTAAAGTAATGATCATAGAGAATAATAATCAAAAAATTAAATTAACAAAATGGTAAAACATAAGGTTAAACAAGAAAAGTTTTAAATGAGAATTTTTTTTTAAACGAAAATATAGAGTATTTGAAACATTTTTGCTTAAGAACATGGACAAATAATAAAGAATAAATTATTGTGCAAAACATTGTTTTTCTACAAATTTTTTCATCAAAATTCGATGTTCCCAATAAAGGTAAGTTATTATTGTTATTTCTTTCTTGAATTGCGAAGATCAATACTATGTAGGAATTCGATTTTGTGTTTAAATAAAACTTATCATTTCTATTTTGTTTGTGCAATTTTCTAGGTTAATATTTATATGAAGTCATTATTCTGTAGAAATGTGACTTAATATTTTTATTCCTCTCTTCAATTTTGTAGATCAAATCTTTATTTGATTCCACATTCCGTTTTAATGTGATTTTTCACCGTTATTTCTTTCTTGAATTGCGTAGAGCCATTTTTGACATTTATTTATATTTTAATATTACTTATAATTGAATAATTATTTGTATTAGATTTTTCCCTATTTTGCTTGCAATAAACTTTTTAAAACTACAGTTTGCCCCTATAGAAACGTATTTGTCAGTTTGATAAGCAATTAGTTAATAGTGTATTTACTGAACGCTTTATATGATTGAAACTTACATGTAGTTATCTGTTTGTCTTTACAGAAATTGTTTTGTGTTTTATTATTTAAGAAAAATTTACCATTCGTTGGTTGTCGCTGTTTGATAATTCAGTGCAACTACAGCACTAATATTAGATTAGAAAAAGACTGGCTCAACAAATCGGACAAATGGCTCTGGGATACTACATCGAGCAAGGATTCTGTATGAGATAAAAATTTAGATTTGAATACATATGGATATGGTTAATTAAATAACGTTTACAATTTTTAAATACCCCCTCCCCTCCTCCCGTCCAATAGGGTTGCAAACCTAAACCTATAATTAATTTTCCTTTTTTTATTAATTTATCGGTTTCCTCATAATGCTAATTATACACGATTTTGTACAACTTATTTATTAAAATAAATGACAGAATTATACAAATTCGATTTTAAATGTTTTTTGCACATTGTAAATAAGTAAACGTAACTTAACCGGGTTTGATGCTTTATAAGTCGGTTATACTTGAAAAAAGCTGTCATCTCTTTTTTTATTTTTCGGAGAAAATTCGTTTAGAAAATAAAAGGAACTGGGACACATTGAAAATGAAATTTGAAGATTTATGTTTAACAAATAATGCGACTAATAAACGAGAAGATCAGGAGTGAAGCCAGACGGAGCTTTCATACAATTCATATTTAATTAAATTCTAGAAATAAATTTAAAGTAAATTCGGTTTCGATCGAATAAAACTGCCTAATTATTTCTGCCGAAAACGGATTAAAAATCCTTATAACTTATAAATGTTGATGGTTCAGCAATAACTGGTTACCAAAAAAATTATTACGTAAATAAAAACATGTCTACAGTCTACAGATCAATGCTGCCTGTAAATTACCCGGTTCCAAACTATTTACTTTTCTTAAGACAAGTTTTTCAACGGCATAATTCAAGGGCGAACGGATTTCCGAACTCGAAAACTAGTAATTTTTTCGATTTAGTATACACTGCCGAATAAAAAAGTCTGTAGTTAATCAAACGCTGCCTTCATATTATATAATTTTTCTTAAGTACAAACATAGATACACATAGATATCGATATGATTCGTGATTAACTACTAACATTTCCTTTGTAAATACGGTCCTTTCTTTTCTTTACTTTTTTTGATCTCCTTTTGGATGCTAAGGAAATTTTAAACATTACATTGTTTAAATATTAATTCAACATTCTCATGAAAGTACAAATGTTGCGTGAAGCAATGAATGTTTATATCGTTTCCAAATATAGTTTTTAGACTACACAACTTATTTCACAATTACAATATGATATTTCAGTTTGATAAACTTGTCACGACAAATATATGTTTAATTTACTTATCAGTCAATTCACGCCAGTTTAAGTTTTTTTCGAGTGTGGCGACCCTATTTTCTAATCTACGTTCTATATCGATTAAAATGTTGTATGAATGGTTTTTACTTCATCGACTCTGATAGCGTCTTCACATTTGATAGTGAAGTTATTGTCTTCATTATTTACGTAATATACAATAATTGTTGGAAAAAATCAATATTAAAAATTGGTGTTCTAAAATATTCCTCTCTAGTTTGAGTTGTTCACGTTAGAGAAAAAATATTTTTTACCATTAGAAAGGTTTATGAGTATATTTTGCGACATCATGTAATTGTATTATTTGAGCATATCTAATTGGGCTAACAAACTCGATATTTGGCACTAGGACAATTTATGAGTCGTGGACAGATAAATCCTGGCATTACCAGTCTTTTAGGGGTCCGCATCTCTAAAGAAAAAAATGAAACGGTTTTAAAATTAATCACGTGTCTGTCTGTCCATTCGTCAGTTGTTTCTCTAAGAAACCGCATAACTCGCATACATTTCATTAGCTTAAATTCAAAAATGTTTATTTGCAAATTTTTGGTGGACAAAATAAATACTCCAAAAATTGTTTTTTCTACTTCAATGTAAAGTGTGGGGTATTGTTTGAAAGATCTAGTTAAAGAATCTCATTATCAGATTACCATCTAACAGATGCGTGGCTAATTATGGGATGTCATGCTAGATATTATAACATCATTACATTGTTTTTCTTCTTTAATTGTATCACAGAGAGAGGAAATTAAGGTAATAGTCAAAATTTCAATTATTTAGTATATTTCCTTGTTTATTTCTTTTTAAAAATCATATGTCCAACTTACGGATTTACCCCAAAACTTTGGATGTGCGGAAGAACGGATAGGGTAAGTAGAAAGGATGAGGACCGAGACACAAAACACACAATAATTCGAATACATGTTATTC
The DNA here is from genome assembly GCA_039881145.1 of Druceiella hillmani. Taxonomy (NCBI): domain Eukaryota; kingdom Metazoa; phylum Arthropoda; class Insecta; order Lepidoptera; family Hepialidae; genus Druceiella; species Druceiella hillmani. Next base: position 2,026,922 of record JAYKKI010000138.1, read on the forward strand.
TAACGAGTGTTAAGTCCTGAATAGGCAACCAATTCCATAGCCAATTCCGGAAGTAGTTAAATGAGTAGAAAAAATATTTATCTGGACGCATCTTGTACTACAGCGTCTAATAATATGTGTATTCAAAAGACAGGTGAATGGAGGATGTTATTTCCTTACGCACTCTATACCGGTGTAATAAACTATGAAATAGTTCTCTCTTGAGTGTGATGCACTGTGTAATACGAAGTGTAATACAAAGTCAGTATGAGGGGTTATCAATTAAAATTTATTAATTTTAAAAATGTTTAGCCAAAAGTTATTCTCTCAAATAAGAGTCTCAAAAACATGTTTCTTAATTTAAATATTATGTCTAATGGATTATTGATATATTATATATTGGTCTATTAAAAAATGGATTTGAAATTGGAAATAATTTTTTTTCTACTTTTAGATTAAAATAAACAATTCTTTAGTCGAAATTCTGACATAAGATATAGAAAAAAACTCGACTTCTTAAGTCATTCTTTGAAATTGTTAAAAAATTAACACATTTTCATGTCGGCGACATAAATAATGCTTCCAATGTTAATTATCGGGTCAAAAAAGACAGAAAACTGATACGCTGGAAAAATTATGCAACAGGTTTTATCTTATAATGACGTTTCTTTTTAATTATATTTTAATATTAAAAACAATTACAAATATGCCAAGAAAATTGTTCCAATAAAAAAAATGTATTTAAATGACTTTATAGAAAATAAGGTATGAGTTTATGATGGTAAGAGAAGATAACATTGTGAAAATATTACAAACATTCATTAAAAAATGAAGAGAATTTGTAAGTTAATAGGCACGTTTACAAAATTAAAGAAGCATCTCTGATCAATTGTCTTGTAGAACTTTCTTAACCTCGTCTACCGGGTAAGACGTGAAGTCTTCGTTGTATTCATGGCCTGGTCGATCCACTATTAGGCCTTTCGTGAAAAGCTAGGTATTTCTTAAAACGTACGTCACAAATTTGATAAAATTGTGGAAGCCAAAAATTTCCCCTAAATGTATATTTTTCTCGATCTGAAATAGATTACAACATAACAAACAAGATTACTATAAATACAACAGACCACAAAAAAGGAAAAAATGCCATGAGATCTATATACTAGCATTTCTATTTTCATTAACTTGTGTCAAATTCGGTTGTTCGTGAACGGAGATTTTTTGTAAGAATTTACTATGAGTTGCAGCGAGTTATCTTAGTATATATTAGTCCATAGTTAACAAACAACCAATAGTTAACAGAATATTTGCTATCTTTCATGTATAGTATTATATTTATGTCTTAGGGATTATTTGGTAAAATAAAAGTGAAAGTTTTTATGCCGTTCATTAGTTTAAAAATAAAAATTAGTAATTTATAACAAAAAAAAGGCGTAGGGGAAAGTGGGTAAAATAATAGCATCGCCTCATAATTATCTGGTTAAATAAAATGTAGGGTACATTTTTTAGAATACCATTTTTAAAAAAAAATTTGCTTTGTTTTAAATAATACAGAATTTATACAAAACGATAAATACATTATTTCTTGTGTCCTGATGGCCAAAGAAAATTTCGATTTCTTAAAATCTATAATTGAATGATTTAAAAGAATTTGTCGATATTCATGATTGTCAGTGGTCAGGTCCAAGCAATAACACAGCTTGCTTCCTTGTTATTTATTCAGGTATAACTGACTGTTTGAATTAAATTTTAGCAATAATTTGAAAATTCAGCACCCATCCTTCTTAAAATTTAGAAACTAAAAGTTGATAATTGATGGATGGAATTACTAAATAATGAGATAATTGTCTCTTATATGACAGCAGTTCAAAGTTTAAAATTAATTTTGAAAATTTCACTTTGAAAGTAACACCTACATGTGATGTTATATTATTTAAAAGGGCTAAAAATCCACTATGTTACTGTAATTTTAGATGAAAAGATTTTTTGCCAAATTTGCGTAACTTCGTGATAATTCCAACTGTTCAAAGTTTCAAAAACTAATTTTAATTACTCTTACGTAATTGTGTTGTACCTCATTCCTACTTTCAGAGACTTCATGCCATAAATGCAGGTTACAATATAACATAAGGTTTTTCCTATTTTCACCCTTCAAATGAACTGAGCATTCTAATAACATTAATTTAACCAGGTTAGAGGCGAGCATAGGATATATTTCAGATATCCCTCCATATGTTGTAGTAGGCTATTACTCATCTGGACACCTTCCGTTTGTGGGCACGATATGAGGACTTATCACGCGTAAAAAGTATTCTGTATTTTCATATTTCGTTAGAATATATTTATCTTGTTACAAGTCACCTTCAAAACTTTCAAGTTCAGAAATACCCATTGTTCAATGATCGCAACTGTTCATATTTAGAATTGATCTCAAAGCTGTTCGTTTCAGGAATGACTTTATTATTTTATTTCAGATGTTTGCTTTGTAAAGTCTCAATCCAATAGTTTCAGATCCTTGTTTTATTTCCAAATTTGTCTCATTCATTCGATATGTTTTTATGTTTTAATATGAATGGGCTTGTAATTAACTATAGGCATGATTTTAAAAACTATTTATTACTAGTTTTAAATTCTGCTGGTGACTGAAATTAATGAGTCGCAACCATTTACCATTAAATGATATAAAAAAATTTAAGTCACATTTTATATTTATTGATACTCGAAATTGTCACCTTGGATGTTGTGTATCAGAAATCATAAATGATTTTAGCTACGATTTTAACAAGTAAACTTTGCTTTCTTATATTCTAAATTTGTATTGATTACAATTTTGCTAAACAAACAGTGGTGTGTCTGTGTGTGTGTACGTGTGTGTCTCTCTCTCTCTCTCTCTGCGTGTGTATGTACGTGTATGAGTCTTTGTGTGTGTGTGTGTGTGTCTGGGCACGTGTATGTTTGAGTGTATGCGTGGATCTACGTGGCGCACGTACGCGCGTGGTTGCGCGCGGGCAGTCGTGCGTGCGCGTCCTTCCAAATTACTTTGAGTAGTTAGTAAAGTTAAAAAATGTTTGGAAACAAACACAATCACTTCGGAGTATTAATAAAAATATTGAATGAACTGTGGATTAAAGAAATACCCTTTGATCTCAATTTTAATGCCAATAAGTAATTTTTAAGAGGAGGGTTTAAATGTCAAGCGGTTAAAACAATTTTTAAAATTGAGTTAAACCCTGTTTATCTAGTTTCCTCGGCGTTACAGATATACATCCGTCTATAAAACCATTTTGTGCCCTGCTTTCACGTGTAATCACACAAATATTTTTTGATCTTCATTCTAACGCCCAAAATGTTTAGTGAAACAAGCTGAAATGCAGCAATCTGTCCAAAACCAAGTTAAACAAATTCAGCATGCAAGCTCTCTCGATCTCAATAAGATTTTGATAGGGCGCGATATATGTGAATTATTACTTTTGTACATTTCAATAACTTTGAAAATTCAATTAATAAACTCACTTAATCTACAATGCCTAAGGATTTGTACTTTAATAAATTTATTCCCACACGAAACCACACACTCTGGTTTCCTTTGTTATGAGTGTGAATAAATTCATTGAAGCTTGTCATCATCATGCATTTTAGTGTCAATGAATTTGTACTCTGCAATTGTATACAGTGAGAGAGTAGGTAATTCTGGTGCAAGTCAGTTCTAGATATAGGGATAACAAATAGAGGATGACTATGCGCGCAAGTGGTTATCAGGTATGAAGATGGAGAATTTTTCGAAAAAAATAAGGCACAAAACTTTTTCATTTAATTATTATAAAAGACATTTCGTCAATAAATAATTTCTTCTACGCTGCAACATAACGTCGTATATGTATAAACATCGGCAGGACGTATAAAAATAAGGTAACCATGTAGTTTATGTTCAAATATCAAAGAAATGTTTTAGACCTGTTTAGTTATCAGGCAATATTTAGTTTATTGTGCTCTAAATGAACCGACTTTTAACTCACTAATTGGTGTGATCATATGTTATAAATTAACTAATAAAGACACTGAAAGTTGCTCCATTACGTAGCACAACAATCAAATTCTTAAATACCTTACGACTTACATGATTTACGGGCAGACGTCGTATTGAATTTAGGACAAATGAGAGCAATAAATAAAACTTAAGGTAATGCGAGATCAATTAAGTGCAATATTACAAGTATCAGTAACACGGTTGTTACATAATAGCAATTGTCCATCATTGCACAATGGTTTTGAATGCAACATTAGTGCGCATTTGCTTACAGTAAAATGTTGCTCAGTATCAATTTAAGTGAGAGATGACGTCATTTTAAAATGTAAGGGAGAGATGACGTCATTTGACAAATTTAATACTGTTATAACTTTGTAAAAAATATCATTTCTGTAAAAAAAATTGCTTGAAAGGTTTTTCATGAGCTCTAAATATGTCTTTTAAACAAATTTAAGAAAATTATTTTGTAATTATTTATGAGCCAATTGAAAATTATTTTGTAATTATTTATGAAATAAATAGCCGAAAGCTTGCTAGTAATCGAAGGACGTGAAATCGATTCATCACAAGATATATCCGATGAAAAACATTCTATATTTCCTTTCATTCCGGAAGCGATGCGAGCCATCGTATGTTATATTTGGAAGGTTATTTCGTATTGAAAAAAAATTGAAGCAATTTATCTTCGTCATGCGGATGACGAAAAATCTAAATCCATGATTTTTTGTAAGAATGATGAAAGTTTTATTGTAATGGAAAGTCCGATTATTTTAACTATCTATGTACTTGCGCGAAGAAGATTATGAGCATATTTTTTATAGTAAAAAAACCTAAAGGATTATATAGTTTGTTCGTATTCACAATCAAAAATAAGCAAATTTACGAGATTTTAATATTATTATATCTATGGATATTTTTAAATCTTTTGACACAGATGTTTTAATATAGTTTTGTAGATGGGTGTATTTTCACAGATGTTTTAATATAGTTTTGTAGATGGGTCATTTACAATCAAACTGTATTTTTTTATCTCACAGTTTACCGGACATCACGCATTACGGGAATTTCCAAATTTCGACAGTTTTGAAAAGCCCACCTTTTTAATCACATTTGTAATTGTGGTTACAATGTGTATTTTGTTTACAGTAAGTTTAAGTTTTGTCATGGTTTTGTGCGTAATTACTAGTACCGATACGTGTTAATTTTTATATTATATTTCTTATATGAAAGGATTATTTCAAAGAAACAATAAAAATAAATTGTTTATCCTTTATTTTTATAAAACGTTGTAACAGACAAATAGAATTTCAAATAACTCTGGATAAAATGCGCACTGAAAGCCTAAATCAATGAAAATGATTGTCACTTGCGGTTCAATATCGTCCACGAATACAAATAAATTTGCAAAATAATGTCACTGTTATAGCACTAAGACGATAACGAGTCGGTGCCTCATTTTCATCTTCATGGAAACTCCTACACAGATGAGTGCGTCATTTCAGTATTTTTGGTAAAGAGTTTAATTTTTCCACCTTTAATACCTAAGATATCCCGTGTTACCCAAAATGTCACGAAATTACGAAAAATTCAATATTACATTTATTGAAATTAAAACAAACATTTGAGGCATTTAATTAACATAACTCTATTCATATATTATTTTAGATTTTATATTCAGATATATAAATTAAAATGCTCTGTTTATTTCACCGTAGTTGCTTCATATATACACCTTCACTACCTATATAGACCTGAACATACTATCTACCTGTCTAGAAATAACGTAATTTTTTCTCGTTTTTTATATATAACAGTATAACAGCACGAAATTACGAATAATTCAAGATTACATTTATTGAAATTGAAACAAACATTTGAGGTGTTTAATTAACATAAGTCTATTCATATATTACTTTATATTTTATTTTCGGATATGTAAATTAAATTTCCTCTGTTTATTTCACCGTAGTAATTTCATATTTACACCTTCACAACCTATATAGACATGTTATTCGTCTTTTGTATATAATAGTACGTACTTTCTTAGCTACTCATATTTTATACATTTGTTTATACCTGTAAATATTTACTTATCGGGCTTGATAATAATAACTTAGTTGCTTCATTCCTTTGTGAGTATCTGCATATAATTACCTACGTATTTATTTAGTTACTTTATTTTTTACAAACGTATATATATAATATAATAAAATCAAACGAATCCAAATTCGATGAGTTTACTCCTTGCCACAGAAGAGATTTTGTTACCATATTCTAACTTCATCATTTAATCCTGATATTGTTAAAAGACAGATTTTATATCGTTCGTATTTATAAAAAAACAATTACAGTCTTTATTATTGGTTTATAAGTCGATCTATTCCATTCAAACTCTGTCACGGCACCTGTGCCATTCATTGCGCATATTCTATTTCTATGGTTAAATTCTACCCAGTTTTTTATGAAAATACATCGGGAGTATATTATTTTCTAAAAAAAAATCAGCCCATTAGGGTTAGATATATATCTAACCAAATACATGTAGTAACATACATAGAAAATACAGTCGAATTGAACCACCTATTGTTTTGGAGTCGGTTGTAGTAAGTACCAAATACTCTAAATTTAAAATTTGGTAAGAGACTATCAAAAGTTTCAACCCTTTTCTGAGACAGACTAATTAACGGACATGACGTGAAAGTAGGGTGTTCTAATTTTTAAGCATCTTAAAAAATTTTAAAGCTTTCAAAATTAGCTGAATTTTCATCGGATATTTATTGGGATAAAACTCGTTAATTCATTTTATAAAGTATCTGTAAATTAAAACGGTTTACTCAAAACATAAAATTGAGTTAAACAATATTATTATCATAAAGCTACCTTTTTACTTAATTGTGCTGGAAGCTATTTTGTTTGAAAATTTTCAAATTAATTACCTTAAACTTTTGTAAAATAATTTCGGTTCCAAGAAAGTACTTAGAGAATATTATCTAGTAGATTAATGAATATATTATTTTTTTAATAAATTCATTCGTTATCTACGAAGAATAAATTTAAAAAACACCAACTTTTAGCCAGAACTAAGCTTCAAAATAGATAATAAGAGCACACAATCAAGTGGCATGATTGATGAGACATTATTTAGCAGAATTTAAGGAGAAATAGTAGATTCTAAAGGCAACATTTTTATAGGAAACAAATTTAAAGCAAATGAAACTTTGAAGTTTTTTAAGATAATTGGAAGGTATTTGTGCTCAGACGTATTGCAGGTGGATATATTATCTAGTACTTTTCCAGTTATTACCTTTATTTATCTCTTTCCGATTATGTAATTGGCATGGTTTGACTTTCCCACAGGTATATAATGCTTTTTTCATTATTTTCACTACTTAAAAGTCAAAGAGATCACAAGAACTATGTATTTCAAAATTGTCATAAAATATTAGTGAACCATAAATCTGTAAAAAAAATACCGATGGAACGTTGCAGTACGCATCCATTTTTCAGTGGATAAAAGGAAGGATTAAAAAATAGTGATGCGGAAAATTTACAAAATTTGTCTGCCTTCTCCACTATAAAATACCAGTGGCAAAAGCAGCAACTGTGTCTAGATGCCGTTCACGATTAACAATTTGAAGAAATCTACCACTCAACCTAAAGTTAGTGAAAAACGATTTGACGACAACTCAGGAAAGAAAGCTATTAAGGAACATCTTAACAAAAAAACAGTGTATTTACCACGGTTTGTTAAAATTAAATGATCGACGTAATACTTATATTAATAAATAACTGTGTCTTCGACTACATTCGCATGAAATTATTTGACGATTATAATTGTTTAAAATAATCGTCATACATAAAAATATTGACAATGGGTGAACTAGATAGATAGCGTCGTTATATCGTAATATAGCTATAAACATAAAGTTTACTAAAAGACGCTTAAAAAATACACCTTGACAATAAAATATCAGATAAAATAATATCCAGAGAGCTGTAACGTCCTCGAGCAATATATAGAATACTTAAACATTCTAAATGTTACTCGAGGGTGTAAGTTGTTTTCATACCAAACTTAATCAAAATCTCTTTACTAGTCTTTGTGTGACTGAAAAATAAATTAACTGGCAGGCAGAGAAATCAAAATTCTAAATACAGGTTTTGTAAATTTTTTATCATTCTATAAGGTAAACCAATAATTCACTTTAAGGTATGTTCAAAATTCACTCTGTTACAGTTTTATTATATGTGTAGATAAGGGGTTATTTTAAAAAGTAAATATGTTTTAAAATAAATATATTTGGAAGATGTTTTCTTTCATGTGATTTAATATTAAACGATCTTCATGGAGTATTTTGCATAAATATATGTTATACTATTAGAAAACGATAATAAACGAAGGGAATGGACGATAATCGATAGAGATTAGAAACAGCAATTTTTGAGTTTATAACAATTCGGTCAAAAAATTATGTGTTTGAAAGAAATTGTTAAACTGCAAAATTGAGAAGAAATTTAATATTAAATGAAACAAATATAATGGTCACTAAAATGATTTAATAGTACATAAGACATTTGAGATATAATAGACAACCAGGCTGATGAATTAGGCCCAAGTAATGAAAAGACCCACGTAATTCTTCAGCAATGTGGGGTCACATCTTTTTTTCCACATGAGTTATATAACTAATAAAATTACTCCTTTATATATTTTTTCCACATTTTATAAAAATATTTATGAACCAAATATCTGCTCAATAATTAACTTAAGTTAAATTGCCCTATCTAAAGGTCTGATTAGTCAAAGCATTAAATGTACAGAAAATATTTAAAAAATGATTGCTATTTTGGAAAGGATGAAAAAATAAATACTACATGAAAAAATATAATCCTGTTAGGGTTTTTTAAATAACAACTAAATAATCAAGTAAATTTAATATAAATTAGCATGAAAGTAATATCAGACATAAAGTTTCGTATATGTTCTAACCCAAGTTCGATATTAAAGATCATTGAAAATTCCATTTTTACAACCTTATAAAAGTAATGTGCGAGCCAGATAATATTGTCGACTATTTTCAAATAAATTATAACTGCCACTAATGTCTGGTTTCGACCAAACCTATAGAAGTTTTTATGAACAGAACCATCAAATACTCGTATACTATTTCGCCTGATGACAAGCGGGGCTTGTTTTGATTTAAATTATTACATGACTCGGATTTGATTAAAGTTGTATAAAATGAATCTCAAGAGAACTGTCGCCGCTAATATGCACATGTTAGTCCTATATATAGGCCGTATGATATCAGGAACTGAGTTACATATTGCGAAATCCAATCACGACAAATATATCCCCGTTGGGAAAATATCATTCGACGACAGATCCGTGCGGCGCGCGATCGACCACACCATCGGCGGAAGTCGTGTCGGTGACCTCGCTGGTTATCCAAAAAATGTGACTCTCATGGGAGCATGGTCGCCAAGTCGATGATTAGGACGTAGAGAGACAGTCCGTTGAGTAAGATGCGAATTCGTTTTTGAGACTCAAACTGTTGGATTAAGGCGCGAATTGATTGGATCTAAAATCTCTGGAGTTGTTTAGCTTGTTTACGACATCGTTTTTATGTTGATATTGTCATGTTTTAATAATTGCTTGCTACTAAGAAAACATTTTCCGCTTTATCACTCCTCTTGCATTATAAATGGTAATGTTATATTATAATCGTGAGTCTATAAGTTTTCCCAAGGTATGTGTTTTCTAACACCAGAAGGATTGAAATCGGGTGTATGCTTCCAGAAATTGGCGCAATCAAACAAACAACAATTGAATTTTTGTATAGTATATTTTATTATGCACAAAGAAGTTTCGCTTTAACTTCGTTTTCGTTTCTTCATTTAGATAATTCAAAAACTTGGAAGTGGGAGAAAAATAAATTGAAATATTTCGTGATTTTTTTAAATTTTTTTATTCTAAAATTACTTTTATTTTTTTATGAATTCTTATATTGTAGTCGGTTCTTACGTCACGACTTGGTGTAACATCTTTACGTACCAGTCATGCTAAACTTATGGTATATGAATAATTAAGTCTTTGTATCGAGGACATTGTTTAATAAGCATTTACTTATCTAAAACATTATAGTACGAAAACTTTCAATTATTCAGATTTTATTATCTAAATGCCCAAAATATGACTTGTGTCATATATAATAAAAGGGTTTAAAATCAAGTGATTTATTTCTTGAAATTGTAAATTAAATATTGGCTGGACCTAATTAATTACAACAAAAAGCCTTAGTATTTGACACAAATATTTTAACTAATTATTAATAATTGTAAGTTTTGTAATCTGACACGCTTTACAAATCTCACCTTTCTACATAGAATAATTACTAAGGAACTAACTGTGGCGGATAAACACGTCAGTGATTTTATAAGGTTACCGTTTTCATTTCTGTGGTAGAAATCTATAAAATAAATATAAATAAATATATTTCGTCAACTGATTATAAAAACGGCAAATGTTTTAGGTATTAATTGGCTTTAAATTGTAAAAACGAATATTTTATAATTTATTTTACAAAATGATGGTGAATGTACTACATTAAAAAATGGAAGGGTCAATGAGCTATGATAGTACTGTAAAGCCTTGTATGAAGTAAGTGGCGATAACTTTTTTGCTTGCCGAACGTTCTTCGACTATTTTAACGGAGTTTTTTGGTGTAAAGCAAGAAATTTCAGTTTTTATTTTAACAGTTAGTTTATTTTAGCACGGCTTTAACAAATTGATTAGGTTCTTGAAATATCCAGTGTGGTCAAAAGTAAAAGTAATCATAAAACATAAAAAATAAGGTTAGTTTTTGTTTCAATTTATAATAGTTTTTGTTGTCTTTTGTTGTACTTTTAGACATTGTTACGATTATTCCAAGGCGATTCAATATTTATTTTTTTCAACAACACAGTACAACACAACAACATATATATGCAGGCAGTATAAACGTGAATCTAACTTGTAGCGCGAACTTGAGCAAAAGCAATAATATGAAAATAGTTTTTCGTAGTCCTAATTACATCAGAGTAATGACAGATCGACGGAACAGCTATTAGCTTAATAAAAATAACGACAGTAATCTCGAAAGTTAATCGAAAATTCATCAGTTTAAATTTACCTTTCTGCTGCCACCGGGGGAGGCCGGGGAATTCATCGCGTCTAAATATAACGAGGTTCTCTTACCGTCCTTGATTTACAGGGTCTAATTTTAGACAGACTGCTACGCAAATTGTTTGGTTAAAGTATAGAATTAAGATAATTAAAAAAGTAATGTTAAGAGATATAGATAAAACATATTTAAATAATTTGATAATCTAAAATACGTACGTAATCGTATGTCTGAATTTTAAAGAAAACGCGTGGGCAAAGTAAATTATTTCTGAATTTCTAAATAACATTAGAATACGGAGTTTAGAATGATTTTGTGTTTTATTTCATAGACAGCATTAAATTATTAAAATGTAATAATTTTAAAATGTTAAAAAAGGTCATGGCCAAAAAACTTATGACGAACGGGGCTTAATAACTCATAAAAAAATATAGCATCATTTTTGAATTTGTTGGCGAGAAAGATGGCAATTGTTAAAGTTATCGATTAATTTATAGCAGTACCTAATGGCCTGACACAGGAGTTCTGTATGTCTTTTTGAGTACACCCGGATTGAAACATGAGTATACGCTGTCAAAAGTATAATTGACAACGCCATCTATTTTATGAAATTAAAACTAAGCTCTCAAAGTAATCACAAAAATTATTACAAATTTACAAACTCATTACTTTTTAAAAAATTAGGTATAAAATTGTTACACAGCCGTAGAACTTGTTACCCATGAAATAAATGTTTTTAAACACAACACCAGTCATCAAAGTGTAAATTATGCAATTATTAAACTTTAATATACAAAAATGTTTAACCTAACAACACGCTAAGTAAATCAGAATCAAAAGAACTAGTAGCTAAAACAAACGTACCAATAACCTTCTGACTTTCCGAAAAGTGATAGGAACTTTCCTATCTCATATCATATAATATTACGTGAACTGAACACTGTTTTTCAGTTTCATGTAATGTTTTATGCTAAATGCTACCAGAGGTGCCATTGGAACTACTCTATTTCTGTAACCTCAACACAGTTGCGCAATTATTGAAATACTCGTGTCAGTTATTGCTTCTTCTGTTCAATCGCCACTCTTAAAGTGTAAAGCTATAATGTTTTATTCGAATCTGGCCAATGATCTATGACTGATGCGCGAAGAGTCGATGTAATTGTCATTTGAATAGTTATACGAGCAACTGCTCTAAGACAAAGGAAAATATTCGTTACAAAGAATAGTAAGAAATATGAAAAAATTAAGTTACCGTTTCAGATTAAAAGTTCAGCTACATTCAGATAGCAAAACTGTCGAAGATTAGAAATTACTCTTCTAATAATCAAAAGTTTTTTATTGAAAAAAATGTGTGTCTGACGTCATTAAAGAGGTTATCGGATTTTTAAAGGTTACAAACAACAAAAGCCTCTAATAGCCAGAAATAAATAAACCATAAAAAAACGTTTATCTTGCTACCTTACAACGTTGTGCTTGCTGTAATAATTGTTTCCTTACGTAGCCAAATTCCAAAGCTAGATTAAGCGGAAAAATTGTAAATTCGACCAAAAATACACATCACAGGAAAATTTTTCGTAGCTTCGATTAATTTTCTTTTTCCGTAAAACTTATATTTTCTACGTATTTTAGATGGGCGGATCGTAATAAATTATTCCAATTCAACGATTACCTTTAATAAAAATACAAACTTTTGTTTAAAAACATCGATAAGAAAACACGCGCAGCATCGTACCCCCAAGGCGATGTAAAATTACTCTGACGATAATGCTTCAATGGTTTTTCCTCAAAATTAATTCTTTTCCGAAAGAAGCCTCCATTAAACGGAAAATATTCGTGAAAAGTGTCACGCTGTGCAGTTAGCACAAATGCACCGTTGGGTTAATTGCTCCAATACTTTTCTCTACATAAGAAAGTATGGAACAAATCTAGACCGTAAAATGCCGCGGTCTTCCACTTCACTGTTAAAATCGAAAGACATATTATTTCTAATGCAAAAAGTTTAGTTAAAACTTGTGCTTTCCTTCTTCCTAAATCTGCTTTTTGAAACTCTACATTTTTTTCTGATCTCTTCAAATAAATGGTGAAATTATTTACTTAAATGTAGATACTGAAGATTTACCTTTATTCAAATAATTTAAGTTTATACCGATTATGATGTACCAATGCGAACTAAGATTCTATTGATTTATATTTAATAAATATTCTCCAATATCATTGAAGTAATTTGGATACAATAAAATATTACCTATATTTTATTACAGTAGTAGGTGTAACCCAATGGCTAAAAACTACTGTCGTTTTTAAATAAAATTAATAAACTTATTTATAAGAGCGAAAATAGGTTCATAAAATATTAAGCCATAAAATGGTTAATAGGTTCAATAGTTTAAAATACAAACTTTTAAATATTTTTATTAAAATTCAAGTAAAAATTCATAATAACAATATAGGTCATTCATAATAATAATAAAGGTTCATAATAACATAAAAAGATATGCGCAGCTGGCTCCGACTGATGGTGCGAGTCATAAACCTACTATCGTCAGAGATTTTTCTTTAAAGTAATATGAAGTTTTTCTTAATGATTCTGGGAGTAACATTTTTTTGTTATAAACAAAATACTTATTTGAAACTATAATTATGATTTCTCGGAAGAGACTTTTTTAACCTGGTTAAATTAATCTGATTTAAATTAACATGATTATCTTTTTCATTACCTCTTTAAAAAATTAAAAACCTTTCGAACAATGAGCTTTTTTTAATATGTTGTAATTTTGGAATAAATAAAAAAGGTATGTATATATTTTCGTGCATTAAAAAAACAGTTTTTAATTTTCAGGTAATCTGCTAATTTCTAATAAATAGAGACCAATTGCTAGACTTATGCTTCATTGCTTTTAATTTTTGTAAATTATGTTTTGTTAAATATTGTTATTTTTTAATTAAAATTTACGTTTCTCTAGTCTAAGGTATTATAAATAAAGTATATTTACCCCAATTCTCAACTTAGTAATGTGGTTGTTAAAAAAATTTAGAAAAATAAATGTTTATTTGTTAAGGTCATTCAGCACTGGACATGGAATTTTTTAGAATTTAATAGTTTCATCTTCAGTTATAAACAAAAAAAATTGCAACTAATTTTTGTTAGTCATTCAGAGTGGTAGCCTATTTTGTAGAGGAGAAACTTATGTATTTCCAAACAAACGATGTTAATATTTCATGGTTTTTATTAAAAAATAGATAAATCAAACAGTTAAAACAATGACAATTTGCATACAAAAAAAACGGATATAAAACCATCATTCACGTAAATTTTAATTCTTTGTTCAAGCACCGAAATACAAATCATTTTAACAAACCCTAGTAAATATTTATCCATATGTATAAATGCAAAATAACACTGATTCATTCATTAGGAAATCTCTGGAACTGTAAAGGTTCCGAACTTAAAATTTGGAAGGAGAGTTTTTAGACGACATAGACTACTCGTAAAAATACAAACAAATAAATTAAATTTTTAGTATTTCAACATAGGTAAATAAGAAACCTCTAGAATATGGAATAAATCAAATGAATATCGGAAATTCATTACCATTTAAGGTACGTTCCTATTCTGTGTTCATCTTTGACCAATATTTCATTAAAGTGGTATTGACAGTGTCAATGGTGGGATATGGGAAAGGAAAAAGCTGTTGTCTATATTATCACTGCGATACATAATTAATGTCAATTGTGTCCAATATCACAATTAAATAGCAACTCGATTATTATGGAGGGCATATGGATTGCTTTGAAGAAGTACTTTTCGATTTTCATTTGAATTGGAAGCGAAAAGCCTTTACAAGGCAAATAGCAAACTTTATGGTGAGACATAATTCTACATATGTCTGTCATTTCGTTATCGTTTATTAGGTTTTGAATAATTAACGTTACGTTTATAAAGTTAACGCGTGATTGAAAAATGTTATAATTTTTCCTATTTTGGGGGTAAATGTTTTAAATGTTTTATTTTTCTTTTAATCTAACCCGTGATGTACCAAAAGGAAGAACGCAATTGGATGAAAGAATATATAAATTAACGAGTACGGATTTCGTACGACAAAAAGTGAAAAGATAACCTTTAAGGTAAACTTTGTTTTCGATTTGTTTATTTATTTATTTGTTTTTATATCATCGTATGGTAACTTTAAAAATATTCGACACAAGTGTATCAAAATTGTCTATCTTCCTTTTATGTATGAATAAGCCAAAATCCTAAACATAGGAGAAAAACAAAAATAAACGTTATGTTGTAAATTAAAAACCCTTTTTTACATTATAATATGGATATTATATCACAGACAATAATGACTGATTATAAAAATGTAATTGTTTCATATTTACTGCAAAAGACAGAGAGACTGAGAGAATAAAAAAAATATAAAAATGTTGCCTAAATATTAAGGTTACTTTAACCTGTTGAACGCAAAACCACGCCAATAATGATTAACAATGCAGTTACTAAGTTATTTCTGCACATTACCCTTGTTTCGTCTAATACTCACCCGTGGCATCCTAACTGGCAAGCAAGCGGAGTGAATTAAAAAAAACGGTTAGATATATATCGTAACACACAAAACGATATTCTCTATGACAGTATGTACTTTTAATTTATCGTTGCAACTTAACAAACATGATTTTCAATGTGTGAAAGATCTAATCAAACAAAAGTGGTTTCAACATTTCAAAATATACCGTTGAAACATAAAAAAGGACAACGGAAGGATAAATCAAAATCATTTTATGGCTTAATATTTTATAAATGGGGATCAAAAATGGAACTTAAACAGTCATTTTAAAAGACTTGTCCTATGACATTCCATTAGATGGGGGTTTAAAACATAAATTTTCGTCGTCACTAGATATGGGAATGGAAAAAATATAATAAATATATTTTTATGTTTAGCAATATATCAATTGAGAAGAAATATGTTTAAAATTTGTAGAAACTACGAGGTTGTATCAAATTAAAGTTATATCGTTTTAAGCGTAACATATTTCAATAATCTAAAAATTATCTGAAAATCTGTTTATAATTCTTCATTTAACATCTATATAAAAATAAATTTTATAATATTTGCACGAAAATTATGTAAATTGTAGAGACCATGTACCCTCCAACCCAGATTTACGCCGTGCCTCATACACTCTGGGATTTCAGCTGGTCAGCATGCTGAATTGCAGTATTAAGTGTGCTCCAAAAAATCATGAGAAATAATTTTTAATCATTTAGTTTATGAATTAGAAAAAATGCTTGATCCTTTAGTTAAATATTCAAGTATCACATTTATTATTCATACCATTATCTATGTATTGCCAACATTATGCACTCTTAATAAGGATAAGATGAATTAAAATTGGCCAAGAGAGTGTTGGGACAACCACAAAAAGTCAAATAAAATAAATTTATTTGAAAGTTTCAATCAAATTCTAATTTTCAGAATTTGTCAGATTTTCAAACCAATTATTTAATTTTGAAGCTTATTAATTAACAAATAGAGATTTAAAATTAAAAATATTGAGTGGGACATCATATCATTTTAAAAGATCTAGCGAATTGTATTCCATTCAATACAAAGAATGACAAAAAAATAATTCTAAAATCTTATATGCCAAAGCATAGGTACATTAAAAAAATAATCCTTTTTAAAAGATTATTTTTAAAATGTTTAAATAATATTTGATGTCTAGAGATGAGTCACCTTATAACACAATTTCGTACAAAATGGTCTAAAACTGTAAAAACTACAGGTATGTGACAGACAGGGATGGACAGACGAATTAGCACTATATTATTATTAGGTTTCTGTTTATACTATTTGGGTATAACGCCTTAAAGAGTATATGATCCTCTCCATGAATTAGCCTATTTCTTCCAAATTATTACTGTAGTTTTGTAAGTCTAATTTTTCTCAATCTTTACTTACACTGTGTGACTGTAATTTTTCTAAATCGTTTACTTTCATTATGTTTCATCGAATTATTCCAAACGAATACTTTCATAATGTAATCTTAATTTTTCTCAACCATTATTTTTGCACTCATTAAAATGCTTGTGCAAATTTTTTGGTAATAGTATTTCAAATATTCTAGTTATTAAACTCAGCAAACACGATCCTTCTTCCATTATTAATACTGTGTCATGTGTACATTAAAATAGGGATTAATTTCATTCCATGTTCCGGCCCGAATTTTTTCTCTAAACATTTATATCCGCACAGTTTTCAATATTAAGATTAAACTGGAAGAGTTCCATTTTATAGCTTCATCGCCCATTTTGTTAAGGATAATAGAGCTTACAGTGAGTTTTATTGAAGCCAGCGCTACATGGACTTACAGTGCTTACAGTGAGTTTTATGGAAGCCAGAGCTACAGTGACTTACAGTGCTTACAGTGAGTTTTATTGAAGCCAGCGCTATTACAATGTAAAGGCTATACCTGTTCGTTACTGTTATTTTTCTAATACGTTCATTTATAAATTTGACTCTTATCTTTCTTTTCTATTATAAGCTTATTTTACATACCTATCAACATTATACTTAACTATGTAATTGCTGTATTAGTTTGTAATCACCTAATAATATATTATTTATGTTTATTGAGGGCGCAAATATAAATACCACCACTTTAATGGTAAGCCACGCAGTCGATGCCACAAATAAAGGTTAATTTTGTTACACACACATATATATATATATATATATATATATATATATATATATATATAAAATTATTAGAATAGATTATTAAACGAAAGTCATTACATAAAATCTTTGCTAATAGCATACCTGAAGATGTTGTAATACAACGAAACCTAAGTCGTGGTAAAGAACTTAAAGAAAGTAGAAAAAATACTACATCACGTAGTTTAATTTAATTACGAATAATGAATTTCTACAAAATTACCGCCAAATATATTCAATATTTGCTCTTAATTGTTAATATAAAAAAAAATTACCGCCGAGTTAATAGATACCTATTTTACATCCAACCAAATGCTATATTTTTGAAAATTTAAACAATGGGGATTATTGGAATAACGATTCTGTTCCAAGCATACAGCAAATATATATGTATAGTAAATATGAAGGTTCCATTATTTATTAAAAAAGGTTTCGTATATTATAAATTATATATATATATATATATATATATAATATAAAAATAAAATCAAACCATTAGTCAAACATTTTCATAAAAAATTGTTTAATGTCGAATATCGACATAGATATATTTCTTACATTAAAGCAAGCGTACGGCAAATGCCGTCACAAAATAAGTAGGATCGGTCTAAAATAATTAAATTTTGATTCGAACATTGCATTTAATTTAATAAATTATTATTACAAAGATCATTATTATTTTGAAAGTACTTACGCACATAAATCTAACTTGCACTTCTGTCAGAGGTCAATGATCAAAATATAAGCTTCTCTGATAAAAGAAGCTTTGAAAGTTAACAAAGGTTCTTAAACATTCTTTCGTAAAACATTATGAAAAGAATACATGTAAACCGAAAAAATTGCATTCTCATTTGAAATGTTATTGATATTTAAATGCTATTTAGAAACTTTCAAGGGAAAGCTTGCTGTGAAAACCAAATTTAATGATATAAATTCAATTGGGAATATTTATCAGATATATACTGGACGCTAAATCACGATGGTAACTTTGCACTAAAGTGCAAAAAACAACTCATTCGAAAATCACCTAACAAAATATAGGATCAGATTGAAAAGATAGCAGGGTCTCGCAAGTGGTCTAGTTTCATGAAAAATATCTTATCAATGAAAGAAGCAAGAAAAATATCAAAACCATTCGACATAAAACGATATCGTTATAAATTACTTCACTAAGGCATCGAGCCTTGGTAAACTATTGTAATCACAAACATGAGTAGTCGAATATTTTACTTTCTGGTACTTAAATTCTTTAAACTAAATAACAAAAAGATATACACGAAACGGCAATAAAACAAAATGAATGAATGATTATAGTTTTCTCAAAGGATTGAGTTAAAAAAAATATTGATAAAATTCTTCTTCAATTTTCCCGTTGTATTTAAAGCTTGCAATAAAATATTTACGACTTGATGAGTTTTCATAAAACGTTATTACTGTTTAGAATAATTAAGAAAATCGGAATGGGCGCTGGTATTTACGCCTAGGGATTTATTTTTACTAATTTCTGCGACTCTAATTTTGGGTGTTAACATTAATTACCATCACCTCAGTTGCCGCCCTGGTTTAGGAAGTTTTAAAATAAGCACAACTTTAAAGGTTAGTTAACATTATTGTTTAATTGTTTAATTGATTAAGAAAATCCCATTGAATAATTGTGCGTTTTCCTGAGGTATAAAATACGTAATGCAGAATAAAAGTTCAGTCAGTTAAAGTTTTACTGTACCAAATTAAAAAAAGTAACAAAATAAACTTGTAATAATAACTTGAAAATACAAAAATTGCATTATTTTATAAAGTAGCTAAAGCTTTTAATTATGCATAGAACTTACTGAATAACATTAAAGATAACATATTCAAGGTAACAGCCATCTAATAGTTTAATATAAGCTAGTGAGTCATATTCTACTTTGAGAAGTTATGAGTATGATACAATGTTCAATAAATTCTCACAATTAGCAATATTAATCAGAATGTTTCCTATTTGTTGAGGACAATATTTAAATACAGAGGAAATACTTTGAATTTTACGTATAAAAATTCCATTAACAGCTTTTTGTGACTAAACTAAATTTTTTAATGTTACTTTATAAATAAAATAATGAAATAACTTTATATGTGGTCTAGTAGTGCTAACAGTGGCTAAAGAATTAAAGTAAATCAAATCCTTTGATATAATATTTCACGGTATGGAGTAGTCATAATACAATCAAACCTTAAGGCGATCTAATGCCGATGTATATTAAGCAATGAGTGAAGAAAGATAGGAGATTTAATTACTTAAATAGGAATATTGGTCATAAAACCAAGATTATGTGAAAAATGCTTGATTGTTTGTTGCTGGAGACTTATAAACATTTATTTTAAAAACTAAAAATATATAAAATTAATTAGATATTGATTATTATCCAAGCGCTAAATACTTGAAACAGTTAGTTTAAAGCTACCTTTAATAATTTGATACTACAATTTTCAAAGAAAATTTTTGGCACTACAAGATAATGCTTTGAAAATTCTTGGGTTAATTGCTTTAACAATTTTAGCGTCTTAGATAAAGTAGGGAAAACTAAATTTAAAAATTGGTTTTTATAATAATGATGTAAAAATTGGGAGTCAGCATTCTAACAGATTAATGAATGAAACAAGCGAGCTTTTGCCTAATGTAAAATAATAGGTTACTTATCGAGTTTTTTTAATGAGTATTCGTAAGCATATATAAACCAAGTCAACATTTTACCTCTTTTAATTCATTAGTAGATGTTATTGTTGTTGATTACAGCAAAACACTGATCCTCTATTTTAAAAATCTTCGGTTGATGTCGGATCCTGGTGTATTTTCAGATAAAAAACATATTGAATGCATATATATATATATATATATATATATATATATATATATTTATATTTATATTTATATATATATATATGTATATGTATATATATATATATATATCTACATATATATATATATATATATGTATATATATATATATATATATATATACATATATATAACTGTTTATATTTTATGTGGCTTATCCTAATACAATATAGTTCGCGTAGAAAACTTTCAAGTAAAGCGATTTTTTATGAACTTTCGGTTCGTGAAATCTCACAGTTTATTTCTGTCTCCTTGAATCGTGGCGTGGGAATAATTAATGAGGTTTTTAGTCAATTACAGCACTCAGAAAGCAAAAAGTAAAAATTTAAATCTTTTTTTAAATAGAGGGAAACTGAAATTATTTTTTTTGTAGGGGGTCTTGTATCCTAGAGCATTATATAAAACGAAGACTCCTTAAGATTATTACGTTGAGAAATTTATGTCATATCGATCTTATGAATTATATTTTCTTTTAATTTTAAAGGCTTGAAAGAACATAGTAACTATAAGTTCACTACCACGTTAAAAAAGAAATCGTTTCATGAGAATTTATTTTGGAATTATGTTTTTAATTCTGCACCTGAAATTTTATTTCTGAAAAAGTTGTGTTACTACACACAAATGCTTTAAAAAACTTGTCGATAGAAATCGCTTTACGAGATTGTAGTATACAAAAATATTATAGGCGCCTATAATATTTTTTGAATTATTTGCAAATACTAAAATTTTATTTTTCATATTTCGGTGTAGCTAAGACCATATAAAACCGTGCTCATCTAATAGAAAGATAATTGTCGTATTATTGTCATTGTGTGGTGATTTTATGTTTCGATTGTACGTTTGTAAATTTTGTGTTGAGAATATTTTGTGAAATTAATTTTTGACCAAAAAGTTCTTACAATGATCGATTACTCAAATATTATTTGAGTAAGCGATCATTATAAGAACTTTTTGGTCGAAAATTAGTTTCGTTCATTTAGATAATATAGATAACATTACAAGTTTGAGCGATATACGTGTTTTAGTAAAATATTTTTTTTAATTACATGTGTATAATCATTAAATTCAACTGTTTTTTGAACCTTCATGAATTGTGACCTTAAATCTTTATATATTCATTTTAAATGAAATTATTTCAGGTGTGATTTCAAAGATTCGTAAATACATTTAAATAGACGGCTACAGCTTTCACGCGTCTCTATAGAATCTTGTTTATATTATTATGACAATGCTCAAGAAGTACTCACCACGCTGGTGGTCCATAATATTTCTGCGATGAATCAGTTAAAAGGAAAACCAACCACTTTTTAAATAAGCTTAATCTAGCTAATGGATTGGCGAATTGAAAAAAAACGCCTGAGTACATTCCGGTACATAACGTCACTTAGTCGATATTAAAATGATTCACAATACATAATCACTGCTTTCCTAAAAACCTTATCCGCACAAAGGTTTTTTTAATATTATTTACTACCAAAAGCATTTAACAGTATTTTTATTAAGAAATATGCATTAATGTTCAAAACTCGTGTTTCGCGAGTCATTACTTCGCGTTTCGCTCGCCAAATGAAACTCTACTAATGTGCTCAATAACTCATTTCCATTTTTTGCCGCGCCATTTTATACGAAGCTGTGTATAAGCATCAAAATGAGAAATAAAGTAAGAAAAATGTTAAATCTTATATCTGGCGGCTGTATAATCGAGTTTCTTGATTTTCTCCGTTTGCTGTCATCATTTGTATCAATTAGTTCGAACAAAATAATTTGAAAAAGTAGATATAATGCAACAACAACATCATGAAATTGAGGTTTTATTTATCATTTGTAATTATTAACATACGTTTGTGAAATATTAAATTTCGTAGTAATATTCTGTTTACACTTTTCACACCCAGCGCAATCCTTCCATCACACGTTTGAAAAATGTGAAGAAAATTTCAAAACTAACTAATTAATTTCGAACGTTTTCAATTTAAAAGTTGTTTAACCATGCTAAATATTTAAAGAGATACAGACAACTATGTAATTGTAATTTGTTTGAGATTCGATATTCACTTGCTCGGATTTTGCTCGAAGGGTCTTTGATATGAAGAGTTTAAATTTAATATAATTGTACAAATTAATAGACCGAATTGAGAAAACAGTTAAAAGTATATTTTTTTTAACTTATATTGAGAAAGTAGGCGAAATTTTAAAGGATGACTTTCCTGTCGAATTACATATTTATATTTTTGTTTTTTCACATAATTTTTTTCTTTCGATTTCCCAAGAACAAATACTCACAGAAGAAAATATAATTTTTTTATATACATGTCAAATTTAAAATTGTGTATTAATTTATTTTAATCAATAAAAAAAAATATTTGTTTTTCACAAGCCTAAAATAATTTAGGTTAATAAAAAAAATAATTTATGTTAATAAATAATTTATGTTGTCTAATTTATTATTTACGTAATACCCTACGTATTATGTATACATGTTACATAAAGAATGAATTAGGCAAAATAAAATATGATTTTGTTCCTTCTAACTTGTTTCTAGTTATCACGTAATATTCCGTTGCATAGTATTTTACGTTTATTTCATTTTAATAATAATTAATTTCAATCGACGTCATTCATAAGTAGACTCTTTCTAACATAAATAAAGTAAATGAAAACTTAACACGAAATCTTTTTCAAATATATTTTAAGCAAAATAAAAATGTTTCAAATAAATTTTCCCAGATTCCTGAACGTGCCGTCGAGTTTCAACTCTGTCCAAAAGTTTTGCAATATATTGACGTTAAAAGTTTGCTTTCACTTTGCTGAGCGATACTTCGGAATTTTCGATAAGTTGCTTTCAAGCAAAGATCTTGGATATGTTCCTTATGAGGTTATTTTGGGAGTTAATTGTAGTATCGTGCAAATATGTTTAACTCTCCCCTTATTTTGCTTTCAAATTATTTACGCCAAAGTTCACGATCGACTTCTATATTGGAAATGAGTTGCAAATTTGTAGATGGTAGGTGTTTCATTTAGAGGTGGGGTATGTTGTGTTATGCCGTTCACACTTCCATCAGGCAAGAACATTATAACAACAAAACATCCATCGTTTCCAGATTGAAACAAGTATCGAATTTGTGATGCGGAAATCTCAGGATTCCCATTCAATACCGCCCCTCCCCCATTTACACGTTACATTATTTATTCATAAGTGTACGTGAGAAGGGCTAATTGTCAAGAGAGCAATTTTTATTAATAACAATGACACAATTATGCAATAAGTATTCATGAAGTTTTATATTTACGATTTAATATATATTATTATTATTTAATGAGATCCATAAGGTACTGATGAAAGATATACTGCACCTCCATCCAAGGACCCCACGCCATACGAACGCTTAATTTCCGTTTTAAAGACCATTATAAACAATTTCCCCGAACAAGTGTTATGATATATTGCTTTGTTTATAAATTATTCACATTACGAGAAGTTGGACGAAATTATTGAAATTGTCTTATTTAACTGACATTTTTAAATAAAAGCGAAATAAGGAACCAAGTAATTTTTCCAAAGCCTGTGAAAGTAAAAGTAAAGGCAATACATTTGTATTTACGTAGTAAAAATGATGTAAATGTTTATAAAAAAAATAATAAAATGATCTAAATTGTTAAAGCTTTTGTTTGCTGATACCTAACTATGTACGAAATCCTCTCAGTGTGACTTATATACTTACTATTTACCTGTTTAATGCGGTACACTTATTTAGTAGTCCCGGGTGTTTTTATAGATATAGATTTATTTCTTTTACGTTTAATCGCGTCATAAAATAATGATTTTACTTCATAATTTACATTACGTAAGGTTGTTCTACCTTTTGATACCTACATTGTCCAAAACGTTTTTCCCTTTAATTATTTTTCATCTAATTAATATTTCAATAACAAAATAACTGAAGAAAATTAAGGTTTACATAATCAAATTAAATTTATCGTAATTCTAAAATTTGAAAGGGAAAGCCTCAATAAACAGATTGTTATACAAGCAAAATGTAATTAAATCGATTTCTTACAACATAAAATTAATAAGGCACTTGTTAGTTTTGGGCGGGCGTCGTTTTTAATTATATTAATTAATTTAAAATTATTTAAGTTCGGAACAAAATAATTTCTGCTTACTAATACAATAACATAAGTTTTAACGTTTACCTAAAAATTTAAATTTAACAGGAAAATTCAATTAAAATTCAAGAAAGAAGCAGTGTATTATGAAAATATATTTAAGGTCCATTATATTTTTTAACATCCGTAACGTTTGTGGTGATATGTGTGCAGTGCGATTAAACAATCATGTTATACGGGCGTTCTTATTTGTGTTAAAAACTGGAAATTTAGCATTTGGATGGTACGTAAATAGTAAACATCTGAAAGAAGTAATAAACATTGTATTTTTTTACTTAGGTACCACAAAAAATAAAACAGAAATAAATAAAATATTAAATCTTTATTTTATCGTATTTCTAAAGGCGGAGTCATTGGCGGAGGGTTAAAGTACTGAAATCTGAACTCAGTAAAAATATTGAATTGTTTAGTTCGTATCCCAGAATAAAACCTTTTGTCTTCTTCGGATTAAAATAAAACAATATAATTTCCTATTCTGAAGTCTTGTGTTAAATATAGCAAAGAAAAACAAAAATAATTTTATTTTAAACTCTTCCGGAAAAAGTTACATTTCATTTTCAGCGCCATAAATAATGGTAATTATTGTATAGAGGTAGCCAGCTCTTTACTTGTTAAATCTATAATGCTCTGAAAAATATTACAAAATGGATTTGGTTTTATAATAATCTTTTAATAAATCCGATCCGAAATCCGAACACGAATCCGCCGATTTAAATCGGCGGTGAAAAAAAAGATATAATAGAAGAATATCATATCCATCACGTGCATTCGCGTTATGTTTTTATTTACATGCCATGAGACATGAACTTTTCTTGCGCCGTCAATGAGAACATTTTGGGAAAATTGGGAAATTTTTAATTTGAAAATACTGAGTCAAAAACACAGAAAACCTACAATAAGAAAATTATACAATTTTGGTAGCTAAATATCATAAGATCACTCTTATCTTTCCAATATTTTTTACAACTCTGACCTCGGATCCTGGAAGTCACGGAGAGGTACAAAATTGATGTGTTTGGGCAATGATGCTGAATATTATATGTTTCTTTGGATAGGATATCGCAATGATATCTCAATTCTGAAGAATTTGCGCGTTAAATGCAAATCCAGGCTATTTATAGTTTGCTAACCTTGGATGCCCTAGTATTTCAACAGAAACGCTGACAATGTTGAGGGAATAATAAGTCATTGAGTGATACTTATTGGGAATGTCGAGAGCTTCGAAATCAATGAGTGGGAGACTGCAGCAAACCGATGACCTTGATCGAAGGAATAACTTGGTCAGTATTGCAATGAGGAGTCATGATCGTCTCGAATGGTAAAACGACTAGAGAGAAAGAGGGATAATAATATTAGCGTTACTGTATGATTATAGTATAACTAACTTTTGCTTTTATTCATTTGCTTTTACTCAGATGCAAGTTTTGTGCTCTGGAGTCGTCACGCAGGTAACAGCTAATATACGCGTTGTGCATTTTTTTTTAATGTACGTAGTAAATAATTTTTATTATTGAGTAAAAGTCTTAATTTTCCTCCTTCAATAATTGCACAATTTCTTAATATATCAAATTGAATCATGGATTATTACTATAACTTCAGTACCCAAATCGAACACTGGATGGCGTCTGTACCAATTTTTATGAAACTCACTAACCAACAAATTTTATAAGGTAACAGATATCCAAATACATTTTCCTGGATATTAATAATGCAAACAAGCAAAGTAAGAGGTAACAGCTTATATAATAATTAATCTGATGAAGACACTCTGCAACTAGGTTGCAACGATTAAAAAAACAATTTTAGATAACGATGAAGACGCGTACTTGTATCAAGATTTGAGTAAATGAAAATCGTCATGTTGCGATGCGGCGTAACGAAAGTAGGTCTCGTAATTGTGGCCGGTGTGTGTACCAAAGTGGTGCGGGGACTTTGCATGGTCTTATCGTAATTCACTTAATGTCGCGATTTTCGCCTAACGTCTATTTTTAAGTTTCTACGGATTTCTTTTTTTCCTTTAACTGATTTGTTAGCTTTTATATAGTTTAATTATGTTCGAACGTTCTTAAAGTAAAACGTTTGTATTGATAACCGAAACGCTGAGGAGTAAAAATTGAGTATTTAATTGATTAGTGCCGCTATCTTAACGCCCTCTGTCTATAAATTAATATAAATATTTAGAAAATCGTTGGTATTTGTTGATATTTAAAATCAAATTCAAACTATAAATCAGAGACGGTATTTTTTTTAAAATTTATTTACGTAGTTGTTGAACTGTTATTATACCCACACGTTTCTCACGTTCATATGTTTTTAGGATCCCTAATCAAAATATTATATTAAGCCTTATTAGAAACGACATTGAACATTTTTTCCCCTCATCTGTTAATTCTAAAATGAGAATAACCTTTATTACATTTGCAGTAGTTTATTGATAAAATCACTCGAATCATGACTAAAAGAACATCAAGTTAGTAGAAAGCAGAAAAAAGTTTAAGACTCAAATCGCTGTGTTTTTCGAAATACGAAGCTATAGGTTTTTCATGTCGTAGAAAACGTTAGAGCGTGGAAACATTCATTAGTATATCTGGTATTGAGTGTTTTGACTGAAATGAATTATTTTATATTGATGGAGTCCAAAAAATCCCAAACTGAAAAGACTGCACGCTGACAATACGATATAACTAGTTTTTCTGCGAAAAAATTCTTAGGCTTTGTTTCTATGAACTAAATGCAGGCCATTTTCTGAAAGCGAAAAGCTTGCAAAGTGTTGCCATTGTGTCTGTGTAATCTAAAATAAATTGCAAATTGTATTTTGTCAGTAAAATTCTTTAATTATTGTTACAATTTAGAAAAAGAAATCAAAGAACGAACAATTTAATTCCGAGTCAATTTTAATTCACGAAAAATAACTAGAAAGTATGTATGTAGATAAGTAAAATTCAATCGAGAACTATCTTTTTTGGTTTCAGCACATTCTGAAAAATAAAACATTTAAAATTTTCGGTAATTATTCAGTAAACTGGCATTACCGATTTAGAATTTTATTGCAAATTTAAGTGTTAGCTCAATTATTTTTACCAGTTTTGACGATATTTCACGAACTACGCAGGGTGTGCTAACAACCTCCAATTTCATAAAGGAAAACTATCTCATCACTTACTGTCTCCTAATAACAATAAAGCGATATAAGCTTCTGTAACTGCCTTATATGTCCATCTTAATGACCCACCGTGCCTCCAAATGTAAAGCAATAAGTTCATCAGGTAGACAGGTCGACCTAAAGGAAGGCTTTACAACGTAACCTCTTCTGCAACTTTAACCCGATTATGCATGAACTCTTCACCTAAATTAACGTAAATTGTATATACATAAGAGGTTGCGAAAAATGCACACAGGAAAATTGTGCTTTTTCAGCCGTGCGTTAACACAGATCGGGAATGCCGGGACGAGGTCAGAGAGGAAGGGTTAAGGTAACAAGGAATTTTCATTAAATAAAATAAATTTCATAAAAATATTTCAAATTTGTTTGTATAATATGCTTATGCCAGTGTCTCTTAATTATTATTTGAATTAAAGTTGGGTAATTTACATGAGAAGTTTACAAAAAAATCATTGAATTCTCCTTGTATGTAGTTTGTAGATTAAGTAGCATTAAAATTATTAAAATGTGTCACAAAAATTAAAAAAAACTTTATGGTATAAGTATCACTCCGATAACATTTTAGATATGATATTTCTTTCTTTTCAGATATTAAATAATTGTGACAAAAATATTTTATCATTTATCGTAGTATGTAGTTTGTATTCTCGTAGTGTGTAGTTTGTAGATTAAGCAGCATTAAAATTATCAAAATGTGTCACAAAAATTAAAAAAACTTTATGGTATAAGTATCACTCCAATAACATTTTAGATATGATATTTCTTTCTTTTCAGATATTAAATAATTGTGACAAAAATATTTCATCATTTATCCGCGTTTCTGAATGCATATCTCGAAAAATTATATTAAGTTTTGTGTATTTTAAGTTTTCTATTTCTTATATTTGCAGTCAATAAAATTCGGATTGCGTTTACCTTATTGGTATGAAACAAGCGGTTGAAAACCTGAAATTTCTATTTCGATATAAAATATTTGAATGCCATCAAAGAATTTGAGTGGATTTTTTTTATAATGATATTAACTATAGAACAAACGTTTTCCTTGTTTTATTTTGTACTTTCAATTTAATGAAATACCAATTTAATAAACGCAGAAAGTAGAACCGTGTTAAAATAGTAACGTGTTTCTTTTTTTTGTTCCATTTTTACTCCTTTAAATGATATTATGTATGACTCAAAAATTTGTTTCTTGTTGAAGTTTGTCAAAAATTGTGATTTTCGTCATCGGAGGAAATTAGGTACATACACAAAATCCATATCAAATATTTGAGTTCGCATTAAGAATTTATGTCCAGATCATTAGTCTGGTGTAAAAAATAATAAGTGTATATATCGGAACGTAGCGAAGAGCTTGCAGGTTAGACCCAAACACGATTTACATGGTGTTTTTCCTCTTTGTTTTTATTCATATAACAACGTAATGATTACTAAATATTAAACACAAATACTAGTGAAGTGTATTATATTACAAATTTTACAATAACTATTTCAAGATAATTAACAATCAGAAAACGTATCTTTATAGACGAAGCTAAAATATTTATTAATATACAACATTTATTATTTCCGCCAAGTTAGGTGCAAAACAAACATTATCTTTTGATATCGCACGAGACAGGGCAACATACAACTTGCGGTGTAAACCATTGAACATCGAGATTAATTCCAGCAATGTTTGAATTCCGCCCCTACTTTATTTATTGTCATTCTAAATGCTAGCCGCCAAAAAAATTACTGCCATCACTATCATATAAAAAATAACGATTTACGCTACCCGTACTCGTCAATCTGACAAATATTATCATTTATTCCGACTTACTCGACAATTTTTATACTAGTTCGGTCAAAGTATAGAAAAATTGTCATATATTGTTCAACTGAAACTTCTTCATCAATCCACTATCCACTGGTGAAAGCCGCGTGAAAATCCGTACAGTAGTTTTTGAAATTGTCGCGCTCAGACATCCAAACAGAAAGAAACTATGTACTGCTGTGTATGTGCGATATTTCATAATATGTACTGATGTGTATGTGTGTGTGTGTGTGTGTGTCTGTGTGTGTGTGGGTGTGTGTGTGTATGTATGCGTGTGTGTGTGTGCGTATGTGTGTGTGTATACGCGCACGTGAGCAAAATCCAAATTTAATTTCTATATATAATTTATTATTTCTATTTGGAGAATGGAACGAAAACGTTCTTCAAAATTCTGTATCAACTTTAAATATTCTTAACACGCGACCCAGTTTCAATTACTCGCGATGTATCAACTATGTATGAATCTCTTTATAACTTCCAAAGTATCCCTTACACGCCTCGCGTTAAACGAATTATGGGCAAGTAATTCACTATTTAATAAAAAACTCCTCGGTTCTTTATTTCTGAACTGTACATCGGATTTACTGGAGATAAGTAGTCTGTTAGCTTCTAAGTGTGGTTGTAAAGAGTAACGGTTAATATTTGAAATTCACCTGGTTTACATTAGGCTAGATTAAAGAAAACTCAGAGATCTGTGGTACTATTAAAAGTGTGGTACGACAATATTATTAATAGATTTAAGCTTGACTATTAAAGTTCGGAGCCCGTTTGTTGATGATATTTTTTTTATACTCGGCTAGAGAAGAGACCCCAAATTGTAACAAGTTCTTAGAGAGTTCTTTTCTTCATTATAAGTATGAATTTTTTTACGATGAAGGTTTCGTGATTACAGAAGATACGTTGAATTACAGTTAAACGTTGATATAGTGCGTATCAATGTTTTTCTGCCATCGAGTGTGATCAGTACTTCGCCAGGTGGTCCCATAGAAATACCGTGTGATGTAGACTAAGGAAAATACTGGTTATTTGTCATGTGAAATTTATCAAGATTTATTTTTGAGTATATTATATTTACTTTAATAATTTAATTATCAGCCATAATTTCGCTCAGTTCTTATATACCGTATATATTAAAAATTAGACTCTATAATTCATGTTAGACAATAATTTTTCGACAACTTAGGTGACCATAGTCTCTTTAAAATATTTTTAAGTTAATGTGGAGATAGTAAAATAATTGTAATTTACATAACAAATAAAAATTGTAATGTGTAATTGCAGCTCTATTTATTTTGTATGTGTCTTCCATATCAATTTTATGTCTTATTGAAACTAAATATCGTATCGCTTATTTAAGTTAACAATGTCACATTTATTATTGTATATTGCCCGTTACATATTTCTCAAGCTTAAAAACATGGTACAAATTTTAAAAAAAATTGTAGACACCCTTATACAACCTAAAATTAGGAGAAAAAATAGTTTTGAAACTCTTATTACTGGCCTTTTCAAACAATACTCCATACTGTATATGAAAAAAAAATTGTGTACTTAATTTGCCATATCTCCCAATTTGAGTATTAGATTTTGATGTATATGAGGGTTAATATGTTTCATTACTATGTCAAGTTTCAAGTTCCTATGAAAACCGATTTCTGAGAAAAAGGTTTGTGTCAGAAAAAAGACATGTATGTTATCTTATAATGCTCAGTTTTTCCTTTTGGCGTATTACAAAAAGTATTACAGAACCCCCTGCCCTTCAAAAAAAAACTAAGAGAAAAAATATTATGTCAAATTTGGTTGAAGCTTCTTTTCTCGATTTTCATGTAGTGAATCTCTAACATAACAAGGTTTATCCATTCTAAGTTGTTTTTTTAATAATATGACAACACACTTTCATCAATTACACAATTCACAATCTTTTGCTCTCCAGGGTCGTTGCCTTCTCTTCCCTTATCAGTACATATCCGGTTGAACTTGCCTTAAACCGTCTACTATGCGGGTGGTTGAATATTGTAATCATAGAGTAGCCAACGACCGAGTAATTGTAAACCATCGACAGTGGCGAGGCTCCGTGATGAGGAGCGTGTTTATCTTTTAATCGCACTATAAGCCATGACTTTAATTGAATGATAAATTTTGGCTTAAATTAATTAAAGCGTTTATTATAACATCTTTCTCCAAAATTCGGCGAGTATTTTTTCCATTAATTTATAACTATTTAAAAAAAATTAGCAAGTATTTCTTCAATTAAATAAATGACAAGAGTAAAAATAATTTAGCTAAAATGCACTTGTCACTTAAAATTTTTTTCTGATTGCAAGTGAATCGATTTAATGTAATTAAATTAATTTTTCCCTTTGTCTGATTATTCTCCGCATCTGATCATTCACCTTATCTTGCTTGTTTTAATATCTGTAAAGTTTATCGACAGTTTTTTTTTCAAAACTCCCTATAAAATTATCCCGCGAAAGCCCTTGAATACTATTTGAGATATCACACTTTAATCTTTTAAACATTTTTTACTAATAACTTTCAAATCAAACTTACAAATATGCTTCATTTGTAGAAATCACATCATATTTCTAAATTATCATTTACTCTACCTGATATTTGTTAAATTCAGAATATACTCATATCGACACATTGTTTAGAAACGCACATTTTTAATATCATTACGTTATCTGTCTAAAGTTGATCAGGGTTTCTGACGTTTTTGGGTTTTTGAAAATATTTATAAGTTACCGCTAATTTCAGTAAGTAATTTTGATGATAAACACACACCTTTATTTAAACATTTATTTTTAACTAATCTGCTCAGTTCGATACATTCATTGAACTTTCTTTATTGATTGTCATAGTTTCATTGCTTTCAAACTTATGCCAATACTTTCATTGTGTCCCTACTTTATAAGTTTATTCGGGATAAAATATATAGTTTAATCTATAGTGGAGGTAGATAGATTTAATATATAATATTAATTTTTATTTGGGATTTAACATATTGCTTAGGTGAGATGAGTTTCGTGCTCTTCCGTGGTAGTAAATGTCGTTTGGTACTATGTAGACCTGTGATTCCACAATTTATCTTTTTTCTAATGTGGATATTCACAGTGGTGAGCAGGACTCTGTTTTAAACCGGAAAAATATCCTCTGTCACAATTAACGCTCTTAAATACTGCAATTATATCGCACATTAAACATATTTATATATTTATGCCCTAGATATTGTTGACACATATAAAAAGTTTTACACGATAAGTCGAATTCAGATTTTCAAATGTTGTTTGCTTCGAAACATAATTTCCAATGGAACATGGGCTCACAGTATTGGGTTCATTCTGGGCCTGCTCAATCTCTCGCATTTTATAACAATTTGGTTACAAAATAATCAGCAGTTTCTAATCAGAAATATGCATAAATTCCTTTCGAAGCGTATTGCTGCTCTAGTCTTGATTGCAGCGTTTTATTTGATGTTCGGTTGGAAATTATTTGCATATTCCGATAAGTATTCTTTAGATATCCTTGAATGTGCGTAAAAATATCCCGAGAACTATAAGTTATTTACGTTTATATATGGAGACACATATTTATTTTCATTTACGACCAGTTACAGATATGCATAAGAAAGAACACGGCAGAATTTTGGACATCGTCGACAATGTCTCTTGAGTTATAATCCAAAAAAAATCTGTCGGATTTTTCACAACTTGCTCTTCCAATTGATGGTAATTTTCAAATGAGTATTTGAGAATTTATGCTCATCAAACTGATAACCTGGGCTGCCGGCCTGGACTGCCAGTCTGAACTGCGACCCTTAGTTATTAGCTTTTGCTGCTAGCCTCAGGGCTTCAAGCCTGGGCTGCAAGCCTAGGCATTTACCATATGCTGCTGTTGACCGTTGACATAGGCTACCATCACAAACTCAAAAGCAATACGAAATTGGAATAAAATTTGGATTATAAGCCCACCCTGACATTTCTGTATAAATATTTTTGTGTGTTAACTAGTGAAGTATATGTTAGTTAACATGTTAAATCACTACACTAAATTTCAAGTTTCCACGGTTTCTAAAAAAACGGTGTCAACATTTTCAATTCTATCCCCTAGAACGATTTCACGTATTGTAAAAATGTAAAAAAATATTTTTCACACAATTCAAAACTTCTTTAATTTATGACTTCTACTCTACATAAAATTTAAGAATCCTTCATAATTTTAATACAGGGAAATACTTTTAAGTGCTAACTATTGGCACACATGAGTAGATATACACGAGTTAATGTCCTTTATAGTTATTTTAATTTAAAATTTCTATGTCAAATAGTATTTAATAGAATATTGGCTCATAGTATTGTGTGTATCGCATTTTATAAATATTTGGTCACAAACTGATTAGCATATAGTATTAAAAAAATAATTAGCTATAGATATATTAAACCATAAATGACGAATGATTGATTGCTACTCATAATATTATACCGTTGTTGTTGGTTACATATTATTGACATGTTCTAATAAACAACACTAGGTTAATTTTACAGATATGAAGTTTCTACTTTTCATCAATTACACTCTCTGGTAACGTTCTATTCATATGCCCAGGCTATAGATCATATATTAAATTGCGAGGTTCGCTTGAGTGCCATAAATTAAATATTGAATATATTTAGTTTCATAAATATTCATAAGTATATGAGGTACATATATCAAAATATCAGGGCAAGCTACTTGTAATTGCTTACAAGGTACTAAGCCCTATGGGTCACACAATGGGCCGATTTCTTTATGGACTTCTAAAAGGATGTTTTACTACTAATTATTTATTTTCCTAATTATTAATCTTGGAAGCTGAAAAATTACGACTTTGCTTTCTTCTGAACAAATTCTTGAAGATGAACAGACTTGTCGCAAGTTTGTTCATCTTCTAGATATTATACCATAAAAATTGGGGACGTCGTATACAAATCAATATTCATCATCGCTAGCTTATTTCATTTTAAAATAAACTCTAAACAAAATAAAGTGACACTAAAATATAAGAGATAAATGAAACATATGAGATCGAGAATTTTAAATAAATGAAATCAGAATTTCTCACTTTTCCGCGATATACAACTGCTCAACCACTTGATCGCAGTTGCAATAGAGTAAATTTTTCGTAATGATAGTAATTAACTTTTTTGTAATATGATGCTAATATGGTCCAATTCAATAATACAACAACACTTTGTATTATAGTAATGTATTGTAGTATTATTCAATTGATTTAATTGCCTTGTTATGATTATTGAAATAAGTAGGTTAAAAATGTAATGTATTCGTAAGTGTATGTAGAAAATTAAATATTTTTTAATATTCTATGATTAAATTAAATCTTAACTAACTTTAAATACAACATTTTAATTATATATGTTTTACAAAACATTTTTAACTAAAGAACTTCTTTTACAAAATAAATCCGCCCCATAAAAAAAATCTATATTTTTCACACAAATAGAGTGTAGTATGAAATAAGTCATAGCATTTAAAAAAGAACGTAGTTTCTTTTTCACAAATTGCAAAAAACCTTATTTCATTTGCCGCTATAAAGATCTTTATGTCTTCCCTCACATTTGAACATTAATCAATTTTTACAGAATTAGTTGCAATCAAATGAAACTACGAGATATAGTATTATTTCTTCTTTATACGAATTAGTTAGTAAATTTTAATTAGTAAGTTAAAAGTAACGTATTTGTTAGTAACTTTTAATATGAAAGCAGGAATTGATTGACAAGTTTTTATCAGTGGAGGATATTCTGAATATTTTTTTTTCGATGTGAAATATAAGAAAATATTAGTGGAAGTTTGTATCAATATATTTAGAACAAATCAAATATTATAGTGACGGTTCGTTAAAATATAAATGTTCTTTTTTTATATGATCACTCGTTTTTATTATGCAGGCTTCCGACCAGCAAAAAATTATACGATATTTCCACAAAAGTTTCTCTCAGTAGAAAATCAATATCACAGAAGCGTCAGTAGCTTAAAAGGTAATTGCAAATTTACTCCATATTTTACTACTACAGTATATAAAACTGCAAGTAGAATATGCTGACTGCGAAATGTATAAAGACGATTAAGCGATAAAATATTTCAATGTTATACTGACGTAGCTCTGTAAATTATGGCAATGTTGATAAAACGCGCTGAAATTAAATATAGTTTGTAGAATATTGCGATAACATTTCTTAATCCCAAGTAAATCCCGAAGATATTCTAAAACTTAAAATTAATCTCCTTAAAATATCTTGGAAGTGCTCTCTATTTTCACATCGCTAATATCATGCGTATTACAAAGATATTTATACCTGTACTAGGGTCTGACACTAAGTTTAGTTGTCTATCAACGTAGATTTGGAACTATAAATATTCATTGAAACTTTCAGTAGCAGCACTAACTAACCCTTATTTTGTCTCACAACGAGTAATCTATATGGATGATGCGATGAAGAACGTGGATTATTTGTACAGCAAACATTTTGCTCTTTAAAAGTGTCTAGACGCCAATTATGGAGTGAATTTCAAAAGTTAGCGTACAGTGTCATTGAAAATTTTGATAGAGTTGTATTTGTTCATGAATGATATTTAAAAAAAATGGAATACTATATTTTAATTACTCTGAACTCAAAACATATTTTTGTTAGAATTATCGTCTCTGAGTCTGTCTGTCTATTTATTGAAATATCGTATAAACCATGTTAAACTGATTTGAATAGAAATTCCACTGTAGAGCACTTAATAGCCAAGTTAAATGTGAGGTCACTATGTGGCTGTTTCCAAATTTCCAAATTGACTTTTTGTCCATGCTTGTATATCTACTGTTTATTCTTCCTTTTTCTATTTATTTGTACGCCATGTAGAAACAATTTTAAAATAGAATTTCTTAACTTACAGATTAAAAACTTAAGTATAAGTAAAGTAAATTTAATTTAGACGATCTAAAATATTTCCAGTAATTTTCATTAATTATAATTTAGGCGTCTCTTTTCAAGAGTTGAACTTAGTAACATAAGAAAAAGGAAAGAGTTATGCAGGTTTTAAAAGGTTAGAAAATTGTGAAAAACATTTATTTATTTTTTATTGTCGGAAACTATTCAGCTTTTATTTTTAGGGAACGAATAATCGAAGAAAAAAAATATTACATTTGTATTAATAGCAATTGACATTTTTGTAACGTATGTACAATCTAAATGGTCTAATAACGTTCATCACCACATGCAATAATGTAAGAGTTTAATTATTTAGATCAAAACTAATGGAAGTCTACTATGGAAGAGATATACAGAAAGAAATATTTATATATTCTCTTTTTATGTACATATTAACAGTAAAAGTAAAAATAAGTCAATGAAAATATATTATTAAGACATTTTGGATAACATGACATTACTTCAAATATCGATGTACATAAATCTAAAAAAGAAAACAAAGTTGAATTGAACAGGAAAAGGAAATACATATTGCAACATGTATGGAATTTTCACGAAAAATCTTAAAAATATTTACGATTTTCTGTTAATTGAGTCTAGTTAATTTAAATTAAATTTCGAAGCGACAAGAGCGAATAATTTTTCAAAGGAAATTATGTGTATTTGGGAATTATAACATATTTTATAAAATAGTATCACAAACCGATTCTCATAATCATAGCCAAGTTATCAAACCTGTTTTCAACGTGCTTCGATGGGTCATCTTTGTCGTATCATAAAATAAAACGTAAGCTCTCGGTAAGATTTAGTTAGTACACATATTCGCAGTAAATTAAAAGAATTAAAAGAGGTGAAATTATTTTTTAATAACTAGATAATACTGAAGACACTTGTCACAGTTAGTCTGAAGAAGTTAAGAAAATAAGGTTTATAACTATCAGTTAATATGTCTTTGAAAGTGAGCATGAAGATAATGATGCGATGTTTCTAACGTATTTAAAAAAAACAGATTTTAAATAAAAATAATGATAGCTTGCGAAATAATTATATTATCTAACAGATTCATTTTGTGTGTACACTAATAGATCGAGAGGAATTTCTCACCAAGGTGATTGCCTTTGTTAGAAAATCTTTTTAATTGCGTTAGTTAAAATAAATTTGTGGATTTAGATTTATTTAATACATTGTATGTAGTACTTATCATTAAAATTAATGAAATTTACAAGGATTTAGGTACAGTAAAAAAGAGAACCGGTCTTTTTTTTCAGAGCAATGAGCTTTGAATAAAACCGATCGACAAAGCGTCCTTGCTATGAATATTTACTAACGTACTTAATTTTGTAGCTATTATTATTTGCAGGTTTTTGTTTCAGTACTTACAAAGGAAAATAATATTTCTTATTTTTTTTGTAACAGTGGTTTACACTGTATATTTATGTATATAAATACAATATTTTGGCCTTTCAAGTTCAAAAATAGGAGAAGAGAGGGAAGACTAGATTTTTTTTTACCATATTTTGCTAACTTGTAAAGAACTATTTAAGCAAAAATTAAAGTAAAAGTAGCTTTAGAATATGTTACTAATGACCTTTCATGTGATAACTCATTTGACCTGCTTAAAAAAAAAACTTTTTTGACATCGTTTTCTTGGTCTCCCGAAAGAGAAGAATTATTTTATGACAAAACTATATAAACTTTGCATACAAAATGAAATACAAAGTTTGAGGAAATTTATTTCATTTTATTGTTTATTATAATAAATATCTACAGGAAAACCAAGGAAATTAATAATAGTGTAACCACACAAAAGAATTTAAAATTGTGTAATTATAACTACGCTCCGTAAAAGTATTACAATGAAACTACATTCTAGTTTCACGAGGCATTCTTTGGATATTTTCGCCGGGATTAAACCCTTGTATGCAGCAGTCTCTGAAATGTTAATTATGATAGACTATAGATGAAAGTAAAAGAACAGTTCTTTTCATGTTTTTGTTCGTTTGTGTGGTTATTTGTATCCCAAGGTCGCAAAAATAATGAAGATTTTATAAATTAGTTTTGAGAGCAAAATTTTTGTTATTTGGTTTTCTTATACGCAACAGAAAAATTCAGTACGTTTTCATTGTTATTTCCGCGGTATTTGCAGCTCCCGCGATTATTATTTGACATTTTTCTCACAAAATAACCGCTTCTATTCCACAGTATCCTCGCGGTCGTTGCGCCATTCGTAACGCACCCTACATATTTACGTTCAAAGATACGTTTTAAAAATATTAGCATAGCTGTGTATATAGAACACAAACACTAATATTTTATGTATAAAGACACGCCTTGATAAATACTCTCTATTACAATGTAAATCGCATCGAAAAATTATAGCTAAAATCTCAATGTATAAGTAAACTTTGAGAAAAAAAATTAAAAGTGAAGTTAAAAGGCTCTTTTAGGGAGCATATCACGTGTATAAATATAGTGGTTTTTCATCAATTTTGTATATCTAGGGATATCGTGAGTTATAATATTTGACAGTTTTACGCACACAGCATTCATGGCTTAGAAGCTAGGGTATAGTAACCGATAAAATGGATGGATAATTAATCATGAGCAATAAGCATTTCGTAGAGCAAAAGGAAAAAACGGAAACCTTATAAGTTACGTGTCTCTCTTTCTGTCTATCATAAATGACCTAGTTATATTTCAATCATATCTAAATATGATTACGAAATTTTTTTTAAAACTAGTGTACCATAGCCCTAGCGTTCAAAAATTTTCAGCATATATTTCAATAATTTTACAAAGTTACTAATGAGTTCCATTTTTTCTTAAATTTTTAGTTTTTATGCGGGGAATCACTTGCAAAATCTGATTAGAATGGTTAGCTATGAAATTTTTGTACAACCACTATGTAGTGTGAGGATTCACTACATTTTATCACGTAGAATGTTTCTGGACTCCTTTTTCCTAAAAAAGTGACATCAACGCATTTCCATATAGAAGAAACTAATTCTGGAAAATGGCTAAATAAATAAAAAAGATATAAAACTTCTAGGATTTGATAAATACAATATTATAATTTCTTAAAATTGTTCAGACATGGCAAAAATATAAATATTTGTACATACATATTTATAATATATGTATATATATATATATATATATATATATATATATATATATATGTGTGTATATATATATATATATATAATATGTATATATATGTGAAATAGAGTAATTATAATATTTCACATAGACGAGAATATTTTGGCATGAGAATTGATTATGGATTATAATTGCAGAACGGCGAAGGAACCTCAGTGCCTTTATTAAACACAACTGAACACAACTTTCGATAAAGACAATAAAAAAAAACTTGAGAGGTGTCAAGGGACACCCGGATGGAACGAAGTTCCTTTCGATTAATTAGTGAAGGAATTGTAATAAAATGTTATTTCTTTTAAGTTATAATAATCATTATTGTTATTATTTTTTATTATTTATTATGTACAAAAAACCTGTATACACTCAACAAAAATAATCGTCGCGACACCACACTGTTCAATGCGAAATAGAAAGACGAAACGAAAATAACTGGCTTGCTTTCTACGAGAGAGAGAGAGAGACAGACAGAGAAACACGCGCACGCCGCAAGGCTTGCAGCGCGCCCGCTAGCAACTATAGCAAAAAGTGTCGTTACAACTTTTGGTCTTAATTTTTTCCGTCTAGCCCCCTTTCGCAACGCGCGATAAGGAACTTCGTTCCAAATGGAAATGAAAAGTAAATTATTTTTACGATACTAATGAAAATTTATATATTACACTTAACTTACAGTCCGAATATTGTAATAAAACACGATAGGCCTCTAACTAAAACATGACTTTGTAAGTATATTACATGTAATAACCTGTTTGTACACGGCTTTACAATATCGACTTAATTACTTACAAAGATATTGTAAAACGCCTCGCACACGACAATTAAAAGCGGACTATTAAACCGAAGGACATAAACATTACTATAGCCTATTAAATTTCACTCGCTAACAGAATTAAAAGCTGTCTTTGCGCCACACCATTGAGCGTGTCGCAAGCGGCGTCGTTATGTGGCATTTATATTTATTATCTGACTCCATATGTTGGCGAGTGAACTGTTTGATTTGGAAGTAGCCTTTGAAAAAAATGGAGGTTAAATTAGTTAAATCAAGTGTTTTAGTTGAGGCTTAATATGGTATCAACATCTGTAAAATGTTTAAAAAACATAATGTTTTTCGTCAGACGTGTACATCATATGCTCTATATCATCTGGCGATATGTTCTATACATATCTGCTCTAAAAATACAATTTTTGGTTGTTATATTGTAATATTAATGTATTTTACACCGTCTTCTTTAGAAAAGTTCTTCGCGATTATATGTCTTGGAACTCACTCAGTAAAAAAAGCTTCTGCAAGAACGACATATAGCAAATTAAAATGAAATTTCATTTCATCGTTATGTTTAATTGCTCAATTAACTGCATGCTACCGATTGTGTTGATAGTGTGCTTAATTGTAAATGAAGAATATTTTTTTAAATATGTTGTCGTTGTTTGTTATCGTATAAAAGAATGATAAAATAATTTTATATTTTGTTATATTACTATGCTTATTAGTACCGACTTTATTTTTTCGTTAATTTTATTTAAATAAGTAAGTAAATATTGCATTCATATTAAAGCAACTTTTGATATGTATCTAAAAGTTTATCTAAACAACAACCTTTTTATGTTTCATTGTTTTGCAACAAATAATCTTTAGACGTAGATAAAGCTTAATTGTTCGATCTTTTGGAAGTTATGTAAATAACATAATAATAATAATAATATTCAAACATGACAAAAAATTTTAAATAAAACCGTGAAAATATCGGATTATATAAAAGGAAATAGGAGCATAATTTCAATAACATTTCTTTACAATAGAATTTGCGAAGGAAAAAGCTTGTCAACACATTAAGACATTTATAAACATTTGATGGAACCACATATTCTTATTAAACTATTTACAGAGTTTTAATTTTTCAGAAAGAAAATATATTGCCTGCTACATCTTTCATTGGCACATATTAAAATGAAAATATTTTTTATGCGATATAAGTAAATAATTAACACATTTCACACACACACACACACATTTATATATATATATATATATATATATATATATATATATATACATAAAGATATGGTAATATCTTGCAAATTTGTAATAAGTAATTAGTTCATTATTTATTATATTGGTTCACTGAGAAAAAGTTTACCTAGACTTTGTTACCGCTTTAATTAATTTTCATTATGGTTTGTTATTTCCTTTTTCAGTTATAAAATTTAGTCCAAGAATATTATAATTGCATTTATGTGAAAAGTATGTCAGAAAAATTTTATTCCGCCATATCATTTCATTATTTTGGTAGTAAAGGGTCATTGTATTGAACATATTCATCCCTCGCTCGTAATAAATATTTTTGGCGATTGTAAAACTAACACGTGTGTCAATAATTGTCACCGTTTATTACCTACACCTACGGACCTAATGAACTAATGCGTATATTTAAAAAATGCTAAAAAATTCGTTATACAAATAATTAAAAATAATAAAAACGAGTGTGCTTTAGATCACACGACTGAAGCAAAACTTCAATTTCACAAAATATGAACTTTAAAATGAATTTATAATTTTATTCACTTTAAACATAGAATATTTATTGTATTGAACAAAATAATAATTTATAAATTTGTTCAAGAACGAAATGAAATTACAAAATAAAAAAAAAATCACCGTTCGCATGGGAAAAGAATAATAAATTTTGTTTTATTTTTTTTAAATAAACCGTTTTACGCCTAGTTTTAACCGTTTCACGGTTTTATTTAAAATATTATTATGTCTACACATGTTTATCAAAGTACGTGATTCCAAAAGACTTTGTATGTACCCAAACCCAGCTTCGTTTCGCGAGATTGCACACATAACTTGCACTCTTTATAAATCCATGATGATGTTTTTGTTAAACGAACACCTTTCGTTTTTTAAAACTTAAAAAAAAAATTTTAAAAGGGATAAATTTTATCATTGATTAATACTTTTCCGATAAAGGGTTTCCGAAATTGTGAAGGGGCAGCGGTTTTCCGGGAATTTTAGGGAAGTTTGCTAAAAAAATTGGCTGAAAAAAAAATAATTTGTTTTCTTTTGAATCGCATTTTAATCAGCTTTTATTAGATACTTAGCACAACATTAATGAAAAATATTTTATCTCATCCCTCGAAACTACCCTGAAACTTTTCATATATATCTTAGTTAATTAGATTACTAGGTCTTACAAATACCTAAAAGTTTTATGCTATATCTCCAGGAATAATAACACATGCAGGTAATTTAACTTTTCAAGTGCTGAGTGTTTCAAATTTATGCATAGAAATCCAATAACAAGTTTTAATGGAAAATTACACTTCATTTTTAAATTTACTATTACTAGGTTTTTACTAGGTTCTTACTGTATTAAGATAAAGGTTTAATTTTCCCCGGCCTTTATATCAGACAAAGAAATTATTTTTTATTTTTTTTTGTTTTATTTTTCTTCTGTTATAGTCAACTTTCCCACCCCTGTAGCTACCAAAATCTTTGCAATAATCTTCCTTCCTTAATCTGCACTTAATATACGCCACAACAGTTCTTATCCCCCAACTCAATTATAAGAATATTCGGCAATTAATTACGCCAGAACTCTGCACTTCGGTCAATAATTCATACATAAAGCTGGTCATTAGTAACGCTTGGATTACTCTCATGGAGTCCCCGATTACGCTTAGTTTTATAGGGGGATATTTCTACACGTAGTCATTAGTTACATAATGACTTCGCCAGTGGTCATCAACTTATGGAACAGAAAATGTTATTAATATCAACTTTGTATTCATTGGGATAATTCAAGGATGTTTGGAAGATAATTCTTATAAAGTACACAATTTCATTTTGATCGTTCGATATTAAATTAAAAGCCAGTCAGTACTAGTTTGCAAAAATATTTTAAAATAGTAAAATAAATTATTACGCTACGAATGAAAAAAAAAATTGAAACAAATTAAATAGAATTTCAATATAAATAAAACGTAAACACCATGTAAAATGTTTAGGTATTGACCTGACTAAATGGCAAGGACGCGCCGTGTGGTTTGCTTTGCGTTCATTCGTTCGTTCATGACCAACTATGAGTGTCAAAAATAAAATGAAATTTGAAGTGTTTACTTAAAAACTAATTTAATAGAATATTTACAAACTACTCTAAAAAAAAACATTAAAATTACCCATAAACAATTAAAACCATGTGTCATGTTTTGTCGATATCACAATATGTTGTACAAACAGTGAAACGGAAATGATGATGGATGAAATAAATAAATCGAAGCAGAGCTGTAAGCGGTCTTCTTTCTGCAACGTTCATTTGTCTTGCTCGCTACCGAAGTACTGATGTGTTCAGAAGTTGCCCTCTACGTAAAACTCTTCAAATGAAGAGACGAATTTTCTATCGAATTTTTTACGCATAATATAAATGTATCATAATCAGAAAGTGACAGACGTCGACGAGAATTTCACAGTCGTCCGTATCGATTAAGGATCTTATGCCACAGGCGTAAGAATTATTTTATAATTCGCCTGTAATTAAGAAATAAAATAAGTTTATGGGAA
Source organism: Druceiella hillmani (assembly GCA_039881145.1). Lineage (NCBI taxonomy): Eukaryota > Metazoa > Arthropoda > Insecta > Lepidoptera > Hepialidae > Druceiella > Druceiella hillmani. The sequence goes on from JAYKKI010000138.1 coordinate 2,071,525, forward strand.
AATGTCGATGTAGCAATCTATGGCCTGGAAAATTCTTGATAAAAATAGAAAGCGTTTAAAATTATAAACTATTTAAAAGTTTTGCTGTGATTAAACTCCTGATTTTTTAAATTTATTTTTGGTGTACAGCTGGGAAACACCATCTTTTTAATGAGATTTCATTTAATATTGAACGATAAAATCCATTATACATTGTAAAGAGGAAATATAATATTTTTATATGCAGCATATCTATATGCTTTCATTTTAATAATAATTAATATAAATTATTATTTTCGTTAATTCAGGTTCTTTTTTTTATTAATGCGGTGAATGTTTTATACCCTAGCTATATTCCTATTTTAAAAGATCCCTGGATGGACACAAAATTAATTTACTAGAACTTTATGTTCAATTAAGTTACCTTTTTGTACCTAAATTCAACATCAAGCTAATTTAATGTAATATGCTCGACAATTTATATAGACCAATCGTTAAGTTCTTATTGTCTAAATGCTAATAAAAATATCAAATTTAAAATTTCTGTGATAACGTTTTATTAGAAGTCAAAAAAGGGTAGCTAAAATTTTAATATGGATCCTAAAAAAAGAAATTAAAATAAAAAAATATCTCATTTATCTAAAAATAGGGTTATATATAGTTTAAGCGTTCATAAATTTATAATTTAGGTAGATTATTTATTAACAAACGGTACACGAAGAAACTAAATGGAGGGCTAGGCTGTGCCACGGATACACACATAACTACGTCCGTCAACAACATTTTTGTGTATATTTTGGGTTTTGCGGAAATCATTTTGCATTTTTTCTCCCCCACAAGAAAATAGTTTAGACTGTATTAACGTTTTAGTATCAATTCCAATTTGTCCTAATAAAATACTATCTCGTAGATAAATAAAAATGGAACAGGAATTGATTTTAAAGTAAAATGAAAAAATAACGGATATATAAAAACATTAAAAGCAACCCAAAAATATTTCGTGCGTTAATAATTCCACTTGATAAGTATCATTGAATTATTGTCTATGTGCACTTGATTGGTCCTATTGTTCAATTTCCTGCTATTTAATATGTCCTGTCGTTTAATTTGTGGCAACTAAATTTTTTTACTTCGTCTCATTGAACTTGATATTAAAATAATAGAATTTGTGTCAACAGTAAAAATATTGTAAAAGAGAATAGCAAAAGTCAATATAATATTAATTTCGTAGATATGAAGATTATCTGAAGAAACCTAATTTCATGAGTTATTAGGCTGTAATTTTATTTTCTCATACATACTGGAACCTATTGAATACTCAAAAGTGGTTTTAATAAAACTGAGTATATTATATTTTTGATATATCCAGAATTATTTATAGGAAATAAAAGTACGTAATATCTTTTTAGAATCCATTATAGAAAATTAACAATATATATAGCTGTTTAAATGTGCAGCCATTGTCCAAAAGAATTCAAAATAAATCCTAGATTGATATTTATTTTTATCCTATTGGAAAAACTAATGTCTTTTCGGTCTTTACGAATTTCACATTGCTATTTTTATGAAATATGTCGGGTCTGCTATTTTCATGGGTTATTACCGATATTGCACATAAATAGAGAATATAAGAAGACACACCTTTTCTTTATATAATAACGAGAGATAGATGGCAACGGTTAACGACTATATCTCATTTACCATAAGCCAGATATGTATAGGAATTTATTTAATATTTTATGTCAAGCTACATAATATTTATAAATACTATTTTGTACTTAAGGGCGTTCATTCTCTTTTAGACAGAAAACCTTTGCAATATCAGCCTGAGTAGAAGAGCTTCATACTGACTAAATCATTCTCTGAATATCTATCATTGTTTTTGCTTACAAAAAATATAAAATATGGGGTAAAACCAAAATAAAATATGAAGTAAAATATAATGATGTTGATGTTCATGTAGCACATATCTACATGAAGTTATTCAATACAAATTGTTAGTGACGAAGTTACAATTGTTTTTTTATTTAATTTTAATAAATTTATAAATATAAAAAATAGAATAGTGTGTGTATATATGTTTGAATGAAAGTAGAGATAACCCCCGAGTAATTTCCTAAACTGAGAGTTATAAAAAGGAACGCTGCATTATGTTTCTCAAAAAAATTGTGTAAACATATTTTTTTAAACATTACTTATTAAAATAACCTGCATGATTTCTTATCACTTCGTCACTTACACACGAAAAGTATATTTACCATAATGCTAATATTTTTAAAAATAAACATTTAAAATTTTATATAAAATATATATATATAACTGGAGACATAAAGTAATCTGTAAACAATGTCTATGGTGAAATCTATATGATTTTCCAATACATCTGTTGAAAGAGACATCGATAGTTGGTAATAATTGTGAAGTTGTATTTTGATGTCTATGGGATTAATATTATATATTGATAATTTATGCGGTAACTGGCGTTTGGGGTATATATTAAAAGCTTGTTAAAACTACATGTAATGAAATTATAAAGTTCGTTTTTTCCCGTAAAATTTTTTTACACTTGAAGGAACCTTCAAAAATCCTTATCACACCGGCCTTTTCTTTAAAATTATTAATTAAAAAGTTTGAAAAATTCCGCAAACATTAGGAATAACAAACGTGTTGATAGAATAAACATTACGAGATTTGTACAGCTCTGAATGTTTTTTAAGCAGCCCATTGTACGACTCAATAAAGGGCCATTTAATTAATATCATTTTTTACCGAAATAAATTCGGTTTTTAGGATTTTGTTTAGTTGTTAATTATTTAAATACTTGTCTATTTAGGTTTACGTACGCATGCACGTACGTGCAAGTGCACGCGCATTAGGAGTAACAAACATGTCGATATAATGAAAGTTACGACATTTATGCAACTCTAACATTTTTTTTCAAACAGCCGATTGTACGACTCAAAAGAGCCGTTTAATTTATTTTATTTTTGTACTGAAATAAATTCAGTTTTTAGGACTTCGTTTATTTAGTTTTTAAATATTTAATGTATTTGTTTATAGCTCCACAAACGCATACATGTACGGGCACAAGTACGCGCATGCACGCACGCGCATGCAAAGGTACACGCGCGCACGCACATTTCTTTCATTTTAACCTATTTTATTTCGATATTTATGAAAAGAGTATGCACGAAAAAATAATTGCGTGGAAACGTCTTAAATAATGAAGCCTGGCTAGAGCTAAAGTTTTAGCAACAACCCTATCAGGAAACTTTTTATACACTTTTGCGTCACTTCGTTCCAGCTCTCACTTCCGCAATGCGTTTATTCACGCAGGTGTGAGTGGAGCCCTAAATTTGCTCACTGAAATGCTTGCACGCCGCTAATGACATCGTTTGATATTTTTACTCACAAATGGTTAACATTTTCCGGTGGACTACTTCCGTTACACATTTTCATTATTATTCATTATTTTACACGGTGATCAACTTCAAAGGCAGAAGATGAATTTTTTATTTTGCTGTTTTTTCTTTCGGACGACGTTTAAAAAGGAAAAAAAATAATTTAAAGTAAAAGCGATTCTCAGGTAGAAAATTGTTTTAGGAAACCAGAACATTTTCAAAATGTGTTAGTAAGCTACGTTTTTAGTCGCAAAAAAAATGAACATTTTTCTCAATTCAAAGGGCAATATAAATGGTCGTAAGGCCGTGATCAGCGCGATGTGTATATTCTTATGTTACTTCATGATGTTTTGTTCAATTCAACTTATTCAACATATCTTAGTCGCAGGATTAGTTACTGGTCTCCTCAGTGTATAGGGCTACGCCTAAAAAACAAATTCAGTTTTCTTCAAATCAATTTAAACAAAAATATTTTTTTAACGAAAAGACATCTGTCCGAACTGTGAAAAAGTGAAATCACCTGGATCCAGATATCAGAAATTCGTTGTACATAAATATTTTTAATTATGATCTAAAAAAGCCCTTGCTGACCCTTAATCCCTTAGTTCCACTGATTTTTAATTCAATTTAATTCCTCTTTCATTTTTATTATTTAGTCTCATTTTTTACTTGTTCATTTTCATTTAATTTTTTTTTTTGCTTTTTATTAACATTTTGAGTAATGCCAATTATTAAATAATGAATACTCATAATTAAGCGTTGCGGTTGACTGAAAGGAATTGCCCATAAAGCAATAAGTCCGCCATACGAGTACCTACCTATATATGTATATAAGTTCGGAATACATAAATAAATATACATTTAAGCAAATTTAATCCCACAGTGTCGGTTCGTGTATTTGAACCTAGGCACTAAAATAGGCGTATTTATATGACGGTAACAAGTTTTTAACAGTTTTTCTAAGTAATTTTAAATTTATTCTTCGTTCATTTTGAATCCGATGGTGAGTTTATGCTTTTCTTGTGGTTATCTTTTTTTCACAAGAGTCACAGTTCTTGTCCTTTCCGTAAAGTGTTTGTATTTAAAACGTAAGTATTTGTATTTTAAACATTTGGTGTCTTTTTGAAACGTTTAAAGAAAATATCGTTTTATTAAACTATATGTGTAGAAAAAATCTTTTTACTGTAATTTTTATCAACACTTTCCAAATTATTTTTAAAAACTTTTGGTTATTTACCCGCGATACCCTCTCATCAAGGGTGCGGCGCCCAAGTGCGTTATATCCATGGGCGAGGCATACAACGTATTAAATGATAATAGATCATAATGATATAAATAAGATTTATATCTCGTAAATCAACCTTCAGCTCAAAAAAATAAGGGATACAGATATCAAGTCATTTTTGAAGACCAAGTGAAATTGTTTGTTCATAATTATTTTAAATTAAACGATTCCTATTAAAAACTTCACTTCAAGAAAATCTATTATTCTTTTCTGAATATTTGGCAGAAATGTGACTTAGGGAAGCAGTTTCATAAAAAATGTATGGGTAATTAATCTAAGTAAAAAAATGCCGGAAATCCATCACGGAGATGAAACAAGAAAGGATAATTGAGCAATAATTAAATTCGAAATAATAAAAAGCCCGCTTTGTTATTTTGAAACGTTATATTTTTATATTAATTAATAAAATGGCTTGGTTCTTAATTGAATCATTCAAAATGAATTGTTGCGGCTTAGCTGTGTTAAATAAAAATAATGAAAGACAGAAAATGTTGAGAGGATTATCAGACTAAATGATAACAATATTGATTAATACACGTCATGATTTCAATATAAGAGAAATGGAATTTAACAAATTATTTCTTAATCGTTGCTTAGAAAAAAAAAAACTAAACGTATTTTCTATGATGTGATACATGTAAATTGAGTAATTTTTAGGGTTCTGCAGCCAAATAGAAAAAACCGAATCCTTCTAATTTCCTCATGTTCACTTATCTAAACCTATGTCACAGCATCAAAACTATTTCAGCTTAAGATAGATCGTCGTGACACAGCGACGTTGGTAATAAATTTCTGTTACATCATTCATAGCTAAAAAGTTCCTTCAAAATTTAATCGCAAACATCTAGCAATGTTTTTGGATATAGTGTATCCAAGATTGTGCAAGATTTCAGTGTCTTCAAAACATATTCATCATCCGACCAAGGTTTTTAAAACCACATGTGAATGATCTGAGAAAATATCAGTATAACCGTATTATCTTAATAAATATTTCGGTCTATTTGCTTTAATAAACTGAAGCGGTGCAACAATCTAAATGTCGCATAATGGCTTCCAAATTGGGACATATATTCTTCAATATATAACATTCGCTTGATATCTAAATTTGAATCATGTGTACTTCGTCGCTGTTCTTTTGATGTGTTTTTAATATGTAAAGGGAAGTAGGTGCACATGAAAATTTTATAATAATGTCTCATACCTTGGTGATTACTTAATTTAGATATATGCAACAAATTTATTCTTTCACTTGGTATTCTAGCATTTTTCTCACAAGTTCCATATTTGTTATGTTTTGTATTTACATACAATCGGAGACTCTTTTTGCCAAACTTTAGGTTTTCACTGTTCTGGTTGCATAAGTATTTGGAGATAATTTTTTAATTACAATAGGACCGTTAGTGAAAAAAGGACATCATTAATAATTCTCATTAGAAATAAATGCTGTGTTTCAAACTTCATTGTTATTGTAAAAACATTGCTCGGTCCTTTTATAATGAGTAATAAATGCTGATTCCAGGCAATAATTAGACTCATTCAGCGCTATGTTGTATCACGTTACTTTATTGAAAACGTAAATGTTACGGAAATATTAACATTTAAGCAGACGTCCGCATATTGTATTAATATGAAACCTTTCTTTTGAAAACTATATATTTTAAAACAGTGTCGTATCTCGCTTTACGTAAAGATAGCTAAAACAGTTGATGTGACGGCTAACTTTGTAGGTTATTCAAATATTCCTTTCAGTAATTTAGTAAATTTAGCCTTATTATTATAATTAATTTAGTAATCTAAAAGGTGAATTTCTCTGCATGTATTTCAGTTGATATTAAAACCTAGTAACATAAAAAGTTTAGACGGTGCAAATGAAATAGGTAATGTAAATCGTTTTTAAAAAATTAATATGTCAAATGGAATGTAAACTGAAAGAGAAACCTTTTATCAGAATGTTACGTAAGACAATTTTATAAATATTGCTGCAACTTTCCACAGGAAGAAGTCGCCCATCCCTATATCTGAAACTACTAAAGTCAAAATTATAAAAAATTAAACAACGTTGTTATAAGTTTAATTTAAATTTACCGGAAAACGGGGAGTTTTCTTCGTTTACTACAGCTTATAATAATTTATTTTTGTTGGTATTACAGTAGTGAGTAGGTGTTTGATATTTTTAGTTTGTATTTATAGTATAAGTTTTTTCGATAAATTTCCTTAAAATTATCTCTGAAAGAAAATATTTCAATAAAGTAAAATATTATGTCAATAATTCAATAAGTCTTGTTTTTAGTATATGCCTTCATTTATAAGTAACCCATCATACAATTACTTTTTAATAAAATGTAGGAAAAAAAAATATATATATACATACATATATATATATATATATATATATATATATATATATATATATATATATATATATATATATATATATATAGTATAAATCTCTAGAATGGTAATGAGACCTTTACACTGATACTCTTATACTGATGTATGAGACTGTTATACTGAGTAGAAATTAAAGAAGACTAAAAAACGTACGTCATATTAACTTTTATTCAATAAGAAGTATGTTTGTTTATTAACTTGTGTGATAGAATTTTGAGTGGTTTTTATTTCAGTACTTTTTTTGACAATATTCTAGTCTCAGGAAAGAACATAGTACTTTATCATTTATTATTCATATAGCTCTAACAACTAGATGAAGAATATGATTTATACGTATAATAAAATTGGAAAATAGTGAATTCTATGTATGGCAGATATTTTAAAATGTGATCGATTTAGCATAAAGAAAATTCGATTTTATAATTTTTATCTATCTTACTGACTATGTGTTAATCTGTTATTGAATCAAATAAGGTCTACTGCACGGATTTTGCTGAAATTTGGTATGGAAATAGTTTATTCCCCCGAATAATATTTGAAATACTGTTATTAAGACTATTATCATTTGAAAAAAAAAATAACTTAGTGAAAATTACCACTAGCCAGTATATCACGATATCATAACTAGGTATTTTGTAATCAATTAGGGACTACACGGTCATTATTATTACCAATAAATTTTGTTTAATATGTAATAATTTATTAAGAATTTACTAATTTCTAATCATTATAGACTAGATTGTAAATATATAAATGTATCCGATTAGGATAGAGAACCTTAAAATTACAATATCCGTTTATACTTAAAATATCAGTGGATAAAAACAAATGCAACAATTACACAACCAAATTAATATAGTGAAAATAATGAGTGAATCATCCAAATACTCCACGATTTTGACTTCACGGTCGTGAACTTTACAGCAGTGCAAAGCAAAATAAGCCTAAGATTTCAAAGCACATGAACAATTAGATATCGGTATGTGTATGGACATATTTTAGTGCTCGCATGTAACGGGTAACGCAGACGAATGATTTTTTTAGATCGTTGATCGGCGCCCGAAAACTGCCGATTATTGTTGTACAAAGACGGTGGCAGATTTTCCATCAGCTCAATGCTCGAACATCACCAACAAAATGTATTTCGTCTCCGTCAGCGGTATCTTTTTCTACGTTAGTACGGTTTAATGGACGATAGTCGACCAGAGTTGCTTTAATTTTTACAGGACCAATTAAAGTAGTATATTTTAACTTTCAAATATCATATCTTCTATTTTCTCCAATTATTGTCCCTCGGTACCTAATAGTTCAGGATGAAAACGACACTAACCCTAATATTAATATGACTACATTGTCGAAGTCACATTTTCAATAAATGCAGGATTTTGGAGCTTTTACTTGCAGAAACCCTTACTTGCAAATAATTATATGAGACCAAACTTGAAATGAAATTCAAAGTTATTATTTAAATTTTATTTTGGATATATAAGTGCATTTATTATTTTCATACGAAAAAATATACAACCTGATTTTATTATTTAATGGTATTACTGGCGTAGAAAATTTGTAGGGCAACGTTTAAACTATATGAAAACATGATGTGTTACATATAAACAGTTTTATTAACGTCAGTGCAAAGACTCGTTACTCAGCCTTTATCCTGGGAATGTCAATAAAGCAAAAATGTTTAAGGATAAATTCGAAAATATATTATACGGCTGTGTGCCAGATAAATGCGCATAAAACACTGAGTGGGGCGTAGGTCGATCGAGCTTAATATTGTTTGCCGTAAATCAAGAGGGGCAGACTTTTGTTGTCATCTGGAGGAGTTCAATATATTGAGTGGTATGTCATGTGATATTTGTGGGAAATTGGGAGCTAGCTCAGCAATAGGTGGCTCGTTTTAGAGATACGGCTATTATATTAGGCAATGAGTTTATTTATGACAGATATTTGAACTTAGGAATTGAAATTAAATTACCTATCGACTAGATACGCTAACAATGGACTTATTGCATATGGTACTCCCGTATCTAGTAGCCATGACGGTAGCGGTTGTAGTCACTGTAATCGAATGTAAACACTTGAACCGTGACCAAAAACTACGCTGAGTTTTAATCCTACACAAAAGCCATAAAAACCTTTTTTTATGGTCCGGCACCCAAATGGTAAATTGGTTTGTAAAGTACGCACGGAACTGGCACTTCGAGCCTTCCATGCGTATAGTGGTCCGTGTAAACATTGATTTGTCTTTATCTCTTTCTCGTAAGAGCCTATTACAAGATTCGCGTGGTTTAATTCAATGGAAATGCCACCAGTAAATGGCGCATGAAAATTCGTAATTATAACTATCGACATGCGCCGTACGTAGGGTCTATAGCCATATTTTTAATTTTGCTTAACGCAATCATTAAAAGAGCCGTGAAATAATAAAATATTTAAATTGTCGTCCATAGGTTACTATAACAGTGCAATTCAGCATGGTACGAAAGCATATATTGGAGAGTTTGCAGAACTACCTTGTGACCGCTGTTTTGCAGAATAGTGAAAGGAAAATGTAACTTTTTTTAAAAGAATAGGCGAGAATTTCTATCGGTTCTTTTATATAGTTACGATATGAATTTTATTTTGAATATCATTTGCTCGATCTGACTTTCAAAAATACATTTACAAGATATTAATCTGGACTAAAACATTAGGTAGTTAACCCACGAATTTATTATGTAAAGTGGAAAACGTTCCCAATTTTGAAAATTAAATTAGTAGCTTTGTTTCGTGTTCGAGCATCATTTCCTCTTTCTAAATTATAGCTAATTATGTATGTAGCCTATCTTTTAATCTAGGATATGTAATAATAATTTGCAAAATATTATTGGAATTGATATAGCTTTTCAAACTTAAAAAAGGACAAACACACAAATTAGCAAACGATGTATAACTTTTAATGTGTTAAGGTTAATAACACATAATCTATTTGTAAATATAAGTTCTTCATATCTATGTGCATTCCATTGAAATCATTACATTGTAATCAGTTGAGACGTTTAAGTGTGAAAAATACACAAATAGGGAAACAACCTTTCACTTTAATTAAATTAGAAGTTATAATTTGTTACGGTCCATAGCGCAGTAGGTAAAGCGTTTGTGGCTGACAAAAGGACCGCTTGTACTGTATCCAGCTGTGTTGAGTATTCATAAATCATTATATCCAGTTGTGAATGATTTACGATATCTTCTGTTTGGCTGAGACGTAAAGTTAACGCAAAAGCGGACAGTGTGAGCGGTGAAGGGCACAATCCCTTACATTTAGTCTATTAAAGGTACTGCGTTTGAGAGGAGGGTGCCAATTATAGTGCCATATTTTTTATAACAAAATTTGCTCGCAGGTTACTCTGAATTTCGAAAGGTAGCCAAAAACCAGAAGGCAGCTGGGATGGAATATTATTATTAAAATTTTAATGATGAAAGAAATTTGTACTTTGGTATTAATGGAGAATTAATTGTGAAAATATGATGATAATTTTTTTTCAAGTATTGTGTAACACAAAATTTTCCCAGCTGTGTTTTTTTCTTTTAGTATGAGAAAGTGGTTATCACACTGAATAATTTAAATTTACTATTAAAATAAATGTCTTTTTAATAAAAATAATTTTATTGTTATTTATTTAATACTAGTATTGCTCATAAAATTTATTGTAATGTCAGATTAATGTTCCTTGTATTTAAAGCAAATTATCTTGTAACAGGTGAAAGTAATGAATGTATTTAAAATTACAATAAATGAAGTTTAATAACTAGCATACAAATTGTTAAAATATTTAAAAGTCTTCCTTCGTAGCACTACCATATCACGATGTTTTTAAGTAAAGCAATATATATCTAAGGAGATAAAATACTGAAGAGGTAACAATGTTATGAATAATCATTAAATAAGCCCAGTTTTTATTTATATCTACTCTCTAATTTTTAATATCTATCTACTTTACAATATAAGTTTACTAAAGTAGAAAGATATTACAAAAATTGCCGTGGCACGTTTTTTCATGTTATTCTGACTTCAAAAACTGATGACAATAATAATTGCTAAAGTAAAAATTTATAAGTTTGACTTTGGAAAAAATTGTAATGCGGTGACTTTCAAAGATTTCGGTATAGTTTGTACCGCCTAAAACCATTACCTACAGAAGTAGTACTTAAAGTTACTTTCTGGTTACGTGGATCAGTTGAGGGAGTGGGCTACCTCAACTGATCAGCGGGATGTTTCCACAGTTTGAACTCTTTATTGCACAGACAAGATTTAAAAAAAAATTAAGTGCAATGCAATTCGTATTTCTTCTTAAAAAGAAAGAAGACCAGTTATATTACAACCTTCCTAAAACCAATTAAATTAAATTAAATATTTGAGAGAATGTTAAATAAAACTGGAAATTCGAAAGATTTTAAGTATCTATGTATATGTGTATATAGAAATGCATTTTTCGTTGTGAAAGTTTTTATGTATATATATGTATGTATATACATGCATTTTTTATTACGTGTTATGCCTTAATGAGGTATTCAGATGACGATCTACATTATGACTACTTCTAAACAAAAGAAAAATACTCATTAAATAACTATATTCCCTTCCAGCATTTCGGCGCGAAACCTAATATATATATATATATATATATATATATATATATATATATATATATATATATATGTATATAATATTTAGAGTATTATCCAAAGATCCATTAACCATGTTGATTTTCAAAATATCATGAATTTATAACAATTTAAATATTAAAGTTAAAAAGCAAAATTTCGTTCACTTTAAACACATATCTAAGAAATATAAAACAATGTTCCTGATATTCACAGTCTTCGGTAAAGAAAATCTAGGCTAGATCTTGACATTTTTCTAACCTATATATAAATGTAAATCAGATTCGATTACTATTGGTGAACCGAGAAATTAACTTAGTTAATTATTATTCATGAAACTCATATTTAGCCAGTTTCCTATATTAAATTCTGATTACACTGCATCATTGGAATTTAAATTTTTAATACTAATCGGAGTATGCCAACCTTTTTGGCAGCCATGTAAAAAGTCACCAACATCAATGGTAGGGGTATATGGCACAAGAATTCTGCATTTTTCACCCTGCTTATATATTACAAGTAGCAATTGGAACAATTATATTTTTATGTCAAATCGATTTCTAATATACACGTAGATTGAGCTCTTTTGGTTTGAAATCATTTAGTAATTATCGTCAGGTGTTTTATCGTAAAAAGGTGATTCATGAGTGCAAAATTCAGTGTTTTTGCTTTTTGAATTAATAACTTTCATTGTGGGAAGTATAATTAACTATTAAAATGGAAAATGACTTTCTCATGGCATTTTCAACTTTGAGGCGTGTTTAAAAAAATGTGGTTTAGACGGAATTCAAATTATGGTTTAAAAAAAATTGCATTTTAACCATCGCGGATGTTAAATCGATTGGTTTCCATAAAACAATAACGTCATTATGTAGAAAACAAAAAGGAATATAATTCAGATCCATGTTTTTTTTTTATTTTGGCTAAATTTAATAAATGTGTTTTAAGTTTCAAGTTTATAATTAGAATATAAATAAAATTACAGTTACGTAATAATTAAAATAAAATATACTACCGAAGTTTTAAAATGTGAACCATTAGCTGATATTCAAAATATAACGAAAAAAATTATGTTTTGTGTTAGATGCAGTTGAGACCGCGCAAGATAGGTTTGGTAAAACCTTAAAGCAACAATTGCGAACCTCGGGTTGTCGCAGCTGAGTACAATATTATCGTTCACGGCCCGCTAATGACCGAAGTTTTTAAAATTATTTCTATTTAGTCTGGATTCAAAGATCCGTCGGAAAATAATTTTCAGGCGTTCATCGATTCGATGTTTTGATTTGATTTGATATATCTATTCACTCTTTCTAGCATATAAATGAAAGAAAGTGGTTTGGGTAAATTTAGTTACTTAGGTAAACATACGAATGTTTTATTCTTCTTACACCAGTTAAATTATTTGGTTCCGTAGACGATAAAATTTGTTTAAACTAAATGATCAAATTTCCGTTTTTCGAATAACGGAAGCTTATTCTTGTACAGGTAGTGATATGTTATTGTATCACCATGGAAATGTAAGTTTCTTGTTGCCTGTGCGCATTGGTATGAAAAACGTTTAAATTTCTTAAAAGTCATGTTACTTTTATTGTTTTCTCTTACTATTGTTTGGGGTTTTTATATAAATATTTACATAAGAAACAATACCATCAAAACTTTGTATTGCATCGATAAAATTCGCGCATTGACAATACGAGTTAAAATGCTGTATATTTATCGGTGAGACGCTATTTACATACCTATGTGCGTTTAATATATCAATTCAAATATTTTTTATTTAAAAAAATATATATAAAATCTTATTTTTACATCGCAAAAAAATTAGAAATTGTATGTATGTTATAATTAATTATTTCTTTTTCAAATATAGCAAATGATACGCCTTTTTTAGGTTACTAGAGAAGTAGGAAGATAAAAAATAAGACAAGGGATTTGAAGGTAGAAGTATTTTAGAAATGTGAAAATTAAAATGTCATTGGAAGTTTCAAATTTTCAAATTAATGTCGACTTTTTCAGGTAAATACAGAAGTGGAAAGACAAGAAATAAAACAAGGAATTTTCATGTATTTAAAAATTTTAAAAAATAACCAGAAATTTAAATTTTATTGGAACCTTTAAATTTTCATCTTTTTAGGTAAATTGAGAAGAATGGAGACAAACAAGGTATTATTAATTCTTATAATTTCATAATTTGAATATACGTACTTTGCAGTGATGCAAAGTAACATATGAAATTTAATGCCCGTTAATCGGTACATAGGTACCAATTAACGGGCATTAAATTTAAGATTATTTAGAGCCATTTGGGGTAATTTTGAAATTAGTTTAGGGAACTCGCAAAGCACAAGTTTTCAATTTCGCCCAAGCAATTTTGATAAGTGAATCGAATCATAAATTTCGCTATGAATTTTCTCTAGTTTTGCTAGAACTACGTTTATCGCATCAGTAGAGTGATTTGTACCTTGCTGTGACGTGAAACTATTTCTCATAATGTTAACTCGATGTTCTACTTTAGGAGTTTACCGAGAAAATAATATTTGAAATTCATGATTTTCACATTAACTATTATTTGCCTCCCTCTATTTTTCATCACGGTCTGTTTTATATCTAGGAAAGATAACTGTTCTTATAAAATATTCTATGTGGGTGTATTGAAGCGTATTATTTTGATATAATAGTATGATAGGGGTCCTATATTTTATTTGATTCTGTGTTAACAATCAATGCCAATTTCGTTTAAATATATTGACTAGTTTTCATGTCATAAAGTTATGGAAAAATTAATACAATAACTTAATTTTTATCTGTACATATAATAAAACTGCACATATGCACACAGAATATATTTAGAAAATAATATTATTAGAGGAGGAAGGGTGAAGGATAAGTAATGATGGCATAGAGATAATTTTTGGAAATTTTTATCTGTGTGTGTTTGCTCGTACACACGTCAAATAAAAATTACTCACTAAATTTAGATAAAATTTTAAAGAAGATAATTCCTTGAATTATCTTGAAGTAATATCAAGTTTTTAATTTATTAAAATACATCAGCAAGTTGGACGTGCCCAAAAGTGAAATGTAGAAGTAAACTGCCATCAAACCGCATTGTTATGTTTTGTTTCGGTGGCATGCGCATACGAAGTTGCGAGCATAGCTGGTTTCTAATAATAATTGTTCACATAGTCCTGTAAAATGGTAGGGCATAGTACTTGCACAGCATTATTCTAAACAAATAAATAAATATATATATATATGTATATATATATATATATATATATATATATATATATATATATATATATGTATATCATCTTCCATCACTAGCTTGGCTTTCGTCGATAAATACACTCTACTTTAACGCAATCTAATTACAAGGATAAAAAAGTATACTTTTTTGAACCTTTGTTTATGTAACGATTATTTGTGGGTAATTAATTAAAGGTGTAATCAAAGTTTGAGTTGTTTATTCTGTATTTCGGTTTACAGCACAAAAATCTACATCTTAATTTTCTAATATAATAAAGCTTCTAATAAAGTAGGTACAGTAATTATCAATATATAATGTTGATGTTTTTTATAGATTTTTATATTTAGTGAAAAATTTAATTTTATATACGAATATAGTCATACGAATATATCATTGTTTAAAAATTAAAACAAATATTCACCCAGCAAACTTCTACTACTCTCACTTAAACGTCATGGCCCAATACACGTAGATCTTAAAAAATATATTACATATTCCATTTCCATTCGGACACTATAAAATATTCGACGGTGGAGTTAGTTTCACGTCAATTAAAGAAATCGTTCTCATGTTTGATCCAAAAAAAAACAAAAAATTTTACTCCTTATAAAAAAATGCATTCTACTTTGGAATCCTATAGGTAAAATAAATAATTTCGCTGATTATGTTCGCTCTTCAGCGTAAAGTTCGCACAGTATATTATAGGTAGCCTATTATCATTTAGGTAGCTGCTTGCTATAAGTATTAAGGGATTCAATTTCTACAATTTCATTTCTTTACTGCCAGTTAAAAATTATGAGGAAATTGGAAATATACTAGAATTAAATAGAGATTTTTAGACATTATGTGGACTTGTATCCTGACATTCCCACATTGAAATTGTATACTAAGTATATAAATATCACACTTAATATAAACATGAATCTACCCCGATTTTTTAAAACGTGTAAAATTATCATTGAATACTCAGGACGATCAGTTAATAAATAAGCTGGTCTTTCCCTAGCTAGCCCCGTTTAAGCAGTGTTTCCCAATTTTTCTGTCTCAATATTTCTGTTACATTTATTTTGTTATTGTTTTGCATCCATAAATTACAATGCACAATAATTACACCTAATAATATTTGTTAAGATATGAGCTTTTCAAGACACAAAGAACTTTTGTAAGTGAAATTATGGGGATACATAGATTATGGAAAATAAAGAAAGAAAGTAAAATTTTACTTCGTCATTGTTCTGCCGTCATGAATTTTCACGTGTTTATAAATGGACTATAATTTTCGCGAAAGATTTTTTAATATAAAGAGATTATGACGAACAAAGAAATGAACTAATATTTTTTTTCCGTTTTACCTATGAGTTTATTGATTGAATTAACAAATATTCATTACTTTTCACAAATTAACAACAATTGATTACAATGCCATAAATTAACTGTATAATTCATCATATTGAAAACAATAGTGATTTCACTATTGAATCGAAGAAATGACGATAATCATCCTTTTGCCAATTAGAATAGTCATCGTGCATAATGGAATACAAATAATAGCAAACTCAATGAAATAACAACAAATGCTAACAGAAATTAAATAAACCAACAATATTTGGTTTCTAAAGTTAAGTAAAAAGTATACGAATACATTGATATCGATTTGTCCAATAATATTGATTAAAATCAATGGCGAAAATTTATTTTGAAATCCAGCTTAAGCTTTCGTTACTTTCTTTGTTGAATACACATGTTATGCGATATTAACTTTTACATCTGTAAAATTTACTAACAGCTTTCTTTTTCTCCCTATTAATTATTGGACCGAAAAGTTCCTAAGATAATTTGTAAAACGTAGAACATGCATTGCAGAAAAAGTAGAACTTGCTACAAATGTTACGAATTTTTGCACACACCATTTTGAAATAAAACTTATGTATTGTTTACTTTTCCTAAATTGAGATACGATTATTAATTTTGTCGGGTAATTGGTAAGGTTTATCCTTAATGAAGGGATTTTATAGAAGTGAACGAACAATTAATCGATAATGAAAAATGGTCGGGTATCTGTCGTAGGATAAAAAAACAGCCGAAAATTCGTCTACCGAAAAGACTGGAAGGGTATAATTTGGTGAATCTTAAATTAAAGTATAAAAAGATTTTCTTGTCAACTGATCAACTAGTTTTTAATTGACTCCTATTAGTGGATCGGTATAATATAGATAATAGCTAAAGACAAATAAAACGGTAGCGTTTCTTAAATGCGATATCCGTGTGACACACTGGGTCTAGTATGTTTATATGTATATATATATATATATATATATATATATATATATATATATATGTGTGTGTGTGTATATATATATATATATATATATATATATATATATATATATTTACGGTTGGCCACACTGCTTGCTACATCATACACAATTGAAAACCGGAAATTTCATTATTACCAATATTTATCAGGTAATAATGAAATGAAGATTTATTTAATAATACATATTTTTAAATTAATGTTTATTTTTATTAATTGCATACACAAAAGGCAAAATATTTTATTTTGTAATACTTCTTAACATAATAGGCCAAAATAGGCACCAATAGGCCAAAATTAATAATAATGGGAACCGATTTATAATTTTGTCTCATATCATTGTTTTGTGTGATTTTTGTTAAGTTATGCATTCTATACCATGTACGAAGTAACGCAGAAAAAAAATAAATTGCAAGTTAGGTTACGTCTAGATAACGCCAAAATTCTCTGAAATCCATTTTTCGGACCGGGTCATCTATTATATTGTATTACATAAACATTACAATAAGTTTTATTCGAAAATAGAATGACGTCTGACGTCGGACTTATAAAGATAGTGTTTTTTTTGTACAGGATTTGTTAAAATATACAATTTAATCATACCAGTAATGAAAAATTTTCCGCTATATGGTATGTGTATGGAAGGGCAAATATATAACAACGTACAAAACATTGTCATAATTTTAGAAAATGTTCGTTTGGTGCCCCCATCTTGGAATAAGCAGGAACCAAAACAGTTTTACTGAGGTTCAGATTAAAATCTAGATATTTTTCTGATCGTATACTCCCAAAGAAATTATGTTTATATTTACTTTGGTTTGTCTGTTTGTTAAAATACCACGCAAAAACTTTTGAATTGATTTGGATGGGACTTCCATCACGGACTTAGGCTGCCTTTTGTCTCAAACAAATATTTCCTAAAGTCCTGGCAATTCAATAACTGGTATTCGCGTAATGAAAACCTTTCTAATGTAGTACAAATTTATCTTCATCATTTCCTTCACATAATGAAAATTTCTCTTCGTTAGTTCTTAAGCACGGGCTTATGAACTGATGAAGAGAAATGGTCAAAAATTGTCACAGTGATTTAGCTCAAAGTTAAAGTGTGAGTTAATTTACTTCAATAAAAAGTACTTTTGCGAAACAAGCATTGTTGGTAGGGAAAAACTCGACCACATTATTAAAAAATCTACGGGAGGAAAGTCCCAGCCTAAAACTTACATTGAATAAAAAAATTCAGTGCCAGATTTAATGTTTAATTCATATGTATATTTATGGAAAATAATTTCAAACATGAAAAAAATTTCAATTAATCATAGATACTATTAGCAAAATAGTGTATATTTCGAAATTCAAATTAATTTAATTAAAATACACATTGTGTATTCTATACAAATTTTAAACACTCCGCCAATTTGCGACTGACTATCAAGCAATATATTGTCGCGTATGCAGGACTTGCCACATGTAAGATGGCGACATTCGGCAAAGGCGTGGTAGATACGTCCAGAAAGATTGCCTTAAGAGACTATGTAAAACTAAATATTGTTAAATAGTATATTATATGTAGCTCAAGTTGCGAGCGAAACTTAATTCCATATTTTCATGTAACTACGCGAATAATACTTTAACACATTATTCAATTAGTACTATTTTAGGGTAATTGCTTACAATGTTAGGGAACTCCTTTAAGTAGTTTTTTACATTTTTAAATATTTTTTTTTCGCTTCACCAGAAACTAATTTTCCTTTATTTTTATTTAGTTTTTCAGTTAACATCTCAAAACTGAAATCGCTTAAAGTATGGATTGGAAATTAATCGAGTTATTATGATCATTGTTATCTGAAAAGTTAGTTAAGAATTTATTATTAATCATAATTTTTCCTTTTTTGTGTTAAGTACCACGAAAGATAAAAAAATTGGCCCGCAGTTTTTTCTTGTTTATGAGATTTACTACTAAATTTATTAGTGGTTTAATGAGATTTTATTAAATGTTTTTTATTATGTGCGGAAAATAAGTAGCTATTCTATAATTTTTAATCAACCTGATAACATTATGATCAACATAATTATTAAAATCATTTTAATTTTTTAATGGTGAATTAACTTTTTTGAATGTACAACAAATTGAAGAAAAGATAGAACATGCTACAGGTGTTACGAATTTTTCGAATGTTTCACGATAATGAAAATGGAATTTATGAAATTGTGTACTATTATAATATAGTTATATATGTGGGTAGACGTATCACATTAAATAGCACAAGTACTAAGTATATCAATGATTATGGAAATGCTGACGGATAAATACGCTATGTTCAACAAAGGCGAAAATATTGCTAGTCGATATTTTTTATGACGTAACGTAAAGCCCTAATTTGAAATATACGTAAAGTTAAGGAATGTTTATGTTTATTTCTTACTTACATTCTAAATGTAAATATATGCAAATAAACAAAACAGAGGCCGTGCAAAACAATTAAATTCATAAGAAGAGTAGACACGAGTTTTAACGTAATTAATTTCATAAAGTTTACCGAATACTGAATTAAATGTCGTGAAATATATTTTACGTAAGTAAGCCAACTTTCGCTTACCTCATAAAGTGAGTTGTAATAAGTGTATTGAATAAGCTAGCTCTTAATTAGGACAACTGAATTTTGGTTTGTTTATTCTTGGCAATATAGCAGATACGAGCTTTTGGAAAGCTTAGGTAGGTCTTGAAAAGGAAATAAATTTATGGTTTATTTTTGAATATAATGACATTCTGTGACTCGTTTAGTGATTTGATATAAAAATAACATCTAAAAACTGAAATCGCTTAAAGTGTCAATTGGCAATTAATTAAGTTATTATGATCATTGTTATCTAAAAAGTTAGAACAGAATTTATTATCAATTATAGTATTTCCTTTTTTGTGTTACGTATCACGAAAGAAAAAAAAATCGGCCTCCCATTTTTTCTCAGAAAACGTTTGAAAAGGAAATTTCAAATTTGGTATAGTGACAAAGCATATTAACTCGTGTATATCGGTCATATGGGATATGGATTGGATAAAACAAATGTTTGGCTATAGGAATTTCAAAGTATAGCCATTATTATTTATTTCAAAGTTTTAAGAAATTCGTTGTGAGAAAGAAATCTATGCAAGTCATCACATCTACGTGGTGAAAAATAACACGAAAATTCGTTGATAGTTTAACATACATAAGTATTTTGTATCAAATGTTGTATCTGTGTGTAAGTGTGCAAAGAACCCTCGTATGTTTAGTTATATTCCAACTTAACAGGTTGTTTTTATATTATAATTAACTTATTGCATTTTCGTTATCAGTTTTCGATTTAATGTTTTTTTTTTGGTTCCGTTCCTTGAAACGAGTACCGTCTTTCCTTTTAAGGAACGGAGAGTATTAAACATGTATCTGTGCCTATATCTATTACAGCCATTTTTATCAGAAATCGTTTGACGTAGAAACTTAAGGTGTAGCACAGTAATTAAACATATTAATCCGCAAATATCACTAAAATTCAAAAATATTTATTAGGAAATTTTAGGGAGGGCAAATTAAATAACATTTTTTTTAATTCCATATAATATGCGGGGTGTCATTGAAATCGTTAGTTTAGTAGTAGTAGGGTCTAAAAATTTTTTTTTTTAACTTTTACGTATTGTATCTTCAGAGATATACTGAGAAATATGTTCCAACTCCCTCAATCATTTTCGAAACTACTCTATCTAGAATTCTAAAAAGGATATGGTTTTTCAGAAGCCCGCACAAATATATATATATATATATATATATATATATATATATATATATATATAAATATATATGTATACATATACAATTTGCTTGCGTTGAGGAAACTTAATATTCGTAGATATTTTAAAATATATGCTCTGTATGCTCAGATATCCCTAAACGCGATATATATACGGAAACCTTGCAGTGCGAGTTTTACTCGTGCTTGACAGTTTATTTTATTTCCTAGGTTTACTTTCTGGTCGAACAAAAAATGTCTACCTATTAGCAGTACATAGGTAAACCAAAACTAGCTGTCAATACTGCGATGCAATCAGTACATTGCATTGAAATAATGTAATTATTAACTGTGAATTCCGTTCTTCAAACCATTACGTTAAACATCGATTTACATAAAAGGTTGTAACAACCTTTGCTCTGATGGTTTTACGATTATAGTCTCTAAGTGCATGTGATGATGTTTTCGTATTTATTCAGGAACCTGTGTGTTTAGGAAGTTTATTTATGGGAAATGAAAACTAGAAAAAATTATTATCATAAGACAACAGTTTTTATGTGACTTATTATTTTCATAAGACAGCAGTTTTTATGTGACTTGATATATTTTTTTTCATTTATTACTTGTTTTCACATTTGTTACATGGACCTCTTATTACAAGTCAATTTTAGTTTAATGAAATTATTCTTCTAGAAGAAATATTTAAGATAGGGCAAAATAATATTGTACGCAGATTGATTAGTACTAAAATAATTATAAAATTTTAAATAAAAATGCATATTACGAGTAATTATATTAAAATAAAACTAAATTTAAACACAGGTCACTTCCAGGTTTTGAATAGAGTTAGGGTGACACAAAGGTCTTTGAGCACAGGATGAAAATCTTTTGAGCTACTTCCGTTGCTTATACAGTTCTATTTCGCAAACAGTTTAATTGAAACATAGGTTTTATTATTAAATAAAACCAGCGGTTTTCAATTCTTGCATTTAGAAGTTATAAAGTTTTCAATTAAATTAGTTTTCGTGATCTAGTGATCATTGACACAGTTGCGTATACGTGCTTGCCTACTTTCTTGTAAATGTTTCACTATTTACGTATCGCTTGTTTTATTTCTTTATATTAGGGTGCCGTAATGAAACCGTAGTGAGGATCCCTTATAATATAATCAAGCCGTCCTTCTCTCTTATATAATAGACTCACAATTACTATAGGATTCAAGCTATGTGAATGAAACTGTTGCAGTGTTTGCTTCATATGTAAATATTTGCTCATGTATTTTAAAACATTAAAATAAAGAATGTAAGGTATAATCACTGTACATGTAAAATGTGTGCAAAATTTGTTTCGCGTCCCCGGTACCTAAAAAAATCTAACGTTTCATTATAATTTTAGATGAAGTTTAATTCAAATTTTTGTGGTTTTCTGTGGTGAGTTAAACTATAATTTCATTATTTAACTGAATCGTTTTAACGTAAATTCTGAAATAAAAAAATTGTCCAAATATATTCTCTGTAAACTAAATATATTCACGACTAAATATATTCTCTGCAAACGTACACTTATCTCAACAACTGCTAATATCAAGACAGAATTCG
Organism: Druceiella hillmani; assembly: GCA_039881145.1. Lineage (NCBI taxonomy): Eukaryota > Metazoa > Arthropoda > Insecta > Lepidoptera > Hepialidae > Druceiella > Druceiella hillmani. The sequence goes on from JAYKKI010000138.1 coordinate 2,094,155, forward strand.
GTCCTTTCTAATCAAAACTACATTAATGTTATCGAAAATGGTAACGCCTCTCTATTTTATTTAATATACGACAAAGTCCTTTATTGCTCCACAAGAACTTGTCACATAAAGTTACTATCTTTTGTCGTTGCTAAGAATGGTTTTCCCCAACTTTTGACTATGTTCATTCTGTTCTTGTCCTTTTTAACTCTCAGTGACATGGACAGGATTCCTGCGTGGCCTAATAGTGGTCTTTTTTTGACATTACAAAAACACGAGTTTTCGAGGGACAGAAACTAATTTGGAAAGTTTTATTTTATTAATATATAGTTGATGTTTCCATGATTTATCTAAAAGAGCTTACTTACAAATTTCTTGCCTTGCTATCCTATTTGTTTATATATACTATATTGACATGGAACCATAGATTGTGACGACTAAATGCTTCAAATATAAATATGACTTACAATTACCTATGGTTGACTTGCCATGTAAAATTTTCTTTGCATATCAATGGCATGGTTAGAAACTACAGACTAACGTAAATTACCAATAAATATTTTTATTTCTGAATATGGGTAGGAATTAAAATTATTTTACTTGATCAACTCTCTACATCTTTAAAGTTTTAAAATTGTATTCTTTTTCCAGCACTTTGTGTCTCCATAGATCGATATCGTTAGAAATACTCGTAAGGAAAATATTTAGTTTTGACTAAAATTTAATGATAAATATTGGTACTTTTCAAATTAAAATGAAGTTTTTGGTTGGAGAAAGATTAATTTAAATATTCGTTATTGAAATGAGCTAAATTGGAAGTTATTTAGTTTTCAGATAACTATTAAATGTTAAATTAAAGCTTACAGTAATACAAGGACTCAAAAACATAATTAATATTTTAATGGAATTGTTTTAATACAATTATGCAAACCATCTCTTAAATCACAAATAAATTATTAAGAAAATTATTAATAATCCAAGAAATTAGGTTGAAGTATTTCTAATTTTTGGTTTAGTTGGAATAACACGCGTATAAGATAGTTGAACACTTCAATTTATCTCATTCACTACAGAGCTATTATTGGTATACCCCATTTGTTCTCATTCGTACAGAGCAATCACTGCTACGCCCCATTAGTTCTTATTCACTACAGAGCATTTATTGGTTGGTCCTATTAATTCTCACGCATTACAGGGTAATCATCGCTATGCGACATTTGTTCTCATTCAGTTCTGAGCCATTATTGTAGGTCAGATTTATCGATATGGATATAAATTTGACAGTTGAACCATGTAATACATTTTTTTATCATTAAATCAGTCTGGCAGCCATCGTACTATCTCTAATTATTTTGAAAAAAAACAGTGGAAATAATGATCAAGAAGAAGTGAATATAAAAATATTTATTTGTTTTTATGAGACAAACATAGTAAATGATAATTTTATAATAATAATTATAAAATTTCGATTTCGTAATAATAACTTATTATAATAAAATAATCCAAGAACCAATTGGATCCTTGCGGTGATTGGTCCTTACCTATTGAAATTGATGAAAAGTTTTCATTAAATAAAATTCAATTTGTCAGTTTGTGTGTGATTTTTTTTACATTTTTCGTCCGGTTAGTTTTAGATATAAAGAATAAACATGACTTTTAGCCAGAAATGACAAAAAATACTACATGTAACGCAATACACATGACAGAAGTTTGGCTACCAAAACCTCAATATGGTAAAGAGTAAAACGGTAGAGAGAAGGATAGAAAAGGAGGAGTAGTAATAAATCAATTGTAAAGAGATTAAAAAATCAACATAATTTTGACAGTTCACTTGGATAGAAATAGGTTAAAAACAATACCATTTCTGATGTGGATGTAATAAAATGTGTTTTATGTGAAAATTTACATTACTTTCAAATCAAAAAGAAATGTCGAAATTTTCGAGACATTTCATGCAAATTTATTAAAAAATTTTTAGCATAATAAAGTTTATAATCGCAAATAACATGGTCTGAAAAATATTTATACCGCGTTGTCGCGTTCAAATGACTATGCCACAAGTTATCACAACCGATTTAATTGTCTGAACTCATAACAATCTGAATGTGGTATCCACGTGATATATATGTAAGTCAACGGTCCTTGATTATTGCGACATTGTATTTGTTAGTTCTTTAAAATTAAATTCAAGCAACTTTCAAATAATTATATTATGTTTGAAATATTTCACCGAGTCACATTTGATAATATTGCAATTACAGGCTTATGGTTCAGACTCAATTCAAATATAACGGAACACATCCATTCATATCGATACATTGAGGCCTAATGAAGGTTATTAAACCTGTCACTATCTACATCTCCGTCGAATTATAATAATTTAGATCGACTATAAACATGTAGAAATCGCAAAAGCAAAATTCGATGCCGGTTCGAAAATTCCGCATCAATTTCCTCCAGCGCATTGAGCTGGTAAACAATAATTGGCGGCGCATCACTAGGCAAACGTCAATTACCAGCATGACATTAGCTTTAATCGTGTTTACCGTTCCTCGCTTGACTTGCCAATTGAAACGAAACTTGTGTGGTGGGTGGCAGCTTATGAGGGAGAAAGTTTTCGTTTATTTCCGGTGCTCATACTATCAATGCACCTGTGACCTTGATCGTAACACCGTCTGGGCCATAAACCTGACAATATTTATTTTCAATAATAATGTGTAATCCATAAACAAAAATATTATGATAATATTGAATATATTTGGTGATAATTTTGTAGAACTTCATTAATGATAGTTAAATGAAACTACGTGATATAGTATTTGTTCTACTTTTTTTACGTTGAAACACAACGAAACCTAGATCGTGGTAAAGAACTTGAAGAAATTAGAAATAATACTACATCACATAGTTTCATTTAATTATCTAGTATGATAATGACCAGTATATGACTCGACTGAAATTTATCGACTAAACAGATGTTAAAAATTGTTTAGGGACGTTAAAATTTTCATTTTTCAAAAGAATGCTAAATTTGACAACTAAACAAACTTTTGGTACGACTACTTATATTTAAAGATATGGTTAACTAATACATATTTTTCTTCTACATAAAACTTATGAATAACGAGGTGAAGTGGAATTTATTAAATATTAAATCACCCATTGATTTTTAAAACGTTTCAAGGACCACACTCCGCACGCCCGAAAACTTTTAACATTTTAATTAAAATTTGTTTATTTTCACTTTTTTCTGTTAGGTTTTCGTACCTGAAATGAAAAATAGATACTTTCACAATTACTTACCCATCCGTCTGTCCGTTTGTTAGGACCGTGTAACTGATAAACCGCTTGATTTGAAAACTTAAAATTTAGCGTAAGAATAAAATATATTAACCTGCATATGCGGGTTTCGTAACCTCAAAAATAGCAAACTTCAAAAATATTTGAATGAAAATATTAACGTACAGAAGTTGCTGCATATTGCGTACTTGAAAAGAAAATTTAAAATTCTATATATACTTTTGGGTATGGTTTGATAAGGCCAGTTATTATTAATGTTTTAAAAGTTTTTTTTTAAATTAACGTAATATGTCTTCATAGATATACTGAAATATATGTAAAAAAACAAGCATCATTACAATGATCTGAACTGCCAAATTAGATTTTGAAATTTGCAGTCTTTTTATTAACTATTTCCGCCCAATATCATAGTAATCTAAACGATAATGATCTGCTAATGCAGTAAATACCAAATGAGTATACAAAAAGAAGATTAAAGATAAAATTTTCTTTGAATAAATAATTCAATGTATGAAAGGATGGAGTTGAAGGTAAACAAATACTCATAAAGAACAACAAAATCATTTACTCGGGGCTTACAGACCAGCATTAATTCATTATTTTAATGTCTTAAGTTTAAACTGAAATTAATTATATTCTATTAAGTCTGAGCTCTAAATTAAAAAAAAGTTGAATGTCTTCACCTAAATAATTATAAACGATTATTATAAACAATAATTGCCGGTGCATCACTAGGCATACGTCAATTACCGGCATGACGTGATCTTTTATCGTGTTTACCGTTCCTCGCTTGACTTGCCAATTGAAACGAAACTTGTGTGGTGGGTGGCAGCTTACGAGGGAGAAGCTTTTCGGTTACTTCCCGTGGTCATATTTTCAATGCACCTTTCCTTGTGTGGAACCTAAATACATCAGTTGGGACATGTGTGGTGCATGGGGGAATATTAAGTATGTGTAGCTTTTCATTTGGAATTTGATTGATGGTTTACTGTATTTTATCAAACGAAACAACATTAAGGACATATGAAAGGTAATTTGAAAAATATATACATAATTTAAAAGTAGTTCATTTTGCATGGGATTTTCTGTCAGAATGGAATTATACAGTTTTTCATTATACTCGCTTTTGACCCTTGAATATATTAAAAAAAATCAAATAGGAAAAAAATTATTCCGTAGATGATTTCGATTATCGTAGGCCAAAACGTAAAGAAAGAAAAGTAATGGAGTTGACGTTTCGTTTTTTATTTATGCTTTTTACCGTTTTCCTGAAGCGATTCGCGGCGCCCGTTTAACAGCCTGATTTACATAACGTCTCGTCTCGGTATTAACACTGGAACGGTCGGATCGATTTTAATGGGGCTATTTTTCTCGATAACCTAAACAAATATAAAACGATGATCTAGTGAATATACAAAAGTCAATGTTTCAGTAAAAAACCAATTATTTTTAGATATTTTTCTTTGGTAAAATAGTGAAATGATATTGTAGTAATACAGGCTGTCCAGTGGCAGATTTCAATGTTTGAAAAAATGTAAAAAAAAAACTACACACCTCTAATACAAAGTAGGTTTTAGTAGCGCTTGCGCTTCTAACGATCTCCCCGCGCCCCTCTTATGTGTTGCGTTCAGAAACTATGTTTGTTAATTAATTTTATTATAAATTAATTTTATTAAAACCGGCGGAGATGTACATATATATTTTGTATTCAAACAAGTCTTCAGACAAGATTCTGAGCAAATAATTAAAAAAAAATTGTATTTGCGCAGTAACTCTACTTGAAATATTAAACGCATTTTACAGAATATGAAAAAAATGTTTTTTAAAAATAACCAAGACGAAAAAATAGCCAATATGAGACTTAAACTCTATCTTCACTAAAAAATTAATTAATATGTAAATGAAGTTTTTTTAATCCACCCTTACTTTTTCACACATACGAAAATTATGATTTTTTATTGTTTATAATTTTTCTTTGAAGAATCAAAAAGTTATTTATTTCTTTGGCTTGAGTGGGGACAACATTGACACACCAATTTAAAAAAAAAACTCTTACAAAACAGTAGTTAGCCCAATCAAAATTTATGTTTTAAAATAAATTGTAACTAATTTTTTTAAATGCCACGTGACAAAATCGAAAAAAATTCAACAAAAAAATGTACCTACAACCTTAAAATATTCACAAAAATGGTCTTTTCAATATGTAAAAACACATAGATAATTAAATTTAAAAACTAAATGAACCACTGCAGAAATCCAAAAAGCTCATTTATATCCTCATATTGGGGTTACGATGGAGATTCTGGTCATTTAGTCCCTACAGGCGACACAGCTGCCGTCTACCGAGACGAAATAGAGGAGTCTCTAGAAACATCTTGAAGATAATAATAATGTAATACGCAATAATAAAAACCGTCAAACAAAACATAAATATAAACTGCGTCGTCTGAAAGGACTTTACAAATGTGAGAACCTTGATCCGAGTATAACCTTAATTCTTCATAAACTCATTTTGTCGCGATGCTCGAAGCTAAGTTGAAGGTTAAATGCTCGCGCACATCATTATTTAAAAATTTCACAATTTTCTCATGGAATGCAAGAAAAGTTATAATGAAATGTGAATTTAATAAATAATGAAAAAACTCCAAAGCATTACTTTTGGAGTTTCTTCATTATTTATTATATTATGACATTCTAATACGGTATGCGTGTGTATTGGATCCTCGTTCCAAAACAGACACATACTTAATTCCTAATTTAATTACACAATTTTGAACCGATTTAGCCTAGATAAAGAAAATTTAGTAAGTGTATGTGAAAATCCATTGATTTCTTTAATTTCCTTTTTTAATTCTTTTAGGGAAGTTTTGTAAAATAGTCTTCGACATTTATTAAGGAATTCAAAGAAGGTATAACAACTTTTTTTAAATATTATTTCGCATATAGGGTACCGTAGCCAAATTAGGAACCCTTGTTCTTGCCCTGTCCTTTTGTAGATTACAGCCGTTTTACTCGCAAATTATTTTGTGCTATGGGGATGACATTTTACAGGGTTATACATATTTATAATGCATACAAAATTATGAAATAAAATCTTTTTAAATAATTTTTAGGATACCTCCCTTAGATGTGAAATGCGGAAGACTTGTTTTTCGTATACCCCCTATGTAGGCAGGATATCTTTTAATAGGTCATTCAAAAACATTGGGAGAACGTTATGGACACTTTTTCCATAGAGTGATCTGTTTAAGAAATATTAAGCTTCAAAGAGTTGTTAGAGTTACGTATCCCCAACTTCTAAGCTAAACCGCTATTTTTCAATTTTAGTTTTAGTATTAAAAAATGCATGTAGCAGACTTTACAAAATTGAAAGGAAAATTGCTATGTCTAAGTAGGTTCTATAGTTTAGGCAACAGTCAACAGACTCATGATAAGTATTTGGGTCTATGAAAAGTTTATAAGGAACTCCATACAAGTGACTTAAATGTTTATCTATTTTGTCTTTGGAAGATTAACTAGCAATAAATTTGTACATTTACACGATGCACTATTACTTTATGTGTGTATGTATATATAAATATATATATGTATATATACACATATATATATATATATATATATATATATAAATATATATATATATATATATATATATATATATATGCATATATACATACATATATATATATATATATATATATATATATATATATATTTGCATTGTGAAAAATTAATAATTGTAATAGTTCAATATAAATACACTGGAGAATAGTTTAATACATGCACTTAAAGTTTATAAGCCCCAAAATCTTTTAGCGGAACTCTCGTCGTACGCGTTCTCCTCGCACTTGGTGTTTTGAAGTTTATAAACAGTTCAAAGACTTGTAAATTTATTATCTTTCTTATTAATATACCACGATCGAAAGCTTTTTTACATAAAATGAGCTTTTGGTACCTGCAATTTTAAAAAAAATTGTATGAACGACCGAGCGTATCTATTTTATTTTATCTATTTTTTAATTTTATTTTATCTTCTAGTCACGTACGAGATGCCGCCCTTTGGTCTGTTTTGCGTTTGCATAATTGTAATAATCTGATAAAACAATGGAACATAAAAATGTAACTCAAATTTTTTTTATTTTGCTTTGATATGAGAAATTTATTACAGTCATTATGTTTTTCCAACCGTCAAGGTTTTTATTGGAATTACGATTGCTTTATCTAAATATATTGTAAACTGGTTTTGCTCCGTGGCTATCCCGAAAAGAGTGAGAAAAATTTCAAAAACTTTTATTGGCATACATTTTAAGTAGGTTTCTTGTATCATACTAAACCTAATTTGTCCGACCCAACTTTTGACTCAATTTTAGTGCAGAGCAACGTGCCGGGCAAACTATGCGATAGCATATTTAAATAAAATATGGTGCATTAATAAGCTATGACTTAGTATATTAAATAGAGCACGTGTCTCCACTTTTCAAAATTAAATTAATAGTAGGCGGTATATGTGTTCGTACGCTGACATAATTTGTTTTTAGAATTTAAGTTCAATGGTATGTAAATATGAGGGTAATTATGTAAAGTCCATCTTTAAATAGTGAATATATGTCGTATATCTGCAAAACTTCGGTCTAAATTTGTTAGTCCCTTTAAGCGTGAAGGAAAAATCCTTTATTTATTACTACTAATCCAAAAAACTTTAAAAAAATAAAGTTATTTAAACTTCATTAAAAGATCACAAAAACACGAATTTTAGAATTGTCCTAAATCATATATTTTTTTAAATTTGCAATACGTTTTTGCACTCGTGAAAGATATAGTAGTTAATATATGCAAGTCCTGAAAAATTAATATTTGTGAATAATTTAATAGAAGCACTACGGACTCATGAACTAAATATTTATTAGTACCCAAATATGTACAAACCTCTTCTGCACAGTAAATATTTCCAGTTTACTCAATATTTGTAAAATAAATGTTGTCAAATACTTTTTATTTCTATTGAAAACAAAGTACCTGTCTCAAACTTTGATTTTTAGTTTCAGCACCTAGAAAAAATACTTCTGGAGATATTTTTTGTTCTTTTAATACCTTCTTATTTGCTTCATAGCTTATGTTACGAAATAGGGGAAAAATATCTAATTTATGTAACGTAACTCGTCGTTTAAAGTTACTTGCACTAGTTTTGTGATGTATAATATAATAATTTGAAAATTCTATAATATTATAATAAATTACTGTGACAGAAACCAACAAAAATATTTTTACCCCAATAAACTAATCATAATCCGGTACTGCTGGGATGCTGATATTGCCTAACGCGATAACTACAAGAGCACAGAAACTTATTTAATACGAAATATAACTCTCAACAATACACAACATATTACTTAATAAATTTTGTCTCATAAATGAAATACATCTTTTCGATATAAAAACATGGTAAGCAGGTATAATCAGTTGAAAATCAGTAGAAAATAGGAGAAAATAAGCGAACTAATTTTATCGTTTTATGTACATTTATTGAAGAAACCTCTTTTAAAAACGTTCAATCATCATGTGGTTTTATGTAGATTTCAAATATTTGGCCTCGTTTCCAATTCGTTTCACGATCGAGACTACGAACGACTAATATTTAAGTGTATAAAACTAGAGAGATATATTGGAGTCCCTGATAATAAACAACACTAATACAAATCCTTTTTTTCGCTATATCCTCTAAATACATATAAAAAAGTTAGGAGTAAATCGACTTTGCACTTAAATTGGTGACCTAATTAATTACCTAATTAAGTGTTTGTCACTAACTGGTATTCGCAATAATGAGCTAATGTTTCAATATAATTATGAAGTAATTTATCAACTTGCCTTATCAGCGTCAGCAAGTAAATGTAAAACAAGCAAATATTTGAAATTATTTGATATGTAAGAGACAAAAAAGGTATCACTAATTATGATAAAAGCATTGGGTACAAGATATGAAAGACAGCTGCAAATGGTTCAAACTCTTTGTTTCTTAACTGGGAATCGAACAGCAAAAGATGTCAAATTGCGTCTTTACGTTCTACAATAAATTATGCAATCTCATGAAGAAATTCCAAATAGAATTATAGTGAAACCAATGTTAGGAATGAATTAGAAGAAGAAAAAAAAGTACTAGAACACTTTCTGAAAATATAAGAAAAAATACACTGAAATTATTAAATAACTTTTACATCTTGAAACCGAAGCAACGAATAACAACTGGTGTAATGCGAAGCTAAATATGATATTTATTTTGAATACGATTTTGATCTGAACTGATATCATTGTAGGGAAATTGGACGTGTACCTTAATTTTCCCCAAACTTGATTGCAGAACCGCTGGGCCAACCATTCTCTCAAATTTTCATTTTCAAATAGATTTAGATTTACGCTGGATGAACATAACTCAATAATTTATCCGACCCGCACTTAACAATTCTAGTACAGACTGACTAAGATAACGAGTTTAGAAATGGACGGGAAAATTTAGGGGTATATAGTGAGGAAGGATTTAACCCTTTCATGTGGAATCTAGATCACTCTTTAAGAAGCGGTTAACAATTAAATCAGCGTGTTTGGATATTTTGGCGATTTTGTCAGTAAATTCGTTTGTCAAATGATTACAAACAGATCTTACTAAATCTTCCTAAGTCGTATGTAAGGAGCAAATACCCAGTTTTACCTATGCGTAAGCTTATAAAATCGATTTTAGAAATCTTGAAAATTTAATTTGATTTAAGAGTTTTAAATTTCTGACAGCGACCGTCTGACAAATTATCTTAATACAACAGCGCATTTCCGGTCGAACCCCTTCAGTATGAACCTGTAATAGGATTAAATTTTCGTTGCAGATATTAAATCTTGACAAAAGGCTCTAAAGTGTAATGTGTAAATTTAAAAATCCAAACATCAAGTATTGGAAAACATCTGATTATGGTTATTCAGCCGATTGCAGATAGACGAAATAAATTTGAAAAAAAAAAAGAAAAAGAAATTTAAACATCGATTTAATTTAAAATTTGCATTACAATAAATAAGTTCAAGATGATCCTTTTTTAAGCTGTAATAAAAACGGATACTTCTACTGTATTTAAGAAGTTTTTTTCTATTTCATTTACTAAACTCAAGACAATGAGGTTTTCTTTTGCTTTTATTGACAAGAAAAATACAAATCTAATGTATGTGTTGCAGAACTTTGTTATCACACCTCATTTTTTCATGTAAACTTTAAAAAAACCTAATTTCATCTCGTAGTTATACATTTTAGTACATTTTTGTAATGTAGTAACAATATTTTTAAAATTTTCATAAACATTCTTTAAGTGGGATTCGATACCGACAACCGAATCACCATAATATGTTTAAATCTCGAAAATGATCTGCACGTCATAGACCGATTGTGTAAGACGCTATTATAAAAGGCTGACGTTTTACATATAGCCTGACAAGGATTCCGGCAAATTATGCAATACCTAAGCCGATTGTAATGCGTTGTAATTTTACAAAACGCCTAAGCCGATTATCAAACTTAATTTTTTTAGGTCAACTCAGGTTACGTTGTTACAACGTATGACTGAATTGAATGTGTTTTTAGTTGGTCTGAACAATTATCAGCCTATTTCTAGGACGTCGCTCTCTCAGAAACAGCCTAGATTTTTTTATAAACGAGTGTATAGAACAATCGACGGGAGAATTATGTACGGCAAAATACAATCAAAAACTAATACTTGTAGGCAGAATGCCGGCAGACTCGCTGCGCGGCAAGTATGGATCTTATTACCGCCAGCGCTACTACAGGTCAGGATTGGCTAAAAATCAACAATATAGAAAAAATAAAAATACTAACACGGGCTTCATTAATTTTATTATATTAAATTATCTCACTTCCAGCGTTATCTTTTTGCTTTTGAATTTGTGGAAAGTGTATAGTTGATTAGAAGAGAAAATCAATTTGGAATACGTAAATTATCATGACAAAAGTCACCGTAAGCATAATAAGTTAACATAAACCAACTTTAGAGAAACATAATTATGACCGAAAATTACGCTTAATGTGTTCGCAAAATCAAATTTCGAATTCCAATCCAATTTTCCAAAGTAACAACTCCTACATAATTTCACGTGATTAACAAATTCTCCTGGCACATTCGCTTCTTCATTAACTTTTTCACTTACTAAATTAACATGACTTGATGCGCGGCTTCGAACTGTGCTGAGCTGTCGACCTTTCAAACTTGGATTTACCTAACTAAATATTAACGTAAATATAAATCAAGTTATGTGTCATGTTACTATGTAAAAAGTAAAGAGTGCTTAATCAGAATGAAAACTCATGTATACCTTTGGTAATTTTAAAGGGAAGTACATGGTAGATAGCAGGTATACTTAGTAGGATAACGGTGATGATAAGCGTCAAATTCGACAAAATCTAATACACATATATTTTTCCTAAATTTTAAAATATCCTGTACGAACTTTTATTAAGTTCGTCAGGATATTTTAAAATTTAGGAAAAAAAGAAAAAAAAGTCGTTTTCATGTTTCTTATAAATTATTTTGGTTTAATTTCAAATAAAGTACTTCACATGCGTATCAGGATAGACTTAGTTAAAAAATATGTTTAAAACCCATTCGGTGCGCTCCCACATCGGTATTTTTCAAATTATTTTTTACTTCGAACACTTTTGTATTCTTCTCAAAGAGCTACTTTTTAGTAAAATAACACATATTACCTTCAGTTGCCTGGGTATTATGATAAATCTTAAATAATATCTAACTATAATTAAGTCACTTTATATGCATTACACATTAATCTTTAGTTTGAAAACTTCTCGTATTATTTAAACCATTTATAATTTACATAGGTACTTAGCCTAATAAATACACCAGTAAATATAGCCGATGATCCCTATATATTCTTACTAATTAGCCGTTGTTGCTCGGCGTGTTTAAACTTCCACCTTCGTATGGTATAGGAAGTGATGGATATCGCCACCCCCTTAAGGTTTATTGCTACAGAAATATCAAAGATTTAGTATCAGAGTTATGCCAGTTGCCGTTGTTTATATGAAGTATTTAAAAAAAATTACGAAAAAAGGTTTGAAATTAAATAAAGCATTGATTATCAAAATGGGATGAATGGAAATTTGAAAGTAATCATACAAATATTGAAAGAAAAACCGACCTTCCTAGAATACCCTCTCTAAAAAGTCTAATAATGCCTTGCTATCGTGGCAACATTGTCTGTCTGCTCATCCATTACAGGTATTTAACCACTAAATGGAATATGATATAATTTAAAATTTAACTCTTTGGTAACAATTCCTTTAATTAAACCAAAAATCGTATGTAAAACCACTGGTGCATTCCGAAATTCAAAGAGTGGTTCTTAGGTCAATGGTTTGAGATGTTGAATATTTTTTCTCCCAGCCATGTATTGTTTTAATGAGAAACGTAGATTTTTGAGTAGAGTCAAACTATTTTGAAAAACAAAAAATAGTTTCAAGGTACCGCTGAATGAGACCATCAAATTGCATTTATGGACCTATTTTTATTAGATATACCCGCTTATCCAGACATATGAAGTTCCTGACATTTAAACTACGAAGGGAAATTCAACTAAAAGAGTTTGTGAATTATTGACAATATGAAAAAATAATATTATTTCTCTTTTTAATATTACGTATGCCCATGGTATCATTTCGAAATGTTTAACAAATAAAATTGATTTGTTTAAATTAATAAATAAATATAAATTATAACAAAGCGTATATGATTTTAAATAATGTGGTTTTAATGACGGAATCTTCCTAGTGCTAATCGGATTGGCACTTAGTAATTTTAGTGTTGATTTTGTTTTAGGGTTTGTCTTGAAATATATTTGATGTCTGTCCAACGGTTTGTTTGTCCGTTACATTTTTTCTGTGGTTAATGGTAAAAAAAATTATATTTGATACAATCACAGGTAGTAAGGCATCAAACAAAAAAAAAATTCCTTAATTTAGGGTTAATTTTTAGTTAACTAAACGTGAAATAAATCTTGTTGAACAAATATCTTTGCTAGCTTTGAACTTTGATTTCACAAAGTTAACAATTTTTTGTATTATCAACTTCTTTTCACGCATCTTAGATGTTTGTGTGACATAAGAATAAAAAGATTAACGATGCACAAGCTTGATACGTTATGACTCCAGCTTCAAGGTCTTTGCACACTGATCACTTATCTAAACAAAATTTAATGCAGTTGTACATTCTAACACTTATAGATAACTCTATGACATCGTATCAAAAGCAAGATAACGAGAGAACTTTCTAACTGTAGTAACACACTGCTGATGAAATATCTACACCTCTCGTTTCGAAACCTTCGATCCCTCCTCATAAACCTTTCAATTACATATTAGTAAACATGTTAGTTATTACCTTGTCGCACTATCTCTCACGACTTCGCCTTTTGGTTCCTGATGCGTGTAAAGTGAATTTCAAATTGTTCTAAATTGAGTTCAGACAGTATTTGCCATTAATATTTAATCTCGTGGGGTAATGATGATTAAGGTTTTGTTTAAAAATTCAAAGAAATAGTAGTTTGGTGATTTTACACTACTTTTAAATAATAATGGCTTAGAGTAATGTTTTTATATGGCTTTGAATTATTATTTTCTTTCATCATAATATTTTATTTTCTTACATAAATTCCTTTGTTAAAATGAATTGGTTATCATAGTTGCCGTAACAAAAAAGGATAAATCTTAATTAAAATACTTTCCCGAAATTATTCTGAGAAACAATTCAATGCTATACAGGAAATAATTTATACTAATATTTTATAGAAATGTTATGTTTCATCACTGCCATTAATCTACTAAAATGATCAAGATCATTTGGTCCAACGATATTTTAGACTTCCAGTGCAGATTTTATTATCGGCACTTAAACCCAGTGATGGTAAATATTGACGTATTTTAAGAATAGGATTAACATGCGTCTTGTTTTGTAAGAAAAGTAAATGTTATTTAAATACTTATGTGTCAGGAATGTTATTAATACGCAAATATGAATGCGTTATTAGATTATAAATATTTTTTAAAATAAAATAAAGTCCGCCATCTAGTGGAGAATTATAAAAGTACGTCTATCTCCGTCGAAAATAACTTAGTCAAATTTTTTAATTAGATTTTCTTCTAACTTCACATTACAATCATTTCAAACGCCAAGAAATTTACCATTATTCTCTCTTCCAAAAAAAAATAAGTTGTCTAAAACCTATTTGTGAAGTATCTAACGTAAGTTAAAACCAATTGCTCGCCTTCATTCAGCGACGAAAGGTGTAGGAGCCCATAGGAGAAATGTAGGATGCGGGATAGTGGTACGTAACAATGGGGAAAGATGGGGCGGGGGAGTGAACAATTAACGCCTTACAAGTGCAAATTAATAGCAAAAAATATAAGCAAAAAAAAATAAAACGTCTAACTATAATGCTTATTAATTACCATAGTTAACGAGCGTAAATAAAGTTCATAGTTGAATAACGTTTAGTTATTCAAAAAGACGAAAATCCGTTAGGCTTTTTCTATAGGGAGGTTTATATTTTTATTTTTTGACTTGTAAAGACGGGTCACCGAGATAAAAAAATGAACCCACCAAATTTTTTAAAAAGATTAACTATTTAAACACAAAAATTAACAATTTATTCAAGTGCGGAGGACACATGCCTTACAATGCAAATGTGGCAATTAGTTTTTGGTTTACGTACAAGATCTTATGTGTATGACTGCCTATCTTCCTACAATTAAGATATTTTTATGACAAATGTAAGAATTAAATACAACGGTACTTTTCTGCCCATACAATTTTGAATGCCGCAAAATGAACGTGTATTTAACACATGTTATGTGTTACAATGTAATTAAAAAATTTTAAAAAAAGTGTTTCACGGTTGCGTTCACTTAAAAATTTATGAAAATAAAGGATTTGCAATTTCACGCTAAAAACTTTAAATCAGAATAATCTAGTTAGAATTTATAAAATTTTGAAAAATACGTTAAATTTCTTACAGCATGTCAGTAGATTTTTCGTCAATTTTGAGGTTAATTGTCTTTCCTAATTCATATTTTGAATATTAAATTCATTTCGAACGCTATCTTGCATTTCACACTTGTACGAACTGGGCATTGAAATAATTCATTTCGTTTTATTGGGTTGTAGCTAAGAATTGACATAATACAAATACTGAGTTATATGTAGTCTTTTATAACACAATAACGACACACGTTTATATTCATTGCAATGTATGAGATTGCGAAATTAAATTTGGAAATTTTGTTTAATGCGATAAATATTTCTTTAGTGGAGAGTTGTCATGCATTATATTTAGTGGAGAGTTGCAATATATTTAGTGGAGACATGCAATATATTTAGTGGAGAGTTGCATTATATTTAGTGGAGACAAGCAATATATTTAGTGGAGAGTTTGTATTTGAATATTATCGCATTATAAAAGAGGGATAGATATATGCACATTGAAAGGAAATTTTATATGTTACTACGAACTGCAACGAGTCATTAAATATTTAAAGATCGGTTTTTGAAGAATCTATCATAAAAATTTTAAATAAATTGTTATTTTCAGGATGCTAGGGCATTTATTTCTATTAAAATTTTGAAATTTCCTTCATATTTCTTTCTGTATCCTTGCAACCAACAAGGGTTATGTATAACTAACAAGGTTTATGGCTAACTATTATCTGACCTTAATGCACTTCATCATTTAGGTTCATTTATAATTTTTTTTGTTAAGTTGCTTAAATGGGTCATCATATTTTTATTAAACTATTGTACAAATATTAATTTTCTTTCTTATATAGGACTATTACTGGATTAATTATTCACAATTAAATGAAACTACGTGATGTAGTATTATTTCTACTTTCTTTAAGTTCTTTACCACGACCTAGGTTTCGTTGTATTACAACATCTTCAGGTGAGCTATTAGCAAATAATTATTAGCTAATAGTCCACCTGTTTCTACAAAATTATCGCCAAATATATTCAACACTGGATTAATTGAAAAACTTTTTTTTAATTTTAATAATAAATGGTGCAAAGAATAAACATTATGTCATAATGAAATATAATTTCGATAAATATTTTACAAAATTTATTTGAGAACTTAGGTCGTCCACGTGCATTCAATTAGTTAGAAATTAAATTTAGCAAAAGGGGAACAGTTAGTCCTAAATAAATTAGTGTAGTACCACTTGCGCCCATCCAAGGCTACCCCCACATGGATTTCCGATTAAGATAGCCATATTAATGTGTAGATTGAGTGTATTCGTAACACGTGATCAATATATTTAATTAACGAATTGGATTGCTATCAATAGATCATGTTACAGTCGGTATTGTTTACAGTCACAGTAAAAACACAGTTTACAGTCACAGTTTATAATAACGAAGTGAAATTGAAACGAAAAATGTATTATTCTTGTTTTAACACGAGTTTATAAATTAAGCTACTGGCATGCTACGAGGTCACAGCGATCATATAGTAAACCCGTAACTTCCAATCATAGACTGCAACGTAAATACATAACTTTCCACCAGCTTTCCTTATCGACCCAGAACAGTGTCTCTTCATACTTGCAGTTCAATAAATTGAACTTATACCATCCGCAGTGGATTAAGCACGTACGTAAAAACCACATTTGAACATATGTTTGTCGCTAACGTTTTACTCGAGCTTTTATTATAAATTGCGCTTTCGATTTGACAATCGAGTTTTCTGTTCAGGAGTCCTTTTGAACTTTTTAAGCGTTTAGCTTTTGGATACCCTCGTACCTTATTTGGAGATGATGAAGATTTATTTGAGTATGAACGTAACTTACAGCTTGTAAGTAAGATTTCAATTAAGATCTTTTTCTTCATTTTCATAACGTACATTTATCACTACAGAAGACGCTATAATTTGCTACAAAACATTTTATTCGTAAGATATTATTTGTAAACCAAATTATAAAATGACAGTATGCGGATCGCCGAATAGAAATGTATTTTCTTATCTAAAGCAAATCATATGTCCAGGTACTTGTAGATATAAATAGATGTGAATGGAAGAGGGATGAACGAGAGGGTTCAAGAGTTTGCTGGCTGGAGCCGAGGGCAATTTTGCATCTGAAAATCGATCAAGATTGATCGTAATATATATATATATATATATATAATAGTACATATATAGTACAATATATATATATATATATATATATATAATAGTACATATATAGTACAATATATATATATATATATATATATATATATATAATAGTACATATATAGTACAATATATATATATATATATATATAGTAGTAAGATTTATTTTAAAAATGCGTGAAACAAACAAATAAATGTTATAACAATATTAATACAAGGGACTATAAGTAGGATATAATAATGGAATAAAGTATTTCTTAGAAGTTTACCTGTCTATTTTGTTGTCTGTTCGTTTGCGTATGAAATATATGTTATTTTACAAATTTAGAAAATCATTTCAAACTTGTACTTTTTAAAGTATAACTAAAATAATTAAGCATCTACTTATTACGATTAAGTAATCTTTTGGATTTTTTTGTTCATTGGCCTTTTCGTTTGTTTGACCTTATCTGAAAAATATGAGGAGATAGATGTAATTCTTTTTGATAGTAAGTAGAGATGAAGGCATACCAGCTGTATATAACTGAAGCACTACATACAGCTTAATATATACATTTTTAAATAAATTGTTATAATAAATTTTTAAAGCTGCACTCAGAAATATTATAAAAAATAATGACCAAAAAATGTGAAAGTTTCATAATATTTATGCCCAATTATCATTAGAAATTGCTTATTATAAGCATTCCTATGTTACAAATATGCGCCATACAGTGCTGCATTGGATTAAAATATAGGATAAATAAGAGCATTCCGATAACAAATTAGTGTACAACATAGTTATGTGAAAAAGCCATTAAACCTGTAGTTTTACATGTTCAATGCCTTTTTTGGATATAAATGTGATAACAAAATAATTTAAATAAAATATCGTAAAAATTAATTATATTTCACCGTAATAAATTTTTAATTTTGAAGTTAATATGAGTAGATTACTTTATTTTTCATTCATATTTAATGAGATGGATTTTAAACATATTTCTAGATACATTTATTCTCTTATTTGGACTGCTGCATTTGATTAAAATATAGGATAAATAAAAGAACTGTTGAGCATTCCGGTAACAAATTAAGTGTACAACACAGTTATGTAAAAAGCCATTAAACCAGTAGTTTTACATGTTCAATGCCTTTTTTGGATATAAATGTGATAAAAAAATCATTTAAATAAAATATCATAAAAATTAATTATGTTTTACCGTAATACATTTTTAATTTTGAAGTTAATACGAGTAGATTAATTTATTTTTCATTCAAATTTAATGAGATGGATTATAAAAATATTTCTAGATACATTTATTCTCAAGAAAGGTGAATTTAAAAAAAACATTAAAACTTTTTTTCGTCCTATTTTTTCATTTGTTTCAAGTTTTTTGCTTTTTTATGGTAAATACTTAAAAATTTGGGCTATTATTTTACTAGCAAATGTTTATCTACAAAAATGTACGAAATGATCAATAGCAAACATTTAAATATAATTTGTACGGGAAACATTTTCTTACGTCCAATAATAATAGCATAAACTCTGAAGGCCTTTGTAACTATTTAAATAATATTTTAAGCAAGTTTTTTTTCGATCAAATAATGGAAATCTGAGAACATTTAGTTTGTGCAGAAAAGATTAAGCCTTTATGTAAATAGTTTTGAACTAAATAATAAGATTTATTTCACATTTCATGTTCTACACATTTTTAAATTTCACCAATATTCAACCCTATATAACATAATATATCTCAAGAAATTATTATAACTTTACACGACGGAGGTCGAGAGTCACTGGCCAAATAAAGTGACGTATATTATTATCACTATTGACGTAGTTTTACCTTTCGGTATCCTTCAGTTTCCATTTTCCTGATCAACAACACTACACTGTTCCAACAATTCTCGACCACATTTCGTAGCGGAACAAGATGGTCGATAAGAAACGTCGGCTTTATGATGATTTCTGTAATAAATATCCATCTAAATTATGAAAGCTCTAAAAGATACAAATGAAGGAATAAAAATTATTTGTCATTTGAAAATCGTGCTACAATTTGTTCAAAATATTTATTATTAAATTGAGTTTAAACACAACATTATGTTAAATACACAACACTGTGTTAACGTGTTTTCAAATTTCATTTTAATTTTAAAATATACTTTATATATTGTTCAATATTATAAAACGAATAACAACATAATTGGCCATTATAAATTTTGTAATTTTTGAAGAGTTCTGAAGCTTACTTAATATTTTTTGAAATTCTAGACTTCATTGTCTCACTGGATTTGTAAAATTCACGATAACAAGCACCTTTGAAAAATTATTAGACATACTTTTGTATTTTTACTTTTGCATTTAAATGCAAGTAATTTATGTGGCTAATAAAACAAAGTTTATTTTAAGAATCGGAATCTTAATATACTGTAACATATTACCAATTTACACAATGGAACAAGATGTATAAAAATTGTGTTCGTAAATACATGACAATCTGCAGCTAAGTTTTAAGTAACCAAAAGTAAATGATTGTATACATAAAACAGTAGTCAAATTGAAAAAAATATAACGTTTGCAAGGTAAAATAGAAATATCTTTGAATAATATTTTAATGTTAAAATAATATTATAATATTAAAATTCTTCTAAACATCAGTTAGCAACTCAAACGGTTGCAGCTTCGATACTCTTTACGATACTCGATACGGTTGCAGCTTTTCTCAGAAATCGGCAGCACCGATGGACAGCAGGGATATGTGCGGATTATGAAACATATTAACCCGCACATATCTTAATAGATACAAGTGCATTCAAAAGTATATATATGGAAATTTCAGGGGAACAAATTACGTTCTTGAATTTTTTTTACTAATCTAATATATCTTAAATAGCTAGTTGTGAAGTTTTCAAAATATTTTTTCATAGTTTCTCTCTTCAGAGATGTATCGACAAAAATTTTAAAAAATCTTCCATTTAAACAAATGAACTTCAACTTATGAACAAAATGAATGTTTTTAGAAACCTACGCGAAGGTTCGAAAAAAACCATAACGATGGTTCTAGACATCATAGTTTTTGTGATATTCGCGACAAAACAAAAGCCTCCATCCATTTCATTATATTAGTTTTTATTAAATATTTAGGAAGTCCATACTAGTGATAACTTATTACAAACAAAGTAATTTGGCCTCAACCCAGGTAAGAATCAATAATTTAATTATAAAATACTAATAGTACTAATGATAATATAAAATACTAAATAACTTAATACAATAAAATTATCAATAACTTAGTTGCATACAAGCAATTTCCGTAGGGAGTTAGTTTTCAAAATTCATGTGACAGTATAATATAGTGCCTCGATATAGAATAGTTCGAGAAGCAAGTGGATTAAAGAAATCCATATGACCAGCAAATTTGTCATTGTAAATATCAACTTACAAAATTAAGTTTTTAGAGATCCAATATTGTGTTTTTGAACATATTTCTTATTTTAAGTAAGTGAGTATTACTGCAAAATAAACACTTTGAATAAGTGAAAATTACAGTAAATGCGCGCTAAATTTTGTTGGCCGGAATCTTCGAGTAGTTTGACGATATTTTTATATCAGTGAGAAAAATTCAGTATGTGCTAGAAAATAACGGCAGGTTCAGCACGTAAGGGCATAACTCTAAGCAGCGCGTGTGTCGAAATAGTTGTTGTCATTATTACGCAGTGTGATATTTCAAAGTCCTCTTCCCCTGTAATTTTTAGTTGAATGATGTCATGCGAGATTGTTCTCAGTGACCTATTGCTCCTTTGGAGATAATTATAACTTTAGCTGATAATTTTATTAATATTTAGGGATAAACCACTTTTTCAAGAACCCCGTATTGCCATAATTTTGTAATATTGATTCAATTATTATGCAGAATAATATTACGTCTCGTTTACTTTTTTCTTTCACCCAAAAATTTCTGAATTCTCTCAAATTTTGTACCTGAGAATAAAACGTTAAGGTTAAATTGGAAATATATTTATCGACAATTATTCAATGAAAATATATGTGTACATCATTACACAATTGCATAGGTTTTAAATTGTAAAGTTTCTCTATTGGAATTTGAGGAAAGAAATTTTCCTGAATATTATTTTCGGAAATGAATAAAGAATCACAAATATACCTAGAAAAGTACGCACAAGATTTGTAAAAAAAATTCTCGTCTTTTAAAATAAATATTTGTCCAACTCCGAAGTTTTTAACGTGTAATGAAGTCTTTGAAGCGCTCTTGTCTCTCCACTTTATTTACGTAGTTGATAACTTTTTTAAATGAAAATATTTTTGGAGCGTTTGATCCACAATACATTGCAAATTTGTTTGTGAATTTACCTTGGTAGTAGCTGATTCAAACCATAGTTTTTCTAAATGTAAATATTTTTTTACGTTTCGATGTCAATAAGCCTTGTGTAATTTTTAATCAGATGATGACTATATCGATCTGCTAAAATGTCAAATTTGTTAGCTAATATTATTTGGGCAGATACAATATACAATTCAATTTATCCTATGTTTATTGTACCCAATGCAAATGTTAGCCTTTTGTAAAAGAAACCTACTGTAACATTCAATTTATTTAAGTTTATACTCATACATAAATCAAAAAAGTTTGTTTGACCTTTTTAATTTCTGGAGTCAGTTTGATTTCGAAAATTTTTTTAATTACAAAAATATTACAGGTTACATATCATTACATTACAGTTTATAGAAGTAGAACAGAAACAAAATGTAAGAGAAGTTAAGTTACACTGCTTAAAGGCTGCAGGATAGAGACACGGGTTTATTTATTAACTGATCATCCTGAATATTACTGCCGATATACCTCCTACTTTTTTTTATGAAAGGAGCGGATAAGTTTAATAACTGGGAGCGGAGAAGGGCAGCATTTCCACTCCAATTCTACGTGGAAGAAACCGCAAAGGACACCTAGTATTTTATAATGTTGTTTGTTGGCGAGAAGGTGACTTTGTACGTTGAATATTTTTGGGAAATTTTGTACCAAGGTCGTCTTTACGATCGAGTAGCAGTGGCATTATTTTTCTGGATTACCTATTGTCTTGATTTTCCAATACTATATTGATAATAGAGAACAGGTTTACGACTTGATTAATAGAAACTGTTAAAACTATCATAGCGATTCAGTTTAGGCAATATATACGTTAATTTCCTGCTTGTTAAGTATATTTTTAAGATGCGAACATCGGAGGCAAATTCTGGCGCATGAAACAACTAGTACGTAAATAAATATACGACGAATATGCGACTACTTTCCATCATCTTACGGCAATTAATTCGTAGGTGACTACTAAGAACTATTGAAGAATTTAATTCTATCGGCGTTGAAGGTCGAATAATAAAGCACGAAGAAGGAGGATTTTTAAGCGCATGAGATTTAATTTTCCCAGTAAAGTGTTAAATCGGAAAGAGCCGACAAGACGTGAAGCTAGCCGAATTGAGTCGGAAAGAGTCGATAAGACTCGAAGTTGTCTGAATGACAGAAACAACGGGAAGTTGGCCGAATTAAGTCGGAAAGGGCCGATAATATACAAAACCGGTCGGATGAGGAATTAAGTCGGAAAGACCCGACAATACACGAAGCTGGCCGGATGGACGGCGCTTCTCGCCATCCGAATATATAATTTTATTAATCGAAACCATATTTCATAAAAACGACATATCTGCTCAGTTGGAAATAGTGAAAAATTATAGTACCTGAAAGAAAATATTACATATTTTGCGACTGAAACTTAGTAAGCTGGTGTGAATTAATGCGACTGTTGTTTTGAAATCCTACATATTGAGTAAAAATTGGAAAGAACGTTTTGAAAATAAAATTAAATACCAATTGTTATCCATAAATATAATACAGCGTTAAAGTTAAATGTTGAAAAAAATACTGATAAAATGTAAAGAAGGAATCAATCGTTGATGCAATCGTTGTCTTTCAGTATATTATATAAGTGCATAGCAAAAAATGTATATATATATATATATATATATATATATATATATATATATATATATTTGTAAATATACATACAGGATTTTCCAAAATTTAACTCTTAAAAATGTGAAAATGTAGGATTTTGCAAGAATTTCAAAATAATTAGTTTTGTAAAACTTTTTATTTATACTATCAGCTAGCCGTAAAGATACACTCACTTTATAATTTTTATAAAAACACTGCATGTAAATAAATAAATGCACAGTACATAAAGAAGTCATAGGCATCGGTTTTCCATTCGAGTTCGATGCCACTAAAATACGTTGCAATTTTAGCGCTTGTATCTCCGAATTAAATAATTGTACAGTAATGAAAAATCTGTGAAAAATCTGTACAGCCCTATTTATATTAAATATATCTCAATTCTATGCATTGAATTTTGAAGAATTGAAAAAAATAACTAACACCATCTGTCCGGTATTTTTAATATCAGCCTCTTTTTATAAAAGGAAAAATATCCGTTGGAGAGTGTGGTCATCTCTACCTATTTCAAAATATGTGATTTGAACAAAATGTAATGATATCTAGTTTGATTAGCTTGAAGAAAAACAAAATAAAAGCAAGTGTGGCATAGTTCTACATTAAATGTTGCGGCACAGTTGCTATTATTGATTTTATCATCAGGATATTATTCAAAAACCTTTGAGTGGGAAGTCAAACCTTACATTTCTTTATTTAAAAGACTAAACAGAAAGTCTTCAACTTTTCTATTAACCGACGTCGACTATAAATGCATATTTTTACAATTTTCCCAGAATAAAATCACTAATGTTCAACTCACTAACGTCATGTTAATTTTCGATTTAGTAATTAATTACTAATACATTATGTAAAAAATGAACAAAACAGAAATCCCTCTTTTGGTGTATATATTAAAGTAAAGATAAATATTAGCATCATTTTTCATCGTTTGGATAATTTGCCTAGCATAACTTGAACAGGCGCAAGACGTGTATTTTCCAAAACTACTAGATTTAAAATCATCAATTTTCTGTTAAATTTTAGGTGAAGTTCTACTAACGTCGTTTTTTTCATAATTTCATCTTTAGAAGCATCGGTGATGATGAGGTGTGAGTGTGAGAGGAACGATTTGACGACACATTTTTTGTGGATATTTTCAACAATACTTCTAGAACTAATTCATATATTAAAGTCTACTACTCTACTTTTTGTAAAAATAATGAAAGAATACGCAACTGATTTTCTAAGGGTTTCATTTGACCTTTTACAAATAAACGACCATAAAAATATGCAAATATATAAAACAATGTTTTATTTTATGTATAAAAAGTTAACTACAATTTAATCAAATGAACTTTCATTTGTTGTAGAAAAATATTTTTCTATGCTTGTTATTGAAGTCATAATATGCACAACTCACATTTCATACTTAATTCAGTTCCAAGCGGTGATATTGCAAAATACTGTTACCAACGAATAACAAAAATAATAAATAAAAAATACGTAAAAGCTGCAATGAATAAAAATGTCCGATGACGAGTGCGATGAGAAAATATTTTAAGGAAAATAGGACTAAGATTTCGTTAGTTCAAAAATTTTAAACAAAACATTATATTAGTAATGTCTTACGAGTCGAAGAGTGGAGGCTAATCTAATTTTATTCGCATATGCAAACTTATTTCTTATAATAAATCTCATACAATATGTATATATATATATATATATATATATATATATATATATATATATATATATCATCACGCACAATTAGTACAGTGAAACTTTGTTATCATCTAAATTCCTCAATTTTTCTTATGACTTTCCATATCCTTCCTGTCATATTTTCCTACTCCATGAATAAAACATACCAACAATACCTTGCCAGATTTTAAATTTTGTTCCTCAATAAGTCACCCGATGACAAGTATTAATTTTATGATTTTTCTTTGTAACATACTTTTCTTCAAAACCTGCAGAAGCTTCGAAAGCGGCAAAAGGTAATCGATACTTGAAAGCTCAATATTAAGTTACAGTAAATTTCGAGGAAACAAAGTGGCAGAAAAGTAACATTCGTTGTCTGTGATTGGAATCATGTTACGATCCATTGCAGATGACTAACTTTGTATTTATTTAATTATCGCGCTTGTAGATTTTCATACCTCGGAATTCTCATTTAATTTCATTTGAATAAAACTGTCTTTCAAAATTTTTGTTCAAAATTGGCAAAATTTTAAGGGAAAATAAAAAAAGAGCAAAGGGCCGTTACGCATACAAAGACGGAAACTTCTTTATTATTCGGAATTGAAATAGGGGAGTGTTACTGCTTTCGTATAACTTATTGGCGGAAAATATTGGTTTGCCTAGTAAAAATTTTTTAAACGATTTCGGAAGTTTCGTAGAAAATGCGTCGATCAGAGTATTTCTAATATTTTTAATATGCAAAAAAGTAACACAATTAATGATATTGTCGCTAAGTTTAGTGAAAATGAATTTAAATCAACCACAAATGTAGACTATTCTATTCACGAGTTCTGAGTACAATTTGTGGTCGTTTTTGCGTCGTGATTCGAAGTCACGATGCAAAAACCACCAAAAATGTTAAATATCACGCGAAGAATGAGTCAACGGTGTCCTAAGGATGGTAAATATTTTATTAAGGAAGGTCAAGAAAGAGGACTATCAACTTGCAGTTTTAAACAATTAGAATGTCTAATCGAAAAAGATCCTTAGCTGACCACTTCTTAATTGGTTGAATTTAACTGTAGGCAGAGTACAGAGGCGATACATTTTTATAAATAGTTTTGTGGATCCTCTTCTAATTAAAAATTGGCTAAATGGTCAGCAGGGGTATACATTTGAGAATCATTGTTTTAAATATTAAGGTACATAATTGCCATAATAAATTATTTACCAAGTATTAGTACTATTAGTTATTAAAAACTGACATACCTGCCACTTTTCTATCCTACTGCACATCAGTTTAAAAGTTTAAAATGTATATTCATTTTCAAATTCAAATCTTTCCTTTGAGTTAGCTCCTTACTGTGTGATAAAATTAAGATTGACACAATTGATATCGCTTGTCGATCGGAAGCTTCAATTTGGTGAATTCCACGTTTAGAGCTATATCAAATTAATTATTATAATTGATTTTTAAATCTATGAAATTAAAAATATTATTCTAAAAACCAGTTCAATTTCTGAAATTTCAAAAAATGAGAAAAGTATGAGAAGAATAATTCACTATAAAATTTGGTTTTACTCATATTTATAAAAAAACATATCGTAAGCATAAAAGATGAGTAAAGAGGTGATAGTGTAATTACTAAAAAGCTATCATATGCAAACAATCCAAACACCAAATGGATAAATAAACGTCATCTGATTATATGATAGTTTATTAAAAATAATAAATTTGTAACAAGAAAAATAATACCAATAAATATAATCGTGAAAAATAAAGCATGTATTTTCTAATGTAATAAAGAAAACAAAACGTTCGTGTTTCACGATTGTCATTATTTTTTTCTTTATTGACATGTCGGAAAAGTATTTTTTATAACATATTCGAGGCAATATACCCATAAATTGCTCAAAATTAAGTCGCGTAATGAGGCGCGAAAACCATAAAGAACTAGCAATGTCTTGCGACTTCGTCTATATGGAATCCCAAAATCCAAGTGCAGTGTCTTAATTCGTTTATTTTACGGTCTTTATTAGATATAAACAATAAGTTTAGTTTAAACACCGCGCCGGTCAAGTTGCGATCTGTTTCAGATACAGTAATTTTGTAATGTATGCAGACGATCTAAAACTATTTACTCTTGTGAAACATATCCATGACTGTCCGAATATCCAAGGTAATCTCGATAGACTTCATATTTACTGTGAAGAGAACAAACTGCATTCAAGTTACTCGAAGTGCAAATAAATCTCTTTCACCAAGAAAGAAAAATAAATAAATATGCGATAGGAGGGAACTCACTCGGAAAAGTTGACAGCACGCGCGACCTTGGTAGTAAACTGAATTTTGGTTTGCATATTGAGCAGATTGTATCTAAGGCCCATAGAATGCTTAAATTCGTATTAAGAACGGTCAAAGTCTTTAAAAATGTTGAAACATACTTAATTTTGCACAATGCTTTTATAAAATCACAACTTGAATACGCTGTTTCCTGAAATTCAATATACGCCCCTTATTCTGACAGAACTGAGCACATACAAAATCAAATTTTGGAAACCTCCTCAGCATCGTTTTGGTGGCTATAAATCATCGTACAAAGTATTACTTAATTAATAAAAATGTGATGCTCTAAAATAAGCATTCATTATTAGAGTTGATGATTATGTTCAACATTTGCCAAAGTAATTATCACTGACCATCTTTACTGGGTCAGATAAAGATTCGAACTTATAAACTAACTCATAACCGTCCCTCATTTCATTGCAGTTTTATTAAATTGATAAGATAATTACGTATTAATTTTGTATCTTATTCAAACAAAATATTGTTTCATTTATTTCCGTAAACATTGTCACATTTATGTATTTAAATTATGTGAAACTTGCAATAAATAGGTGGATAGCAGACCCGGAAATTTCTCTCTTGTACTTAATGGAATAAGTGTATTCAATTAAAAGTAAATTATATTAAAACAACTATGTTGTAATTTTTATAAAAATTAATAAAATAAAAAAAACTACAGCCAAACTCCTTGACCTTTGGGCACATCCCTCGTGTATCTAGCGTCCATTGTTTAGATAAAAACAATATATGAAAATATTGTTCTTCTCAAAAGTACTATAATAAATTCTGAAATAACATATGAGTATATATTAACTAAAATCCATAATGAATGTTTTACTGTTAAAAAAAATACTTCCACTCAATTTTACAGAAATTATTGTAAAAACACGTCTGATCAAAATAAATTCAGTAGTGATATTTCTGATATTATATGACATCAGAATTCTCTTTACGAATCGTAATTTTCTAATGAACGGTTAAAAAGTTATAAATTAGGCAAAATTAAACCCGCTGACTTTAACGCATTGACAAGAGACCCAACCACACTGGTCGGCGGATGCACGCCTATATAGGGCGTGCTGTGGAACGCGCTCGCTTCTGAAGCATTATATACATAACAACAGTAACACTCATGTGAAATAAGGGTTCAATTTTCTTTTTTTACATGGAATATAACAATATAAGTATCCTTGTCACAAGGAAATAGAACAGTAATACCACCATCTAGCTTTAATAACTTATTATAAATGTAGTTAAATTATTAAAAAAAATAAGGGCTATATAAAGAGCAGTCTTTCACCTTTAAAAGAGATTTAATAATCCTATCTGCCCTACCGATCAGTAAAATATATAGTTTAGAAGATATTTTCTTATTCTAAAGTATGTATCATTTAAAGGAATTTTTGCAATACTTTCACTACCAATGTAGCCAAATCAAATCTTCTTTATCGCAAACTACTGCAAATGGAAAGAACAGTAGAGGCGCAATTTGGCTTAATCACTTCCTTTCTGCTTTTTCAAACACCACATGAACGAAGTCGCCAACGAGAGCTAGCGGGTCTATGACAATAATACAATGGCTATGCAACGATAACACAATGAATGTAATGACAAATTGTCAAGTATGAAACGCAGCAAAACAGATAGAAATATATCATTATATTTTATAATATACATTGGTCTCCTTTATTCTGCAATATGGAAAAAATGGATCGTAAGATTAACTGCAGGTAATAAAATTCCAGTAAGTATCTTTTCTAGTTTTTTCTAGGAAAATTTTAATTTAAAATAAATAAATATATTTATAAAAATAAAGATTTTTATTTATCGTTTTTAATATGTTCAACGTATTGATATTCGATGGTGTTTTTTAACGTTTAACAGAAATTTGCCCTTAAAATAATTTCAGATAACTTCCATGCAAAATTTTCGAAGATGTGCACATCTACGGAATTTTTCGTGATGGGATCCGAGTGGTTTGACCGATTTTTTTAGTTTTATGAAACTGTCAAAACGCGATTTTGATTTGCGTTAGACACTTTTATATTTGTTTCTAAGATATTTATTACATAGTTTAATTTCTCCATAAGTTTTAAATATCTAAATGTGAGTTGTTTACTATAAATCGCAACAGAGATAACAGTACTAACAATGACTAAAACGCATCCGTACCAAATTTTTAAGGCATGTGTTACGAACTTAGCAGACGATCGTTATATTCGATCGATTATAGCAGAAGATCTGTACTTCACTGAAGTAACATAATTTTACGTTACGATAATAAACGTTGTCAACGTACGGTTAATGCTTGTAATTTCAATATTTTAAAATGAAAAACTTCATCGTACCGCGAGGTATAATTGAAAAAGAAAATGTTACAGAAATATGTGCCCGAAGTAACCCATTACGGAAGTCACGTCACGCAATCGGGTATAATATTTTTACTATGAATACATAGTGAAAGCTTGTAAAATGGTGTGTACAGTCGTATAAAAATAACAGTGTGTATACAGTTTATAGGATTGATACCACGATATAATATATAAACATATATATATATATATATATATATATATATATATATATATATATATATACATATATATATATATATATATATGTATGTGTATACATAATAGCTGTAGGAGCAATTTCTTTTAATCAAATGCTGAATGGTGTTAAAAATTAGTTGTGGAAATTTTAGTACCAATAAGTAGGTAACTAAAAATAATAAGACAAAGAAAATTATAATTAAATTGTGAATATGAAATGAGATGAAAGAATAAAATGGTAACAAAACTGTGAGGCACTACATGTTTCTCTAAAATACCAAAAAGATAATAATTTTACCTCCCCTAATTATATATCGTCATATCTGTCGCCTAATTATCTTTACTATTTAAACTTTTAAATTTTCTTTCACAAAAAAGATAATGGAATATTTTAAGTTCCTTTAAAACACATTTTACAAAAATTAAATTCGTTCAAATTATTTAAAAATATTATACAGATTTTTAAAAAAAAACTTTAATTACGTATTACTATTGCTGAATTTCTCTAACTGATCGATATTAAAATCGATCATTTAGATCGAATTAAAAAAATAAGTCGTTTACGACGTTCACTTACCAGATGGCTTGTCCCTTGATAACTGTTCGATAAAACCGGTAATTAAGGCACTACCTCTAAACCGTCTGAACCCTGAAACACCACAGCAACGCAACCATATATGTACGCACTGCCACTCATCGTCAGTCTGAAACCGGAAGAGAAATGATGTAAGGTATATATAAAAATATTTTTGCGGTGTATTATTACAAAAAAATATTAATTCATCATATCCTGATATCCAGTAAGTATGTAAATGTTGCCCATATATTTATTTTTCTTTCGACCAAAAACTGCATTTTTAATGACAAAATTGACATAAGGTCACGAATTAAATGAACCTTATGTTTTCTTTTGCCTATATTTATTCATAAATTACTTTTTTGATTATAATTAAACAAAATTTTACTTTTTGTCTAACTTTGAACCAAGAATTTAAAATTCATTTTAGGAGCCAACATTTAGGTAAGGTTTAAAAATTATGAATGGTAAAAATTTGTTAAAATTATCGTTCAGTCAATCGATATTAAAATTTTTCCTAATATTCTTTTTTGTAAAGTTTCCTCCGTCTTTTCAAATTTTGGACATTAGTTTTACCTGTGAATATTATCGAAAGATTGCGAAAGAAACAATAAAAATCGTAATGCGATGAGAGACATTATCCCAATTTGGCTCACCATTATTTTTCCCATAGCAACCACCATCTCTGTACCATTTTTATTTGTGGAGATAGAAAACTGAATAATAACTTTTAACATTTTTTTTATTCCAGTGGAGAAAAAAATTATTTGCGTTTGGGGTTTGTTTTTTTTTTAATGCATTCTAATATTTTCTAATAAGTATGTAAATAAACAAAATTAAAACATTAGGTTTATTTTAACGAATGAGATAACTTTATGCAATTGAGACGAAAATATATTTTTTAAACAAATGCACATTTACTTCAAAAATACTTTTAAAACAAAATTACTTTTGTGGGGAATTAAAACGATATATTATTCACTTGCTGTATGAAGTTAATGTTTACTAATGTTCACTGCCCTAACAATAGCCCGGTCGCGGTTTTTTTAATTATCAGATAAACAATTTTAATCTCCAATAAGTGTGTTCATCTCAAACACAGTTTATGCATATGCAAAATTAGATGGAGTCCATTGAGTTATTAGGCCGGAAAACCTAGATTCCTGTTCGTAATATTACTAAAAGAAGTTAATTTAATTAATAAAAGTTTTCAGCAGGAGCATAATCAACGCAGTATCAAAACGTGACTAATGTAATTGTCAGATAGTTTATAGGGAAATAAATATTAAAAATATTTTTATGAAATTATTGCGATTTTAACATAAAACTCAAGTAAGATATTTGCAAAAATATGATATGAAATAGAATTTTACTGAAAAATTAAAAGATTAATTTGAATAATGTGAAAACTCTGTCGTTGGGAAATGCGTTATCGTTATGTTGCGAACCATGAATCGGAGCGGAACGATAAAATGCCTTTTTGGATATGACGGATTAAATCGAGCGCTGGTATTCTCACCACCTTATATTTGTATATATTTAAACGTCGAGTACATTTACTATGTTACTATGTACACTGTAGATATTATACTCTCCATAAAAACGGTGCTTGCGTATTGGATCTTTGTGGAGTGGATTACTTTTTTACTACATAAATATATTATCAAATATTATGCATAAGGCACATTCAAATACCAAATATTATGCATAAGGCACATTCAAATATAGGGCGCATAGATCTTCTCGCTTTGTGAAATGAGCTTAATCGATCATTACTAATAAATCATTGATCATAGATATACATTGGTTAAGAAATTGTCTATACATTCATTACAACAATAAAAGTTTATAAAATGTGCGAATAGTATGTTACATAGAAAAAATATTAATGGAACCAAAAACTAGTTAGATAATAAAAGGAAATGGTTTATGAAATATTTGTTTCCTTTTCTATTGTTTAGTCGGTTTGACCAGGCATACTGTATAAATTATTAAACGAATTTCAAGAAAGCGTACCGGGATTTTTGGCCTACATGCATTTACCTGCCAGTATAATTGTTTACTTGTTTGTTTTTCTCACGTCACTTAAAACCGTTTGTTTATATTTGCACAAATTGTTTATACTTACGCTACTCGCATCGCTTATATTAACATCAGACTCATTGCTTGTTAGTTTATACACACATCAATGAAAAATAACGTCGTGTTATTAAAATCTAGTGGGAAAAAATGTTCTGTATCTAAGAATGTGACGTAAAATTCGAACATGATGGGGTTAACAATTTACTATATATCTTACTATCACTAACAACTTAATAAACCAAGCAAGTAGTCCAAAAGAGTTAAGTAATATATATATATATATATATATATATATATATATATATATATATATATATATATATGTATTATATATGTATTATTTTACTTAAATACATGTTAAATATAACGTTTTTTCAACAGATATTTATCTTTACTGGTTTTACAGAAAAATTATTAAGAACGTCAAAACACTTATTGTAAATTCATTAAGTATAAAATAAAGCTTTTAAAACTCAAATAACTTTCATGCATTTTTTCAGCACGTCTGAAACTATGATTGTCTTCGATTTCGACTACAAACATACATAAACGTTTAAGTATTCTTCAATTTCTTAATCAATTAATTTTCTTTCAACGTAATATAATTTTTTTCCTTAATAAAGGACTTGTTTCTTCCTCGAAATGTAAACTATGTGGTGGTGAAAATTGATGCTTATCAAAGTTTATGAAATAAGTAAGATTTCTCCTTTCATCTAAAAGTCCCAATTTGGTTTGTACTAAAATTTCTAAAATGAGTTTTTAAAATGAGCTTACCCTCAATGAAATTTTTCTCCTTTTAGCCAAAACTCATTCGTCGTGTTAATTAAAAACAGGAAGTATGTCCATAATAAACTTTATAAGTAAAAAGGAATCGATCTCCGAAAGCGCTGCTTTTCGGCAGAGTACTTTCCAAACGCAATTTTCTTAACTTTGTAAGACGTTAAAAAGGACCCCAGGGATCGTTACATATAAGAAGCTCGGGCATATGAGCCTTCGAACGAATTCATTGAATTGAGCTCCATTTTCTTTGAAAACTTTGTTTCTTTGTGAGAGCTTAAATTGTCAGTTGTAATTGGTAGTGGTTTATGAGGGATTAGTTTGAAAAGGAACGACTGTATTACGTTACTGAAATGTCAGATGCGTTAGAAATTATTTACTTCTTTCAAAGGCTCATTTCTTTCCAGCTTATTAATGAAAACAGGTCAAGGTATCTGAGGAAATTTTTAATTAAAAATAAGAATATCAAGACAGGAAATTACGTGTGTGTATGTGTATGTGCGTGTACATGTACATGTGCGTACGCGTGCGTGTATGCGTGTGTGTATGTGTGTGTGTGTGTGTATGTGCGAGTGGTTGTGGGGGGATAATTCTTAGTGCAATATTCTAATGAATAACGAATTTAATACTTGTTAAATGAAACAGTTCAACTATATAAAGAAAAACGTTTTCAATATAGACATTAGGGTATTGAAGGCGTTGATTTTTAAATATACTATAACTTGACATAATATTCCTGTTATTATAATATTGACAGTGTAATCAAACAAATGAATAATGTTATAAATTTAGTTAATTGAAAACAAGTAATGATGAAGAAAGAGACACGGGAAAATATTGATATGTAATGAAAATTAGAGTAATAAAAACTTACAAAAATAAAAATATATTAAAAAATAATTCAGTTGAATTGCCGACGATTATGTATACAGTTATAATATTCGAAAAATTAGGATATTAAATTTTGGTGCATGGAAAAATATTATTTCTGAAAATACCGTTGAGAAAATTGCTTTAATTTCAAGTTGATCGTGATAGAAATTGCTGTAAACATTCCATAAAAAATATATTTTATAATTTTTCTAAAAATGGCTCTTTTATTTAAAAAAATATATGTACACACACATCTATATATATATATATATATATATATATATATATATATGTATATATATCTATATATATTAATAAATATATATATATATATATATATATATATATATATATATATATATATATATATATAAATATATATATATATACGAGGTGCAACTAAAAAGTTTTGAGTCTAAATACCTTTAATTATTACTAATGACTCGCGCAGCACATCACTAATTGCGGGTATCCTAAGAAATAAGGAACCATAGACGTCACCATGTCCGAATCATCCGCACTTTACACGAAATTGAAGTATAGAGCTGTAATCAAATTCCTTACAAAGAAGAGCAAAACACCGAGGGAAATATTTGAAGAAATGTCAGCATTTTATGGGAAGTTTGCACCTTCATTTGCGACCATAAAACGTTAGAGCTGAGAGTTCAAACACGGCAGGGAGTCGCTCCAAGATGATCCCAGGTTGGAATGCACAAACGCCGCCCTTACCGAAGAAAACATTGAACAGGTGAAAAAACTCGTTCTCAAAGGTGAGCGAGTCAAGCTGTGGAAGATACCTGAATCCATAGGTATTAACATGGAACAAATCGACGATATTTTGTATAATCATTTGCACATAAAAAAGGTGTGTCCGCGATGGGTGCGGAAAATACTCACGCCGCTGGACAAGCAGCATCGCGTCACAACTTCACAGGAGTTTTTGTCATCTGTGGCGATAATCCTGACGATGTTTTTTCTCGTCTTGTCACTGTTGATGAAACATTTGACAGTACGATCCGGAGTGAAAACTGGAGTCAATGCAGTAGATAGAAAAGGGAGAAAAGCCGCCATAGAAGTTCAAAAAGGAAAGAGCGGCGTCCAAATTCATGACCATTGTTTTTTGAGATTATGAAGGATTTTGTTCATCGACTACCTTCCTAAAAATACTAGAATGAATGAATACTGTTACGCCGCCTTGTAGACAAAAGTGCGTCAAGTGGTTGGCGAGAAAAAGAGAGGCAAACTAGAGAAAAGAGTCATGTTTTTGCACGACAATGCGCCCGTCCACATTGCGCGAATTGCGAGGCGTGCCCTAGCTGAGACAGGATTTGAAGAGATCCACCACCCAACCTACAGTAACAACCATCCACCCTACAGACCTGGACTCTAGCAATTATTTCTTCTTTTCAAATATGAAAAAACTCCGAGAACGGAGATTTTCCGGTGATGAAGAAATGAAGACTGCCGTAAACGAACTTTTTGAAGACAAATACGGCGAACATTTTTTGACCGGGTTAAAAGCCCTTCTAATAAATGTAAGAAGTGTACTGAAATAGAGAGAGATTAAATTAGAAAATAAATTTTTTACACATTTCTATCAACATTTTTACATAAACATATATATATATATATAACATACGTTATTATATATATATATATATATATATATATATATATATATATATATATATATATATATATGTTTATGTAAAAATATATAACATACGTTATTTTAAATTTAATCTTTGCACCCTCACATTATATTAAAATTGTTATGATATAATACAAGCTAAAAATACATTAAACATATACTTTCAAAGTTACAAATATATTGAGAAATATTGATATGCAAGCATTACCGATGCGATTTCGTTCCCGTGGAATTCGGCAAAAGAAAAGTTATTAGGATTTTTTTTGGGGTTTTTCACTTTTTTTCTCTCACAATTTCATGAACATAAAGTATACAAGAACTGCTATTAGATGGTTTTCGCAGCACCAGTATCATAATATCCACCAAGTCAGGATGTTTTTATTATATCTGTAATACCGAGATAAAAAGAATATTACATGTTGCTCAAAGTTATAAAATATCACTATACCAAATTTCATTAATATTCGTGTAGTATATTCCGCGTGACTGAACAAAAATTAACATACACACAGAGAGACAAAAATTCTAAAAACAGGTTTTCTAGCTTCTATTATCATTCCATACGCGAAATCAATCACTCTTTTTAAATATTTTCTGTGTACAGGATTTATTAATAAAACTTTACTATATATACAAATTGGTGTAATTTAAGAGAATGTATTAGGAAAAGGTCCACTAACCTAATATTTTCTATAAGTAAAACTCACTAAATTGATTGAAATAATACAAACTGAGAAAATTTTGTTAAATTCCCAGCAAATTTTGGTGCTCGAAATTTTAAATTAATAATAAATTTAAAAAAAACTATTTCAAATTCATCAATATTTGTTTCGGAATAAAGGAAAATCACTATGTATTTAACAAAATAGTCTTACAGAAAAAATTGCTAAAATCTTCTTATAGTTTAATATTTGTCTCAAAAGTGAAAATCTTGACTTATAGTCCAATATAAATATAATTTACATATAAATCAATATACACTTCATTTTCTATCACTAATATTGGATCTTCGAGATTTTTTTACATTATCACAGTCCTGCAACTCGCGTATCAAAGAAATTTTTGTATGACTGAAGTACTATCTCTTTCTAATACAGTCAAGTTCATTGTACTTTATCTTTTCTGAAGTTTCTTCTTGCAAACTGACATTAAAGTTACTGTTACAAGCTCAATACATAAGTGGCGTTCATTGAGACCTGCTTTTGAATTTTTATATATTTCCATTACTACATTTATTATTTTTCTTGATGTCAATTTTAAAGCCATTTCTATCTGTTTTTCATTTCATTTCTGCTTACATATTTTTGAAATCGTGAAATTGTTTTTGATATTTTTAGTACCTATCATATTTATAAATGTTACCTCGTAAATTGGGAGACATATAGCGGCCTTTGAACTTATCTGTATTAGCAATTAGTGCACTAAACGGTTCGTTAATATAATATCTATTTTTAACAATGCTTTATTGCAATTTGAGAAGTAGAATAATTGGTATATTTAAATGACTTTCTAATTTTAAAACGCATATTTTTAACAGAAATATTTTAGTTCCATCACATTAAATATGATTGTAACATTGTGAAGAATAACTTGGTTTTAATTTGAGAGTGTAACAACTGCATGCAATAATCCTTTTGTATTATACAACCTAAAGGGAATATAGGTCGGTCGTATGAGCAAATCGTGAATGCCAAATAACGTCGGAAATTATCGAAGATTTTGTTTTAATTGTTACGTCTATTTACACAAATAAATTATTTTATATGGACGTTATTATTAAAAGAAAGTAATTCCTCTTGAATAAATAAATATTTTTGTTTCTTTTACGTAAAAAATATTCTAAGATATTGTCCAAATACTTTCATGAAAATGTTATATTAAGGATATTATCATGAAATTATTACGAAAAATGTGGAGTCGTTTTGAATACAAGTCTCAAATCTTACATTTATTTTCTTGCTCTGTTCTACAAATTAGTTTATATTCTAATATAAAATAACATTCAACGTTCATTAAAGGCTGCAGACATTTAAAGAAGCGGGCGATAAATGTATAATGGATGAGTAGAGGCAAAAGAGAAGATCCAGAAATAATTTGAGATATTAGAGAGAGAATATTTTTAAAATTGAGCAAGGTATTTATTAAAATAATGGAAGCGAGCTGGTGTTCCTTTATGACGTCGTTCCTGGAGTATATTAATTGTGCACAGCATTATCTGAACGATATTGGGAAAAGTTGTAGAAAAAATATATTTCAATAAAAATAATAATAGGAAAATAGAACCAATACATACTTTGATAAATGGTGCCGGAAACAAGTTAGGTTAGTTCAAATATATCATTTTTATATTTTCAAAATTTTAGTTCAAACACTGTGACATTTGTGTAGTGAAATTCCATTCCTGGCGATAAAAAATCAATTGAATGGGACAACGTCACGAAGGCAAGAAAGCGCAAATACAATCGGGAAAATTCTTTGCGATTTTACGCATTACCCTTCTAGTGTGTGTATGTTGGTGGTGGTAATTTTATCTGTATGGTTTATTTTTAATATGTACATTTTGGAACCGAGTATAATTGATAACTTTTGCGATATATATCCATACCAACCAAAGTAAACATTTCAGAGATTTTTGTTGAAATTTAAATTCAAACTTTTTATAAAAACTTTGTATCACTATTAAAAACTTTTATATAACTACTAAAAATAACAAATATTTTGCATTATCTAATCACGTGATTAAGTTATTTTTGTTTCATTTGAAATAATTTTCTTTTGTCTTAATGGCTGTTATATATAGAGAAAACAACTCAAAAAAATATAATATCGATATCATAGAAAATAAGACTTAACATAATTAGGCTTTTTTTACTTATTGATTATAAGAAATATCGAAATAAATCGATTGACTCCCAAATTACTAAAATACGTTCAGCCATCTAGATTTTTATAAATGACAAAGACGAGAAATACAAAAATAAGTACGTATTTTTGAGCCTGGAATTTTATTTTTTATCTATATGTTTTTAGACTTGAAGTTTTGAGACTTTCAAATTTTGTTTTCTTTATTTTTTCAAAGTTTTCTAATGCCAACAGTTTTTTTCAAACTTATGTACGTTCGGAAATATTATTACGCTTGCTTGTATATTCTAATCATTTTAAGTTTTACGGTGCGTTTTTATTTTCAAATGAATTATTATTTTGTGTTTTATTATCACTACATCATTTGCCAACTTTATGACATTAATTTATAATTTTCTTATCTAAATTTGAAAAATTATGCATATGGAAAATTATAACAAAAGTTCGACAAGAAAAAAAATAATGAAATTTTTTACTTGCCGAAACTATTTCGAAAACTTTCAAATGTCCAAATCTTTTTAAATCAATCAAAAAATAATTTATCGTGGGGTTAATTTTCCTGTAAATATATATCAAATCAACAGGTAGTGGTCACGTTAATTACATCATTTTTTCCTTACTTCTCCTGTTACGTTTCTCATCATGAATATATTTTAAATAATGTTTTTTACGATTTTTATGTATTTTCCTCTATAATGAGTTATAAAATCCACGTTGCGATACAATAAAATGTGTTGTTTTTGTTCACGATATAAATTGAACGAACGATATATAAGTATTCATAGGCTGTAATAAATGTGTCTAAAACAATTCTATAATGAAACAACAAAATACGTAATGAAACGCTTAAAACAAATATATAATGAAACGTTGAGATGCGAGCACAACACATGGTATATTCACATAAATTATCGTAAGGGAATACGTGGACAATACTCATTTTGTTGTATATTACGTTAACATTCACTTAGTGAACACGAAATGGGTCACAATCCAACTTAATATGTGAGCGGGCACATATCTGGGCAACAGTAAATAAATGAAAAAAGGAATTATATTTGAACCAAAAAATCCTATCACTGTTTCGCTTTTGCGCGCAGTATTAAATTCAAATAAATCCGTTTCAGGGTAACAAGTTAAATTCAACATGTACAGATTTTATTTGTACAACTGCGAGTACTTTAATTACACGGCAGAGGACAAAAGTACTCGCTTTGTTTACTGGTTTTCACAAAACGATCACTATATCCGAAGACCCCTGGAGCTTGATTTTGTTTACGCTGCCTCCTTTTCCATTGCAATTTACACGTTTTACGAAGCATAAATTTGTTATCAGCCATACGTTCATGAAGGACAATTTTATGATAATAATTACGACTTCAAAAATATACAATGTTAGCAAACTAACGCTACTTTATCATTAAATTAATTTTATGTTTTATTATACACAATACGACCAGTAAAATAGAATGCAATATTTAATAAAAATGTTGAATGAGATATAACAAAAAAAAATAAAATGCAATATAGCCTGGTTGCTAAATGAACAATATCTAATGGCTAGTAGCAATTCAATAAGTATGCAGTGTCCCGAATTAGACTTCCATATCCGAATATCAAACTATATACATTTTAACATATTTTAAATCATCGTGATCGTAAAAGATTATAACTGCTCAATAGTTGTTCTAATATCCTGAGAGTTGAACCTGGTATTGCGATTCGTTTTATGAATTTAAAAAAAATAAAAACTCCTGAATATAATTCAATAATTCCTATTAATTTTATTTCAAATATTCTAGAAATTACAGTCGTTCATCCATCTTCCTTGTTTCCACGTACTTAAGAGTTTTTTCAACAGTTCATCAAAAACTTCATTGAATTTGGGTTGTTAAAATATATTGCGGGGCAGGAGCAGGTATTTTAAGTAACACCGTAGCTTAATAAACCGAGTTATAAATAAAAAGTAGTAAATACGGTACTTTAAGAAATCTTTTATTTTTAGTAAATATTTGTAGCATACATTTGCAAAATTTCAAGTTTTTAGAAAATATTCGTAGTGTATACTTGTAACATTTTAAGCAACTTCGTCTAAAACTGCAGAAATGTTCAGACTATAATAGACAGACGTACCCACACGCGTATATCGTAAAATTATAAAGGTTTCATGTTTGACTATGAAACCCTGAAAAGTAAAGATTTTTGTATTCATATTTATAGATTTACATTAAATATGGCAACACCTGTCTAACATCTTAGTAAATGAAATATTATCAGCGATAAGTCAAGGATGTGAAAGAATTGAAAGAAGAGAGTAATCAATGAAATAGGAAGCGTTTTCAAAAGATAATATGAGTTAAAATTACATTTAAAATAGAAACTGGGGATGAATTTTATTAAACTTAACTAATTCTAAAATCTGATAGCATATAGTTAAAGGTGTTTCATCAGACACGACTCTAGTCTAAAATGTTTTAGTTTCTAAAAAATAGTCCAAGGCTGTTAACTGACAGGTATCATAATTTAGATTGGAAGTAAAAATAAAATGATAGGAACATTGAGAAAAATTTACAAAATTAAAAATTTGTTCCTCAATACATACCTCACAAAAGAAACTCAGAAAAGAATTTGCAACTTATTTGAATCACATGTTCTGTAGATGTAATTAAATTAATTAGTCAAACTACGTGGATAGTGTCAAGAAACTGTTTGAAAATTCTCCACCGTTTCTAAAAAAGTCATTGACAAACTATGATTCCTTGAAACTTGACATTTTATATCCTTTTCACAAAGTACGCTTCAAATATATTAAGTACTATATAGAGAATTACCTGTATGAATAGCCGACCCGTTATTTGTAGCTTTATAGGTATATAAAGGTAGTAAAAAAATTATCTATTTTTCGCGGATGTTATTCTGTACAACAACTAATCAGAAATTGTTAAAAAACTTTATGAAAATTCTCAACCATTTCTGAAACAAATCACTGTACAGGTGCGGATTCAACGAAGACAAAAATGTACATTTCTTTTGACGGATAATTTAATGTAAACAGAAAAGTTTAAAATAATAAGTAAGGTAGACAATATCACATCTAGGAATAATAAATACATCCTTTATAACTCTCTTTACACCTGTGTACATATCGTAATGCAAATTCATAGAAATGATTCTGTGTATTAAATTGAGTAGAAAATATGGGAAACTACATAAATATTCTTAACCGTGTCTGAAAAACTCACTGTCAAATTTGTGATTTCAATGAAGACAAAATATTCATATGTCTTTGCAGAATCATTTTGCAAATATATATTGATTGATGTGCAATATCACTTGTGTACTTAATAGAAACATTCTTTCTATAGCCGTAAACCAATAAAATAATCTATGGTATTTAACGCTAATTTCAGGACTAATTCCAAGGAAAATGACAGATATCATTACTGAATTATATAAATTTACCGATAGATGGCCATAAGATAGTGTCAATTATCTATGTGACACCTCAGTGTTGCATGTATCAGTATAAAAAGAAGGGTTCTCCCAAACTACATGAGATTTCAATTAAATTCTTCAATAGTTTCGTACCATTCAAAACTTAACGGATGTTCAGATATGTAAACCCTCGCATGCTTCTACGCTAAGCCATTCTTATTCAGTGAGAACACAATGAAATGATTACAAATAAGTCCGAACGTAATAAAATTATAACATGCAATAAAGAAAGTTCAATGAAAATATCGGACTGAATGTGTGAATTTTTAAATAAAGATGGTGTATCCCATCAAAAATACTTACGGATATAAGCAGTATCTTTTAAATCATTTTAGAAAAATGAAAAAAAATTAAAAGTCGATTCTCTTTGACAGGAAAGGAAATACTGCTATAAATATACTTAATTAAAAGAAATTATTATTAGGAATAATGTGTAGATTAAAAGTATGTATAAGAATTACAATCTTACTAAAAATATATAGGTTTGAAACTAATCAGTTAGTATAAAAAATAAATTAGGAATAGAAGCTGGTTTTTATATTATAGAGAACTTTTCACAGGACTAAATTTCATGATTTGAAATTATTCCGGAAAAAAAATCATGGATAAAATATTCAAGTGCGATATCCCTAATTTAATACTGAGACATCCGCTGAGGTCATTCAGAGGGATATTTGAAAAAAATGAATGACAAAATTTACAGATTTTATAACAAGCACGACAAAAGAAATGATTCGATTCGGAGAAACACGTAGAAAAAGGAAATGATGAATCTTAATGAAACTATAAAGTTACAAGTACATTTTAGCCAATGTGAATTTAACTGTTATGATTTAGTTAATTAAATGAATAATTTTTACTAAATCTTCTATTTAAATATTTTAATTAAAGAAATACTCGTTCAACTTGTGGGAAAGATAATTAACGCTTTAATTAATATAAGCCAGTACTAACCATTTAGCTACAGATATGGCGTATAGTGAGATTAAATGATAAAGGCAGTCCTCGTCGCGGAGCGTAGCCACTATACTTGGTTTACAATTACTCGGTCGTTGGCCGCTCTATAACTACAATATTTAGCCATCCGCATTGTAGACGGTTTATGGCAAGTTCACTGGATATGGCAAGTTCTCTTCCCTTATCAATATAAGGGAAGAGAAGGCAACGACCTTGAAGAGTAAATGGTAATAAATTGTTTAATTAATGATGTCTGTTTTTTATTTTATTGAAAAAAGATCTAGTACGGGTCAAACTTCGCTCTGTTCAAAACACGCTGCATGAAATATGAGAAAACAATGTTTAACCTAACTTGACGTAATATTTTTTTGGCTTAGTTTCCATGTTTGGGGTATGGAAGTATCCCAGAAGGAAAAACTGATCATTAAGAAGATTAATAACATGTCTGTCTGTCTGTTACAGTCTATTTTCGCAGATGTTGCTTGATATAGGAACCTGAAACTTGGCATAGTAATAAAACATATTAATCTGCACGTATCTGGAAAGCTGACATTCAAAGCAGGAAGGGGGGAGGAACAAAATTGTTTTTCCAATTTTTTCAATTCCATACTCAGGGTGGGTAATGAGGACTTCAAAACTACTTTCCTCATAATTCTACGTACTATTTCTTTAGAGGTACGCGAAAAAATACGTAAAAAATATGTTCGCTCCCCTCGTCTTATTTCCAAAACTTTCAAACTTAAGTTACGAAAAAAATTAAGTTTTTAGCTACAAAATGAAATTTAGACACGAATGGGGTGTTTTAGTTTTTTTTACAACCTTTGCAAAGCATTGAAGCTCACAAAATGTTTATAAGAAAACTATGGTTGTTATCCTAAATCATACAAATTTTTAAATATGCACCATGCTTTTATGCTTGTGAAAGATATAATAGGCAATATACTTACATTGTGAGATATAAATATTTTAAATAGTTTAATGGAAATAATTGTTCATAATTGCTTAAATGTGTACTAAATCCCCATAGGTTGAGTTCGAGGGCTTATAATTGCTTTTTTGTCTAAATATTATTATACTGCATCTGCTTGAATTAAAAATATTTTCAAGAAAATATGGTAACAAACATGAATTTAAGAGTCTATCTTATGATACACATGGTAGTAGAGAATCGACCAAAAATGTTAAGATATCTAAATATTTTGGGTCGAGTTCTAAATTATCTGAAGATATTCACTAAATACAAGCTAAGTTATG
Organism: Druceiella hillmani; assembly: GCA_039881145.1. Taxonomy (NCBI): domain Eukaryota; kingdom Metazoa; phylum Arthropoda; class Insecta; order Lepidoptera; family Hepialidae; genus Druceiella; species Druceiella hillmani. The sequence goes on from JAYKKI010000138.1 coordinate 2,138,757, forward strand.
TTAAATTATATATTCAAAACAGATATTATTTTCCTAGTTTACGTCACACACAGTTTCCACAGGATCACCTGGCAGAGCTTCATTTTGTAATTCTGAAATCTCCATATTCAATGAATTTCATATGTATAATAATGGAGAAAATTTCGCTAGAGCTTATCGAATTTGTTGCGGAGCGTGTGTTCTCTTGCCGTGTTAAAATAAAATTCAATCCTCGAAATTGTTTATTTTCCGAACGGTCTCCAAAGTTTAATGAAAATTGTTGAAGCTATATACGGTACACTACTTTTAAAAGTACCACAAACTTCCGAGTACTCTTTAATCTAGAATCATTTAAACCAGGTAAATTTCAAATATTATATTTAAGCCTTACAAGCGTATTTATAAACTAACAGATTATTTATCTCCAGTAAATGCTTCATATAGTTCACAAATAAAGGATCGAGGGGTTTGTTAATGAATAGTGAATTATTTGCCCTTAATCCTTTTAATGCGAAGGTTTTAAGGCATACGTTGGAGGTAATAGAGAGATTCGTACATAGTTTCACATTCGTACGAGTTTCACATTCGTATACATTCGTACGAGTAATTGAAAGGAGGATCACTTGTTAAGAATATTTAAAATTGTTACTGAACCTTAAAAGAGGTTTTTCGTTCAATTTTATTTAATTCAACCAGGAAAAATGAAAAAAATACATGGTGTTTAAAATTAAATTATGCATCCATAAAGTTTTTTATATGATGTTTGATAAATAAAAAAATATATTTAAAGAATACAATTCAGGATAAGAGATGAATAAAAATATAGCGCACTGATTAATGTAACTAAGAGACAACTCATTTTGAAAGATACACATTTGATAACTCTATTCGAAAATCAAATTTGGATAATGAGTACTAAAGAAGATTAATTTTAGACAGTCGTATGTAACAGGATGGGAAGTAGGAAGAATGAAACAAGGAGAATGAAAATTCGTTGGGACCCCGCGATTCTACGTGCTCTTTTTTTTTAATTGAGGTCTTTAACTTGAATGCAAAAGGGAAAACATGAGAATTTTTTCTACATTTTACTTTATCAAAAAAATATCGGCTCAGATTTTCGGTATTAAAAATGTTAATTTGAAACAGAGGTATCAGGTTGCCAACCACTTGTTTCGTTCCGATATGACGAGAGCAACCAAAATTAACGATTGAATTATTTAAATTATATTTAATTTGAACCTACAAAAATGCTTAAAAATTCAGTGTAGAAATTATTAAATTACTGAATTCAGAAATAAAAAATAGAAAATATTAAACAGACCAGATGTATAAGAGACCATTTTAATGATGTAAAACCAAACTTTCTGTTACTAACCTTTATCTTCAAACTTAAGAAAAAAACTTCTGATGTTACTTACTTGTCCTAAATTTTACATTTAATAGATAACAAAAAATTGCTTTCCAAATGTATATATATATATATATATATATATATATATATATATATATATATATATATATATATATATGAGCATAGCGCAAACGTATATACGGGATATTCATGATGTTATTACGTGCATTTAACATTCCGGGGTACGCAATGTATAATAACCTTTCCTCCTTGACCTTGTCCCAGCATTCCCGACCTTCGCATTAACTCATTGATGTAAACGTACAATTTTCCAACTCCTGTGCAGTTTCCCCAACCTCTTGTGTATATAAAATTTACGTGAATTTAGGTGAAGGCTTCGGGCATAATCGAGTTAAAGTCGCGGAAGAGGTTACGATGTAAAGCCGTCATTTAGATAGACCTGTCTACCTGAACAATTTACTGTTTTACTTTAGCAGGCTCCGTGGATCATTAAGATGGAAAATATAAGGACGATACAGAACATTATACCCCTTCATTTTCATGATGACTCTGTAAATTATGAGGCACTTTTTTTTCATGATGTTTTCATAATGTTTTCATAGATGTTTTCATAATTTCCTTTCCGCAGAATACCACTGATTAGTGATGTCAATGTTCGGTGTACAGGCAAAATATTAATTTGTCATGTTGATGGGCAAAAGTTATAACCAAAAAAAAAAATTGTGAGTATGAAAACTGGCGGTTGTGTGTTACTAATGCATCATTAAAAGTATCGAGAGTCTTTAATATCACTCGAAATGTGACTGGGCGTTATGCCACACGTTTAGCACACGAATTAAATTTATGACTTAAATAAAAGGAGAAATTATCTGCTGAAAAAACGAAATTCCACGAATTTAGTTTTTAAATTAACTCAATGCTTGAATCAATACTGAAAAACTCTTATATTTTTAGTCCATTTAATTTTAGGTTCATTTTTAGTTTCAAACCGTCGCTAAGTGCAAACTAAAAGTATGGTTATAGTTTCAGTTTAAAGGTATGGTAAAGAATCAATTACGAGTTATTTTTAAAAAATTGGTCTATTAATTTTAATAAGGAAACAAAAATAATTGTGTCTTTTAAATTTGAAATCGGCCTATTTTCTCGAAAGCTTATTTGTTAATGAATTTATTTGTAGATATCACGCAGACATAGAGCGTCAATAATTTATTTAATTACAAGCCTGAACACCTAATTATTTTCTGGGTTAAAATTCATAGAGCTGTTTGCAAAAATGTACAATTAGAACTAACGCGGAGGTAGCATCTCTTTTTGGTGTGCCTGTTAATTGAAATGAAAATATGATGACTGAAGTGGCTCGGATACGTCCAAGGAAAGAATTTTGAGTGAACTCTAAAGAATATCCTAAATACCAAGCAAAAATAAAATGATAAATGGAAGCGGAGCTACAGAAGGTACGCGTGAGAATCTGAAAAAGGCTGGCAGAATCTGGAAATGCTTGGAAAGTTGTTAAAGAGTTTGTAGCATGAGTGAAAGTTAAATAAAAAAAATGAACATTTTTGATCACTATCAGAATTTTTTTACCACTTCTTACAAGGAAGGAAGTTCCTAAATAGAGGCAGGAAGCGTTGTTAGAATTTATTAAACCCATATTTTTAGTTGAGTATAGAAATTATCTTTTCGAACATTGTGGTTTTGCTTACGATAGATCTTTATTACAGAAATTTGTTTTGAATCTGATCCTCGAAATATTTTAAAAAATTTCTCGAGTATAGTTAAATACCTATACCTTATATAATAGGATTGAAATAACCGTAGCAGATAAGAAATGTAGATATCATACTTAATAACTACGTTCAATTTCGAGTTGATATAGTCAGTAGTTTATTTGTCTAAATGTACAGTAATTTTGTGTAAACTACTTATTTACACATAAATGGGTATATTTTATAAAACTTTGAAAACTTACATTGCTTCTTCTAATAATATTTGCAAAAATTAATTACTAATATATACATTTCAAAATATCCAAATTAAAAAAGATAGAATCAGTGAAAAAACAACACATTTTTTTGTAAAAATATATATAGAGCAGGAAAAAAAAATAGAAGCCCATATTAAAGAACACAATAAAATAAATAAATAAAGGAAACAACTGATTCGTTTTATAATAATCCCGCCAGAATTTAAACGTTCCAACGCACATTACGTCCATTTTTTCACGCCAGTCGAAGTAGCGAATATAATATTTTTCATCAGCTTTTCCCATTAGTTTTATTTTTATATTAATTTGTCTGCCTTTTTGCAGATTAATACGCCCTCCATAATGCGGAAATATTAAGTGACGGTTAAAATATAAATTTTTCGATCGCTGATGATGGTGGAGAAACGAAACGTCATCGTTTTTCCAAAAGCTCTCTTAGTCCAAGAGCGCAATTTTTTTAAAATGTCCTTTAAATTTAATTAAAACGTCCTGTATGCTTAAAAACAGTTTTATAAAAACAATTATAATTAATATTAACTCTTGTTCTATCATGCGTCTTATAATTTAGCATAACAGAAATAAAAAAAGCTCACCGATTTAACTTTGACATCGAGTGAAACTTGTATCGCTTAATTAGATAAATTATTAGTAAAATACAGGTTTGAAAAGATTTATGATCACAATTATTTATGTCAAAATGACAAATTTTCTTTGCCAGAAATTCTTATTTCGGACAGAAGACTAAATGAATCTGTAGAAAAAGTTCATTATTTTTTCATGTAACATTTTAAATATCTAAAATTGTGTGAGGACGGCGTACTGCAATATGATCAAACTTGTAATTTCATCGTTGAATACTTTTTAAGTAAAGATATTAGAATTTTGAGAGGCAATATTAAATATCTAAATTATTTATGGTTTTTGAATTTTAAATTCTCAACTTTAAAATTGACATAAAATGTTGGACATTTACAAAATGGAATAAACCATAAAATTGGTGAGTTATGCAGAAAAACACATAAAAATTTATATTAAAGCTACATTAACTCATCGATCATGTACGAATATGCTATTCTGCAATAGTATCCTTTTAATAATAATAATAATCAAAATTAGGCATTTGTACATTATCACAATCTCGCAACCGCCACCATAAATAAAATGGAATTGTTAGTAGAGAAAACCGTGGCAGAAGATTTCAATGTCATGTTTATTATATTGTCAGTTGATTGCCTCTTCAGATGAAATGGTACTAATATTGAATGTGGTCTACTCTTTATTTTTTTTAAATGCGATATAATGTACTGATACAGATTATAATTATAATTCTTTTGTTTAATTATCTTAAATATTCACGTATAATTCATCATTAACTTATGATTCAGATTTTTTATAATTATTATCTTAATAGAGTAACAGAATTCACTAACCTATTCAATATTTATAACTTAATACAAAAAGTTTCCACAGACTTAATACTTTAAAAAATACACTCATCAGTAACCTACCTGCTTCTTAAATTGCATAATAACCCACATTTTAGGTAATTTAACTTATCGATTGCAATTTTGTAATTTTCCCGGTTTTAGGGTTAGAAAATTTAACTTATAATGAAATATTAATACAAACTTCATCTCGTGAAAATCAATTTTAAATTATCGAATAGTTATGGGAACATAAGAGAAAATATTAAACTTACCACAAGCCGCAATAGTATAAATCATCAAACGATACAAATAAGTTTCAAAATACTTTGAAATATATTCTCGCAAAATAATTTGCTAAGACGTAATTCTCATCTATATTTTATATGGAATTGAAACATAAACAACTTAAAAATATAGCTATAAAATGTATACCTCTTTCGGGAAGATTCAATTCACCACCTACCCGAATCCTACCAAAATTATCTGTCGGCATATATTTGTAATATTATATTTTAAAAAATATGTATGTGTGTGTGTGTGTGTATGAGTGCGAGGGCGTGCATGCGTGCGTGCGAGCATGCGTGCTTGTGGGCGCACGTAAGTGCATGTGTGTGTTTGTGTATGTGTGTACATATACATTTTTTTATATCGACTAAAGTTTTAATGTAATCTACATAAGTCTTAAAAGTAAATCAATAATTACGAGTCGGATTCACATACCATGAAAACCAAATTTGTAGTTGTCACTTTACACGTTCGCTTTCATGAATAGTGATAAAAACGTAATCATTAAACAGGACACAGATTATTAAGATAAGACTCACATCAGGGCGTTAATAAATATAATTATTAATAATTTAAAACCAGCGGTCATTTGGAAAACCCATCAAATAAAACTACCATTAAAATCAATTTCAAAACACATGAATCGTAGCGGTCAAAGACAACTTAAAAGTAATTTGCTGTACCAACACAATGGCAGGTATCAACAAAACATAGGGAACAAGGTTTTACTAAAATGAGTATGTCACTAGGCAACCAAAACTTAATCTCTAGAATATGAAGTGTCAACTAACGTAACCATATCAGCGACAACAACGCGACAATTATCTTTGTGCATACGCCCGTTGCCCACCAGTGACTTCAAATACACAGAAAAAAGTTATTGGCCACATCTACAAAATTGGTTTACCGATTTAATCAATAAATACCATCTATGTATCAAAACGAAGAGCAAGAAAGTTAGCCAGTTCAAATCTAAGAAACGTTTTTTAAATTTATGGAAAATTGAGTTTTCAAAAAACAAATTTTAAACTTTTCGTATTTATTGCATATATTAATTTGCCAATATCAGGCACTATGAAACAATATAAACCTAAAGACAATCGGACACTTAGTTCAATTTTGACCATCACCATTCTGTCCTAAAATATCCTCCTTCCCAGATTTATATTCCCTTTCCCCTCCTCCGGAATGTTAATACAATACTTTAATCATTATGATGAAACTACTTGTGCATAAGTTGATAACAAATATTCTCAGATTCAAAAACTTCCTGATATGTTTAGTTTTATAAATGCCTCCATATTTTTTTTCTAACTAAAAAAAATAATATCCCATTAGAGACTGATCATACTTGTCAGCATCGATTTATGGTTTACCTAATGGTTTTAGCCACACTTATGCACATCGGTTATATTTAATTGCAAAAATATTCAAACGCGTGTTCTTAGCTGCGACAACATTCGATAGAACGCGAAAGGATGCTAAGTAATAGAATCGCAATGCGTAGATTACACCTACTTATGGAACTTAAAGAACATAACCTTGATGTACGATGCAATACCGGGACCTATACCCTTATTTATTCGACGCGTGTATAGATGCAATAAATGTTGATTGGCTCCAATGACACCCATCTGCTTGGGGAAGTACGCGTCAGCGTCGTTAGGGATTCTGTAAGGTATCTATCCTTGTACGGATTTTAATTCCATTTGTTGCGAAATCTGAATCGATGCGCAGAGGTGAAGAGATGCGTATACATTGCCATATAAAATATAAATTTTCTGTGAATATGTTGCTAATTGATGACGATAAATATTATTATTAACTTCAACGTTTTCACATTTAAATTTCTATAATCTATATTCTGTGCATGTAATGTTTCTAATGGTTCATAAAAAATTTAAAAAAAAAATTTAAAAAATAAATTCGGTGTTAATTCGTTCATCGCTTTAAATTCGTTCGTATTTATCAATTTCAAAAATAGTTTTTGATGTTAAATTCATTGTCGTTTTTTTGGTTCATAACACCATCGTAATAAATTTTTATAAAAATAACATAATGTTTGTTTTCATAAAATTTTTCATTAACCTGTTTTGAAAATCTTTTTGTCAAAAGTGTTTTGGAACTCATCCTGTTCCTCGATCTCTTCAATCAATGGCAACATTTCGAAAAAATTTTGAATTATATTTAGAGCCCGTATTAAGAAGATTACTTAGCTATATTTTTAATAATACCAAATATTATATAAGTAAATATTAGTTACACTTATTTACACTACATTTAAAAAAAAACTGATACCAAATAAAGTCGTGATAATATAGCAATTTTCACAGACCTAGCATCGTCATGTACTACAAAGGTGAAAAATTCCTTGAAGCCTTCGTTGATCAAAATAGTGCTCCATATCTACCATAGAATGCTTCCACTCAATAGGGTTCAAAGACTGTTTCTCCTCAATGAGCTTTTCAGCACCTCCACTTTTTCTAGAACGTACATTTTTACGTTCCAAATTCCTAAAGGATTGTTCCTCTCTCAGTCAAAATTTCTGCATAACCGTTCTTTGGACTATTACAACTAGCTTTGTCCGCAAGCAGTTTTTCGTGAGTGGATATACTTTTATTTTATCATTTATATTCACTGGACAACCTCAGTAAATGTTAACATAATTACACATGTCTTTATTGCTTTTAAAAAATTAAATATGTGTTATTTATATTAAATATTTAAAAAAATAAATATTTTTATATATATTACAAAAAGAAATATGATAAGTAGATGGAACGTGAAAGAAAGCCAAGCAAATAAACAGTTTCTTGTTCGTTACATCAGTATTGATTCGTTTTAAATGACCAATGAGAGTAAAAAATCCATAGTCGCACGGGCGGAAAGCACAGATTAGATATTTAGTGGTTGTAATTTTCATTAATTCCGAAACGAGGTGGGACGATTGAAGGTAACCTGGTTTTACAAGGATAAATATAGTTTTTTTTATATACAATAGTACAGTTATTCGTAATCGTACTAAGATAAGGATCCCACTTTTTTAACTATCCTACGTCAGGTTATTTACATTTACCCATTCTTTTGATATAAATAAGAATTTTGTCCATTTTATAATACAGTTAATCAATAGGATTTGGTTTGATTAGCTTTGGCTTATTTTCCAACCCCCTATATAAAATTTTGAGCGGATGTACATTATTATTACCGCTTATCTGCAATACTATTTCAACAAACAAACTTTACTTTTGGAAATCAGAATATTTATGTTTATTAGAATATTTTTTACTCCGTACATAAAACCGTAGCTCAAATTTAGATCCACATATATTATATTTAAAGTTTTATCTAAAATATGCGTATTTAAATGTCAAGTAATGTTAATGTTTCGTGAACGCAATAAGCGTTACTATCAAAGCAAAGTTTCCCTCCAGCCGATTCATTGAGAACAAACAAATTTCAACTGTTATCTCGCTAAACCTTAATTGGAATGTTGCCATCAATGGCATAATGACGCGTTATAGCAGGTCGGTTTTTATATCAAATATACCTCCTCTTAAAAATAACGTTTTTTTTTATTTGTTCCAAACTAAACCTACATAATGCTATTATTTTCCAATCACTTGCAGAAAAAAAGTATGTGAGCCAGAAGTTGGTGGTATTTTGTGACGAATATCACGTAAAGTACTATACATTTATTTAATGCAATTCGTTTAAGCTGAAATGCAACAGCGGTAAAATACCTAGAAAGTACTTCGGTAAAGAGTGATAATACACTCTTTACGTGAAATAAATAATCAATAATATAATTTGGACATTTCGTAGTGAACAAATTTTTTGTTGTTTCCAGAACAAGATTTTTATAGAACAGGAAACAGCTTAATCGATTTTATGATGCAATTTGATAAAAATACGTTCGTTGCTAAGAAACCCGTAATCAAGTTTCTTGGCAATAGTTTTATAAATTCCTAATATCTAAAGAAAACGAACATTTTTAAGTTAAATTTCTCGATTCAAATATCGAAAGTAGTTCCAGAGTTAAAAAATTTGCATACATCGTTATAAGTTATTTCACATAATGTAGACAGGTGGACAAATAATACAATTATATCATAAACTTTTCTAGAAAGCAATATAAATTCAGTACATTAAAGTAGTTATCAACCAGAAAATAATAAATAGACCAAAGAAAATTGCATTCATTGATAGGTGTACATGAGGTAAATATTTCTGGTTCAATTGGAGTTGAAAGTTGCATTAATATTGATTCATTTTAAACGACCAATCAGATTTATTGTCGTTCATTATTAAGCGCTTACGTACAATGTAATTAACCCACTGGCCTGCATCTGCCGGTTTTCCTCTTGAATCTTATCATCCAATAGTTTATTTGAACTTTGCTTAATTGAGGCTATGCGTCTTTTCAAAAACTTTCCGATATAAACTTACGAAGTAGCCATATCCGCCTCGGAAAATTCATAAACTTTTCACCCCCTTATTGTTGCACGGTCCAAATTTGTTCGTTGTATCGAAATCGGCTTTCGCAAAACTTAGGCATCGTATAAACACTTTAACGATATACAATCGTAATTTAGGTGACGTAGCATGAAACGGGCTTGCTGTAAAATAAGTAATTAATAGAAACTTTGTTCTTAATAAGTTTCATGTTTATTTATAACTTATAATCGATTTTATGGGAATATAAGCAAATATTAGTTCTGTTATCTTATGTAATTAAAGTACTACCTACAAGATTTTGCAGTATTTGCATCAGTAAGTTTATTAAGTTTCAATAGAACATAAGCAAATATAGATGTCGATATATCTTAGTTTATGTTTCCAGTTAGGCCGACATATTCATACATGGCTTCCGTATACATACAATTATTATTGAAATCACTCTAGCCTTAAAAGATTAATACTCACACTATAATTTAATGGATTTGTGTCGTTGCCAACCATGGAGATATTAGAAAATATACAAATATCTTGTGTTATAAAAAATTCTTATTTCCCTGCACTTTAGCAAAATTAATTTTCCACAATCTATCTTTTTTTAGTCGATGAATACTCAAAAAAATAAAATATTTTATAGTTATCAAATCTATTCATAGCTTATTTAGCAAAAAAATAGACTTAAAATGTTCTTACTATTCAGATACTATCGTGTTTGGGACAAATTTTACGAATGTTTTTTTTTTTACTTTTTCTTGTTTTATTTCTTTTATTTTAATATTTGACAATTTGTATTCCTATTTATATATATTAACAAATGATTCGTTACGAAATACTATTTTTATGGAGAACTTATTGACAAATCATTTTTTTCTTTACTAACTTAAACAACTTTTTTTTTAAAAAAAGTTTGATATAAATTTCCTTTCGATTAAGTAAAGAAAAATTGTTTAAAAATTGTTTTTGTTAAACTGCATTACTTTCGTACGTTCAGCGGGATATTTTTAAAATTTTAATTGTTATATCTTTAAAATGCAGCCGGTTTCTACGGATTTTATTTTTGAAAAATTATGTCATCCAAATGACTTCCACTTTTTGCAATATACTCCTACAAGCAAAACTTCATATTGCGACGTACGTAAGAACAAAATGCTGGATCGAATGCAGTGATTTCATATGGGATATTTTCTCGTGGAGCTTATATGATGCAAAGATTATTGCAGTATACTTTATATTTGAGATATTACTATAATAAAAAAATTTCGAGGCGTTAGATCTGGAGATCGTGGTGGCCAGGTTTGGTATATGTAATTGTTGATAGATGTTCTGGGAAATATTACACTTAGTTTTGCTATTGAGACCCTAGCAGAGTGTGGAGTTACTCCATCTTGTTCAAACTGTGCCCTGTTCTTGTATCTGGGAAAAACTTGCAATTCCATTTCCAAAAACTTATCAATTCATCGCACTTGCTCAACCGCAAAATTACAAGAAAAATTTCTTTCCATGTTAATTCTTAACCTAAACTATCCTTTCTCCTCCCCTACTTCCCTATCCTATTCCTCTTCCTTATTATTGGTCAAATACCAAAACATTACTATTTGGTCAAATATTACACTTATAATTTTGACTGGGAGTCTTTCGAAGTACAATGATAATTTGGCACATCGCAATAAGTTCACATAATATTAGTATGTGTATTTGGAATTCAACAATAAACACTAGGATTGTAAATACAAAAATCGGATGTCTATTGAATGTTTGTTACGTCTTCATTGCCAGACTACTAAACCGATTTTGATTAAATTCTAATGGCAAAGAGGTAGCTCGACACTAGCCAACAAAGGAAGCCACACACTAGTTTTCATAGCGTCATAATAAATTTGAAATGGCAAATTCTTCAAGATGGCGGATTATTTTTTATTCAGAACCTCGTTTAGTGTGGATACAAAATGAAAGTGATTGATAAATAGAATATACATATATATATATATATATATATATATATATATATGTATATATATATATTTATTTATTTATATATATATATATATATATATATATATATATACACACAAATACACACACACATTATAACTAGTCTTTTGAAAGGATACTTCATATTAAATGTAAAACTTAAAATGTGTACTTAACTTTTGATTGACAGTGTATTTACGTTATATATATTGCCAAGTATATCCTCCAAAGGTGAAAGAAAAATAACTTAATCGCTTAAAAGTAATTAATATAAGTTGATATAAATAATTTTGAAAGAATTTACTCAGGTACTCAAATCCTAAGTACTCTGTTATCTTGACTTTTTTACAGATTTTTGGCATGTAAAGTAAAAAAGTTAAGGGGTATAAAACTCTTGAAAATGCTTGAGAATCTCAGATGTGGTCTAGATTACCAAAAAAATATTATTGTATATATTCAATTTCGTTTTCTAAAAGAGCTCCAATAAATATTTCATTCGATAGAATCTTAGAGGTAAAATGTTTTCAGTTCCAAAATAAATATAGATATTTAACAAAAAATTGTATGTCTAAGAAGTTCATTAAAATTTCAGTAATATAGGCTTTAAATTGAAAAAGATAAGAATGGACGGACTGGCGATTGAGCATGTAAATATAAGGTTACGTTTTGATCGTCCGATTAAGGAACTTTAAAAGGGATATATGCCGACATTTAAAAAAATACCAGTTTAAAATAGTTAGTAAAATAAATTGCGAAATTCTGTCTATCAAACTTTCTTGAATATAATGTAAATACAAGAAAATAGACGTCCGAAATAATTGATGCTATAATACAATACATAAAAAATATCCTGCGAATTAATTTTTCACTAATTTATTTTATTAAATTGAAAGAAAATCAGTGCTAAACTTGGTATTGGGTAGTTTTAGATACTACACGTGCACATGCGCATAAACACGAATGTTCTTTGCAGTATTAAATTTCTGTCAAAATTCATGATAATATTTTTTAAATATTTCTCTCGAAAGTAAAGAGACTAAGTACACTACTATGTAACGAACAGCTATTAAACATACTGAAGAAAAGATGTCAAATGTTCTAATAACCGGATGTCGAACCAAAAAAAAGAAAAAATATGAAAAAAATGTTCCGAAATAAAAGTTTGTTCCAAGCAAAGCAACACAGTTTGAAAAGATCATTTCGAGACTAGAGAGACGTAACAAAATTCTTAATTACCTAGCTTCCAAGAACTTCTAATTTCTCCCTCTCTTTACTAGTATTACAAAAATTGGTAATTTTTCGTAACATTTTTAAAAATATTATATTATAAGCAGATATTGGCGAATAATGTCATAGAAACATACAAAAATTTGATGTTCAGAATGATTTTAAATAAAATATTATGTGATTAATGATGAAACAAATTAATTTTAATTAACAAAAATAGAACGAAACTTAGTTAAGTGGAAAAAGTAGACGAAACTGAAAGAGACAAAAAAACAGGAAAAATTACGATACAGAAAAGTCGTAAAGGTTAAAAAATAAAATTCAACATAAGCTCTTTGATATTCGGATACCTTTGTTTGTTCTATCTATATAATTACAGACTTCTAAACATTTATATCTTTCTCAGATAGCGTAAGCTACCATGATAGGAAGTACATGTATAATATTTTTATTAATACTATATTTCATCCACCTTTGTTGAACTTTGTATGAATATTATTTCGATTCTCCACTACAATTGGTATATTTAAGTAATATTACTACATCCTGTGACTATTGAAGTTACACTCCAAGCATAATTTTCTAATGTTACCTTAAAAATTGTGGCTCTCGAGAAATGTCAATCTTAGTTAGCAGACAATGAGTGACTTCAATCATTAATCGAACACCAGAATGATGTGGCTGCAGCAAAATATGCATGGCCAGCTAAGATAGAGCTGGTAGCTAAAAGGGGAATTGATTAAGAAAATTACCAAAACATATATTATTTTGTGATTAAATAAAAAGTTATTTTTCCCCAATATTCTACAAAGAAAAATTCTTTAAATATTCTATATGATCCACTATATTAAAAATTTAAATAAACTTGGTATATTTTATGGAAAAAATTTGAAAAATATAAAATTTTGCGTTTTATTTCAAGTTCGTTTGATATTAATTTTTTCTATAGAAATATTTTACTAACATTGAAATATTTAAAAACACGCAAAATTTACATTCTTATATTTTTTCTATTAATAATTTAAAAAAGCTTCCCAGCTCTTTTCGTAATTTAAAAGAGAAAAATATAGACAGGTAAAACAATCGCAAAATTTTTTCTTTATTAGTTTAGCTTTCAAAACCTTCTTCGGGATTCTTTTAAAACAATATGGATCGCTGAACATACGCGTGCCGCATTAGTCACCATATTCTGATTTCAGTTAACAATCCTCTCAAAAAGAAGTCGTACCTTAACATTGAGTTTGAATCCACATTTTCCTGTTTAGCTTCGAAAATGTTCACATGGAGAATAATTAGTCATTTAAACTTGTAATTAATTATTTCATTTTATAATTACACCACTTTTCTTCAAAATATCCGTGAGAAATTTATATAAATAATAATTTGTGTATATTCTTAATAAACTTGTTAACGTCCAATAACTTATAATTGTTATTTAACGACGTTATTTCGTTTTCTCTAATTATTTAAATTATAAATTTGATTTCTTCACCAAATGTATGACAGAAAACATCCAGTCACATTTCCTATATTTTTAATTAAAAACTCATGATAATTTTAATAATGTCCTTGTATTATTAACACGCAACCGCCAATTTTGTTCTTCATCGGATTTCTTGTGCAAAGTGTCACACACCTGTAATGTGAGAATTTAATATTATCGCTATACGCAAAATATTAACGTATTATGCGGAAAGGAAATTATAAACACATTTTAGTTTGAATGTAATAAGTATTGTACGAAAATGTTAAATGTTTTGAGACATATATTTTTCTTAGAAATATTCTACACTTTAAGTAAATTTTTCATTGTTTTAATTAAAATTTAAAAAAAATTACAATGTTTTTAGTATAGCTAATAAACTTTCCCCTTTTTTTACTTTTTTCTGAATATTTATATTTTATTCATTTTAATTAAATTTACTTGCAAAATTTTTTAGGAATATTTCCAAAATTGGATATTTCCAACATTGTACAATACTAATTAAATTAGCTTATTAAAGCATTAAAGAATTAGAAAGCGTTTGAAAAAAACCAAGTTCGAAATAGAATTTGAAAAAATAAACGAATATTTCTTTATGATAATCAATTATAATGTATATGTAAAATACTGAGAAATACCATAAAATAATTGTTGTCTACACTATTTTTGTCGATGAAAAAACTTATTGGATGAAATAACAAACTTTGTTACATTTATTTAATTTCAGTAAAAGAAAGTAAATATAATCATAAAATCACTTTAATGTTTTTTGCTCACAATGTTAACTGAAAAGATAAATAAAGATACTTCAAGTTTATCGGATTATTACAGTGGTGACACTAAATTTCATAATTTTTTAAATATTTATGATATATTTATATCTGCTGAAAATGTGTTCGCTAATATATAATCATAAAGTAAAAAGTAATATTATTTTTTATAAATTGTTTAATTAAAATGCTATAAGTCTTTTTACATTTAAAAGTACAAAGCATTCGTAGTGCGATTTTTATGTACAAACTTCTATTCTACCTACACTGTAAATTGACTCAATAACCATTTATATAAAAAAGAGACTAAATAAAAATTAGCTCAAAGATTTTATCCCACCCCCAAAAAACCCACCCATAAACTGCCCATCGGTTACGACATTGTACAATTTATCACATTCACGGACACAACTGGAAGGTGACATAAAATAAATTAAAACTCGCAAAGAACCAGAAAAGGCAATGAAATTCGTCAGTTGTACATGAATGGTCTCGACACAGGTGACTACCAATTAGCCAGTTCGGCGGCTCTTGTGTGCTTTGAGATATAGATAAAATCGATGTTAATAAATATCGACATAAACATCTACAGTTTAATTTTGTATGAAACTGCTGTCAAAACACTCTTAGAATATTGTCTATTGTCATTTATGTACAGAGCTGTTTAGCTTAATGTTCGTGTGTATTTGCATTTGCCTGTATGTTTCACTGCGATAGTTTCATTTTTGGTCGCGATATATTCAGTTATTTTTTTATGATTAAGAATCATACGGGTAGACGTGAATTTTTCCTTCTAATTCTAAAATAAATTTGTTCAATCCTAATTATATATAGTACAAATATTCCCATATAAATCTTAATCACCATTTTAAACTCAAATAATATTCAAATGAAATTTATTGAGATCAGGAGTTTTCATGTAAATAACATATTTTAGGGTCCGCCTCTCAAAATAAACATTCTTATAAGATCACCTGATTGTCCGCCCGTCTGTCTATCAAAACCCTCTTTCTCAGGAATGGCTTAAAATGTCAAGTTGAAATTACTATCGTATACTGAGGCCTATTGCTTTATATTGCTGACTGATGGCAAAAAAAAAGAATATGGTCCTTTAAACGTCTTTTTTTCAGGTGATATAATTTTAAATTAGATTAAGTAATTTTTAACTAGTAATGATAAGTTTATATGCAAAGAGCATATAGAATTTGGAAAATAATTTTTTAAGTGTCATAATGTATTTTCTAAACAAATTTGTACACAATCTAAAGTACCATTAGTAATTCACCGTACAAATTGATAAGTTATAGCTCCGACATAAATTAAGGCAATAAACTATAAAGATGCTGTTAAAGATACATAAACTTGAAAACACGAGACGAAAATATGTTCACAGAAACATGCGTATCTAATTCCACAAAAAAAAAAAGAAATATGTATTTACATGTGATTTTAATACTCTCATTCCAGTAGGAAAAACTTATAACACAAAAAGATATTAAACAGGGAAAATAATTAGTAGTTTCTTTTTTTAATTTTTTTTCCATTACTTAATATGTACTATTTAAAGTATACGTGATAAGATTAATTAGAGCAAAAAAACATGAAAAATAAAATATTGCCCAATTTATTTCGGTAGGCGTCTTTGGTTAGAGTCACATATGCTTATCCACTAAAAATTAACCAGGACTTGCTCTGAAGTACTTTTAAATGTCCTAATAATGTGTTTCGACTATAAATTTAATGATTCCAAAATAACAATATAACTATTTTTTAATATCTGAGAAGTATTCACAATAGTAGTATATATAAACAATTGAAAGCAAAATTACCAGTTAACAGGCTCTATTAGTTTGTATATAACTGTAGAACAATTTACGATATGCGATTGAGTCTGTAAAAAATTCATGGATACTCTAAAAAATTAAAGAGCTACAAGTACCTGTAATCGACTGCAAAAATTACATTTTATATTTAATTTATATTTACATATATATATATATATATATATATATATATATATATATATATATATATATATATATATGCACATATATATGATGTCTGTGAAAAGATATAATAGACAATGAGTGATAATTTGTTATTTGTAAATATTTTAATTAAAGTACTATACACCCCTTCAATATTTATTAGTACCTAACGGAAATAATACCGAAGCCTAAACTTATACTTTACAGGTTGATCATTTTAGTAACATTTCAGGCACGCGTAAAACGACATAGAAAAATATTGGTAAAAATAATTTCTTTAAAAAGTGATACTTCATGCTATAGCTATTTTATAAATGAACCAAAAACTTCCCATTATTGCTATATAACAAACACTATTTTTCCTCCATTAATTTTTAATCGTTTAAAAAATATTTAACGGTTTGTATTATTTATTATTTAATCGATACTTGAAATACGACTACTTTAATTATGATATATTAATGCTTCTTATTTAATCAATAAAATTTATGTTAAGGTATTAAAATTGTAACTTTTCACTAAAAATAAAATTTTCTTGCTAATATTTTGGATAACAACACAAAAAAATTTAAAAGATTATATAATGATAGGTCAAAATCAGTATTCAATTTGCACTGGTACAATGTGATTTTACCATTTAAAATTATTTTCGTTCCACATTCAAAAATATTGTCAACATGTATATTCCAAAATGAAAAATATTGTTAACATATATATTCCAAAATGAAAAATATTATCAATATATATATTCTAAAATGAAAAATATTGTCAACATATATATTCCAAAAAAACGAACCTGATTAATGATAATGATGACTCATTGTAGACTTGTTTTTTGAAGTTTTATAAAAATATATTATTATTGCAATGCACCCATTATTGAGAGATGCAAGTAAATGGTTCTGGAAATCGAAATCTATCATAACAAACCAAAAAAACAGTCATAGTGTGAGTGAAAATATTCTTTTTGACGTGAAAACGTCTTTCAAATCTATACCGGATGTAGAGAGGCGATCGCTCACAAACGAGCGGCTAGCGATTTTCAACCAATGATTTTTGAACCTACGATATTCTATCGATTGATGTGAATTTGCAAGAGATATTGAAAAGATTCAAAGCTTTAATTATTCTACTCATCCTAACAATAATCTGTGTTCATTAACATTTGTTAATACACATATACGTACACACGTACGAATGCACGCACGCCCCTACGCACACATAGATTTGTATATGTATATAATATATATATATATATACACATATATATATAATATATATATATATATATAAATATATTTATATATATATATATATATACATATATATATATATATATATATATATATATATATATATATTCTACGACTAGATGCCTAAACTGCGTTACAAAGTATGAAATCGATGGGAAACAAATAACTAGAAACACCCAGCCACCAAACACACAATAGAGTAAAGTATCGGATCAAAATAAAAAGCGTTACGTTTTTATCTCAACCTCAATGGCATCGAGATAGAAATAGATAAGTCCCTAATTTCTAACGAGACAGTTTTCCAATTTACAATCGCTTATTGCTGGATCCTTCCTTTATTAATTCTATTCATAAAAACTCCTCATTCCTCTAATTTTGCTTTGAAGCCTTCTTGTCACTTTTTCGATTCACTTAAAAAGCCTATCGCATAAATGAAATTGGCTGGCGGGAAGCTAATTTAATTTATTGAAATACACTAAATGAAAGTATAAAAGGATTCCTGTCGATAGAATTATTTTTACAAGGCATTATCCATTTTTGTATCAAGAGGTTTATCGAGCTGCATATAATTATCTTAAAAAAGAATGTAGAAGATCGGTACACATTTAATAATTAGAAATATTCACAACTAATGAAACTAAGTGATGTAGTACTATTTCTACTTTCTTTACGTTCTTTACCAAGACCTAGGTTTCGTTATATTACAACTTTTTCAGGTGGGTTAAATTCAAGAATCTATGATTTTATTCTGGTTAAAATACAAAAAAAAAATTAATACTCTAACATAATTAACATAATGATACCTTGCGTGCGTTCTCTTGTGTGAAAATATGGGTTTTATTCTAGAGACAAAACGATTGTACTGTGGGTAAAGTGATAATATAATCAACCATGTCAGTGAATGATCTGCAATTTTTCAACTTATTTTTTAGTAAATAAATTTATGAAGTTATTTAATAAAAATAATTGTATTTGGTAAGGAAAATATGCTTGTTCAAGATTGTTTATTTTATGTACGAGTAAAATGAAGCGCCGAGACTGTAATGAATGTATGTTCGATGCTATTTACAATATGTTAAGTAAAGAGATTGAAATTTCAGACAAGCATAGAAATAGCTTCTTCATACCGCAGACTTGAACCGTCGATCTTTTTCATATTTATACATAAAATGGAACTATTTCTCTTCAAAGCTGAGATGTATAAATTGAATAAAACCACGAAAGAAATATTAAGAAAACGAATGACACTTTAACCTTCCGTGAACCACGTGGATAAAAGTTGCGTCCAGCACTATGTGGGGTTTAGCATACCCCAACATAATTTTATATTTTTGTAGGGATAATCTTTTTAAAGTTTATATTTTATGTAATAACATTGTTTTTGAACTATTAAGAAATAAAAATAAAATAAATTTGTTAAAAATAATAAACATTTTTAATATCTTTAGGCATAGTAACAAAAATAGTACTTTTTTACTAACTAAGAGGAGACCATCTTCTTTAGTTCAGCCTTATAAAAAAAACTTAACTAATAAATTCTGATTGACCTTCATTTCAGGCCCTAATGAGATAAGAAACAAAAATAATAAAAAAAATAACTAAACATAATTAGTCTTCTTGAGATTCCAGTTGGTTCAAATCTGTACAATTTTTACAAAAAAAATATGCGTACTCTAAACATATAGGTACTTCGCATCGCTCGCAACCGTACTTTGTCTTTCGATCTCTTCGCCTATCGCATTCCGAACATCTTGTTATATGTCTTGGCATCTTCTTTGATTGTTCCAAACTTGTTTCATTGAGTAAAACATTTATGCGCTTACCAGAATCCCTTGAAATTCGTGGATTATCTTTGCGGTTTCTCAGGTGCTCTTCAATCAAAGCCATTCCCAAATCACGAATAAACTTCCTCCTTTTGTTAGATTTCCCTGCTTCAATGACATTATTAAACATATGTAAAATCATAGCGTTGATTCCTGCAAGATTGAGAATCGAGAAAAATATAGTGAGAGGCCAGCGTTTGCTGTTGCGAGAAACGTCGTATGTTCTGGCGAGTTTGTCGACCACATCTACTCCACTTTTAGTTTCGTTATAGAAAGTTATCATTGTTGGTTTCTGCTTGATTCCAGTTTCATGGTCGATTTCTTTATCGTGGTGAAGGGATGACATCATATGAACGTACTTTCGAGGCTTTGGAACATAACTAACGAGACTGACATCCTTTTGAAAGCCAAACCGTGATGCATATAACTCTCAAGATTGCTTGAAGCATGGCAGAATGCAAGCTTTATTAGCTCTCAAAGTACCAACTACCGTTAATTTATGTTTCTGTAACAAGTTTTCAGCAGTTTCATGACTGGTAAAGAAATTGTCCATGGTAACATTTCTTGACGAGCCGGAAACGCAGTTCACCATACGATCTACTAAGTCAAATGGCTTATTGCGCAACATAAACGGACTGTTATCTGGCTGTTTACCGCAGTAAATTTCTAAATTTAGAGTATAATATGTTTTTGCGTCTACTAAGGCATATATTTTTATTCCATACTTTGCGGGTTTTGATGGGATATACTGCCGAAATCCACATCTCCCTCGAAAGGCAACCAATTCTTCATCAAGTGTTAGGTGTTCGGATGGTTTATATGCGTTTTGGCAAAGCTGGACAAAAATGTCAAATACGTCTCGGATTGGTACTAAACGATCAGTCTTTATTCTGTCTTCTCTAGTCGTAGCATCATCGAATCTCGTATTATTGAGTAGTTATGAGAATCGATTTTTAGACATCGCGCACCGAAATATTTCGATTCCAGTACCATTTGAAGCCCAGAGGTCATTGAGGTTTTGTCTCCCAGAACGGTATAATCCCGCTAAAAATAAAAGCCAAAAATTGCTTTTATCTCATATGCAGTTGTTTCTCTATAGAGAACATTTAGCGTTTCACCGTCTGGTGGCTGTGATCTCGAAAGACATATCTTTGCATTCGTATGTTTTACAATCGTTTCAACTATCTCATTGGAAACAAATACTTCAAAGCATTCTAAACTAGTTTTCTTGTCATTATATTGACTTTTCACTCCCTGCAAATGTGTAATTATATTTTCTCGTCTTGTACGAACGTTAGTTCTCAGCGGCTCCTTTAGCCATTTTGTTTTGCCATCTTTACCTATATAAAAACCTTGCGAGCTAGAAGACTCACCACCTGAAGAAATGCCCTCGTCCTCTACATTCTCTTAAATGTCACTTACAGATTGAATACTCAAATGATCCGAATCGGCTTCACTTCCGAATAAATATAGCTCATCTGTGTCACTATCACTATCATCCATAAGTGCCGACAATATTTCGTTTTCTTTTACACGACGAGCCATTTTGAGCCCTGGAAATAAATTCACAAACGATTGAAGTAATAAAAAAACAAAATAAATAAATATTTTTTATAGAAATAGATATGTTTTGCATGTCATACTGCTTACTTTTTGACGACGTCCCGCACTACGTGGGGTTTATGACACCCTACCACACTTTGCGGGCGACCGTCCGCTGCGCCTGTGACGCTACAATTAAACCACTGTTACTATGCGATCTGGCAACGTCGCAACTCCAGCTACTTGATGTTTCGTGGAATTCGCGCGACCATATTAAAAGATACGACAATTTATGTTTCGCTGGGGTACGGAACACGTGGTGCACGGAAGGTTAAACAAAAGAAAAAAAAAAGAATTTTGTGATGAATTTAAAAAGAGATGCGATATTTTGCACTTTCATCCAATTAATGAAAATATAGCGTTAGCATCCAGGATTTAATCAAAGAAATCAAAGGAAGAATGATATTTTAATGGAAATATTAGTTAATAAGCCTTCAATCTGACTTCTTGGTCTTGGATTAATTTGTACAATGAGTGAAAATATATGTGGTTACTTAAAGCAATCAGATATATTTTAATAAAATATTTTTATAAAATTGCTGTGCATAAATTACCAGGCCTTATTTAAAAATTCCTAATTAAAAAAACTACAAATTAAAAATTTATTCAAGCAGCGTAACAAATGTATGTGACAAAAGGAAAGTGGGTGAAATAGGAATAGCACGTTTTACTAAAACTGAACGTTACAATATGAAACACTGAAATATTTTCCATTTATTTTTGTTCCGAACCACTATAATTTTTGGTTCGTCACATTATAATTTTTGTTTTATAATGTATATTATAAAAATAAATGCTATTGACAATATTTGCGAACTGTATATATACTGGACGACATAAAACTAGCAAGAATAGTTATAAAAAAGTAATCATTATGGAGTTATGAAACACTTACCTCAGGTAATTGCGGTAGAGAAGCAAATGGGTTAAATTCATTAAACTTTCACCGTGTTTCTGTCCCCTTTTCGAATGCAATACCATAAAGGTCTTATATTATCTTTATTATCTTAATAAAAACCTTCAAATATCTCTATATAAAAAATACTATATGATGGTGAAAAATTAATAGGTAGTTACATCGTCTCAATGAAATTAATATACTGACCGACTGGTTTGGATAAAGTGATTTCACTTATACCTCCAGCGTCATAGAATTGGAAAATAGATCCCTTATACGATTTCTTATATGTCCACCTGTCCATCTCTCATAACCGTTTTCCTCAGAAATCGCTCCAGATGGAAACTTAAAATTTAGTAACATAATAACGCATATTAACACATTTTCTACTCCAATATTGAGACACCCGCCTGAACTTAATTAGTGTTTAGTTATTTGTTAGTATAGACAGATTAGGTAGATACCAATATTTGATAAGGACTTTTAATAAAAATTATTTTAAATTATCCCATATCAATAATTCCAAAAGATACACTGCTACTAATTTGAACCTTATTTCGTGCATATTTCGATACTAATTTGGATATTTTTTTCAAATTACATATATTTATGTCAAATGAATCAAGACTTATAAGGCTGTGTCATGCAAAGAAACAGATCGGGATTAGAAAAGGAGGATGTAGGAAAAGTTGAAGGCTTTCATTTAATTATCTGAGATAATATGAAGCAAAAATAAAACAAAAGAAAAGATAAATTTATAACGAAGTAATCAAAACAGATTTTTTAACATGATGTGATGTATTATTTTACGTTAATCAAGTATCAGTATAAAATTAAAATATTTAACAATTCCTCTATTACCTAAACTTATAAATAAATTGTATTTTCATGACCAAATTTTACGTTTCTCCGAATACGAATTGATTATAATCCTTGTAAATATTCAGTCCAATTTAACTAATTGCATTATTGGTTACAAAAAACTTTCCTTTACCAATCAATTCTTTTTACGCCATTCATAATTTTCTCGTATAAAATAGCCTTTTCAAATGTTTATTTGAAAAAATCTACAATTTGAATCGATTAAAAAATGATTAAAAAAGGAACGTTTCAGGAATAGAATCAATTTTCATTTTGTTGTACATTTATTTGTGATACAAAATTGGAAATTCGACTCAAATAAACCTTTTGCAGTTGCCACTTATAGAAATAGCTGTTTATGATTATAGGAAATATATTATAAATTATTAATAAACTGAAAACAAAAAATCCACGGAATGAGAACTCGGTAGACCAGATTAAATATAAGTTTCGAGGTACCTTAATAAAGATAAAGATATAAAGATACGTAAGCAGGTAACTGTAGTCAGAAATAACAAAGCAAATTGCGATACATTTAAAATATTATACAATTTTTTGCTCACCGTAATAAAATAATTTAAAATCTTTCCCGACCTGGTTGCTATTAATATTGAAGGTAAAATTCGATGTAAATGCAATGAGGCCAGACGAAAATTAATATTTTATTTTTTAGCTTTCGATCGATAAGTTCTATTTTACTTTTCTGTTCTTACTTTAGACAAAGAAGGGAAACTTTCATCGTAGAAACGATCAACAATTTTCCTTTTCTATACATATATTGAAAATTTTGATCTCCTTCGTTAGTTTTGTATGAACTTTCTTGAAATCCTTCATTAAATGTCTTACAATTTCAGTCCGATAGATAGCGATGACGAGCATACTAAAGATGTATGAAGTTCAATTGTAATTATAGAACGTACAAAGAAAATTCCACAGGATATAGTTTGTAAACATGAAAGCCATCCCCATCGGCAACTTGATTTACAGGAAGTCATAGCCAATCACAAAAAGTAAAATACTTATGTAAAATTTCTTTGATATATTGGTAACTTCGAGATTTTAAGGAGGTTCGTGACTTAAAACGTTGTTTCTATAATAGTGAAATGATACCACGATTGATAAAGTATGCAAAAATTACATCACAGTATGCATTAGCAAATTTGGTATTTTGACTTAAAGAAATAATATCAAGAAATATACATTATTGAAATAAATAAACAAATAAGAAAACAAATTTCATTAACGTTTCATATTTAAATAAAATCCAATAATACTCTTGTAATTTGTTGAGAAAAAATAATTCCTTTTCGCTTATCTAATAACCGAAAAAGACAATAACATACGAATTCAATTGGAAAATAATAAACTCGCTATTTTAACTGTAATTTCTGAACATATCTCATAAAATATGTAAAGAAAGCGCAGTTTGATTTTTCGTTTAGTTATGAACTATCTTGAGGTGTAAAGAACAAATATTATTAAAATATCACGAATAGAGCAAGTAATATTTCGCAAATTTGGTTAAGGGTAAAAATCGAGTGAAGCAACATGGAATGTATGCACGGCAATGGTCAAAGTGGCACTCTCCAATACACAGCCAAACATAATCAAAGATTTAAAGAATGGAAGTTTGTCTCTTCAAAATTCCTCATTGAATGAGACCTGCTAAAGCGAATTCGGAAAATTTATAAGTATTATGTAAATAGATCCGCGATTAAATTGGCCTTACCTGGCAGAGTCAGAATTATGCTATGCAACTGCTATAGAAAACAACTTTCACGTTATGATAAAGAAAAAAATTATATTTTTTTTGTTACCGTGTGACTCCCATCCCTTCAGCTTCAAACTGTAATCTGTTTTGCTTACTATCTAATATTTAAGCCACAAAAGATTTAAAGAGGCAGATCTTATTAAGATTTAAATTACCTAATTTTTTCATCAAAAGTCAAAATAAGTCTACAAAGAAGGATATTATCTTTGCAACTCATAGTAATAAAGAAGATGCTTGTTTCATTAAACATGGTATTTATTGATTACATATGAAAAACTAAATAAATTCGTAAACCGAGATGACTCATTAATTAGTAGCTAAATAATTTTTAAATTTGACCATGATTTTTTCACGCGAGCGAGCTGAAGGAATAAACATATGTATAATATTAATGAGTCTAATTAATCATAAACACTTTCATTCAATAACGTTTCTGCATTTAATGAAAAAATACAATGACAGAACTAACAATAAATTATTTTTTCTCCTTCAATTATTCCATTTTCACACGAAGCATAAATTTTCTGCCGCCATTTCCACTCAGTAACCCTAAGATACCTTGATCGCTTCGTAACAAAAACAAAAATGCTTTTGGTACCATATTGCACCCTTTCCTCCGTCACGATCAGTCGAATATTAAAATTCTAACACAATCAACCTAATCTTACCTAAAACTCCCTCAAATAAATAAACAAAACTCGTTTTAATCCTAAGCCCGTCTGCGTAGGTAAACAGTGAGACCAATTGAATGGCAGGTAACAAACCTCGATGGTAAACTATTGTTTAATTCTTACGTTAACCCGTTGTAAGAAGCTGGCTTATCTTCTTTTTTTATCGATACCTTGTAAATAACCGAGACCTAAGCCAAAAATTTATGAAGATCATAGAAATATATAATTCGGGTCGAAATTAGAGATTGCCATAACTGTGTAGGACAAATCTTTCAACAATGACAAAAATAATAAATAAATCCTATTCTATGACATTCTGTATGCTTTTTCGAAACGATGATACTTTTCCGATAAAAAATGAAAGAATTTCTATAGCGATAGATCGCTTCTCTTTTAGACTCACCTATGAAATCGGTCAGTCCTTCTAATATTAAATAAATTAATTCTAAATATATATTTGTTGACATTGGTAAGTTTTCCAACGGAAAATTTAATCACTTTGCTGGTGGGAGAAACTGAGGGTATGTAGTTCTAATAAACCAATTTAATATGATTTTCTCGATTTCACGCTAACTTAAAAATCTTATATGCCTAAAACATATTGACCCAAACCGTAAAGTTATTTGTATCATAGAGTTGAGTTGAACAATATTTCATAGTTTCTTTAGTCAATTAAACGACCACATTTCGTCAACAATATATTTTGTGAAAAATTTGACAGATCAATAAAATATTCTACAAATTTATTTGGAATAAAAAATATTTCAACTAGCTGACCATTTAAATTGTTTATCTAGAACGATTCATGTTAAAATATTTTCTTACTATTTAACCAGAAATAATATATCACCCTACGATAATAATCTGTTAAAATCTAGAACGTCTATCAAGTTTTTTCATTTCTAAATCTAAACACCATATACACGTAAAGTACTAAATTAATGATGATGTTATGTTCATGGATTAATTGACATTTTATCTTGCTAAAGTTGTTTAGGATAAAAACATTTTTTTTAAATTTTATATCTTTTTTATCCCTGAACTAAAATTTTATCCGAATAAATGTAAGATTTAATTTTCAGACAATATAAAGATTTCTTATTTCCCGCTTGGCATGTCGGAAATGTGTTAGTGAAGATTTATTTGCTGAGAATATAAACATAACGCTATTTAATTTATAAACAATAGGTCCGTGAAACACGATTCGAAATAGATATTATTGGTTAGATTATTTCCTGAATAAAATATGAATATCGGAAATTAATTTCGCTTTCAATAATTTACTAAACATTAAAATTGGTTTTGGGCTCATTTTAACCATTACACACAATTTCCACCAAAAGCCCGTCGGCCAAAGGGTTAGACTGTTCTAAAATGCTACTAATTGCTAACCGCAGACCATAACCAGTAGGTCTCAGTTAATTCCCTGGAGGAATGGAATATTAAACAGGTCTGCGAATTGGCTCTTAATCTATTCAATTGACGCCTCCAACACATGACCTCTCGGTAAATATGCTCTGTAATATTTGTGTTAGGATCCCACGGAGCTAAACAGATACGTAAGGTCATGTTAACTAACAATGTGGGTGTTTTATTATTATTCTATCTCATAGTTTATGTAATTTTAAAATATATATTTAGCTACTTAAGAGCCATTACACTTTAATTTTTTTTAAAATTTTCATTATTTACATTTCATCCTATGAAAGCAAAAAGCCCATATTTAACAGATGTTTTTATTATAACCTTAGATATAGAGTTTTTAACTTACAAGGGTCCGAAATATTTTTTTACAACCAGAAAAAAACAATGATGATATATTTATATATAACTAAAGATGTCAAAGATCCAAAAATTATTTATACTCACATATAGCTACATTCAAGAGATTGGTTGAGTTTGTGAAATGTAATATTTGAAGACTTAAAGTATATGTAGTCTTTTTATTTTTGGCAATATGACTACAGTTTTAATGCCCTATTGATCTCAAGCATACTGAAACATTTTAAGGTAGTGGTGGCAACAATTATTTTTAAAATATTTCTCATCTTCTTAAGACTAACATAGTCCATGGGTGGAAATAAAAAATTATTTTTTTCCATTTTTAGGGGTATTCATTATCATAGTAAAATGACTTGGTGGTTCGAATCTTCTTCAAACGATGGTCCTCCGCAACCTACTTCTGATTCTCCTAGTCTTTTAATTTCAATTCTATTAACCTTTCCAAAAGATAATCATCTTATTTTTTTAAACGGCATTTATGATTGGTAAGTGATCGTAGCAGTTACCTACTACGAAGACGTTTCGCGTTTTTCCAAATGTGACCACTTGAAAATAGAGTATAATGACAATTTTCACTTTAACATCACATCTCACTCAAAATTTCTTATTTATTAAGTTGTACATAAATTCACGCTCTTGAAAATTATCTAAAACATTTAAAAAAACGTATAGGTACAACTGATGTAAGTTAAAGTAATAAAGGTTCAAAAAATGTGGCCACAAAATATTTTTATAAATATGTTCATATTTACAATAATATCAGTAAACTTTAGTCTAAAACATTTAAAAAAACGTATAGATACAACTGATGTAAGTTTAAGTAATAAAGGTTTAAAAAATGTGACCACAAAATATTTTTATAAATATGTTCATATTTACAGTAATGTCAGTAAACTTTAGTCTTTAAAAAAATATTATTTCTTATTTAAAAAAGGACCAAGCGGAGGTATGGCTCGGGTATTGTGGGTTTCGTACCTCATTTGAAAATATATTACTTTTTTATCATAATTCAACACTAATATGGATTTTATAATGCAATTAATGTTAAATATAATTTAATATAATTAAGTAGTGGGATATGGACATTATAATGAATGTCTGAAAAGCTATGACATCCAGAATCGTAGTTTTCCTGTGTAAGATCTTTGTGTAAGATTCTAAGGACCCCATTTTTTTAAATTTTAGATTCAATAGTTTCGGAAATAAGGTGGATTTTTTGCATATTGTTCAATATCTCTATGAATATATACTAACTACAATTACAAAAAAAATTTTTTATTTGACCCTTATAGGGATGTGTGCAGTTTATATCGAATATGCTTTAGTTTATGCCAATTTTCAAATTTCAAGTAGTTTCTAAGAATAGCCACTATGTCTTAAGGACAGTAGGGAAAATTAGTAATCTTATTGGGGTTCCATTTTCTTTTCTAAGTTATGAAACTCTCAAAACAATTTATTTTTAAAGTCCATATTTACACAATTTACACAAGTCCACATTTTACGGCATACTCCTCCTGTAACTTTAAATACTTCATGACATTTTTCTTTACTGGACTTATGAAGTTAGAGTTAAGCAGACTCGAAACTAATATATATTTAGTTAGAAAATTTAAAAAAATATTTATATCCTATTTAATCTACATACACTCGAAATATTTAAAATAATTTTTATAAAAAAAATATATTGTAAAATAGAATAACTCTCGTTTCAACTTTAATACATCGGTTAATACTTTGATACATGCAGCTGTTCATATTTTTCTAAAAAAGAAAATGTAAATGAACCAACTTTATTACCGCTTTTCTCAAAATTGATTATAGATTATATATCTTTTAAACAACAGTTACGCTAACGTATAATGAAGAAGCTATTAAAATTATACCAGCACAAAAGTCCCATAACTTATTGAAAAAATAATTTACTTCCCTCTTTCTCTGCAAAGGGTCTTATCCTTTGGATTTAGTCGCGATATAATATCCCATTTTGCTCCTTTACTAGTTTTTCTTTTGTGATTACATATCTAGAAATAAAAAAAAATTAAAGAAGTGAAACACAACTATTTGCCAATTAAAAACCTTAAAGTTCGTGGTTAAGTAAAAATAAATAATGTAGCCTTTTTTAACTTGACCAATATTCCATACAATTCAGCACATCAACAATTAGTGGAGTATTATCCATTCACTGCAATACATTTCCACCGAAGTAATTAAAACAATGAGAAATGTATCTTTATCTTTTATAATATGCCTTCAAGTTTTCGCTTCGGTGGCAACGAATAAGTTTAATCATAAATTTCTTTCACACATATTGTTATTTTAAAGAAAGGACTTTTTACCTATTAAACAAATCGTTCGAACCTATTGAACCTATTAAACAAATAATTAGACCTTCATTTTAGGAGTATGGATAAGTAAAATTAACAAATGGGACAATTCATCCAGTAATTCTTCTTGATACATTTAATCATATCTCCCAGTGCAAGCACTACAATCATCATTACTAACACGTTTATGCGTCATATACAGGTAAAGTTTTGGATATTTAGGTTAAATAATTTGCTTGAAATTGACAGAAATACACCATACAAATGAGCTTACAGCTAATACCAAGTCGTAACTAACTAAACCTACAAACAAGTCAAAAAGTTAAATTAAAATAAGTGAATGTAACCTGTCACACATGTGGCCACATTAAACCACAGAGTCATAATCGTGACCGTACTTTATATGTAACTAATATAATTTTAGGCTAATGCATATGCGTTTAAACATTAGTAATGTCTTATAATATAACACTTACGAATGATTTTAACAACTGGGGTAATTTTATCGATCGATTCATGATGTTAACGTATTTTAATATGTTATCAAAGTTGCAGATTTCTATTATTTGCATATCAAATTATTAATTTCAAATTACATAAATTACGGATAAACGGTGAAAAAAATATATTACTGCAAATAACTTTGACGTGGATACTGTCTTGCATTGTAAGCCAGCTTTCTCAATGCCTTGATTAATCAGATAAATCAGATTGACAGTTACGATATTGAGTTTAAGGTCTTATTTACGAAGTCGATGTGACTTAGATAAGGGACGATTGAATGTAATATTTCCCATAGGGATGTAAAGATGAAATTAGATTAAATAATTTATTTATTAGAATGGCATGCAATTAATTTAAAGATGAGAGATTTTGATATTGTGGACATTTCTAAAATTTGTAGTTATAACTATTCTTATCACTACCATCTATCTTACATACATGATAGTTTTAACATTATTTATTTTGTAGCTTGGGCAAGATTTACTTGAAGCGCCTCTTGAAAGATGTTCATTTAAGTTTAACTTCAAGTCTAAAAGAAAGAAAATTGGAATGTCAAACTCTCAAAAATAATTTATAAAAAATTTGTTTTGTCAATTTATATAGTGCAATTTTATATTTTGTTCACTTTTATGATGATTTTTTTTTGAATATATATTTCAGGAAAGTTCTACTTTTGTAGGAGTTTCGAAATACTGACCTTATATTTGTTGTAGAAATTGGATCAGTTCGTTTTGCTGTCCTTATTTTCTATGACAGGGGGTACATAGCCTGCGATTCATTCACGGTTCTTTCTTTTTTTATTGAGTGACGTTATGAGTTGCGATGACTCTTTATCCGAGTTTTTCATTGACTAAATACATTTAAAATTACTCATATAGCATTACCATTTTGTTCAACAAATCAACAAATATATTATAAAGAAATCTTTTACACGCGTAAAACTTGTATAAATTTCTCAAAAATTTATAATTTAAAATCGTCACTTTATTTCATGAGTAATTCAAATTTCAATATTGAACGGTTTCTGAGGAAAACAGTTGCAATAGACATATGTGTCATGAGCTATCTTATGAATCTTTTTTATTTTAACATATGGAATTACAAAAAAATATTAAAACCTGACTCACTATATTTACGCTGTAAACTTTATTGCTACATATATATACCTTATTTTAAACTTGATGTTTCGGAATAATATGTTACTAAATATGATTTTTCCTATAATTCCATGAATTTAAAAATAATCAATTATAATAAAAATATCTTTTATGTACCAATATTTATATAAGGAAAAAAACTGCAAAATCCCAAAATATTACCTTCAAAGCGGAAAACTAAGTCTTGCGATGAAAACTTCATTTTGATCTTTTGTAGAGCAGAACATAACAAAGTATCTTAATTACAGAAAAGTTTAAAAAAAATTGAATATCAATTGAGTTTACAGCCTGGATTAAAGTTATCCACGTTAACAGTTATTTCTATAATACATTATTTAACAGTTATCAATGTGGAGATGTCTAAAAAGAGTACTGGAAACACACATTTGCCCTTCTTTATTTTGAGCGTAACGTAAACCAATTTGTTTATTAACAATAGGAATTCAGTTCGCAGGTAAGAATCACTGTTAGGTTACGTTCGTAATATTACCAAACTTCCATGATGTTTTATTCATTTTAATACTATCTATGTATTTTGAATACTATCTATATATTTGTATCATGCTACATTATTTTGTACTGGCATTATGAGTCTTTGTTGCCCAAATACAGCAATTAATTTTTGCTAAAACTTTAACGTATTCACATATGAATACCCTTTTTGCACATCACAAACCGCATTCCTTTAAACTTTACCAACATTAGTCTCGCGCTTTAACATTAACTTCGTGCAATTGCAACTTGCAATGTTTTGTCAAATACTGTTTAATACTTAACAAAGCAGTTTAACCCTGCACTATGGCAATGATCCCGTCTTAACCAAGAAAACTTTGTCTTAAGGATTTCATGGTTTATTCGTATATGTATGGTTATATAGTAATCCTGCTTTGAAGTTAAGTGAGTGGAACAGCGTAAGGGTGAATGTTTTATATAGAATATGTCAAACCCAGGGTAACGCCGTGTATTAATTTAAAATGAATGGTTATTATTTCAAAAGCAATAAATCAATCTAACCATTATTTTATATATTAGTTCAAAAACGTCTCATAGATAGTTAATAAATCATTATATTCACAATCGAAACAAATTTGAATGAAACGGTAAATTTATTGA
The DNA here is from genome assembly GCA_039881145.1 of Druceiella hillmani. NCBI lineage: Eukaryota > Metazoa > Arthropoda > Insecta > Lepidoptera > Hepialidae > Druceiella > Druceiella hillmani. The sequence goes on from JAYKKI010000138.1 coordinate 2,171,460, forward strand.
AATAATTACAAAACGATTAAATTTTCATTAAATCTATTTAAACTCTAATTCATCTGTTCGATAAATACATCTATATAGCAGAAATCAATATCAAGAAAAATAATATTTAATCGATATGTATTTAACATAGTTTTTACGATTTCGTAGGGAAACCTTAAAAAGGTAGGGAAAAGGTCCGTCCATTTTTTGTACCCACGTAGGTTGTACAGTTTCAGACTTATTTATATAAAACCTACGTGCGTATTTAAATGTACTTAAGGTAAAAGTCTGCATACATATTTAAAAAATTTTTTTCTATTTTTAAGGTACTCCCCTTTAATAAGGAAAGGAAATGAAAAAAAAAATTACATAACATCGTGTGGGGTATCGTTTGAAAGGACTTTGGAAATAAAATGTAGGTTCCATTCATCATTTTGCATTTTCAGCCCTGTTTACGAAACATTATGCTTCAAATTAGTTTGTAATGTGACCCTCCTCCCTTCCCAACCTTTTCAAAACGAGACTATATAACAATAAGCATGAAACTCTCAATAAAGCTTTTGATAGGCACTTTTATTCTTTTCACAATGCTTAACAATTCTTTTATCAGTAATATTATTTACTTATTGCACAGTTATATCAATTATTCATATTCGAAATTATAAAAATATTAACTATTATTGCATAATTAGACCATTATAAAAATAATAATTTTTATAATTGTCTAATTTATACAAAAAGGAATAAAATGTCATCTCATGCTCGTGTACCGGATTTATATTATTTGTATACTTACTTATCGGCTCAGGGTTCTTAATCAATAGGTAAAACAACCATTAATGATATTTAAAGTTGAAGTTTCCTTCCGATCTGTTTCAGTACTTCTTGTCCTGGCCTATAAATCTCTACAGTTCTCCTGTACTATTTTTGAAATAATAGCAATTTTCAATTGAACAATAATAATCCATTTTTGAGCATAACAATGTTAACCTCTTTTTCTCAAATGGGCAATGTCAGCCTAATTTCGAATAGATTAACAATTCCGACCTATGCTTACAGACTAAAATTGCCGACCAATTTTTGGGCAGATTAACAATTCCAACCTACTTTTGCGCAGATTAACAAAACTGGCAATAAATTGTTTTTAGGTGGATATGTACGTTCGTTCTGAAGGTTTTTAATTTCCCTATATGAATGCATTCTTGGACATATTGACAAGCAGTACATCTAAGAATCTCTCCGCAGATCTTCCTTTCATTCTTTTCTATGAAGACCATTCCAAAACGTATTTTGATTAATTTCGGATTAATTAGTCAAGGTAAAGTCCTGCTCATATCCATTTCATTATCTGTGCTTGTTTGGTTTGGCGGTGTTTCTTACATTATCTTTTAGTTTAGTACGTTTTTTTCCTATTGGCCTTTGGCCGACTTGTGTTACAGTCATTGTTGTGCTATTCGATTTGATATACGCGGATTAAGCCTGGCAGGAGGCATAAATATGCTACTTCTTTTTTAACTGTATAGACACACTGGGTTTAAATACCTCTGCATTTCCCACACTTATTCCGCGCAATCATTATGCATCTAGTCAAATCTGGGGTCTATTTTTAGAGAGTGTTTAATTTCCATATATATATATATATATATATATATATGTATATATATATATATATATATATATATATATACTCATCCATATATTAGTAAAGAGTCCTATGAATTGGTAGTACTACCGGTCATTAATTTTGTTTTCGATGTACTCATTTACAAACCCATGTTTGAACAGATTAAGGTTTCGGAAAATAAATTATTTTGTAAATAAATATATGAAATTCTTAGCCTTTATTTTAAATCATCAACGATTAATTTCCCTCAATGTATTTTAGAAAATAAGTTCCATTAAAATTGATAAAAAAACATATATTCCATTATAATATAGAACACATGAAACACGTTTAACATCAAATTGTGACTCGGCATATCTTCTTCAGTACTTACATGTCTTATCGAATCAAGAAATAACAAACACAGTTTCATATTAATAATTTATAAGGAAAACTACGTGTCATAATTCATAAAGAACTTATCTGGTTTTGTATCATTTTCATCTATTGCATGCTATTTATAATGTTACAGTGTATAAAGGTAGCATACAAATAATTTATTTAACTAAAAATATTCTAAGTATTTAGTTTATTATCTCATCCTAAATATAGTAATAAAAATAACGATAGGATTTCATTTTTGAAAATCGTTTATTGTATGTATTTTCCAAGGAAAATTATGGTTTATCATTGAATATATTTGGCGTTAATTTTGTCAAAATTCATTGTCACCTAATTTTTATTCAAAATTAAATGAAACTACATGATGTAGTATTATTGCTACTTTTAACATAAATTCTTTACCATGACCTAGGTTTCCTTGTATGACAATATCTCCAGGTGGGCACTTAGTGAGGATTTAAATAATGTAGAATTAATAGTACATTACGTAGGAATATATTAATGAAAATATAGTCTTCTCATTACAATGAGAAGAGGTGCACATTTTTCTTACGTAAATTTACGATCGGAAAAAAGTAAAAGTTGACAATCCTGACTTTATCAGCTGTTTATAAATGGTTTTATCTCGTATATAAAATACATCATTACATTAGTCGTAGGTTAAATAACGTATAGGATCAGGAAAGATACAAAAATTACAGAAATAAAAAAATAACTAACATTATAAATTGATTACTAGATATATATGATTACTATGTAGTAATCATATATATCTAGTAATCAATTTATAATGTTAGTTATTTTTTTATTTCTTTTTATTTTTTTTTACTTTTATGAAATTGTAAGGCATATACTTCAAAAGCACCAGAAATTTAAGTTAATTTAAGAAGTTAAATTTTTTAAGTTTTTAATTAATGGAAATTCAAGAATGAAGTGACATTATAGATAAGTAATTAATACAATCATACAGATTTCACAGCGTTATGTGAAACAAGTTTAATATTGAATTCATTCCAGTCACTGTGTCAATTCATATCATATTAAACATCGACGTGAAAAGTCTGTCTTCAAGTTTCGAATCGGAATAAGAGAAATAAAAAAACGACAAGGTCGAGTTAGTCATTTCGTTAACCGTTTGGTAAAGATACAGATATCGACAACATTGTTAAAAAAAATGTTATTTTTCCTTTAAACGGCCTCCAGTGTATTTTTCTGTAATGAAAGTTTTCCTATAACCGGTATTTACCGCTAAGTCGGGGTAGTTGACAGGCACTTTTGTTTGTTTTTTATTAGACACCGCTCTCGCTGCTCAATCTTTTTTATTTGACTTCCTCCCTTCCCCCGAACTTATTCGTGTTGGGAGCGTTAACGATGAGTTTTCATCGATATTATGTTTACCTTTGATTGTTTTGATGCGACGAAAGCTTTGTATAATGAGAGCTTTCTGTGTGACGGCTGCGGTAATAAAAGCCTTGTAGCAGCTCTTATTTGAATGGGATTTCTGAGGAATGGGGAGGGTCTCTTACTTTAGATTACGCGATATCTATTTGAAATTCTAGAGTATAAGAAGAGAAATATTTCTGATAAGAGTGTAAAAAACAAAAATTTTTATGTGTCATATATATTAATTTTTAAACTAATTCTCAAAAATTATTCCAAAATTACTAATAAATTTTACATGAAATTTAAATGTTAAGGCTTATATTTTTATTGTGAATTAGTTGTTATTTATTAAAAACTTTTTACCTCAAATAATTTTTTGTTCTAGAAAATATTTTCAATATCGAAAGAAAAATACTAATTTTATATAATTGAGGAAATAACTATGAAATATCGAATCATGCGAAGGTATTATTATCATAGTATCGGTACATTTAAATATTTTTATCACATTTTTTTCATTTTGGATGATATTTCTGTTGTAAAGAAAGAAAACTAAATTTTGATGAGAAAATTCAATGTCTTTTTTACAAATGCAAAATGCAAATGTACATGAAATATTTAATTCTTACTATAAACTAAATAATAATGTTTTTCATAATGTCTAGCTAACATTATGAATGAAATGGTCACAAGAAATCGTACTATACATCTTTATTTTTTTTGGCATATAAAAAGAACCTCATACAAACATCACTCAACCTGCTCGAAGTTGAATATCGATAAAACACCTCTAACACATCGAAATAATATTGCGGAAAGAGATTGCGGTCCTATCGTCCTAGTTATCTCGCTTGAATTGACTTTTAATTAGGAACGTGTCGAATTTAATTACTGAGCGCTGAGTATTTTCAAAAAACCAGCCCCAGAGAAATTATGAAACTATGAACGATGGGAGAACGCGTGACAAAGTTTCGCTGTAAAATTTCGCAATTTTCACGATATGAGAAAATTTTCAAATTTCTAAACCTTTCGAAAACTTTTGGAAGTATGTTCTTACGTTAGCATATAACACGAAATCATAAACATACACGTCTTGAAATAATTGACACAAAATCGAACGTGATTAATATTTTATGATATAAGAATTGAATAGTGAAGGAGGATAAACAAAATAATTGTTATTGTTATTTTTTAATTATTGATTTTTATTAGTCATTTGACTTTAAATCCCTCCTCTGATATTTTTAAATAAGAGATAGATTGGGTAGAAACAAAAACGGCCAAGTGTGTGCCAGGCTTACGCATCGTGGGTTAAGTACCTCGTTTGATGTGAAATTACTTTATTTATCATTAGTGAACACCAAAATGAACTTTGGAGTAGCACGCACGCATTCACGCACGCACGCAGGCACGCATGCAAGCACGCAACCACGCACTCTCACAGATGTATAAGAATATGCGCGGTGTCTAGGAATAAGTGTCTTACAAAGAAATACGTTATTCCTTGATAGAAAAATAGTTGATTATCCTTAAAATAAAATTTGAAGGATGAATTTCTCTTCAGAAAGTTTAAAATAATGTGCATAATTATTTGTCATCTTTTTTGTACACACGATACTTGCGCACGTTGTTTAGCGCCGCTTGGGGGAATAACCCACGAACAATTGCAATGACATCAAACTGGACTCTGGGCAATTATTGGGTATATTATAAAAGTTACTTCTAATTTGTTTTCACTCAATTGGAAATATGGCGCGTTTTGCATTTTATATTATCCACAATTTATTCATTTATAGCCAACGAAGTCACAAAGGAATAAATAGCGTCTTTCTTTTAGAGAATCTGTATGACAAAGCTAACCCATACGACAAATAATTCGCAATATAAATTTATTTATGAATAATAAATAAATCTGATTTGAGAGTAATCTTTATTTAGCTTAAGAATCTCGAAAACGCATAATACTCATTTCATCATCATTCTCAGCCTAGATCATTCCTAGCAAAGTTGTCATCTAGTTTATGGTAACTCGATTTGAAACTTGTTTCAGCGCACTTGATATCAATAAAATGTCTGCCCAATGTGTTGTAGTCAGAGTAGAAAAAATTAGAGTACAACAGTATCCTTATACTCTCAGTTATCTTGTAATTAGTAAACCATAGTATAATAATTAAAATGTCTAGTAAATCTTTAATTACACAAATAAAAATAAATGGTATCAGAATTTTGGTCAAAATTCTTTTAATACCAAATCTTCGCCTGAATAATGAAAGTCAACGCTGAAATCGTATCGTATGAGTGCGTTGCAAGTTTATTTTAATTCAAGTTTATCATGATTATGCTTGTATGATGAAGTTTTGGTGCATATAATATGGATACTATAGAATAACAGGTGACGATAACAGCTGGGTTTATATATGTTAACTACTAGTTGGTATAAACACAGATGTAAACATATTATATTTAAAGGAAACTAAAGAAATAAAATTAACCAGTAAAACTCTTTTAACTTAGACACGGATGCAACTAAGCTTGCTCAAGTGAAGTAAATGCCAAAACTGATAAATATTTTGAAGCTAAGAAAAATTTAATTTTTCACATGAACATAAAATTGCTAAACAAGTATATATAATTTCACTAAACATTTGAAATCATAAGCATGGATTTGAAATCTTCATGACAAACTTTCACATAATCTTCAACCTTTTGTACAAGAAACATTGAGATATTAGAGCGAGCCAGTAGGAATAATAGCTTCATAGAATACGTAGATGAAAAGCGGTTTTAAATCTTTCTTTACTCCAGCGTTTCAATCACTGTGCGTTGTAGTCTTGCATAAGTCTAAAGCGTTTGCTATGCAAACCAAAAATTAAAACATCTACGACGATAAAAAATATTTGTAGTCATAAAATGTATACATGAAAATTATTGAAAAGTATACATGAAAATTATTACTTCTGCAAGAAGTATAAGTTGAGTCATGTTTGTTCCATTATTAAAAAAGCTTTTAACTCCAGCTCGCGAGTCTTTCAAGTTTATGATCTAGTTAGGCAAATCGTAAACCTTCTGATAATAAAATAATAATAAACTATAAAACTTTGACGGTAAATTTATACACGAACTTACGCATTGAGAAAACGAAATAGTCAATTATATGGATATTTCACGGTCCAATATTTAGGTCCGTCTAATTGTGTTTTTTATTCAATTAATTTATTTAAGTATTTAATAATAATCTAAGTTGAGTAATGATTTTACCAATAAACTACTTAAAAACGATCTCATTAAAACTGATAAGGTATGTGTCTCAACAGGTTACATCTGAATGTTTGTTCTCATAACCAATGTAATTAATGAGAAAATGACTTTTTTGCAGGTTTTTTGTTTGTTCAACTTTCATGGGTCAATTATTCCACCCGTCTTTATAAAATTTGACATCACAGGTATTGTCAATATAGGAAATATTAAATGCTGAGAAAAATTAATTCCATGCAATTAAAGCTGATTCCATGAATTTGAGCAAGAGTTAATTGATTAAAAATTGATTACTATTACAATGCACGAATCATTGGGACAAGAAAATATTTGTGTGCACTGTAAAGAAAATAATACCAAAAATCTCACAAACAATACCTTAGCTAAACATTTCTTAATGAAAAGGTACTTTTTGAATGAAGTGGTTCTGAAATTAGAAATCTTATTATAATAAATCCAAAAAATATTTATTGTATATGAGCAAATATGCCTTTTGACTTAAAAACGTCTTTAAAAATTTATGCCAGGTGTGGAAAACCAATCGCACACAAATGAGCGACTACGATTTTCAATAAGAATTGATAGATTTTAATTATTCCACTTTTCACATCACAGCTTAGTGATGTAAAAAGTAGAATAAATGTAAAAAGTGTTGATGTATGATGATTCAATTTATGTAAGTTGCAAGTGAATTAAGCGATTCAAATTAACATTTTATTTCATCTCCGTATTCTGTTCACAATTGATGTCTTCATGAAAATGACTGCGATAGTGTTTGATACTGCAATACCTTCTTTTTCTAATCCTTTAAACATAAAATGTTAAAAACTAACTCGCACCGAAACTGGGCTAAGAAGTACTGTAAAATGTCTTCACGATTACATAAGGAATGTATATATAAATGTATATATATACATATATACATATACATATATATATATATATACATTTATATATACATATATATATATATATATATATATATATATATATATATATACATATATATATATATATATAAATGTCTAAATACCTCAAAATTCCAAAAAAATAACCTAAACTGCTTTTGAAAGTATGAAACCGACAAGAAACAAATAACTACATACCCACCTAAGAAGTAGAGAATGGAGTAAATTATCATATCTAAATAAAAAGTGTTACGTTTTCATGGCAACCTCAATGGTATCTAGATAAAAATAAATAAGTTCCTAATTTCTAACGAGGCGGTTTCCCATTTTACAATCGCTTATTGCTGGATCCTTTCTTCATTAATTCTCTTCATGAAACTCCCCATTACTTTTATTTTCTTTGAAGCCTTCTTCTTGTCACTTTTTCGATTTAGTTAAAAAGCCTAATTATTATTTCATGGCGCAACGTTAATTCAATTAATTGAAATACACAAATGAAAGGATAAAAGGATTTCGGTCCAAAGCCTAGCTATTTGGTCGACTGAATTATTTTTGGAAAGCATTGTCCACTCGTGGATTTGCCGCCTGGATATATTTACCTTAAGAAGGCATTTAGAATATCGGTACATATTTAATAATAGGTAATATATTTGTTATCCAACTACAGTGAAACTCGAAAGAAAGGAGATTATGATTTTAGTAATTTATGTTTGTAAGTTTATTTTCTATTATAGCTTAACGGTAAGGGTTTTTGTAATTCGTTTCAGTCATTGCTTTGATTACATACGGAATTGTGAATTTAACGTGCATTAAAAATTTTATATATACTTTGTTAGAAAAAATTTAATTAAGTTCAATTGATATTGAATATATTTGGCGTTACTTTTGTAGAAATTCAATATGCACAATTAAATGAAACTACGTGATATAGTATTATTTCTACTTTCTTTAATTTCTTTACCACTACCTAGGTTTCGTTGTATTACAACATCTTCAGCCCACCTGAAGATATGGTAATAAAACGAAACCTAGGTCGTGGTAAAGAACTTAATAAAAGTAGAAATAGTACTACATCACGTAGTTTCATTTAATTAAATTATTATATTGAAAAATAAAATAAAGTATCATATAAAAATAATATAGAAGTTGACTCTGCGAGTGAAAAGGGTAAACTTCAATTTTATTTATTTCCTTGAACGATGAAATTTAAATTAGATGTAGTTTCTGCGTCTAATAAAGTGGAAATTATACGGGTTATGAAAGGATATTATGTGACAAGAAAATATCAGTCTGCTAGAGATTATTTCTAGTGCCGTACCTACAAAAAAGTTTGTCATAGTTTTAAGAAATAAGTTATCAAGGGCCATTGCTACAATCAATTCATTGAGATGATGTTGAAATAAATTTTACAAAATTATCGTTGGGTAAAATAAAAGTATGTTGCCCTTATATGGTTTTCAAAAAACACTCAGTATTTTCAAAATGTTTTCTTCTACTAAATTTCCTTATTTATTGATATTACCTATAAATTTCGTAAAACCTATGTATTATAACAAATAATAACCTGATTACCAAGCTGAAAACCGATTTTTTTTAAAAAATGGACAGTAATACATAGAAAACCATTCATAGGTTTTCTATTTATGATGAAAATATAACAACTCCTAAAACTAACAAGAATAGTTCCATAGGCGTATCCAATGTAGAATTTTGAAACACTTACCTTAAGTAATTACGGTAGAGTTAACTTCTACCATAATTATATGAGGTAACTCTTCAATGGCAAGGAATATATTCATCATATTTGCGCTTGTTTGTTTGACTTTTCTTGACGTAATGTAATTAACATCTGATCTTGATGGTATAAAGCAATTACCTTAGCAATTACAGGATGAAAAAAGTGAGTAGCATTTCCATTAGCGGTGCGAATCGTGTTTCCGCTCCCCTTTCCAAATCGGATACCGGAAAGGTTTTACATTACCATTATTACCTTCATTAAAAACCTTCAAATATATTTATATGTAGTTCCCGTATGTGATCCAGAAAAAAAAATTATTTATATTTGCTAATTAAAATATTTATGTTCAATTGCACATATATTCATTTAGTTAAGGACGTCAGTTATGGATATCAAACGAAAATAATATATAATTTAATATTGAAACTATGTCATGTTTTTAAACATTCTCTATTTTAAAAAAAATTAGAAAGAAAATTAATTACCGAAAAAAATAATAATGTAGGTTATCATATAAAAGAGCTGTTATAAAAATTTTTGTTTCCGTATATTTGGAACTACGTCTTCAAAGTTATACAAAAATGCGTCAGAACTTACCACCAACCACTTTGTTTTTGAAACTATTAAGCATAAAATCGTATCCGCGACAATGCAGCTACAAAACCCTCGACGTGTCAACCAGAATCTTGACTTGATCTGGATTTTTTTCAGAACTTTGCCCGTTTTCTTAAATTTTCTCTAGTTTGTGATCAAAGTAGTCAATATAATTTCACCACATAAATTCCTTCATTCGTCGACCACAGCCCAGAATGTTTACAGTGTTAAGACTCTGTACCTGCATGGAATTTGCAAAAAGACGAGTCAATGGGGTTTTTGAGTAAAATTAAAAACATTTTTCTTTACGTACCTCATGTAGAGATAGAAAATTTTAATTTAGAAATAACATGTAACATGTCCCATTTTCCACTCCAATATTTCAATCATAAATTTGAACAATCTGCAGCCTGTTATGCTTTTATCAAAATTATTTCAAATTTAATTCTACTACGAAACTTTATTGTATGTCCATTCCGATACACATTTGAACTTTTTTTTCAACAAACGGATCAAGAGATACGAGCTGTGACACACAATTAGACAGATCGACATGAAATTCATAAGAGATTAGAAAAGGAAGGTGTAGGAAAATTGTAAAGATTTCACTTTTAATCTCTGAGATAAAAGACTTAAAACGGGTGAAAAATTGTTCTTTTGTAAGCATAAAAAAATAAATAAGGAAGATAAAATGATTAATGTTTGTGTATGGGTAGCTCATAATATAAGCGAAAAATAAAATATGGAAAAAGATAAATTTATAAAACATGGTCATAATAGATATGGATAAAAATGATATGATGTATTATGATCCAACGATATATCATTGTCTTTTGGAGTAATCGAAAATCGATATAAAAGGAAAAATTTGACAACTCCTAAAACATCTAAATATAATAAAAATCCATATTTTCACGACTACGTCCTACTTTTCTCCAAAAATGAATAGATTATAATACTCTAAACTTCCAATCTATTTTATCTAATAGCGTCCTTAGATCCAAAAGCCTTTCCTTCGGTCTTTGTCAATAAATTATTTTTATTCCCTCCATTATTTTCTCGTACAATATTGCATTCACAAATGCTCGTTTAAAAAAACGTAGAACTTTTGGAAACGGTTAAAAGATGAAAATTTTAACAAAATGATGTATTTTTATTTTGTCCAGTGATGGATATGTCGTTATCATGGAAATTCGACTCAAATAAAGAACTGTATCTGTCGCAGATACTACCTGATGGAAATTATAGTTTGTATTTATGGAACATAGATATCGTTATGATTAGTTGAAGAAAAAATAAAATGAAAATAAAAAATTGCAAGGAATAAAAACTTGATAGACTAGATTTAAATTAAGTTTCGAGGTAACTTTATAAATTTAAAGGTAGAAATACATAGTGACTAAATTAATTTCTGTCCACCTATTTATTATACAGGTAACTGATCAGAAATGACAAAGCTAATTGCGGTAAATTTAAAATTTTATACAGTGTTTCACTCAGTGATAACATAATTGAAAATATCACCTGGCCATATTGCCATTAATAATGAATTTAAATTCGATTATTGACAATGAAATATAATTTTTTAATTTTTGATTGATAAGTTACATTTTTCGCTTCATTTTGGTCTTTCCAATATTCCTTCAAATTTGGTCTTTCCATTATTCCTCATGGAAGAAACCTGCAACACAAAATGTAAAAAAATTTAAAAGCCTTATTGAAAGAGATCCGAGATTAATTTTGTATTCCAACAAAGAAAAAACAAGTTTCACATTTTGGTAAAGACAAAAGTGAACATTTTTTTTTTCTTTCTACATTGACGGGAGTCAATGTAGAAAGAAAAAAAAAATTCCCCATTCAACTTTCAAAGAGCGTCGACGTATATGGAGCTAATGAGTTCTCATTTTGCAGCAATTATCACCTTCCATCTATAATTTGTTTTGCTTGCTGTCCAATATTAAACGATAAAAATTAAAGAAGCAGACCAAGATTTATAGAAGCAAATAAAAGATTTGAAGAAGAAGCGAGAGACAATGTTTGCTTTTTGTGAATATTCCATTTTCACACAAAGCAAACATTGTCTCTCGCCAGTTTCACTCAGCAACTCTAAGACACCTTGATCGGCTCGTAATAAAAACAAAAATAACCCTTCACGAATCTAACATGAGCAGCCTAACCTTACCGCCCTCACATAAATAAACAAAACTCGCTTTAATCCTAAGCCCGCCTGCGTAGGTAAACAATGAGACCAATTAAAATGCAGGTGACAAACCTTGAAGGTAAACTATTTATTATTTAATTCGCACGTTAACCCGTTGGGAACAAACACAGGTTTATCGTCGTTTATTATTTTTACATTTTACATAATTGTAACCATGACGAAAAATTTATGAAGATCGTATAATTATTTTATCCGCACCGAAATTAGATTGCCATAACCCTAAATAAAGATTCTTGCGACCGTGGCAAAAATAACAAGAAATTCCTTTTGAATACTCTTCTGTGTGCTTTTTTGAAACGACGATAATTTTTTTTATAAAAAAAAATCGAGGAATTTCTAGAGCGGTAGATCGCTTCTACACTAGAATCGTCTATAAAAACTACCGTTTCTTTTCATATTAAGTCAATTAACGTTAATAAGTATATTTCTTGACGTTAATAAATTTTCTTTTGTGAGACATTATCATTTTTTTGACGGAAGAAACTGGTAATATTAGGCACTCTCAAAGTTTGTTTATTTTCTTCTGATATAAAATAGTTAATTATTTTAATTCTGTAATACGTTTGATGCATCGTGTTTGAACTTCACGTTATAAAAAAATTATGAGAGTCATGAAAAGAATGCTTATTCGTTATATAATTATCTATCATTTTCGAAATATTTGTACACTTAATAAGGCCTGACTTATATAAAACCACTTAATGCGATTTTCTCGATTTCGCGACAACTTAATTATTTGAATGTCCAAAACATATTGACACGAAACGTAGAGTTACTTGACCCAAATAACTAGGTTACATCATTTTCATTGCCTTTCTAGTGGTTTAATTAAACAAGCACATTTTGTGAACAATATATTTTGTAAAAAATTTCTCACATTAATGAAATCTTCAGTAAGTCAATTTGGAAGAAATTTATTTTATTTTGCCATCTTTTACATTTTTTAGTTAGTTAGGACTATTCATATCAAAATATCGTTCAAATATCTAACCAACAAATTTCTGTCTACAGTAATAATCTATTAAAATACAATTAATCTTTTTTTCGTTTGTAGGTATAAATATCATATACAAGTAAATTATTAAATTAATTATGACACTATTTTCTCGGTTAATTGACATTTTATCTCAAAAATGGTCAAAGATAATCAAATTATTTTTTTGACGTTTTTATTGTTTTTAAAACTGAACCATAGTTTTATCTATGTAAATGCACAATTTAATTTTCAGACAGTATGAAGGTTTTTTATTTCTCACTTGATACCTTATATGACATAATATCTTTTATCAGTGGGAATTTTTTCCTTAGAATATAAACGTAATGCTATTTAATTAATACAAAATAATCCCCATAAATACGATTTGGAAAATACATTTTTGGGAAATAATCTAACCCAGGATGGGTTAAATTATTTCCGAAATAAAATATGAATATCGGAAATTGACTTCACCTTCAATGATTTACTAAATACTCACATATATTTCTAGCGCCTTTTCACGAAACAAGTGAAACACAGTCTCCACCAAAAGCACGCATGCCCAAGTAAACCTTCGGTAAGATCTAAAATGTTATTAATTGCTGACCGCAGACCGTAGCCGGTAGATCTCAATTAATTCCCTGGATGAACGGAATATTAAACGAGTCTGCGAAATGGCTTTTAATCTATTCGATTGACGCCTACAAAATCACCTGTGATTAAATATGCTACCTAATATTTGCGTTAGGTCCCCAAGGACCTAAATAGATATGTAAGGTCGTGGTAATGTACAATGTGGGTGCTTGAGTATTAATTTATCTTATAGTTCACGTAATTTTCAAGTTAATTTATAGTTGCTTAAGAAGTCATTAAGCTTTATTGAATTTTCACGAAAGGAAGCAAATATTTCACATTAATTTTTAACAAACATAAACTTGTATTTGGAATATCTTATGTGGGTTTCAAGATACTACATTTAGAATCATCAAGGGGTCGAGATTTTTTAAAACTCACCTATAGTGTATCCAAGAGATTTGTTTTATTTGGCAATATGACTATAGTTTTAATCACGCATTGTTACCCAGTATAAAAATACACATACGACATATACAGATAGTGACAATAGACGTAGTGATACATATAGACGTATCAATACGTATATTGTCACTATAGTAACAATAGATGTAGCAATACGTATAGATGTAGTGACAATAGTTATTTTATGATATTTCTTATGTTTCTGAAACTAGCAAACTACCTGCATATGGTTGAAAATTAAAAGTAATTTATTTCCATTTTTAGTGACATTTATTACAATAGTTAAATGACTTAGAAATTCAAATCCTTGTCAAGGGATGGTCTCTAGCACCTTACTGCTGAAAAAAATAGCAGGTAGTCTTTTAATCCTACTTCTGTCAATCTTGCCTAAAAATAATCATCTTATTTATTTTGCTAGGTATTTATGTTGAGCGAGTAATCTCAGCAATTATTTATCACGAAGGCGTTTTGCAAGTTTTTTCAATAAATGTAACCTTTTAAACATAGATGATGATGACGATTTTGGCTTCAACATTTTGGCCAAAATGTCTTATTTATTAAGCCATACATAATTTATCGCCCATGAAAATCATGCCAGTATGCAGCATTTAAAATATGAGCAGATACTACTGACGTAAGTTAAAGTAGTAAATGTTGAAAAAATGTGGGCTACAAAATATTTTATAAATACGTTAATATCCAAAATATTATCAGAAGATTGAATAATATCAGGAAACTTTAGTCTCTCAAATAATATTACTAAAAAAATTGGACAATCGAGTATCGAGGGTTTCATACCTCGTTTCAAGGAACATTATTTTATTTACTTTATATCAATAAATATTTAACATTACATGGTTTAATTAATTAATGGGATATACAGGTTGTCCAGTGGCAGATTTCAAAGTTAGAACAAACATAGTTTCTGAACCCAACACATAAGAGGGGCGCGGGGGGCGTCGTTAGAAGCGCAAGCGGTGCGGATGTTTTAGTAGCCGTGGAATAGTGGAGTGGAGAGCACCGCGCTTTTGCCGTCGAGGCGTACATTTCGAGTGGATTTTCGCTGTCTGTAGCACGCCGTCGATTTAATAATCGTTACAGTATTCGTCGATTACGTGATGGACCATCGATCAACCTCATTCAGTCATAGGTAGCAAGGTTCAGAGCTACAGGATCAACATTAAATAGGCCCAGGCCAGGACCTACACCATTGGTAGCCACGGATGAAAATGTCGGGAGTGTTACGGTTTCTGTCGTTGAAAATCCCTGTTTATCACTGCGTACACGTTCATCGATATTGGGAATTCCGGAATCAACTTTACAGGTAATAATGCCAAAAAAACTCAAGTTCCATTCATATAAAATTCAAATTGTTCAAGATTTACATGATTCTGACTTTGAATTAAGAAAAACTTACGGCAAGGTGATGTTGTTGAGATTTCGTACTGCTACCCGGATGGGCAACATATTCTTCAGTGACGAAGCTCACTTTCATATTGGACGATATGTGAATAAGCAGAACTTTCGTTACTGGGATGTCTACAACCCAAGACAAATGCATCAAGAGCCTTTACATAAGCCTAAAATAACAGTATGTTGTGCCATGTCTGCATCTGCAATCATAGGGCCTTACTTCTTTGAAAATCAACGTGGCTAAACTGTAACTGTGAATTCGGAGAGATATGCCCAGATGTTAAATGACTTTTTGAAAATCAACGTGGTCAAACTGTAACTGTGAATTCGGAAAGATATGCCCAGATGTTAAATGACTTTTTCAGAGTAGAACTACAGAATAGTCCATTCTTCAACAAAAAACACATGGTTCCAGCAGACGGGGCCACAGCTGACACTGCTAATGTGTCCATGAATGCAGTGCGGCAGTTATTTCCAGAAAAAAACATATCCCGAAACGGTACCGTACCGTGGCCACCTAGGTCACCCGATTTAAGCCCATGTGACTTTTTCTTATGGGGATACTTAAAACCCGTTGTTTGCAAAACAAATCCGGGCACTGTGACACAACTTAAAGAAAATATTCGAGCCGAAATCAGTAGGATACCCCAGTCGCTCTGCAAACGCGTTTCTGAAAACATGAGTGCTAGACTCGAAAAGTGTGTCAGACTCGATGGCTGCCATTTGGAAACCTTGGTTTTTAAAAAATGAAATCCGCATTTGTTGTTATAAAGTTAAAATAAACCTACTTTGTATTAGAGGTGTAGTTTTTTTTTACAATTTTTCAAACATTGAAATCTGCCACTGGACACCTGTATATATATATACATATGTATATATATATATATATATACATATATAAATATATATATATATATATATATATATATGTATATATATTAATATTATCGCCAATATCTCAAAAACTATGCAATCTAATGAATACTTAGTATAATTAGTTTAAACTAAAATTATGAAAGAAGTATTTTTGATATCATTATAGGAATATGTGCAGTTTATGGCGAATGTGCTTTAGTGTATGCCAAATTTTATGTCTCAACGTCAAGCGGTTTTCTAAAGAAACGGCTATGGCTTACGGAGATACAGAAAAATGTGGGATTTTAAAAGGGTTCTATTATTCCTTTTGAGATGTGAAACTCTAAAAACTATTTAATTTTAAAGCTCACATTAATTAAAATTTTACGACACACTGCTCCTGAAACATTAAATACTTTGCGACATTTTACTCCACTAAACTTGTGCAGTAAAATGTCGCAAGCAGATCAAGGGGGCGAGCAGATCCGGAACAAATAAATATTTAATTACGAAATGCAAAATAAATATTTGAATCCTATTTAATCTATATACAGCCAGAATATTTAAATTAATTTTCATAAAAAAATATGTTAAGTAGTCCCGTATAATGAAATTATAACAAAGTCAATTGTAAAAAAAATATAATTGAAATAAAAGTACTTGGAAAAAAAGTAAGAAAAATAGTAATTCAATCAAGATAGTTTTGTCTCTAGGGTTTCACTGTAAATTCATATGTATAATGTTAGGCAGTAATACTTCTTTATAGTTACAAGAGTGGTACAACGTAAAGGTGTGTGTTTTTATCAACAATAAGTCAATCGCTTAGTAACCCCGTGGATTAATTTAAAAAAATCCTCAAACAAGAAATTGATAAAACCTTAACTTGACATTAATTCTAAACATCTTATAGACAATTAAAAAAACATTAAATTCAAAACTGAATCTATTTTGAATGAAACGGGCATAAGTCGACGAAATCATTACAAATCGATTAACATTTCATTAATTCTATTCAAACTCAAATTCAACTTTTCGTTATGTACACATACATGGTAGAAATCAGGAAAATACTGTTAAATGTATATTTAATTTAGTTTTTAGGGTTTCGTAGGCTAATTTTATAACCCACATAACTTCGTCATGTCCCTGTATGCGTCCATACATTTGTCGTACTCATGTAGTTTGTGCAGTTTTAGACCTAGTTGTATGAAATTTACCTACGTATTTAAACGTACTCGAAATAAATAAATGGATAAATTTGTATAAAAAATGTTTTTTCCTATTTTGAAGGCACTTTTTCTTATTAAGGAAAGGACATAAAAAAATAGATGTTCCCATTGCTGGGGTATCGTTAGAAAGGTTTTTTATTTGGATTTTAGGTTCCATTCATTATTTTTCATTTCTAGCCTTGTTTACAAAATATTGTACTTCAAATGGGTTTGCAACGTGCTCCTCCCTCTATTTCAAAAAAATCCTATGTAATAAGCGCATAAAATTATGAAAATAGCTCTTGATGGGCACTTCCAAATAAAATTCCTACAGTGAAATTTCAATAAAAAATTTCAGGTGATATAGACAAGTACACAATCCTATTTTGAGCATGTTTTGGCTCGCAACTGGCTGGTTTTTTTATAACGTATTTGCGCTCTAATTAATAATTGTCTAATTAAGAGACTATCGATAATAAGTCAAAGTAAATTTATTTATTCCTTAAAATGTGGCTAACAATTTATACTTTGATAAGTAATATTATTTTTATATTACACAATTATATTAATTATTCGGAATTACGGAAATGTTAATTATTATTTCATCGCATTATATTACTATTGTTTATTTCATTCCAGAAGAAAAATAAATTTTATTTTATGTTTGTGTATTCGATTTAGATTAATTACATATTTTAGTTATTAGTGTGTCCTTAATCAATAAGAAAAATGATGATTAATTGAAAGACACGGTTATGGTACTTTCGGTCTTCCCTTAAAAGCCTCTACTATTCTCCTGTATTATTTTTAAAATAATATTAAGTTTCAAATTAACAATATTAATTTTATTTTTAAGTATATTAACTATGCAACTTTTGGGTAGATTAACAATGTCAACTAATTTTTCAGCAGATTATGAATGCAATTTTTGAGCAGATATTTTTAAGCAAATTAATAATGCTAACTTGTTTTTGAGGAGATTAATGATTTCAACATATTTTTATGCAGATTAACAATGTCAACGTACTTTGCCCTGATTAGTAAAGCCGGCAAAAATAGTTTTTTGTTGGAAATGTCTGTTTTTTTTTGGAGATTTTTAATATTTCTAGATAAATATTTTCATCACCGCATTGGCAAGCAGATCATCTATGAACCTTTCCGTCGATGGACCTTTCATTCTTTTTTGGCAGCAAATGTAAAACTAATTTTCATTAATTTTGGGCGAAGTAAGGTCTACTCTTATCCATTTCACTTTCTATGGGTGTTTCATTTGGCGACGTTTCGTACGTAATATTATAGTTTTAGTTCAGTACATTTCACTCTATTGGACTTTAGTAGACTTTTATTACATTAATTGTTGCACTATTAAATTTAATATACCTGAATTAGGTTTAGTAGGAGGCCTGAAACTGCTACTTTCTTTTTATGTACATAGATGATATAATGGACTTAAATAGCTCTTTGTAGTTCCAATACTTATCTCATGTAATACTCATGAATTTAGTCAGGGTATATATCAAATTGCCTCATGGTATTGTATAAAATAATCTCTATTGAAATTTTTATAAGTATATATTTCACTATAAGATCAAACACATCACTTTTAATATCAAACTTTGTCTTCAATAATAAAACAGACTTTGACATTGAAGATATTGAACTGTGTTATTTCTTAGTTTCCATAATACATGTAAGTACAGAAAGAAAAAAAATCCTAGGAGTCAAACTTTATAAAGAACTTACATTATAATATGTCTTTTCAACTATTTTGTAACTATTGAAAGTAAAGAAATAAAATATTTAATTTAATCAGCAGATATACAAACAATTACAGAAATTAAAAATATAAGTTGCCACAGTTGCAAATTCATTATTAATACATACCTTCATAAAGTTGTGAGGAGTAATTTAAAACCACAAGAAAGTCAATTTAAATACTTAACAACTAAAATTCCTAAACTCTTAATTAATTCAAGTTGAAGAATTAAGTAACTTTATCAATGCATAAGTATGATGAGCATAGCAACAACGCCAATAAACATATTGTTAAATTCATTTCAATATCAGCACAATGACAACTCTCAGGCTTGTATACAACAAAGTAAATGAAATTGAATTGATGTAGTATTAAACATTAATGCAAAGTCTGTCTCCAAATTTTGTACAATTTCCGAATCAGAATAATAAAAATAAAAAAACGGCAAGGTCGATATAGTAATTTGGTTAGCCTTTACGTATACGCCTTGACGCAGAGGTACATATAACAACAATATTGTAAACGAAGTGTTATTTTTCCATTAAACGGCTTCCAATATATTTTTATTTAATTAAAAGCTTTCCCATCACAGATATTTACCGCTAAGTTGAAGTAGTTGAAAGGTATTTTTGTTTGTTTTTTATTAGCCATCGTACTCACTGCTCAATCTTTTTTTTTTGACTTGACCCCCTTCCGTCCTTCGCCCGAACGGGTTTCGGAAGTTTATTTTTATTGGGAGCGTTAACTATGTATTTTCATGGATATTATGTTAACCTTCGATTGTTTTGACGCGACGAAAGTTTCGTATAACGAAAGCTTTCTGTTTCAAAAGTGAGATATCACAAGCTTAGTCGCAATTTTTATTTTAATAACATTTCTGAGATATCGAGAGAGTCTCTTACATATACATTAAATTCCGTAATATTTATATGAAAATGGTAGAGTATAAGTAGATAATGATTTCTAATAAAAGGGTAAAAGGAAAATGTAAATTTATTCGTAGGCATTCATTTTTAATTCAAATCTCACCTACTTTTCAATAATGCTCATATATAGAATCAGCATATAAAATACAATGATTTTATATACTTGACAAAATAATTGTGAAACTCCAATATCTAACATTTTTTAATGCATTTTTAAAATTATATTGGATTACTTTTAAACAGAATCGTTTTTTAAATGAAACATTTTACGTTATTTTGTTTTGGCAAGATTCGTTTACTACGTACAAGTGGTATTCAAAAATGTATATATGTTCAAACTGTATCTTTCTGTGTAGAAATTAATATAATAGCAGTACTTTTTTTATAACACCTGGCTAATGTTAGTAGTTGAATTAAAGGTTTAGAAGATGTCATAATATAGATTCTCATTTTTCTTTTTTTGTATGTAAAATGAACGCCATATATACATCCCTTGACCTATTCACAGTCGAACACCGATAAAATACCTGTAATATATAGAAATATTGTGTATATATATATATATATATATATATATATATATATATATATATATACATATATGTATATGTATATACATATATATTGAAACGGAAAATTGTGGTTCGCCCTAAATATCTCAATTGAATTAACTTTTAATTACGCATCGAATTTAATTACTAACACAGTATCTTCAAGAAAACCGCCCTGAGAAAACTGTGAAGGAATGAACGATGGGGAAACGTGTGAGAAAGTTTGAGTTAAAATTTTGCTCTTCTCTTCATATGGGGAAATTTTGAAAAGTTTGAAACTTCTTACGTATATAACAGGAAATTATAGGCGTACACCTCTTGAATTAATTTCCACAAATTCTAATATAATGAATATCCTCATACGATAAGGATTGAAGTAAATGAAGGAAAGGAGAATAAATAAAATAATGGTTATTTTAATTTTTTTGGTTATTGATAAGTCACTTGACTAACAGATATTTTACACAAATCGATGACGTTCAATTCTTAGATACTTTTTTCAGACACTACATTGTTACTGGTAGGCCGCGCGTGCGTAGTAGAGAAAGAAAACTCCCGTCTTGATGTTGTTACTATGGTTCCTTTTTTTAAAGTCCAGATTTTAGAAGTCTTCTTTTCTTTTATGAACAGAATAAATCTGTTACCCTTGATGCGAAATCATCCATCCATATTTGTGACATAGTACGAGGTTGGTGGAGCTAGTATTAAATTGTGACAGTGTCACATTTTTATTAGTATTGATTTTGTTCCAAAAAGTTTTAACCAGATCACTGGTTTCGGGTTCCGTTGCCAAATGACAAAAACAAACATCTTATAATTTCGTCATGTCAATGAATTTCGATCTTTTATTTGTTTAACTATCATGGAACTTAAATACACTATTTTTAATTTATGGGGTTTACTTGGTGTAGTTTTACCAATTGGAATTTGATTACTAATTTAATTACTATATTATATAAAATGAAGTATTACGAAGAAAATCGGCAAACTAACCTAAAAAAATTATATGTATATATATATATATATATATATATATACGTATATATATATATATACATATACATATATATACATATACGTATATATATATATATATATATATATATATATATATATATATATATATATATATATATATATATATATGAACGTCATTTTGTATGGAAGTTTGGTTACAATGGAATTATGCGGATCTCTATCATAATCGTTTCTAATCCTTTGACACAACAAAAAAAAAGTCAAAGAGAAAAAAATATGATTCAGCTTTCAATTATCGTAGGTAGAAACGTAACAAGACGAAAGTAATGGAGTTGTCGATTTCTTTTTTATTTATATATTTACATAACCTCTCGCCTCGGTGTTTACGCTGAAATGGACGGATCGATTTTTATGTGGTGATTTTCCTCGACGACTTGAATAAATATAAAACAACGATCCAGTGAATGCACGAAAGTCACAGTAACGAAGCAAATTCTTTTTCGATAGTTTTCTCTCGTTTGGTAAAATGGTGAAATGTTGGTGGAGTATCGTTATCGGAAAAATAATTTTTTTTTATCTATTTGAATGGATACAGAATAATACAACATAATTTACTACTTGGAAATTTCTCTTGATCTATGCGTATAAGCAAATAATAATAGTGGATTTTCGAATGTAAGGAAAATAAATAATTAATTTCCTTCAATTTTTCTTTTATTTATTACCTTTTTTAAATAAATAATTATTTAAAATAAATAATTAATCTCTGTCAATTTTTAAAATAAATAATTCATTTCGTTCAATTTTTCTTTTATTTATTACCTTTTTAGGTTGAATTTAAAGAAAACGAACAAAAAAATTAACGGTCTCACTCTGTCTTAGCTACGGCAGCAGACCTTTTAAATATAGGATGTCTGCTCGGCGAATGTTACAGAAAAAACAACTGCACTGAGTTTACCTTTGAATGTTTAGTTATTTATTTCAGTTTCCTGAAACGGCTGGTATGTATTCATTCATATATTCTGGGCTGAGAAAGATTTTTTAAAATTAAACAACTTTATCAATGAGGAAATCCTCTTAATTTTTCTCTAAACTCTCGGGCAGGAATCGTTTCCTATTTCCTTTCTAACATTTAAATTTAGGTAGATATATAAACTTTCTAGGAACTACAGCAAATATAATTTATAAATGAGATAATTATTAAAAGTCTCTAGTGAAAATTAATGTAGTGCCTTTTATAACGCAGGTTCCGTTTAAAAATGATTTTTCAAAATTTCGTCTTTCATATTACGATAATTAGATTGTACGTATGCATATACGTATTTCAAAAATTTCATTCCCTTTTATGATGAAAATATATAATATGAGAAGTTTCAATCGCTTCTGAGAGTGTTTTTCATAAAATGACATAAAATATTCCTATTGTCGAGTAATCCACTTTAGAATGAGAGAACCTGGAAACGTACATAAAAGTACACCTATATTAACATTTTGGTTTAATATATTCTGCCACATTACGCAAAACCAACACGTGGTGTATTGGTTGTTTATGATAGAAGATGACCCAATAAAGATATATTTAAATGATTCGTGCAAACAATGAGCGAAGTGAAAGGTTTAGAAGTATGGCCCTTCCAATCATCATGTTATGTGGTAGAAGACGATCAAATTAATAATGTAGACAACTAACACTTTTAATAGTACATCATTTTATGTATTTTCAAAACTTTTGCGTGCGGCCTAGAAATAATAAAATGAAATGTTCAAAAAGCGGCAGGCAAGACGCAAAAAAATCTTTAATTCCAAAACGGCACAGCGTGACGAAAATAATGTTAATGCATCGGCTAAAAAATTGAAATTCCGAAGAAAAGGAAAATGTTATTGCATTCTTAGGCTATTTTACTGTGATTTTAATTTTTTCATAGTGCTTTTTTATTCACAAAGTATAGCTGGACACAGAAAACAGCGGTTCATTCGTCGTAAAAATAGGTGCATTTATGGGAGTTTCTGTATTCAAACAGGATTTCAGTTTAAACCAAATCTTTATATCTACAGGGCTTGAAACGTTAAATATATGTTGCTTGAAACTGTGCTTTAAACGTTGTACACTGTGCTTGAAACTTTAAACGTATGTTTCTCGAAATGAAATTTTCAAAATATGAAACAATTTTTTGTGAAAAATAGCTAAGTCAATAAATATGAGCTTTCAATCCTATCTTCGTGACAAATTAAATGAATATTTAAACGATATGTTTTAAACCCACCATTATTTTTTCACACAAGAAAACTACCATTTTTTTAAAGTTCATAATTTTACTTCTAAGAAATAGCAAAATAATTTATTTCATTGACTTTAGGTTAGGAGAACACACCTTTTTCAAAAACCACTTCTTGTTCGGGTTGAGTACCCGGTCAAAACTAATTTTTTAAAATTAATTTTAACTAATTTTTTAAATGCACGTAGTATACACAAAACTGAAAAATATTTATCAAAAAAATGTATCCATAACCTTAAAAAATTCGAAAAGGATATTTTTCACTCCACGAAAACATATAACTACTTAAATTTAAAAAGCGAATAAACCACTGCGAAAACCCGCAAAGTTTATTTCCTCGTTTTGAGCTTCTATTGGAAACTCCAGCCATTTATTTGCCTGCAACCGATAAAGCTACCGTCTACTGAAACGAGATAGAGGCATCTCTAGAAATATTGTAAAGACAATATTAATATAGTAAGCAATAATAAAAACCGATGAACGAAACGTAATAATGTAAACAACAAGTTACGTAATACGAGACGTTGACAAGCCGCGTCGTCTAGGAGGACCCGCCAAGTGCGACAACCTTAATCCGAGTTTAACCTTGTTTATTCATAAGCCGCCGCCCATAAATATGTATGCGGACGATACCAACATTCCCGTCGCGATGCTCGAAGCCAAGTTGAATGTTGAGTGTTCGCGCAGATATGTGTTTAAAAGTTTTAGAGTATTTCTCATGGACGCAGCATATTTTTTTTTCATTGCAATTAGACGCTATTTTTAATGAAATAAAAGTTAAAATGGAATATAGTAATATATTTGAGTTTCTTAATAACTAATGAAAATTTAATGATAATTTTATAGAGCTGTGTTCTGTGGTTATCAACACAGAAGATATTGTTGAATAATTACGATATGGACGGAATTCCTGAAGGTATTCCTTATCCATTTATTTCACATCGTCAGCGTTATTATAAGACAAATAACATTGAAGTCAACATATTTAATGGCCGATGGGTACATTAATATATTGACAAAAGGATATTATTTGACGTAAAGCATGCTATCAAATTAGGAAAACGGTTTATTACGGATGAAATTGGTGAAAATAATCTCGTTTATGGCAAATTTATTGTATTATGTTATTATAAAAGGAAATGTGTCTGTATTGGAGTGTAGTACCGCGAGGGTTAACTCATAATGAATCTAAGCATATAACTCATATATCCAATTTTTAATCGATTTATATGGAGAAGAAGTAATATCTGCGTCAAAAATACGATTTCTTTCCGCGCTGCAGTCAAGAGATGAAGAAAATTTAAAAAACATATATGGTGGTTCGGTGCTTTTTTGTTTATTTAGAAAACTGAAATTTTACACGGTTATACATATTATTAATACTTGCAAATTTATGACATAACACTTTTGTTAAAAAAATGTTAGGTTAATATCTATTTTGAGTATTAAAAATAGTATATAGTATATTCAATGAAATTAGAAGGAAATTACTACATCTAAGTAGGTTCTACTAGTTTACGAATAATAAACAAAAACTCATGACGTGTAACTCCACGCAAGTGACGTAAACGAACTTAGAATGTAACTTTGTATTTTAAAATATTTATTTATTTTGTCTTTGAAACATATACTAGCAATGTATTTATACATTTACATATTAAAAAATAATATTTTTTAAATAAGTATAATATTTTTACATCTGTGAAAAATGTAGTCGTCATAAATATATTTATATTATGAAAAATTAATATATGAAGTACACTAGGAAATAGTTTGTTTACTTAAATGTTTCAAGTACCAAAAATGTTTAAAGGGTCCCTTTAAAAAGTAAAGCGAGTTCCACTCGTATTTCGCAGATTTTTAAAAATTTTATATACTCATCAATTTACCACGAACAAGTGCTTACTTTAAGTAACATAAGCTTCTGGTACCAACAGTTTTAAAAAAATAATACAGACGACCGAGCGGACAAATATCAGACGGATGGATATGCGCTCTCAGTCAATAGTGTTTACCTTTTTAATAGGATTTTAAACAAAAGATTTAAAACTTAAATAAATATAACAATAGTAGTTTTAAAGAACCTATTAGTTCTCCGTGTACTAATAGGTTCTTTTTCAAGTAAAATTTTTATTTTTTGAATTTTTTTTGGAGTAATCTGTAAAAATGAACAGTGGAGAATAAAAATGATATCTAGTGACTGTGACACAAAAAAGGCATTAAAAAGAACAGTTAAGAGATTGTTCATGAGACATCCAGAAGAAATAAATCCCAGACAGACACTTATAGACGGACTTAAAGAGCAAGTGAAAGACAATCCTTGAAAAGGAGCGTTATTGATTGGATAAGGAAAAAACATTTCCTAAAATGAAAGAAATAACGAGGGGCTGCAGAACCATAGAAATAATAAATGTCAGTAAATAGTAAACTTCTCATGTTATTTTCAAAAAATATAAAAATATTCACACGGAAATTTTATCAGTATATATATGGTACTCTTTGAAAGCCGTGTCTTTAAAAAACTCAAAGTTAAATTCGCCATTGCACATTCGTAAAGATGAAAAATATTACCTACATATAGGAATTAAGAACTATTAAATCAGTATTGCTAAATTTAATACTTAATATTTCGCTTTTACGATCCTATGTTTCAATTATTTACTGTGATAAAGTATGATTTGAAGACGAGATAAAACAAAGAACTAGATTATTACAGTTTTATTTAAATAATAAATTCATTTTATTAGAAGCGCCAGTGCCCATTGCGTCTAATATTGGCTGTAACATATTACGCAGCCCCTACATCATCGAGCTTTGAGGCCAACGAAGGTACGACGTCCTTCTTCTATGACTGATTGTCCTGTGTAGATCAATTATTATATAAAAAGCCAAAAGGATGGACAAACACTATTAGTCATGTGGCACAGACTGGAAAGGTTCTCTGAAAAATAGTGAAAATCTATAATGGTTCCGACACATTATTAACGTTGTGGGTGAAGAATATTTAACTTTGACGATATACTTATATATTTGTAGTGTGCTACGATGAACAATATATGTATGTAGTACGCTTCAATGAACGATATATGTACGAGTATGTAGTATGTTTCTCCGAAAAGAAGACAGTTTGTTATTTTTCGCTACTAGTTATGAAGGTATAAATTTATTGAATATATTTGGCGTTAATTTTGTAGAAATTCATTATTCACAATTAAATGAAACTACTGTGATGTAGTATTATTTCTACTATCTTTAATTTCTTTACCACGACCTACGTTTCGTTGTATTACAACATCTTCAGGTGGGATATAAGCAAAGATCTTTGAATATTCTGAAAAAAAGAGTCTGTATTTCTAATTATTTTCATCCTTAATTAAGAAATATTTTTTTTTTTAGTTTGTTATAATTTGGATAACTATTTCAATTATAGTTTATAATTTAAATTATATTTATTTTTATCAATTATGAAATATTATATTTTACTTTTAGAAATACTTCTTTCAACCTTTTGTTTTAGTTTTTGTCCATTGTGGTTGAGTGGAGGTATTTATTTATGATTGCAATAAAATTATGACATAAATTAACAATAAATATTAATCTAAAATTATTTTTTCATTACATACTAAGCATTTTCAGTGAATGACTATATTTTAATTAGCAAAATTGCGTCAAAATCAAAAACCTTCAATGTGTTAATCGTAATTTCTATTCAAATACTTGAACTGAACAACATTATTAATATTACAAATATTCAAATACAAATAACAAACAACAAATTACAAATAACAAGCAAATACAAATATTCACCGTCAATGTTTTCATCGTAATTTCGATTCAAATACTTGGCAAACTATGCAATAGCAGTCTACAGTAAAATGTTACGCAATAAATAACTCATGGATTTGGTATGTTAAACAAAACATGTCCAAATACTTTTCAAAATGAAATGAGTAGCTGGCGGTACGGCGTTCCTTGGGCTGGCATAATTTGTCTTTAGTATTTACATTCAATCTTTTACTTTTGTAAATATTATGGTAATTACGTTTGCAAATATATAAATAATCAACATTGTACTTTATATTTGTAGGGATTTTTTTATTTCACTCTTAGTTTTATCCAATATTGGCTGCATTATATTCCTACAGTAATTTTTACACACTTTTGGAATATGTACGTCCCTCTAAATTCTCTAATGATTTTTACATAAGCGATTCGTTTGTAAAAACTTCAATTTTTTTTATAAAAACTATTTTAAACACTACTTCACAAAAAACTTTTTTAAAACAGTCGAAGAACAAGTAAATGAACATTTTACTTTTTTTATTTTATAATTTTGTAAAACCTGACTTGAAAACTGTTGATCTTATAATATTTAAAATATACGGCATATATTTAAAATTGTGAAGGATAAAATAGTCAATACATTTACGTTGTGAAAAATTAATATTTGTGAATAATTTAATAAAAACACTACGGACCTATGGACTAAATGTTTATATGTACCTAAATAGAGACGAATTAGTGCACCTCTTACTCGTGCTTGGTTCTTGTTTTTATTAATAACTTCAGAAATAAAAGGTGACTAAAATTTTTTTAATTGTTTGAAAATTTTTGTTAAACGGTTATTTTAATCTTTACCATTTTTCACATATAATTCGTGACTTATATACAGTTTCACTTAATATACCATAAACAGAAATTAAAAAATACGTGTAAAAGTTAGAATAAAATAAAAAGAGGAAGATACGGTACGCTTTAACGGTGTACGGCTCATGTAAATCAGATCCAATGTCCCTGTTTGTATTTTATGCAATTCAGTCGTACGCAGATCTCCAGTTCGCATAGACAGGGCGTTCCTGAAATTGCCAATATTTTCAGTCAAATCGATCTTAAAATTCTTTGCGGCTTTTTGACCACATGCATTAACCATTAGCAAAACAAAAACAGCATACATAGAGTTACTTGTCATGCGTAATTACATAACAATATTATAAGTTTAAAAAAATTCATTTCCTTTTATTACCATCATATTTGAATGAAATTAGCATGCGCAAGCGCCGCAGTGTAAGAAGCTATATTACTATCAGTGTGTTCGGTGCAAATGGCTATTTTCCGGTAATATCTTGATTCACTCGCGCTACAGTCACAATGCGTCGTATTGTCTCTTTTGGTAAATTCCACTTGTAGGCAATTCGTGATTGCAGCTGTGAGAGTTTATGCGCGTACAGTTGTATTTACTATATGTCCGTTTTGTATTTACATTAAGTAAGGGTGTACTGTATCTTTTTTTTTGTATTGATCTAATATATAAAAATAGCAGTTAAATTTAAAATAAGTATTATAATTTTTTCTCAAATCTGTTTTATCGTATTGATTACCGTATTTGCTCCAATTTAAACTTTCCAAGTGCCACGATTAAAATTTTAGAAGACTGTAGCAAAAAACTGTAGTTATCTGCTAAAAATATTCATTGAGATTGAGAGTACACTAAGTAATAAAACAAATTATTTGCTCCTATTATCATCCAGATGGTATACAATCGTTACTCGTTAAAGTTTTTATTTCACAATCTCATCTTATAAAAAAAACAAGAATGCGAATAAGAAGAAAAAATTGTCGGTTATCGGAAAATAATTTACGCATTAATGAGAGACGAGAAATTTCAACAAATTGGCAGGCTCGCAGTCGAAGCGTATTATTTAGCTGTTTAGAAGATACGTTAAAATGTCATTTTGTCTCTCCTTTCATATAACTCTCGTAAAATGATATCGGTTTATCCTTATTTAACTCGTGAATATAAATAGAAAAAAATAATTGCTAATTAGAAAAATCGTAATAACAAGTCAATATGGGTTACCCGGGTTAGGTTTTACAGAAGTTCTTTACAGGCGTAAACCTTTTCGAGGTGTATATTATTATATAATTTGTTCCCTTATAGTTAATAAAACATAGTATGAAGGTAACTAAATATATAACTCATTATAAAACGACCTATTATTGCGGCTAAATTGTGTTCACATCACATAAAAATATCAAATTGACATTTGCTTTTGAATTCTGATATAGTGATAGTTATAGAAAAACACTTCAAAAAAGTGAGTTTTTCTGGTTTGGATTTCATAGAAATTTCGGAACATATTTTGTTCTATCGATTGAAGTTGAAATTAGTGAAATTTAAAAAAAATTATTAATTTCAATGTCGTTTCAATTTGTTGCTTTTTATATTTATTACCCTTAGATTCATTTTATTGAAATAGTTTCTTTTTCATTACACCTCATTTCATCTCACCACAATTACGGGAAGGTTCAAAAGACCACAGAATAAAGGGGAAGGGAGGGGAATACAGTATTTCTTGTCATCCCGCTTATTAGGAACTTAATAGAGGTACAGAAGTAAAATCTAAAGTCCCTAATATCAGCCCCTCGTCCCTTAAAGAAGTAAATCTGGAAGTGGACTGCAAACATGGAGCTAATCAAAAAACGCGATGTTATTAAATTCCTCAATCAGCAATGAAAATCTCCTCGAACCATCATAAGTGGCGTGGTCAATTTAAACAAGACTGAGATTCGATTGAAGACACCTAAAGATGGCCGATTGAGGTCTGCAAGTCGGATATTACCGAAAACGTTAAAAAATTAGTGTTGAAAGATATTCTAATAAAAGAAATAATTTTATTCATTAGTGGTTGTTTAAGACACAATAATTTTGAGAATTAAAACGACCATATTGGCATGATTAGAGTCAGTGCAATATAGGTCCCGAGAATGCTTACGCCGCCGCAAAAGTGTCGCTTATTCGAAAAGGAGTCTAGGTTTCTAAGGAGTTTTTAAAACTGTGTGCTGACAAACCTACGCCGATTTTTAAGAGAATTGTAAATGAAGATGAAATTCGGGTTTATTATTTTGAGCTTGAGTCCAAACAAGGGTTATTGTAAGAGGCCAAAAAGGGTTCTCCACCCTCAAATAGTTTAAGGCTGGTAATCGGCAGGAAAATTGGTGGTAATAGTTTGAGGGAATTGTGAAGGTATTTTAATAATCAGCTATAAAGAAAAGTACTATAAATTATTATAACTGGAAAATTATACAATTCCAGATTGAGTAAACTGATGAAAGCCATCAAGGAAAAGAGACGAGGAAAACTAGCAAAGGGTATGTTGGTTTTGCAAAACAATGCGTCTGATCACAAAAGCAAAATTGCGATAGATGCTGTTCACAAACTCGGCTTTGAATCACCGATTAACCCATTCTATTCTACCCCGATGCTCCGACCGATGCCCCGACCCAGCTCCCAACAGAAATTTACTTGTTCCCAAACCTGTAAAAAGATCTTCGACGAAGAAAATTTAAGAACGACAGTGAAGTACACGAGACAATTTCAGCTCATTTTCAGGGCAAAGAAAATAAATATATATGATGGTTTATAAAATTTCATTCAAGATATAAGAAATATATTTTGGCTTATAGGATATTAATGGAAAAGAAAAATAGTTTCACAATAACATATGATGTAGTATTATTTCTACTTTCTTTGAGTTCTTTACTTCTGCAAATGTCAAAAGGAATACACTAAAATCATTAAGTAAACTTTGTATATAGAGACCAAAGCTACGAATAACATCTGGTGTAATGCAAAGTTTAACACGATAATTATCATTTTGAATACGATTTAGAACTGAATTGATATCGTAGTGTGGAAATTTAATATTTACTCAAAATTTTCCACAAACTCGTTGGACCGACCATTCGCTCAAATTTTCCGCTTCAAATAGATCTAGATTTACGCTGGCTGAATGTAACTTAATAGAACATTTACCCGGCGGCACTTGACGATACTAGTTTGTGAAACTGATTGAGATAGCGAGTTTAGAAATGAACGGTTTCATCGTCCATAATGAGAAATAGACGGTAACTCAATCCTTTCATTTCAAATTTAGGCCGCTGTTAAGTAATCGTGTCTGGAAATAATTAGGTTCAAATTGGTTTGGCGGTTCTGAAAATAAATTCGATAGTCAAAAGATTACGATAGAGACGTTGTAAATCCTTTTAAGTCATATGCAACGAGCAGATATCCAGTTTTACATATGCGTAAGAATATAAAATAGATTTTAGAAATTTCGAAAGTTATGATTTTATTTAGGTTCTAAAAATATCTGACAATGCCCAATTGACAAACTTTTAACAAACGCTTATTACAACAGCAGGTTTCCGATCGGAACCTTTGAGTACCGACGTCTAAAATGTTCAAAATTTGTTAAATACTTAGGCGCATAATTTAATTTGAAATTGGTAGTACAATAAAATAACACAGATGATCCTTTTTTAAGTAAAATTGAAAAAAGGTCTTCTTCCCTGTTTAAAAATTTATTTCTATTTAAGTCAACTGAAGGCAATAATATTTTTTATTATTTCATTGACAAGAAAAATATAAATCTAGACGTGTCTGTTGCAGAACTTTGATGTCACACCTCATTTTCCTTGTAAACTTCTAATTAAACCATAGTTTTGATTTGGTGACTATCCATTTTAATACATTTTTCATGCTATGATAATATAGTAAACGTATTTTTCAAATTCAATCACCATTAAGAGGGATTCGAAAGTGATAATAAATTCACGATAGTTTAAATGAATTTCGAGAATTATCTACACGTCGCGGCCGATTGTTTAATGTGCTTTTATAAAAGTCCACGGTTTTCAACCGATCTGATGAATGTGCAGGCTGATTATGACACACCTAAACCGATTGTAATAAATCTTAGGCAGATTATGGAACACCTAAGCCGATTTACAAAACGTTTAAGCCTATTTTAATGCTTTGTCATTTGACAAAACGCCTAAGCCGATTGTAGAACGTAATTCTTATTAGGACAACCTATGACTGAATGAAAGGCATTAATAATTAATATGAACACTTGTAAGCAGAACGCCGTTAAGCTTGTTGTGTAGCAAGTTCATAGTCGATTACTTTCCGCGCTATCACAAGTTGGGATTGTGTAAAATCCAAAAAAAAAGAAAAAAATTAATTATATTAAGTCATCTTACTTGTAGCGTCAATTTTTACTTTTGAATTCATTAGAAACATTCGTCTATGTTTTAATTTATTGTGGTATATTTAGTAAAAAGAGTTGGTCAATTTGGAATTCATAAGTTACTATAATAAATTTTACGTAAACCTAATCGTATAACCTTAACAACTTCCAGAGAAACATAAATCTCAGCAGAAATTACTTTTACCGTTTTTAAATTTATAAAAGCGGATTTCAAAATCTTTTCAATTTTCCCACAGTAATACCTCCTATATAATTTCACGTGACTAACAAATTCTCCTGGTACATTTGTTTCTTCATCAACTTTTCCACTTACTAAATTAACATGATTTCATACGCGGCTGTTGACTTTCTAAATTTGGAGTTACTTAACTAAATAATAACGGGAACAGAAATAAAACTACGGGTCGCGTTACTGTCTGGAACGAAAATAATTCTTAATTAGAATGAAATTTGAGATTTTGTTAATTGTAAAAGGAGATACCTTGTACACTTAAAAATGTAACATTGACGTTAAACGTCATATTGTACAAAACGTATTCAATTAACTTAATTTTTAAAGTACTTTGTATAAACATAATTATTCAAAAAGAAGAAAAAATCGTTTTTATATTATTTGTTATAATTTATGAACTATTTTGATTCAAGTTCAAGTTTATTGTTTTATTTTATTTTAGTTGAAGTTTTTTTTCTCTGAACTGTTTTGTACTGTCCTCGAAATGCTACTTTATTCAATAACACTATACATGTTTAGATAGTGGTTCATGGAAAAAAAAATTAATTAACAAAAAATTATTATTTTTTTTATACTCTTTATTTGAATACGTAATTTTATTTCTTTGGAACTTTCCTAGATGCAAAGGGATGTGATTGTTAGGTCCATGGTTTGCATTTAGATTTTTTTCCACCTAGACACTTATTGCTTCAGTGAGAAACGTTGTGTTTTGATTATATTAAAAATATATTGAAAAAATAATTGAAAGTTACTGTTGAGAAAGGCCATGTAATTGCCTTAACTAGATATATCCCCTTACCCAGACAACTGAAGTTTCCGACATTAAAACTAAAAAGGCAAATTCAACTAAAAGAATTTGTGAGTTAATGAAAATATGAAAAAGTATTATATTTCTTTTATTAATTAAGATCGCCATGATATCGCTTCAGAATTCAGTATAAAAAAATAAATATAAATTACATCAAAGCGTGTATAACTTTAAATAATGTGGTTTTAATAACAGACCCCACTGTTACTAATCCGATTCACACTTGATCGGTTAATGTGTTTTTTTCTGTTTCTGCGATACCATATATTGTGTCTGTTCATCGGTTTCTTCAGCCGTTATGTTTATTTTTGCGGAGGCGGTTTATGGTAAAGAACTTATTTTCGGTATATTTATAGCTAGTGACACATCAAACAAAAATTTAATTGCCTATTTGAGGAGTTATTTTCCGTTAAATAAACGTTAAACTAATTTTTTAAGCATAAATTTTTTTAACTTTAAACCGTGATTTATAAAAGTAGAAAAACCTTGTATTTTGCTTTTAACAAAATTTATATTGTCAAGTTTCTTCCATGCATTTTATATGTTTTTGTTATAAACAATAAATAGATTAAATAATGACTCTCGTTTCAAGACCTTTGAACACTAATTATTAATCTAAATAAATTTTGATACAGTTGTAATTTGTACTTGTACTTGTAGATAACTCTAAGACGTTGTATCAAAAGCAAGATAACGAGACCGCTTTCTAACCCGAGCAACACACTGCTGATGAAGTCTCAACACCTCTTGCTTTTAAACCTGCAATATCTTCTCATACGTCCTTCAATTACATGTTAATAAACATGCATGATATAACCTTTAGGGAAATCTAACTTCTTGCACTATCTCTCACGACCTCACCATTTGGCCCCTGTTACATATAAAATTCGAAATTAAGTTCAAATTGTTCGAAATTGGGTTTATATAGTATCTGCTAATATTTGTGGGTTTGTGGGGTAATGACGATTATGGTTTTGCTTAATTAATTATTATAATCAATTTAAACACTTTATTTGAACACCACTTTTTTATTGTGCCAATTATAATATAAAACTCATACCTAACATCAAACGGGAGAACTTCTGCTGCCCTATTGTTAATTGTTTATACAACAAAAGCAATAATCAATAAATAATAATAAAAATAATTAATAATAAATAAATTAAGTATTTCATAGAAATATTACGTAACCTTAAATGTTCGGAAGTGCCTAAGTGTACATAGAACTGGCGTTGATATTTATAAAATGACGCTATATGGAATTAAAATGAGGTAGATAGCTAAATATAATATGAGGTGGATTAAGATGAGGTAGATAGCTAAATAGTAAGGGGTTAGATAGATCAATTGATACCACTTAGATCGTGATCTACTTTGATCTTACGAAATTTTAAGTGAAAATAACTACTTTACTTCCATAATGTTCTAAGATATACAACGGTGGTACGTTTAAAAAAATTCTCCCCCACGTTATATTTCTTTTTATTATTTTGTTTAATTTTCATCACTGGTCAAAACAAAGTACACTTTCTCTCAAATAAGATATGTAAGTAATACCATATAATATCCTCTTGCTGTCAATTGACGAATTTAGGTTATGTCTCATGATAGCAACAACGAAAAAAAGTAAACATTAAGTGAAAAAATACCGCTAGGCTATGACAAATAATATTAATGGACAATTTTATGTTGAACATTTCAAAAAACCCGTTACTTTGACATTTTCGTAACGAAGTTGACGGAATAATTCTAGACGTATTTATAAAGCTTTTGTATTATTATTAACTTTTACCTCTTTCAGAAGGACACGTCTTTGGAAATGGATTTCATAACTGCATCATTCGTTAAATTTTGTTTATATCGCAACGCGTGTTTTGTTGCTAAATGTAATAATCCCATGTACAGTGGAATATGATACAGTGCCTTTTATAATTTTACCTTAAACATAAAATTCACTTCATTTTTATTTCAGAAAGTTTTCCAGTGAGCTCCTTGATGCGTTTATGATTTTTGATTATTCATGCACTACAATAAATGCCGTCGCCTAATTTTCTTTAAACCTTCTTAAGGTTTTCAATTCCTCCCTACGTATTGTTAGTGTATTTTGAAAATATCTGATGGTCATAAAAATAAGATCATCTCTAATAGTTTTTACAATTTTCGTTACGAACTCGTTGAGACCAGCAATTTTTCCAGCGGCTAGTTTATATTATTAAATGTATCTCAAAAATGTTGAGAAATTCCAACCTTTGAAAATATATCTAACATTTACTTGATCTTTTTTATTATGACCATCAGATATTTTCAAAATGTATTCCACAAACAAAAAAGTTTCCTCCGAAAAAGGCGGAAATAAAAATGAGAACATCACTTAAAATAAATGAAAGGAATAAATTTGTCTAATATATTTTCAAATTGCAATTATTATTTTCATTTGTAATTTTTGTTCATTTGTAATTATTATTAGTGAGTTCCACCTTATGTGACCGAACATGAAGTGACCCTACCCATAATTTTATCTCGAGTGCTTTCTGTCCTCTCGAAGTATTGACTGTACAATCCGCGGAATGTGGTGTTTATTTAACCCTTCGAGAAAGAATGGTTAAATAAACATCAAATAGCGCAAAACAGTACAGCAATTTTCAAGCAGGAAATGGATGTAATATTACTGCTATATTAGGATTCCGTTTCCAATTCATTTATAGGGAACTTTATTAAATTTTTTAACGTTAGACGGTATATAAAATTTGAAAAAAAATTCCTTAAAATCTAATTGAAAATTAATGATAATATCACCCACATGTTACGCCCATCAATCTCTAATATTACAAAAATTTGGCCTATTAAGCTTTTGGGTTAAGTTTAACCCAAAAGCTTTATCAATGATATTAAATGAACAACTTAGCTTTTTTACCAAAACACAATGTATTTCTAAGTTTCTGAGGGAACACTCAACTTATTTAATATGACACTGACTGGAAATGGGAAAATTACAATTAATAATTATTCCACCTTATGTATAGAATATTTCCCATAAACAACTTCGCAATAGATTGGAATTTTCGACAAGAGTATCAAGAGTATATATATATATATATATATATATATATATATATATATATATATATAATAACTATATCTGTAGGGTATATTAAAATTATTGGTATTGTTTAAATCAAAGGTCACTGAAAATGTACATTACTTTTTATTAATTTTCTTTATTAGCTAATATAACGCAGTAAAATTTTATCTCCTATTAATTTTTTTATAATTCTTTTGTAAATAATTTCATATATATTTGAATTGAGTTCGGTAAGTATGTTTGATTTAGTAGCAAGTATAATGGTAAAGAAAAAAAGGTCGATAAATTTATTTTAAAGTGGTTTGAGAATATTTTGCAGGCCACGTGGTAAGGTCAAATCGTAATACATTAAGCGAAACGTAGTAAGATCAGCTCGAAATGCAATAAGTTGGCAAATAATAACCACCATTTTGTGTTTATAAATGTATTAAATTGTGGACATTACTGTCTTTAGTATTTGAGTATCTACTTGTACTTGTCTTTAGTATTTGACTTCTAGTATCTTTCGGAAATAGATATAATATATTTTGTTTTAATTTATCTTAAAAAAACTCATCAGTGAGGAATTATGTGAATATAGGTTGTGGGCCAAAGTAAATGCAATGTAAAAAAACGGCCAAACTATCAGCACTAATAACATTTAAATACGTAAGCTTTAGACGGGATATGAAATAATTAAAATGTGTACGAAAAATATTCAAGATGGAAAGCAAAATGATTTATTTCGCCGATTTGAATTTCCATTATTTGAAAGAAAGTAATTTTTGCTAACAATACACGTTGCCAAACTAAAGATCGAATTTAGTTCAGAACCATTATATTCTAACTCATTATTAAACATCTCATAAAACACATTATATATAATGATGATATCATTAAGTAGTTTTGAAAATTAGTTTTTGTGTAAAATCATAAGTATTTCATTATAACTTTACATAAATGTTGTGAATTTAAATAAATATTGGTTTACATTAAGGGATAATAAAAAGAAGTAAATCTGTAAGTGTGGACAGTACTAAGTTTTTGTACATATTTACCTACAAATATTGAGAGTACATAACAGAGAGGCACACAATAAGAGTACATAATGTTTCTATTGAATATTAACAAAGATTTATGTTATTTTTACTATGAACGTATATCGCCTAGCTTATCTTCCTCGGGCGTAAATATATTTTTAATTTTTCAAAAATACATTAGTTTTGTTACTCATAACTTTTTTTATTTTATATTTAGTTCTCTTTCTATGTGTTGTTTAAATAAAGGACAAGAGAATCATCAGAGCCGAATTATGGTTTCCTTTATAATGAAGTTTTTGGAATAAATCTAGCAATAAAAAAGATCTAAAAATGGTAACTCTAATGGTGCAATAAAATGTTGTATATTAGAAAGACCGCCACACACATTTCCGACGTGTTTACACCAAAGTATATAAAAGAAGAGGTTAAGAAACTTTATAGAGAAAAAGAAAGAAAGCGGATGAATCAAAATTACTTAAATAATAATACTCCTCTTTTAAAGGCTGTAGAATGCAACCTCCTAGAAATAGACAATAGTAAATTTTAAAGACCCTTTTGTTTTTATCATAGACGTATGTTTTTTACCATAGACGATTTTTACCATACTCACCATACAGAGTGCTCATTGAATTATCGTTCGTCGCTGATAACTATTAAGAAAAAAATGTTTTGATTGCTTATTTAGATTAGAAACATATCAAATACACAATGAAGAAATTTTGTGCACATAAATGTGCCAATGTTGTGTATTTATGTGCCCAGTGAAGCATTAGTGCATTTATGTAAAAGTAAATTTATCATTATTTATTTTTTTAAAGAAAAATATAAACTATTATAGAGGTCGTTCGCAATTAATTTAGCGAAAAAACCTGGGATTCTTTTAATTTTTTAATTTTTTTTTTGGTTTTTATTTTATGCTTAATTGTTGAAAATGTGAATTATTATTTGAATAGAAAATATTTGCATACGGAAGAAAAGAATTAAGCTAAAAACTTTATACGAAATGATTCATTGCAAAAATTGTAACATTTCAATGAGTCTGTTTATTATAAAACAAGCTTCTCATGCAATTTTTTTATTAAACATTTACGGAAATAAAAAATAAACTTTCAAATAAGAAATATTGTAACTTTCACCATTTTTCATCCCTACGTACCGTAATAAATCTTGAGAAATTATTGTTTCTTTCCACGACAGGGCTCGATAGCCATTGGGCAAATAAAGTGACATTATTTTCCTATTCCAATCGATAGAGTTTTACCTCTGGGTATCCTTCGTTTTCCATTTTTCCACTCAGCAAATATACCATTCCAATAATTGTCGGCCATATTTCATAGCAGAAAAAGATGATCGACGACAAATGTGGGCTTTTGATGATTTTTGTAATAAATTTTCTTTCAAAGTGGTGAAAGCACCAATTTTCAGGGTAAGTGAGAGCATTTACGCAATTACCAGAAGATCTACGTTTGTAAGTCCTGTTCTGTAGTTTTTGGGTACGATACCAGGAAGTTTAAAATAAACAAGTAAAGGGAGAGAAATGATAAATAATTTGATTCACAATTAAATGAAACTACGTGATGTAGTATTATTTCTACTTTCTTTAATTTCTTTACCACGACCTAGGTTTCGTTGTATTACAACATCTTCAGGTGGGATATTAGCAAAGATCTTTGCTAATATCCTACCTAAAGATGTTGTAATTTGATATTATTGATATTAAACCCTATTTGATATTAAACCCTTTATTAGCACCTAAGTGTATTAATGTTTGTTTGCAAATTGAGTTTAAACACTGTATTGGCATTATTTAGAGTTTTTTTTAAATGGTAATATGCTTCATTTCTTGAATATGCTTCATTAAATATTAAATAAATGTCAAATTATTTAGGCCAAATATATTTGTTATAAAATTATTAACAAATATATTTGGGCTTTTTGTAATTTTTGAGTGTTCTGAAACTTATTTGAAATTTTCCCAAAATTTTAGACTATATTGTTTTACTATTTATGTAAAATTAAAGATGACAAATACCAACATAACAAGGTTTATATGAATATCAAAATTCCTCTAAACTGTGAATAATATCCGATTTACGCAAATTAGCAACGTAACTAAAAGGGAGTATATGAAAAACCCCAATTAAGTTTCGAGTAACTAAAAGTTTTAAATTTGAAACAGTAGTCAAAAGAAAAAAAAATAACATTAAAGTATTAAATTTCTTCTAAACATCAATTGGTAATTCAAAGCGTTGCAGCTTCGATTCTCTGTCTGCCCCAGTGTTACAGCCGGTTTTCTCAGAAATCGTCTATGACAGATGAGCAACAGAGGTATGTGCGAATTTTAAAGTATATTAACTCGCACATATCCTAATAGCTAAGAGTACGCTTGAAAAATATTTATGTATTAATTACAGAGGAGCAAATTATATCTTCGAATTATTTTTTAAATCCTATGTATGATACATAGAATCGTACATAGGATAGGTAGGATATATTTATAAAGGACTAAAGCTGTGAGGTTCTAAAATACTTATTTTTTTAATTATAGGTAGCGCATCTTCACTGATACATTGATAAGTACGAATAGTTTTGTCGTCTATTTAAAACAATGAACCTAAAATTATGTACAAAAGGAGGGTTTTTAGAAACCTACGGAAAGATTATAGATAAACCATAACGATTATTCCAGACATCATAATTTTTGCGATATTCTAAAGAGATGTCTCCCCTGTTTAATTATATTGGGTATTATTAAATATTTTAAAATTACTTTAAATAAAGTAATTTTGCATCAACCCAGGTAAGAAACTCTCGATACGAAAGCCAGACTCGCACTTAGCCGGTTTTTCTTTAAAATAACGTACAGTTTATTCCAAGTCACTTGTTAATACTCGCATTGTATTATACACGCAGCACTAAAAATATTATGGGAAAGTGTCAAATCAGCAATCCAATGATAGTAGAGTCTGTGACATGCGTTGTTCGAAAATAAAAGATTACGTTAACTGAGGTATCTACGTAATACTTTCATTAATTTTTAGCACAAATACTTTCACTTCAAAAACATAAATTTTATAAGAGATGAGTTGATATACAAATAGTTTGTTGGTGTGTGCAGTGGTTTAATGAGGTATAATCTCTTTATATACTACTAATATATTCATTGTTGCGGTTCTCTAATATTAATGTTCGCTTTTTTAAGAGGTGCTGTAAAGGACAATAAATTTGAACTCTTTAGGAAACTTTAGAGGAATTTCTCTTCTATATTGATGTATTAAAATATAAATTATAATAAAATAAATACAAATAAGCAAGGTAACTTGTACTGAATTCAGAATCGATATTGTGAAAATGCCCCGAATTGGTAACTAAAATTTAATTACTTAGAAAACATTGGATAAGAATTGTTTTTTTTTATATACGTAGATTATATTTGACAGCCTTCCGAAGATATTTTCCTCATCGTACAGCTGACTAAACGAAAGCGTGGACGATTGATATTATATCCTACCAAATCGACACATAACGTCAATAATAATCCTCCAGCATTAGCAGTTGCATAATTTTATCTTTATATTGTCAACTTTGTAACTTGATGTAGTGGGTTCGTTTTAAAGTTCTAAATATTTTATAACAGCTTAAGTTGCAATTATTGTTTATAATAATTAATTGTATGATATGTACCTTTATTATTTATATTTATCGATAATTAGTTACATACAATCATTCTCGTATGAAGTTTGTTTTCAATATCTATATTACGATATAATGCAGTGCTCCGATATATAGTATTTCGAGACAGAAATGGATCCAAGAAATCCATCTGAGCAGCATATTTGTCATTATAGAAATCAACTCACGAAATTTAGTTTTTAAAAATGTAATGTATTTTTGAACATACTTTTTTTATTTTCAGTAAGCATTATTGTAAACTAAACACTTAGAATATGTTAATATTGAAAAAAACATTCCCGATAAACTTTTTGATTAGAATATTCTAGTATTTTGGGGGATATTTTTCAATCAGTGAGAAATATGCAGGATGTGCTAGACAATAACGAGCAGTTCTGTGCTTAAGAGCATATGTCTAAGCAGCGCGTGTGTGGAAATAGTTGTGTAGTTTGATATTTCGAAATGGGTTTCCCGTGTTATTTTTTGTTGAATAATGTAATGCATATTATTATCTGTGACTCATTGTTACTTTGGAGATACTAACAATTAAAAAAAAATTTTTAATTATATTTAATGAACGAGTAATTTTTTTTTTCAAAAACCGCATATGGCCACAAATTTGTAATATTGGTTCAATTATTAATCAGACTAATTTTAAGTTTTGTTTAGTTTTTCTTTCACCCAATAATTTCTGAATTCTCCGTTTAAATCTTTGCTCAATTGTCTAATAATTTAATTATAACTGTACGGTTTATATTGAATATATTTGGCGTTAATTTTGTAGAAATTCATTATTCACAATTAAATGAAACTACGTGATGTAGTATTATTTCTACTATCTTAAATTTCTTTACCACGACCTAGGTTTCGTTGTATTACAACATCTTCAGGTGGGATATTAGCAAAGATTAACTCTTAGGAACAACCAACAGCATTTATAAGTTTCAAACACAATAGCGGAAGACTACTTTGTGCGGATTTTTCCATTGTTTATGTTAGTGAGTTTATTGCAGGGGCGCAGGCTAGGTTTTATTATATTACAGAGAGTTATACAATATACCAGTATTCTAGTTGGGGTAATAAATTCAATTGTTGTTATTATGTGAAGTTATACAATGCAAACTTTAGGGTGTATGTAATAAAATTAAATGGAAGTTATTTTCGGTAATATATTTGTGCAAAGGCAAGGGTATTTGAAAGTAAGGCCAAGGTAATATACTAATTCTACATATCTTATTATCGGTAATATATTTATACAAAAGCAAGGGTATTTGAAAGTAAGGACAAGGTAATACACCAATTCTACATATCTCCGGTTTTGTGTATTCATATATTTATTTATTTATTTCTTTTAATTTTTTTGGTTTTTATTATATATACTTATATTTATATGTGTATTAATGCTGAAACAATTTCCAGGGTACTGTAGTATCAATGTTTTATATTTATATTATATTTAGTTGTTCATTTAATATATTGACCTTGATATCTTTTTTATGTCTGTTTATTTCTAATGTTTCTAGGATATTAAGTTTATTGCCTTTTGTATTTATTTGTAATATGTAGGGGGCATTATCAGTATGGGGGTGATGGTTATTTTCAATGAGATGTTTAGCAAAGTGAGATGTGTCTGGTTTATTATTACGCCAGCTGGCGATGTGTTCTTTATATCTTGTATTAAAATCTCTTCCTGTTTGACCTATGTATACACTATTACAATCGTTACATTTAAGTATATAGATACCACTCTTTTTATGTTTATCTATTTTTTCTTTATTGTTAATAAGGGTTTTACCCAAGTTATTTAAGGTACTAAACGTACATGTTATATTATTTATATTTTTATTTTTACTTAAGAGTTTTCCTAATTTGAGTGATACATTACCTATGTATGGGATAGATTTATAGTAAATATTATTCTTATTTGGTGCGACCGGGTATATTTCTTGTATTAGAATTTTTCTTAATTTATTATGGTACAGTTTTATGACAATTGATGGGTCATAATTATTATTTGTTGCGATTTGTTTTATAGTTTTGCGCCTAAACATACCATTTGGATTTGCGCCTAAACATACCATTAAAAACTCTGTTGATCTCTGTAATAAAATTAAAAATATACATCTAACACCCAATTGTAAATTAGTATCACTCGACGTAGTAAACTTATTTTCTAATATACCACCAAAAGATTGCCTAAATATCATTTCAGATATCCTAGAAAGGAAAAAATTAAATCCCATTGAAGCATCGGAAATTAGAGATCTCTTTAAACTATGCACAGACCAAAATTATTTTCTATTCGATAAACATTTTTTTCAACAAGTTAATGGCCTTGCAATGGGCTCCCCCCTCAGTCCCCTTTTAGCCGAGTTATTTATGAACCATCTAGAAACCAGCCTCTTAAACAGTAAATTAGCGACCAATATATTATACTATTATAGATACGTTGACGACATCCTTATCTGCTGGAAAGGTACACAGCGACAGTTAGACCAGTTTGTTAACTTTGCTAACTCCCTACACAATAATATCAAATTCACTTTAGAAGTAGAGTCCGATAATAAACTTAATTTTTTAGAT
Source organism: Druceiella hillmani (assembly GCA_039881145.1). Lineage (NCBI taxonomy): Eukaryota > Metazoa > Arthropoda > Insecta > Lepidoptera > Hepialidae > Druceiella > Druceiella hillmani. The sequence goes on from JAYKKI010000138.1 coordinate 2,215,966, forward strand.
ATAACAATAGAACGCAAAAATAATAAACATAAATTTAGTATATTTAGAAAAGACACATTTACAGACTCCATAATCAATGGTCAATCTCAACACCCTTGGTCCCATAAGTTAGCAGCCTTTCATTCCATGATTCACAGAGCTTTAACCATCCCTCTTGAAAAACCTAACCTACGTAAAGAAATAAAAACTATAAAACAAATCGCAACAAATAATAATTATGACCCATCAATTGTCACAAAACTGTACCATAATAAATTAAGAAAAATTCTAATACAAGAAATATACCCGGTCGCACCAAATAAGAATAATATTTACTATAAATCTATCCCATACATAGGTAATGTATCACTCAAATTAGGAAAACTCTTAACTAATAATAAAAATATAAATAATATAACATGTACGTATAGTACCTTAAATAACTTGGGTAAAACCCTTATTAATAATAAAGAAAAAATAGATAAACATAAAAAGAGTGGTATCTATAAACTTAAATGTAACGATTGTAATAGTGTATACATAGGTCAAACAGGAAGAGATTTTAATACAAGATATAAAGAACACATCGCCAGCTGGCGTAATAATAAACCAGACACATCTCACTTTGCTAAACATCTCATTGAAAATAACCATCACCCCCATACTGATAATGCCCCCTACATATTACAAATAAATACAAAAGGCAATAAACTTAATATCCTAGAAACATTAGAAATAAACAGACATAAAAAAGATATCAAGGTCAATATATTAAATGAACAACTAAATATAATATCATCACCCATTCTTAATATCTTCTAGATATAATATAAATATAAAACATTGATACTACAGTACCCTGGAAATTGTTTCAACATTAATACACATATAAATATAAGTATATATATTAAAAACCAAAAAAATTAAAAGAAATAAATAAATAAATATATGAATACACAAAACCGGAGATATGTAGAATTAGTGTATTACCTTGTCCTTACTTTCAAATACCCTTGCTTTTGTATAAATATATTACCGATAATAAGATATGTAGAATTAGTATATTACCTTGGCCTTACTTTCAAATACCCTTGCCTTTGCACAAATATATTACCGACAATAACTTCCATTTAATTTTATTACATACACCCTAAAGTTTGCATTGTATAACTTCACATAATAACAACAATTGAATTTATTACCCCAACTAGAATACTGGTATATTGTATAACTCTCTGTAATATAATAAAACCTAGCCTGCGCCCCTGCAATAAACTCACTAACATAAACAATGGAAAAATCCGCACAAAGTAGTCTTCCGCTATTGTGTTTGAAACATATAAATGCTGTTGGTTGTTCCTAAGAGTTAATCTTTGCTAATATCCCACCTGAAGATGTTGTAATACAACGAAACCTAGGTCGTGGTAAAGAAATTAAAGATAGTAGAAATAATACTACATCACGTAGTTTCATTTAATTGTGTTCGGTTTATGCTAAATGAAAAATAAATTTATCGACATCTGTTGTCATTATGCGTATTCAATGAAAATATACATTTACATCATTGTTCAAACGCGTAGGTTTTGAAATGTAAATTTTTCTAAAGAAATTTTAAGAAGGAAATGTTCCTTAATGTTATTTTGGTAAACGAATAAACAATTACAAATGTACATAAAAAAGTACGCACCAGACTTTCAAAAAAATTGGATTCGTGAAATTCTCGTCGCTTCAATTAAATATATATTTGTCTAACTCCGAAGTTTTGAAAGTGTATCTCCAATTTGTTTACGTAGTTGATAGCTTTTTTAAATGAAAATATTTCTGGAACACTGGGTCCATAATACTTTGCATATTTGTTTGTGACTTTGGTAATAACTGATTCTAAAAAAATGGTGGTCCATTTTTTTAACTTACATATTTGTTTAGGTTTCGATGTCAATCAACGTTTAATCAGCCCTATTTAACTTTTAATCAAAAGATTATCATTTCGACCTGCTAATATCTAGAATTTGTTAGCTAATAATATTTGGATGGATACAATATACAACTTCATTTTTCTTGTTATTATTGTAAATAAAGTAAATGTCAGCCTTTTACAAAAAAAAACCAACTGTAACATTAAATTTATATAAATCTATAAAGCAATAGCAATTTATTTGATCTCTCTAATTTCTGGAGTAGTTCTCGGATATCAAAAATTATTTTTGTGTTATAAAGCCCATACATGCTAAAAGATTATAGGCTACATATTATTACATTTCAGTGTATAAAAGCAGAATAGAGACAAAATGCAATAAAAGTTGGGAAACACTGCTTAACGGTTGCCACATAGAGGGACAAATTTATTTATTGACGGATCATCCTGAATATTACTGCCTATGTAACTCCGAGGACAGTATGAAAATAGAACTAAGATTTCATTAAACAATTTTAAACAAGGCATTATATTAGTAATGTCTTACGATTCGAAGAGTGGAGGCCCATTTAATTTTATTGGTATTTGCAAAACTATTACTTATAATAAATATCATACAATATATATCATCACGCACAATTAGTACAGTAAAACTTGGTTATTTTTTAAATTCCTCCATTTTTCTGATGGCATTCCATATACTTCCTGACATATTTTACTGCTCCATAAATAAAAAATTCCAACAATACATTGCCAGATTTAAAATTTTGCTCCACAAGAAAGCACTCGATGACAAATATTAATTTCATGATATTTTTTAATAATAAACTCTTCTCCAAAGTCTGCAAAAACTTCGAAAGATGCAAAAGATAATCGATACTTGAAAGCTCAGTATTAAGTTAAGTAAATTTCGAGGAAACAAAGTAGCAGGAAAGTAAAATTCGTTGTCTATTATTGGAATCGTGTTACGATCCATTGGATATGACTAACTTTGTACCTATTTAATTATCGCGCTTGTAGATTTTCATATCTCGGGATCCTCATTTAATTTTTTCTTAATAAAAAAGACTTTCAAGCTTTTTGTGGAAAGTTGTAATGATTTTAAGAGACAATAAAAAAGGGCAAAGGGCCGTTAAACACACGAGGAAGAAAACTTCATTATATAATTATTATTCGGAATTGAAAAAGTGGATTATTACAGCTTTTGTATAATAAAAACAAGAAACATTTATTGGCGGAAAATTTTGGTTTACCTAGTAATGTTTTATCCACGAGTTCGGAAGTTTTGTGGAAAATTTTTCGACCAGAATATTTAATTTAAGGTGTAAATTTGCAGAAGAAGTAACTCAATTAATGGCATTATCGCTAAGCCTTCAAGTATGAATTTTATGAACTCAAATCAACCTCAAATGTAGACTTTTCTGTTCACGAGTTCCGTTCGGGTTACGATGCAAAAACCACCACAAATTGTAAATATCACGTGATGAGTGAGTTAACGGTGTCCTAAGGACGTTATATATTTTGTTCACGAAGGTCAAGAAAGAGGACGATCAACGTGCAGATGGACCCAGCTCACGACATCCCGTGGAATTACATCTAAAACAATTAGAATTTCTAATCGAAAAAGATCCTTAGCTGACCGTTTCTTAATTGGCTAAGAAACTCAACTGTTTGCCTGAGTACAAAGAAGATACATTGGTATAAATGGTTTTGTGGTCCCCGCCCCCTAATTAAAAATGGGCTATATTGTCAGCAGGGTTACGTAATTGCCCTAAAAAATTATTTACAAAATGGGGTCATGTTATAAATTAATACTATTATTAGTTATTTAAAAATGACATATATTTCTTTTTCAAGTAATTATAATAAATTTAAACATACTTTTATAATTCTCCGCTAGATGGCTCTTATTACTGCGTTTTATTATCAAGAAGAATTTTTAATTTTGTAATAACACATTAATAACCACAGTGTCTATGATATTAATTAAGTCGTAGGGTACTCTCATATGTTTACCGTAGACAAAGAGAGAATGTTCGAAGATCTATTAATATTTAATGTAGCACAATTTTTCCTTTATGAAGAAGAGGCAGAATTGCTAGTATACATAAATTTCAATAGTGCAAATCAATTTCTGCACGAGAAATGTTGAATGCAGTCGCTAGATGATATTGTTGGTAAAACAATAATGATATTAACTATTGTAACTCATTCTACGTCAATGTGTAGTCACAGAGAAGATACTGATGGAATGTGACCTCCAAATCTTTGTAACGCATTCAGTATACATGCTGGCTCCAAATCGTCCCTATGCTGTTCTTTTGTTTTTGGAATTCGTGATTAATGGTTTGCGGTTGACTACGCGGATTCGCAGAATGACCTGCTTTCTGCGAATCCGGTCCATGAAATCTATGATTGATCACCGTGATTACTGATGCTAGAAAGTTACAAACGTAAGAGTTTATTGTGTATAATTGCATTAGTTGTTTTTTTATTGAATGATAAATAAAGTACCGAATACTTACGACGTTTGCAAATGAATTTACAGCAAGCTAAAAATCTTTTGTATTTGTTTTCTAAATGGAAATTGAACATTTGTATAAATTTTTCCTTGCCACTTTTCAATTACCATTACTTCATTCGTTTACTAAAATAGCTTTGATTAATAGTCAAAATTCTACTGACATCAGTTAGTGAGTCTAAAGGCTATTTATAATGGTGGCTAAATGTTGTTAGTATTTAAGAACTTTGAATTGCTTACGGTATATTTGTTCCTAATGAAGACGTCATGTAATATCTTGAGATAACAAGTTTGTTGGAAATTTTATGGAATGAAATTAAAAGTTTTAAGTATCAATAAAAAATGTTATATTTTATTATGTAATATTTTTTAGAGTTTTTTTCATATATGCTTCTGAAAAATGTCATTGTCGCTTTCTTTACCTTAGCTCCAATACCCTGTTTTATACAACTAATTGTTTTGTTCGAAATAAATTTGTTCTGTGTTATACTTGTCATAATCGGATCTCAGTTATCGACACTATAATTATCAACCTACAAACATTTTAATTAGCACTTCTGTGATTATCAGTCTTCATATTTGCATATATTAACAAATTCATTCAAGGGTTTTGTAAGTGAAACTTTTTTATACGAAAGATAAAATAATGAAAAGTGGTGCCTTAGTGTTTCATCGGCATATAATGCTATTCTACCTTCATCTATCGATCAGTTTGTATAAGCTTAAACAACATTTTCAAAACACTAACATTACAATTATTAACAAAAATTCAGAATTTATAATTTGATATACACCTTAAATAACAACCACGTTTTTTATATATTATATTATGTGAAAATAAAATATGCGAAATTATCAAATAACAATATTTGTTATTATTTAACATCGTTGTTTGATTATAAGAAAATATGGCATATCACTACGCATCAAGATATGGAAACAGATGCCGTGATTTTGAAAATTGTTTTCAGAAATGATGTATATTTTATTTGGGAGATAAATATTTAAAGACGCAAGCCATACTAAATTAAAACTTTCTCATAGGTGTAAATCAATGGATTGTATAAGGTGGTAGGCATTGTACATGTAAGTGTTAGATAGCGATGGTGCTTGTATAATCAAATATTGATTTTTTAATAACAAATAACCAATTAAATATCTTAAGGAAGAGTAAAAAAAACGATTTTGTTTTCAGCAAAATTTTGCTTAAAATAACTTTCTAACCATTTAATAATGCCATATATACTACGACCTATAAAAGTAAAAGTTATAAGTTATATTACGTCAATCTTCCTAAAAATATGGCAAAAGAGAAACGGAAGAAAATGGCGTAAGATAGTTTCATATTTTAGATTATTAGTTAACGGGAAGTGGGGGAAAATTTGATTGAAAGATTTGTTGGTTAGTTTTCTGACAGTAGGGTCAGAGTTCATTAAGGAACTTCCTTCGTTTCCCTCTGCCTTCTTCAACTATGTTATCAAAATTTTGTATTGTCTTTGGAATTGCACATCTGTACAAAATTTCAACTTAATAGGCTATCGGAAAATGGTTGAAAATTCTAACACAAAATTTCATTGTTAATCGGTAAGAAAGTTGTGGAATTAAATAAAATCGTTTAATAACTTTTTTAACCAATCGAATGAATTTATTAGTTGCCAAAATAATATATATATATATATATATATATATATATATATATATATATATTTCTAGTGCATATCTTATGAGTTCCTAAATACTGATTACTGAAACTGAATATAATTATTGACGTTCGAATACTATTGTCGAAAAATTCTTTAAAATATATCACAGTGTAATAGTTAGAATATTACTTCAACATTACTATCAACATTATGAAACACGCCAATTCTACTGAAAAATAATTATAAAGCCTTGAAAATATCGATAAGCTTATTAGAAACTAGAACATTTATTCAACTCTGGCTAGACATTGTCAGAATAATCTAATCTAAGGATTATTATACAAGAAATAACAAATACATAAAATCTGAACTATAATCATATTTTTTCTAAGTTAAATAAAAATAACATTTATTATTAGACATTCTGTACTTAATACTAACTTCATGATTTTTGGAGACATTTTTTATTGTGGCTATTATTTTGTACAATGACGACTATAGATTTCTTAATAATAACAATACATTTTTTCGCCGAGATAAATTAAAATATAATTAAAAGGCAATGACACAATTACAACAATAAGATACGTAACGCGAAATGTCTAAATATACTTCACTCCTCGCGTCACGCTTTCTATTTACCACGCGACTTTATTTCTGTATATCGGGGCTTTTATCTATTACTAAATTCGTCATGGAGTATAGTCTATAGAATGTTATGTAAGTTATAATAATAAATAAAAACATTATTTTTGATGAATTTACTAATTAGAAATAAACTATGAGCTGGTAGGCTCTTTGGCACATATATTTCTATCGAAAAGTGTTATTTAAGAAAGATTTTTCTTTTAATTCAATGCTAAATGTTTACAAATGCGGTTGGAAGATTATACGGGTATTTTAAAATAATTAAAAAACTCTCAAATTAAAACAAGAAAAGATGTATTTCAATTTTTTTCTAAAATATTTAACCGTAAAGAATTAAATTTAACCATGAAAAAGCGAATAAAACTAAATGTAGTCGTGGTTCCTTTTTCTCCGACGTAAAGCCGAGATGGGTAGATAGTTCATACATACATCATTTAATTTTATTTGTTTGACAATTTACATACGCGCACATAGACAGCAATGCCGCAGAACCTAGAATACACTGAAATGTTAGCTAATAATATAACATCAATGTTTCCTTTAAATAAGAAACAGACAAAGGAACAGGAAAACAGGAAATATGTGTGATATGTATAAAATACAGTCTTTTATATTACAAATATCGGTTTCCCAAAGTGAGTTGAAGAGTTCGTGCATAAAAGAATGAAGTCAAGTTTTTACGAGCAACATGACAAATGAAAAAAGTGACAACAATAGGGCGTACGTCTCTACCTTAATTACGGGGCAAAATATTGCAAGGTGGAAACTTGTATATTTTTTCTTACATATACAGTATATCTAATTTAAGGAAAACAAAGTTATTTTACTGTAAAATCCATATTGGTTTTCACCATGTTCGTTTTTTGTTATGGATGTATGATAACCGTGGCATTTTCTGTGTATATACCAAAAATTTTTGAGTATTTTAATATGCCAAATTTCTAATAAAATTTATATATTAATAATGTGATTTCAGACGATGACGTAGATTATAACAAATATTTCTTTCAGTTGTCGACGTTGATTACGTATTTTTTTATTTGGTATTTGACTTATCACGCATTTGTATAAAAAGCAAGTGAACTTATAAATTTAATTCATAAATTCTTGTCTTTGGAATTATTAATACATATATTCCTTGTCCATAACTGTGTTGACAATTTCAATTGCTCGTCATTCAGATAACATTTAGCGAAATTCATTGCGGTGGTTCCAAATTGATGAAACTAGTATGTCGTATGACGATATTGTGAACAATTTTCTCACACAAAAAATAAAATATATGAAAATCATGTGACTTTTAAAAATAATTTTAATGAGCTGATTTTTTAAACATGAGTTTTAATTATTTCGAATATTTTCCATTTTCTATAGAGCAATCGATTTTATAGTTGTTTCCCTGTTAAAGTAAAAGCAAAGATACTATATATAAATCTGTGTTTTTTCTTTTCAACTGAAATACTTAATTTGCTGGAAAACTGCGATTAATGACAGATACTTTATGAATATTATGTGCATTTTCTTTTATATTTATCCCCATAAATTTTTAAATTGAAAAAAAAATAAATTTTAATAATTTTTTAATATTTCAAAAGTGGTCTGAAAAAATTATACCTTCCTTAACTTTAGTTTAAATGTTCTATTTCCTATCATATCTCACTTCCTTTAATTCTTTTTATTACCCATCCTTCCCCTCAATCAATCTGAAACCCCACCAGACATATCAATTTAGGTTTTTGTTTTGTTTTGTTTTCTTTGGTCTCTTTTTTTTGGTTTTGGTTATTTTTTCTCTCCTATCCTTTTTTGTCTCTTTTTTGGTTTCAATTATTTTATCTTTTACATGTTGTTTAAAGTTAAGCTTCATGATTATCCCATTTTGTTTTCATTGCACTGTAACTCTGGCTAACTGTAAGATATTGCTCCTGTAGCAATAAGTTTGCCAAATGACAGTTCTTAAAGTTTCTAAATAAATAGAAAAATATAATTTATGTCTCCACAATTGTTCGAACGTATTCGACATGAAGAAGGGTTAATTTATCTTCAAATTAATTTGAATAAACCCCTAAAATGGCAATATTCTCTGCAATTGATTCTTGACATAATTGTGTAACATAATATTTAAATTAAAGTTCTCTGACATACTCCAAATTGTGGAGCGAAAGACTTGTAAGGTGAGCGTGTCTATAAACAAGAGGTGTCGCTAAGCAAGTGAATGATATAAGGAAGTGTCTTCCTGTATTGGAATAATGTAATTAATCGTATTTTACATTCAAACAGCACGGTGGTCCAAGTGAACAAATATATATTTGCTGTTAGAATTATTTCTATAAAAAGTATCCAACGAAAAAAATTGTAGCGTAGCAATAGTGATATAATTTTCGAGGTAGAATAACTATTAAAAATTAACAGTGTGTTACAAATGTATCCCAATATTAAAAGTATACACAAATTTGCATTATATAATTCATTAATAAACACCGTGGATATTCGTTCGGATAAATATATCTTTCATATTAGCATAATTATTTACAAATGAATGAGAGAAGTACATTTAAAGCAATGTCCGATTTTTAAAGCCAAACTGCAACTAAAAATTTATTAAATTTTGTATTACAATTGTTGATACAGAGTTAAAAAGTCGAAAGAAACTTGTGTATATAGTTATAAATTGTACGTGAAAGTTTTGGATATAAATACATAAGTATTTATATCCAAAACTTCCACGTACAATTTATAACTATATCTAATTAAGAAACTCTCACTTCCGCAAAACAACAAAAACTAACTCTCACTTCCGCAAACCAACACAAACTAAGAAACTCTCACTTCCGCAAACCAACAAAAACTAACTTATAATCGTACGTGAAAGTTTGGATATAGATACTTATGGATCTAACTAAGAAATTCTCACTTCCGCAAACCAACAAAAACTAACAAAGAATATATATTATGATCAAAGGCGAAAACAGTTCGGTCACACGATTCAACTGGGCTCCAAAATTTGTAAGTAACCTGTCACTTTATAAGTGAATTTAAATAATATGTGGATATGACAGCAAATAAACATCCATAAAATTTCCAAACATTATTATGAAAGCCGACCTTAGGTACTGAGCAAACAATTGATAGTAAAACTATTTTGCGGAAAAATAATATTTAATATGACGGTTTTACTTGAAGAAAAATCCTCACTTTATGAGATCGTAATTAAAAGAGAAATGGATGTTACGACTGAATAAAAATTTATATTATACGTTATGTATTTATACTTGTAATCTAGTCTCTTGACGATAACGCAGGTCTGTCTTTCGAGGTATTAATTTTATTTCATTTATTCATTAATGGATATTATTCATGAAAACATAGACTTCACTCTCATTATAGCTAAATATAGTATCTGATACTACGAGTACCTGCTCCTTCACTGTACAGGCTGCCAAACTTTAACAATTTAATACTGATATTCGAATCTGATATGAAATAGATGGTATTTTGATTTACATGAAGAGATGGTTTAATAAGTTCGTTTGATGTATGTGTACGTTTTTAGTTCAATAACAACATTAAAATAAACTGTTAATAATGGGAATTAATTTATAATTACAAAAAAAATGCTTAAAATCTATAAAAAAATTATGTCAAAACTTAAAAAAATAATGTAAAAAAATTAAAAAGTCGTTTGGTCTATCAAATAATTCTCTCGAAGTCAATTAACTGATTTTATATGGAAGTATATTATGGAAATGAAATATTTTATCATGTCATCACGTAAACATGTCACGAGTGTTATGTGCCGGAGTGAGGATTGCATCCTACCCTAAAATCGATCTTAACTGTTAAAGTTAGACTTATAGTGTCTCCGTTGGCGTATAAATTTTACTGTTTAGAAATTTTATAAATTCTTGAATATTTTTTTATGTAAACTATTAAAAACTACTAAAAATGAAAGTAAACATTCAAACATAATTAATAGATCTTTTATTACAGGAAGCATCGATTCTTTATTGATACGTTTAGATTAATAGAACGCTATTAAAAATTTAATCGAATTTCCCATATTTTTCTTTAAATGACTTTAAATAATTCGTCCTTCGTCATGCAAATATCGTTAATAAATTTATAAGGGGTGTGTAAAAAGTGTATGTTATATTATTTATTTAAAATGTCGATCAGGAGACAAAGTGAAGGTTGCATTTAAGATTTGTAGGAATCTTTTTCCGCAGACGGAAAATGGAATGGCGGCTTTTTATGATGCACTCGTGTTACTTAATTTCTTTTTATCATTAGGGAATTATATTTATATTAATAATAGTTCAGAAAATTCAAAGTTTTTTTAAATATTTGTTAGACAAAGTTATTTATAAAACCTGAAACAAAATTGTTACTATGCGTATTGCATTTAATTGTTTTTTCTAAATTATTATAATGCTTTTCTCGAAAGTAAATGTGCTCATATATTTAGTCTCTTTGTACAAATTTACTGATCCACTATTAGTCCATAGACCAAAAAAAATAATCGAATTAGTATTAACCAGTATGACCTGTAGAAAGCATATCGAACATAAAACGTAAGTTGTGTTTGTAATTTAAAATAAATATCAAACAAAATTTTGTAAAAAGCGTATCATTTTCTTAGATGGTAGACGAACAAAAAAAAAGGGAAAGACAAATATTTCAAAAGAGGTTGATTTCTTATATAAAATTTTGTATGGTATTTTCGTGTGATGGGCGTACCAGAAACCTATCATTATGTAAGACGGCTTTATGTTATGTGTTTATGTAGTTTGTTAAATGTTCCACGAATTATTTTTAATACATTTAACGTGTAGATGTGTTTACCTTCTATGTTTTTATTAGGTAAACTTGTATGTAATTATGTAATGGAACCTGCGTAACTAAATTTCATGCACTTCCAATTATACTCATAATGAAATTTAGCAGCTATGTATATTTCTGAAGATAATATAATAATCATAAAATTGATAAATCCAAACGCTTTTATGCCCAAATACTATATTTAATAACAAACATGGTTTAAATTAATGTCCTTAGTGGTAATTTATATATATATATATATATATACATATATATATATATATATATATATATACATATATATATAAATATATATATATATATATATATATATATATATATATGTATATATATATATATATATATATACATATATACATATGTCGATTCATTACTCAGTGTCTTACTAACATACATTTCATTTAAAAATTAAGATTTCCTTTATAAAAATATACGTGTTATAGTAATAAATACATATTTTTAACAGATTTATGATAACTGAAAAATAACTAAATCTTTTTTGTATTAAACTGTAGAAACATTTATTGAATTGACCAATAGTTATGTCTGCTTAAAAGACACTTTTAATAAAATTAAAAATAATCGAGCCAAAATTTTTTCAACGTAATTAAGTCGACCGAAATATAAACTTTAAATATAGATAAGATATCAAATAGACTTACTCGAACAGTGAAACAAAGACGAGTCTTACCAAACACTGCAGCAGTCTTACTGTATTTAATAGAAACTTAGACGTCATAAACAATAGCGCAATAAAGTTTCAGCGCTCTTCGCACGAACCCCGCACTCCCGTTCGCGAAGAGAGCAGGCCAGTTTATCGTTTATGGCGCCGTTACCTGCTCGCATTCACGGTGCGAAACTAAATTTCATTACCCAATAAAACTTTCGAATATAAATAAACAATGGCTAACTGTTTTGCCACATCGGAAAATATTATGCTGATAAAGGATAGATAGGTTCGAGATTAAAGTTTGGGAAATGAAACGTGGATTTTAACTTTTTTTTATGTAAACTGAATCATTAAATAAATTTCAATGAAATTTACAATTTTTTTGGATGTATATTACAGATTTTTCATTATGAGCATTTTTATGTTACAAGATCAGGCAATATATTTAAAGAATAACGTTAATAAATAAATTAATAACCATTATAAATGATTTAATTGTGATTAAAATAAAATGCAAAATATGAATAAAGAATAGAAAATGTGAAAACTTATATTCGGTCATCAAATCGTCTTTGAAAAAAAAAGTAAAACGTCTAAATAAATTAAGAACCAGCCAAGCGCAAGTCTAGTTCATGAATCCAATGTTCTGTACCTCTATTGAAATTAAATTTCTTGGTTTATCATAAGTCTTTGGTAATATAAACGTCCTACGATAATGAATGTTTAATAATATCTTACATATTTAAATTAAATATATTTAAATGAATATATATGTATATATTATAGTGAATATCACAAAAATAATCGTTAGAGATTTCCTACAATCTTTGTTTTTGAAACCAAATTTTTTATAATTCTAAATTCAGCAGTTCCGGATTTAAGAAAGGAAACAAACTTTTAGTGTGTCTCACAAAATATACTAAATAATGAAATATACGCATACCTAAATTATTTAAAAAAAATTATGAAATCTTTATAAGTAGCGCAAAAAAAAATATTCCAATAATTTTTTTGATATCTGTGAAAATTATTGTAGTAACGAATTATACAATAGCCGGTACCAATAACTGAATGTAATCAAAGTTATTAAATCATATCGTATTATGTGGCTTATTACATATCGTATTACGTGGTACATTTTCAGGTGCAATGATAACGATTTTTTAATAAAATGAGTTCAGAAATACAGATAGAACCAAAAAAGAGGTAGCGGTGACCTTCTTTTTGATAGCTGAAGAACATCAAAACGGACTTCAAGACGTTGGATATCAAGCATTAGAGAAAGGCGGTTTCTAACAAAATTTAGTAGTGGAAACTACATGAGAGGGCCTTGGCCTGTTGCAGGTTATAATGCCTTAGATAAGAAGAAAATAGTACGGTTACTTGCTACCAATATTATCTAGATATGTCAAACAATTCTGGTAACTGCAGCGACGTGAGAGATAAAAACAACAGAAGACGCTTTTGAACTATAAAAATGTAATAAAATAATGAAAACCACACTCTTCAGAGAATTAAGATCTCAACAAAATAATCTAAAAGTACAGCAGTACGAATGAAGATAAATAAGAAAAGAATTAGGAGATACCTGTATTCAATCCTTATGTCACGTTTTGTATTATATGCAATTTATTTGTAATAAAAATCCAGTTGCTTTTAAATATATAAATAACATTAAAAAAATATGACGAATTTTGAGAACTAACTTACTAACTCACTTATCGAAGTATATAGGCTGTTTCCGGTTGACTTACAATCTTTAAATTTGGAGAAAGTGTCATGGCATAAAGAAAGGATGAAATCATTAGTTTCTAATTTCATGTGATCAAAATATAGCAAAAGATCTCACTTGATAAATATAAATGGCTCAATCTGTTTTATTTTGTAACATAATGTTGAGAGCAATAATATATAATTTTAAGGTCTGCCAGACCTTTCCCAAGTTACTGAGCGTCATTTGTCTTACGTTTATTTTCAGTATTTTACAATTTATTAAAGTACATCGTAATAGGGACGATATACAGGCCTGTATCATTATCGTTTTTTGTGCACATTTTTCTTTTTAAATTAAAACAGAAAAATATGTTATCGTTAACTAAAAAAATGGAAATATATGCAAAATTTTGAATAAAAAAATGATGCTCAAAATGTATTCACTGTTTGCGCCTTTGTATGCATGAAGTGTTTTAATCTGATTATTATCGTTTGTTATTTATGTTTTTAATTCTACAATTGAACACACACTTTGGACGAACAAAATCACTTTACGATCGAACTAATGACATTTTTATTTTTATTTGAAATGTGTTTTTGTTTCACTATTCTGACCCACGACTTTGAAAATAAGATTCTGAATATACACTTTTATTAAAATAAAAAGAAATGGCAAATATAAAGTTCTCTCACCGTAGAAAAATTAAAATACTCATTCAATGAAAAATTAAGATACTCGTATTTTAATTTCAAAAAGTCAAAATCAATTATGTCGGCTTTTCTAATAAACCTCTGTTGAAATACTTTTATCGTCATCGAACCAAGTATCTTTGTTTGCTGGCAACGACAAATGGTCAGGCCCTTCGATAGGCCTATTATCTCCCTTGCTCACCTTCCGTGATATTTGTGGGCCCCATGGGGTTTCAAGCTATTGGGTCCCGACTATGCATTGTTTAATTGTGTTACTATGTGGTCGCTTAACCTGGAATAATTATATATATACACATATACCACAGTGAAGTGAGATAATATAATAAGCAGTTATTAAATGAATTATTACATTAATTATTTGATAACCAAAGAAATAAATTTAAATCTGAATCTACATAGCGATATAAATCATTTAGTTTTAATTGATTTGTTTATATACATGTAAATTTCCATACACAATACTGCAATTGAAAAACAGAATATTTTTGGGACCAACGCGATATTGATTGATCTCGTAGTTGATCAGTTTAATGTGTTACAAGCCTTCTTCCATTAGAATAAGTAATTTCAATTTAACAGGAAATTTTTATGTTATGATATTTAGGCAAAACTTAAAAAGCTAACAAGCACGAGTAGAAGTCGTGCTACGAGTGATTCGTACACATTTAGGCACTAATAATTAAACTATTTACAATCATTAATTCATCACAACACAAACACACAAAAAGGCGCGCGTGCCTGCGTGTGTGTGTGTGTGTATGTCAGTGTTGTTATGAAGATGCAGTATATATATATATATATATATATATATATATATATATATATGTAAAGAAAACCTATAGGTGTCCTTTCATTTAAACTTTGCCGCGTTATCTATGATAAGTTCCATTGAGGTCGCTGTTAGCTTTCGTATCAAACGTCAAAAGATTTTGAGAAGTTAGATTTGTTTTTAATTCATTATTTTATTGTAAAAAGCTTACCTGTCGAATTCAGATGATAAACCCGAAATAAGGGCTTTAAATGTTGTTTCTGTTATACACAGGTGAGTAAATGTTTAGTTTATAAGATAATGTTACTAGCAAATTGTAGAAGGAACGTTTTTCAAGTAAATAAATCTTTTATCCACAGAAACGCAATTACGTCTTTATTTCAACAAGTTCGAAACAGAATCCAATAAAAACATTATATATATATATATATATATATATATATATATATATATATATATATATATATATATATATATATATATATATATATGTTTATATAAATGTACAGCCTTCTGTTTTTTTTAACTGCGTTTAAACATGCATAATTTAATGTAAACCAAAAAAACTATATGTATACAGCAATCGAAGGCTATAGGTTTCAATATACAATATTATATCAACTCGATATCTCAAGCCGTTTCTGAAAAAAAGAGTTTTAACAGACAGAGGGACCGGCGGATAACCAAGTAATCATAGAAGGGTTCCATTTTTCCATTTTCCGGGACGGAAACAGTAACTTCCTAACAAATAACAATGTTATAGAACTATTGGGCCAATTTGTCACTAATTTATGTTGTAAAGCTATTTAACACTTAGTAAAATAATTTAAAGTAAGATAAATTTTAGTACCTTTAGAAATTTCATAATTCACAATTAAATGAAAATACGCTGTTAGCAAAGATATCTTTGCTAAAAGCCCACCTGAAGATGTTGTAATACAACGCAACCTAGGTCGTGGTAAAGCACTTAAATAAAGTAGAAATAATACTATATCGCGTAGTTTCACTAAATTGTGAATAATGAATTTCTACAAAATTAACGCCAAATATATTCAAAACTTCATAATTGTCGAAAGTGTGAATTTGGAAAAATTGCTAAAGTTGATACACATCGTAGAACAAAAAGGGACGAGAAAAATTTTGCGATCCAAAAAACAGGGGGAATTCAAAATGAGCAACTTCCAAAAGACGGTAAGGAAGAGTCTCATTAAAATGAAAGTATTTATGTGAAAGCCTGCCTGAGAAGGATTGAAGCGCAAGAAGTGCATAGTGATAAAAATAACATAAGAAAATACGGCTTTCTATAATCTCTATCTGGGTAAATTTTGGAGTAGATAATGGCTAGTATTTAATATTGACATAATTTAAATTTTTCGGTTTAATCAAGAATATTGGAAAAATGGAGAAATTTTCATAGTTTTGGAAGATAATGAAAAAAGCATTCTAAAATTAAAAGAAATTGTTTTTCTCCAGTTGAAGCTTCGGAGGATAAAATAGTGCATCCCCTATATTTAATCATTAGAAAATTAAGACAAATCTGAGTTTAGTTCTGGAATGCATAAAAGAGCGAATAAACAAGAAGAGTGGACAGATTACTATTAGAATAGGAGTTCTTTTATAGAAAAATGTTGCGTGTCTTTATAAAAAAGAATAAATTAAAGACCGAAGAAAAATAAATTAATTAAACACAAAAAATTTGTTCTTTTCGATGTATTGCCTTCCGACAAAAAATTTAAAATTGAATTTTTATAAAAGCATTACCTATAATAAATAATGTTGATTGTAGCAAATGCTGGGATTTGACTCAATAATTTAAAAATAGTAATTCCAAAATTATTACTCCTTAACTGAATATTACTAAAAAACAGCCTTTAACAATTTTATTCTTGTTAATCTTCAAAGTTTAAGAAAATGCAAATTTGTAAAACTTTTTCAACTCTCTTTCGAGTAAAAAGAAAATACTCAGAATAAACAATATGACGACAAGATCACTGGAAGATTGGAGGGGTATAATTAAAAATAATTTTTTTATATTAAAAATATTAAAATTTTAATAATTAAAAATAATTACTATTGTTTTGCACATACATTACTGAATGAGTAGTGAGTGAGTTTTACATTTTATTAAACGAGTCCTTGAATCTTAACCAGTTAATAAGAGTTAGACATCAAAGGGCGTAACATTTGCTTTGCCATACAAGATCGTCTATCAGTGTCTAAGTAACGTGCAACGTTTTGAATTTAAGAAAGCTGAGTGTTCTTTCAAATAACCAACAGTCCACGTTAAAAGGAATTATAACCGACAATAATGATATTAAACCTGAAGGGAACTCTCGAGTAATATAAGCAAATCTTCCATTTATAATCGATCCGATATTTTGATAAAGAAGGTGACCATAGGGATTTCCTAACGTCTAACAAACAGCAAACCCGTTGGTTTTAGATTCGTCTGACTTGGCTCCAAAAACCCTTTTGATGCCTTTTGTAACGGGAAAGACCTGATAGCAACGGAGGAAGCTAGTCATGGAAATACCTTAATAGCTTACAATAAATCTGTCGAATTAAATAATATTAAATCTTAACCAGCCAACCTTAACCAGGGCCCATCCCTTTGGTTATATATTGTAATCCAGAGGATCTGATAATAGAGGCTAGAGGTGGTTGAAGAAACTTCTCAATACTTGACTGTAGGTCTATCGAATTTAAGCTCCTATGATTCATCTCAATGGATCCTTTTGTTACAGAAGCATATTTTAAGTTTTTTTATGATTATAACTTTTTTATTTAATGTACCTCTAAATATTTGTGAAACGAGAATTTTTTTTCTTGCGTTCAAACTATTGAGGTATTATTGAAAATTTTTACCAAGATTTAAAATGATGTGCTAGTGTTTCCACAACACAAACTTTTTAACCAAAAATCATTTTGGATTTTAAAATCTTAAATAATCCTAAGCATTTAAAAATAACTCCAAATTGATATAATTTTAAGCAACAAACATCAGTAAATTCGATGGTCATAGACAGCTGTAGAATACTAGCTTATGCATCTTTCAATGCTTGATTGTTTTTATATTTTTTTATCCTAAAAGTAACCATCTAAATTTTATTGGCATGCAAATAATTCATTATAATAAATGGTAAAAAGTTTTGTGAACGATGTGAATACCATTTCAGATTCTGATCAACGTACAATATAAGTTCAAAGTAAACATCTTTAATTGGCGGCTATGTGATTATTTACTCCATTAATTAAATAACACGAAACAACAATTTTATTAAGGTACTGAGATCTTTGGAATGAACCAAAATCAGGGTTTATATATATTTTTTGAGGAAAATACCGTACTATTTAGGCAACTGTGTATATTACAAATTCCATAATAGAGCCCAGTTCAGCTCAGTTAGTTAAATTTCTTTGTTAACTGACATTTCCAATGTTTATACATATACGTTTGTGCATTCAGTTTGACCCAGATTTTTTAAATTATTTTTTCATTATCGCTAAATTTTAATTTAGACTACTTTGTTTAAATATCATATCTATATTATGTGTTATAATTGTTTCTAGGTTTTTGGGAAAGTGAGGCACTTTTTAAACGTCGTTTTCTTCTAAATTATTAAACTTAGATATATATCCAAAGCCTGTTAAAATATTTTACTTACATATCATCGATAAATTGCTTGTTACGTTTCTTAAGCTTTCTGCGATATATTTACTGATCAAGTAACTGTGCGCAATATTTTGTCAATCATTTATGCTATGGAAGACTTTTAACTATCTATTTAATTAACTTGGTATCGACTTCACACGTAAATAGCTGACGTGATTCTCGTAAATATTTTAAAAAGTTCATGCATTACATATAAAAAACACTTCAAATTTGTACTTTCATGTGATTAAATATTTATACCTTATGCATAGGTCAGCGGACAGTTCTTTAAGTCCAATGTACATAAAATTGGCATTGACTGAAAATAACAATTCTTGGAAAAAAATCAAATTGAATATTTTTTCCGTGTTGTCACCCATAGGCCGCAACTTATTTTGCTTAATTTTTTTACCGTACTGAAATTATCATAAGATGGATATACTTTTCAAAAAGTTTGCGTCTATGATTTTATCTACTTATCTACAACTAAATATACTTTGCTAACTTTAACTAAATTCATTTATTATCTACTAAGTTAATTTACCGGATAATAAAAATATCAACTGCTACGTAATTTTAATATTTAAAATGGCACCTTGCAAAGTCTTTTCTAAAATAGAGAAAAGATTTTGCAAGACGTTTGTGGTAAATTTAATCAAAGAAAAGAAAAATAAATAAGACTCAAGAAAACAAAAAATAATCCATTGTTTCCTAATCTGAGTATTGCGTTAGGACTATCGTCATAAGATACATGCGCGTTTGGCACTCTTGTAAAGAAAAATTAGATAAGTGCAATTCACATACAATTCTAATTCATAATTATCAATTATGAATTTAGAATTGCATGACAATAACAAAAAAAAAATTAAAGTGGGAAAAAAAAACTATCAGTGAGGTGAGCAGAAAGATTTTCCTTATTAGTGAAAGTATTAAACTTTGAACTCCCGGATGTACCCTCATAGCTAATGGAAGTAGAGCCGGGCATCGCATTCACAGCGAATGGAAATCTTTTTGCGCGTTCTCGCTGACCGTTTTCTATTATATTATGCAATTGTCTGATAAGAGCACTTAGTTGCAGAAGCTGTAAAAACAGATATATAATATTAAACTACTTAAAGTGTATTATCATTTCGATATAAAAATACCGTTATTTCATGAAATACTCAAATTTTCAAAGCGGGTGTTTGTAAATTTTCGGGCGTCTACATTTGACAGTCAATTATTTGAGGAAAGGCATGAAATGTACAAAGGTTTAAGAAATAATGACTTAGCAAGTTGTGTGTCGATTTATTTTATTTTTTGCATTTTTGAAAGGTGGTGAAGTTTTAGAGGTTCAGAAATAGTGATGTAAACAATGCATCGAAGTACATTCCGATTGTTACGCTATCTTCAAAATTAACTTGTATGTATCTAAGAAACAAAAGAAATTATACTTCGTTAATCAAGTGTCGAACAGAGTGGAGTACATACCAAAAGAATTTTTGTAGGATTAACCTATAACTCTATTATTACCCAGTAGATAATGCTGTGTACTCAGTGTAGGTTATATTAGGTATCTGTATTTCAAAATTAATTAATATTGTGTTCTGTGGTTCAAACAATGTATGTTGTTAACTTTTAAACTTAAGTTTTTAAAATAACACCCCCATTAAGATGCTGGTAGTGTATATTGAAATTGAATAACTTCAAGTGCGTTTGGTAGATGAATGTATTATTATATGGAAACGCACTTTAGATTTCTTTAGAAATGTATGGCATGAACATACGTACTTTTCTTATTTTACTAAACTTTAAGCACAATAATATCAACACAAACCAGTACCTAATTTCAGATTTTAAGCTCAAAGTTATCAAGAACAAAAGTCATAATAATATTCAATATAATGTTTAATGATAACATTTTGTTTTTAGATTTGCTAACATTCACAGGAAAACTTTAATAAAACAAAAAAGGGAATACAACTTCAACATAGAACTACGCTGCTAGTTCTTTTAATATATTTTATCAAATTAGCAACAAATGGCGTTGATTTCATGCAAACCTTTTTTCTCTTAAAAATTCGATGGCTCGTCAAGGGTTCCTTATTGTGTCCTCATGTCTATCTGCCTACCGGTTTTTCTGTGAACCCTAACCTAATTACTCTCTAATTGTCCATCGATTGAGCCAAATGTATGTATGGAAACATACATTGTTAACCCAAATTAAAAAATAAGATGGGTTAGAAAATAATGCTTTGTCTCCATCAAACTCTGATACAAATAAAAGACAAACAAAACTTTTACCTATTCCATTGATTGGGGTGTTATGAGAAGTATTTTTAAATATTATGAAATATATCTCGTAAGCGGGTCACATTGATACTTTTAACTCTAAATAATTGCGCCCAAATCATTACCAAGACATCCATAACACCTCAACTTTCATAGTATCAAAAAGTAAAATAAAAGGAAAAATATTATTTATTGATATTCACTATTTATGCAGTAATAATTTTCATTGAAGCTACTCATATTATAATAAATACTTTTAATGAACATGTAACCGATAATCCAGCACATTTATTTTCAATAAAAATTGACAAACAATTTTAAGGAATCAATGAAAGTTTTGTTGATTTGAAGTAACTGTTAAAATCTATAATATAACATTTTAATGTAGTTAACTTCCAATAAGTAAATGAAAGTTTTATAAATTATTACTTAGTCTGAGAAATTGGGTATTTAAGTAGGTAACTTAACCGAATAATTTAGTTTCTTTTATTTAAGAAAAATAGGCATAATACACAGACCTTTTAATATAATAGAGATTAATAGTATGATATCATCACTGACTTCACTGAAGTTCATTGCTTCTACAGTGTAAAATCTAATAAAATTTAACTAAACTTTCTGTTGATATTCAAGAATTTATAAGGAGAAAGTCGAATTTTATTTTGGTATCTATTACATAACGTATAATTTTGGTATCTATTACACAATGCATAATGATAACCCTGTTTTTTTCCACCTAATATCGAGAAAAGACATAGTTTCACGTTAAAAGGACTTTGAAGCAATTATTCAACCTTTGAGTTTCTTCATTACTCAAATAGCTTTAAAAAATAAAACAAAGTAAAAGGGTAATAAAAAATTAAGATTCAATCAGCACACCATCGGTATTGATTCCTGTTAATAAAAATTAAAATAAATTGTCCATTTTCCGAAAAAGGGTCAATGTTAAAGTAAGATGACTGAAACTGACAATTAGATTCTCGTTTCGAATCATTTTCCCGTCGTTAATCCGGGTCGGGTACGAAAATCGGACTTGCTAAATTAACTAATACAGCTTTCCTGATATCAATTCATATAGAGGCGTGAACCGGTATAACATGGGTATCCAAACAAATTTCGAAGAATTGCGATATTATTTATTTCCGGAATTAAATAGTCATGCTATCTGTTAATCTATAAAATGTACACTTTGGAATATGTACTTCTTCTGTAAAGTAGACACTTACCACAAATAAACATTTTCAAAATAGCATCCACAGTAGGATTAAAAGAAAATTCTACCTTTTTTATAAGTTTCATGATGCACTTTTACTTGTTTTCTTTATTACATAACATTTATATCTACCTAAAAATATAAAACTATAATTCTTCATGGAAATGTTTTGCTTAATATAATATAATGTCATCATATATTGTGATATTTCAAGCTTTTAGGTCCAAAAGGTTACTAAACGTTTGACGCGCAGCTGTAAATAATAGGTCCATATCATACCAAGTAATAACATTTTGTGAAATTACTTCATAATATAAAATGTTAATACAACAAAATTGAACCCGAATATTTTATACTTTATTACTTTTGTTAACATGCTCCGCAGCATCATAAACTTAGAGTCTTTTTCGAAACGTAAACTTGTATTTCTCGTTACGGTAATATTTGCGAAGTATATATGTATAAAAATACCTGTTACTTTTTTAATCTAATTATAACAGGATATTGCTTCAGCAACTTTTAAATGTTATATTCTTTGCAAAAAACGGTATCGTAATGGGATTTGATATCAAACCACTCATATGAAATAATTCGAAATTAGAAAATATGCATTTATGCCTATTCCGGCCACCAGTCAAACGTAGAATCTACTGAAACTATCATATATACATATATATATATATATATATATATATATATATATATATCGGTAAAACATATCTAATGGCTTATATTTATATATATACTTACATAATAATATAATATATAATAATTTTAAAATATTTTACAGAAATCCGTGGGTCAATGAAAAACATTGAGTAAAATAATTAAATAGTTTTCTAATTGGTAGTGGAATAAAAATTAATTTCCAAAATAGTCGATGTCATGTTCTATAAGATTTTTACCAACTTTATTATATTATATAATATTATAATCTATTATGTAATTTAAAATGCATACTAATTTTCTGTGCCTTATAAAAGAGTCATAATGTTGAAGCTGGCTATTGTAACTTTGTTAGCAGTTTTCTTGAAGAGAGCCACTGAGTTAAGGAAAAGAAAATTCGGAAAAATTTGCATATCGTAATAGCAAGAATGAGGAAGGTATGACCGTTATTGTATAGTTATTAATTACACTATATGGAAATTTAGCAATTTTGTCATCAATTGGTGATAGTTTGGAATTGGTGTAATCGAGATTTGCAATCGTATTGAGCGGTGACCTAACAAAGCCTCAATCAGATAAACCAAAAGTAGAATGTGTTGACATATATTTAGATTACTAACCAATTTTGTTTTTGACGATGTGCAGCATCCAAAGCAACTAATTGCTATTGAAGTTTGAAATCGAAAAGATGAGAGTATTATTCCACTTCCAGACTCATTTATCTTTTACATATTTGCAAGCGCTGAAGCGATGAGAGTATCACTAGAATTATGACAAAAATAATAAACTTGTTAGTTGCTAATCAGGTTTGGAGTTTGGAAAAGTGAATAAGTTTGTTTGTAATTTTAAGGTTTTATAATTCTGAGAATATGTAATGCGATAGGAGGAACGCAAATAGAACATACCCCGGGGAACTGGAAGAATTAGAATCGCCGAGTGGTTTGCGAGAAAAAAGTGTTGGTTTATGCATGCCAGTTTTTGTTCGATTTAAGTTTTCGGCTTGTGGAAAAGGAAAATATAATTACCTTTTCCACAATTTCCTGCGATTGTGTCGTAGCATATATTTTATTGGAGGTTTAAGAAACAAAATAGGTTAGGGTATATTAACATAATATTCGAAAGGAAACATTTTTGTCTATAAGATCAAAGGGTTGACATTCTTGAAGTAATAAAATTATCAATGCATTTTTTTACCAAAAGCTAAAAATTATGCTCTCAAAATAAATTATATCCTGGGCGTAATTTCTTTATTTTATTTTTAAGGTTCCGTATCTACAAAGGAAAAAACGATTTTCCATCTGTTATCTGCTACTTTTTTTAGGAACTGCGTGACGCAGGAATTTTATGTTCTGCATAGTGATATGGAAATTTTTAGGGAAAGGATGGAAGTTTTAGGGAAAGAGTGGTCCAATTAAGTACTCTAAACAAAATTATATTTCGTATATAGTGTGGGGTTTCCTTTAAAAATACTAGTTATAAGGGTCTCAAAAATATTGTTATCATACTTTTTAATAGTATATGTATCTTCAGAGATATATTGGAAAATGCAAAAAAAAGGTATATCCTCTCGTTCTTTATTTTAAAATCTTCTATACCCAAATTTATGAAAGAATTTTTAAAAGTCTACGCAAAAGTAGTAAGTAAGGAAAATTGTAATGATGATTTTACATGTTTTGTGATTTGAACGATGTTCGTGATATTCACGATATGTCTCCTTTCTTAATTATATTAGATATTATTGAGTATCTATTGCGCTAGAAAATCCATAATAATGGTGACTTTGATAAAAACAGTAATTTCACTGTTTACTTAAAAATTAGATATTTAAAAAAAAATAATTTTGGAAACATATAATAAAATAGATCATTCCGTGTATTTAAAAAATATAACATTTAAAATAAGTCGTTTGTAAACATGAGGTGTGAACTGTGATTGTGAAATGTTGAACTATTTGTTTGAAAAATTGAACTATTTGTTAAATTATTGTCAAAATCGATACGTATCTAATCTGATTGTTACCTAATTGGTAGAAACACTTATATTCAGTGAGTAGAGGAAAGAGATGAGGAGATTCTAACAAAACGGAAGCAGAGAAGAGTCGCTTCGCAAAAAAAAGTGGAATTTTTGCAGGAAATTTTTATAAAAAATAAACTGTAAAATTCCTATGAGTATATATACGTATATATTCCGATTATAACCTAATTGAAAGAATAAAATACCGAATTCGGTCAAGAATTATGACTTGTTGCATACCCTCATACGTGCACACCCGTAGTACATACATATCAATGGACGGCGATGTGTGATTTTTTTAAAGGCAAATTAGAATCGAAGTAAATATTTTCAGCAATTAAAAGAATTTATAATTTTAGATAAGGATATCCTACTTTCAAGAAGCTACTTTAAAAGTTGAATTACAATTATTTCCATTTTTTACGTTCTGTGCAAAAATAGACTATTGCATGTAGTTGGCGGAAGAATAGAAATCGGAAAAAAATATTGGAATATATACTTAGTTTTTTATTATTTCGGTATGCATATATTATATCTTCGAAATATGATTTGAGGACCAAATCAAAACTAAAAATGACTTGTTGAATATTATCCTCCTTTGGAAAGCTTAATATATATAAACTAAAAGAAATAAGCAACAAAGAGAATAGCAAAATTATGGATAAATTATTACGCAATTTTTTAAATTTTAGTAGAATTATT
This sequence comes from Druceiella hillmani, assembly GCA_039881145.1. Classification (NCBI taxonomy): domain Eukaryota; kingdom Metazoa; phylum Arthropoda; class Insecta; order Lepidoptera; family Hepialidae; genus Druceiella; species Druceiella hillmani. Next base: position 2,241,888 of record JAYKKI010000138.1, read on the forward strand.
TGTACTGGGGATGATACCCATACCGGTTTCGTTGCTCCTTTTATAGTATTTTATTTAAATTTAGAATTTATTGATTCGCATTTTGTACAGTTATCAAAAGTACTTAAACATTTTCCTTAGCTAGATTTAATGATTCCATTTAGCTAGGTTTAATGATTTATTAATGCTAAAATTTCATGAATGTAAATTTATTTACTGCAATCTTATATTTATTACCAAAGGAAACTCTTCCATGTGTTTACGTATATTATCCATATAAATAAAGAAATTTAATACCACTTATATAATTAAATTTATTTCAAAATTTAAACATTATGACACGTTATTTTATGTTTTTTTTATTATGCTATTCGTATTTCATTAAAATTTTAAATGAAGATAAACGTTTCATCAGTTGTAGAGTGTATTTTATTAAAAATATAACAGATATCAAAACATTGCTACACAGAGAGTAAAAAAACTATGGATAGGAAATCTCTATCTAATGACATAGAAAACAATGCTACACAGAGCTTTGCATCTAGGATATTTATTGTCGTATTTCTATCACCACATTGAACTTGGCCAATCTGGATACTTTTTCGGTTTAGTTGCTTTATAAATCAGAATTATGCAAAGAGAAAACTGTAGTCGTTTTGAAGGTCCTATCATATAGCTGAGCGACAGAACATAGCAGAGATGCAAATTTTTTGCAGCAAAGTTCAATGTAGTGCTAGATAACATATTATCTACACTGGATAAATATAGACGCAAAGCTCCATCACCAGTCATCTTCGCTTCTGTATTGGAGCTCTGTAAAAACTGTTGCTTTTATCTTATTATTGTTTATGGCTAACTTTTTACCGTAAATAGATTTCACTTATATTTATCAATTTTATTTAAAGTTCAATGGATAACCTAGATTCGATAATGCCAATCTTTTATTTAAATTAAAATTTTCGGGTGTATATAATAAATTAAGTGAATATTATTCTCAGTAATATATTTATATAATAGCACGTGTATCTGATGGGAATTATACATATCTCCCTTTGTTTTATTTGTGGTTTGTCAACTCAGACGTGTAGCCGGACTGAATTTGATTTATTTGTCTAATTAATATTTTCTAGAACGACAGTCATTTTTACCATACCAAAACGAATGTTAAACGTAAAGAAGTTGAAAAAAAATTTAATAAAAAACCTAGCGAGTAGAACTCGTACTATGAGAGTTTTGTGTATATTTAGGCACTGATAAATATATTTAATATATTATAAATATATATAATATACTGATATGAATAGTATATTCGATGCACTTTTCAAAAATATATTTTTTTCTGCGTAAGTGTATCACCAACCGTGACCGTGAAAGTTAATATTGTAAATGAGGAAGTTAGTTTGTCACTCAATCATCCCAGGACATATCCACTATATGAAATATTACTTTCAGGAAATACGTCTAAAATCAGGAGCAATATAATATATACATTACAATATGATATCTATCTACGGAGAGATATAACTGTGTTTCTGTCATGCGACGAATTTGTTTTACATTATGCAAAGAATATCCTGATTAATAAAATATCCTAATTTCATGAATATGTACGTAAAGTGTATTGTGACAAACATAATGTCGTAAATTTATGACAGTCTACTTAAATTCATGACTAACATAATGTAAATATGTGGATAAAGAATATCGTGACTAATATAATATCAAATTTTATGACTACGTACGTAAAGAATATCATACTTAACAAAATGTAATATTTGTATTTACATAAAGAATATCATAACTAATTTCCTAACTAATATTGTAAATGCAAAAGTGTATTTGTTTGTCTTTCTTTCACGTCATAATGAAGAAACATTTGGCCACGATTCACAAGATAGTAAGTTGGGAAATTTTATAGATTACTCTCTGTTCTAGAAAATCTTATTTTTCCGAGAAAATACTTATTTAAAACTGAAAAAGTGCAAACGGGAATAACGAGGCGACGTCGCAGCGGAGCAACGAATCAATGTGATTTATGGATCCTGGGAAAATTACAATACTTTGAAACCGTGGGCTACTTGAAAATACTTACACACTGTTTACGTCCTAAGATTCTGTTCTGTACTGTGTTCATGATCTATGTTTGTTTTACTTTTTTAAATATATCCTCCCGAACGTAACCGCAGATAAAAGCTACTAATATCAACATTTTATGACTATGTATATAAAATATATCTAATTTAATATTGTATTTTCTTGACCTAACTGATAAAGAATCTTTGTGCGTCCTTTGACTCGTAATTAAACATTTTTATTTATGTATAAAGTCCATAATGAACAGCATATTATGTAAGTTTGGTCCTTAAAATTTGTTGGGCATCCCTACTCCGTACATATAAAGATTTTTCTTTAATAGAGAAAGCCCAGGTTTAAATGACAAATACTCCATCTTTAAACGACAATAACCGACTGTAAACCAAACATTTTTACCACTATAGAAGAAAATGTAGACAAAACAAAATAATTTCATACAGTTTTAAAAATCATCTACCCAAACAGTTTCATTCACCATGCGGACAACAGGTATCTTCAGTGATTCAACATTTTAGATTATTTTACAGTAAACATTAGAAATCTGTAAGACACGAAGTGACCTACTTACTCTTACCAACAAATTCATCTAAAACTTTAGTTTTTCGCAGCACATAACGACGTCTTCCAAATTATAATAATGGGAGCGTAAAACAGATAATTTAATAAAATAATTCAATGCGCAAACTTCGACAATTACTTTCAAATACTAAATAAATTTTATTGCCCTTTTGGTTTGTTGGTTAGACAAACATTTTTTATTAGAGTTTCGCGCTAAAACGGGGACTACTATTGAGTTCAGATTTCAACAAAATTTTGATAAAAAACTGCATACTTTTACATAATAATATATATTTTGTAACCACTTTTTCTAAGTCTGAATGAGTAAGAGTCTGAAAGAGTAAAGAGCTTATTTTGGAATTTATATTTCAGTCAATTTTAATAGAAATTAGTACACCATTACATCAAATTATACATTTTTCAATACTCTGCTTTGAGTACGAAGGAACAGGTAATAAATTCCGTTACGGCTTGAACGCATCCTGAAATATATATCTGCTTATTGTAAAATCGTGTGATATTTTCATTAAAATTCATTATATTCTATACCAAGTGTAAGTTTCAATCAACTTTAATAAAAACCAGTACACTTTACATGATAAGCATTTTGCCATCGTTTGTTCTAAATAAGAAAAATCAAGAGATGTAAGGCAGGTAGTATTTTGGTGTTAAAGCAAGTTAAGAAAACTAATCTGGAATGGATAATTGCTAGTAATAAAGCCTAATGACACACGTGACGTGTACATTTTAATATGTTTCGTTTATTCGGAGTTTACATTTCGTTCAGTTTTAATCAAAGTGTAAATATTTACATTAAAGTTAGGCTAATGTAATGATAGTTGTATTTGTAGGCGTTGAATTTGTATGAGTATTATTCAACTTTCGCTAGCAGACTTGAAAGCGCATCAGAACCGCATGCAGTTAGGGGGTGATGTGAGTGAAACTTTTAGATATAATGAACTTGAGTGAATTGACATTCATCAAAATTGTAAATTTTGATTAGTAATGGGAATACGAAAAAAACTCAAATATTTTTTAATAAATATCTCATTCAATAATTCTTTAAATAATATCTCAATTTAAAAATTAATTTGTTTCTAAAAAAAAATTGGTAAACTTTCATAAATCGCCCACAGTGTACTTCGATGTCGATCTCGTTTTACACTAGCGATAATTTTTTCTGGTTTTGGGAATGGGGGCGTGGGATATTTCAGGAAGTCTTTAAACAATTTTTGATCAAATATTTTTATTTTTCATATATACGTGATGTCTACATTTAATCAATATATATTCAGTATATCATATATCAGAATTAAACAAATACTTTTTAATTTAATTACCTCAACTCTCTCTTACCGAAAACGAAATCAACAAATGAATATTAAAATTTTTTACAAAAATAGTTTTTAATCATCAAACAATATACTCTTTAAAATTTCAGTTTCCTAAGATACACGTTTTCGAAATCATTTAGGATTCCGTTTGTGCGCCTGTCACTACCGTTTTTGCGTAGAAACAGTCTATTTTAAATATTTAAAATTTTTCATATTAATAATGCACACCTCCATATCCAACATTCAAAAATATTTCCATAAAAAGTGTAGGTGAGTAAATTAAGTTCTCTTAAAAAACGAGTTCGAGTTGCATATATTGAAAGGGTTAGTTATAAAGGTCTTAAACTATTTTTTTTTCATTATTTTGGGTAAATCAAAACTTCATAGACCTAAAGTATTAAAAATTTAATATCGGTTTAGAAGACCAGACAATTTTTGTTGGAAAAAAGTAAATAATTATTCCAGGTATTATAGTTTTTGAGATATTCACGATATATTCGCCCCCTTCACTCGCGCTCTGGATGCGTGAAGCACGTTCACATTTGGACGATATTTTAATTGTAATTTTATTACATTTTACATCTACACGAAGTAGTGAGCAGCTTATAAAATTTTATCCCGTTGCGACAATTCTCCTGGTAGATATTGTATTTAATGATTAATTTCTTATTTGCCTCCAGAACATTACGTAACTTCGTTAACTTTTAGTGTTGATCAAGGACAGAGACGCCGTTCCATCCATAAATATTTATTTATAGATAATTCCAGCATGCATTTATTTCCTCACTCGAAACTGAGTATTAATTGTGTATGAGATATTCGCGTCACGAAAATATCCGCAAGATTTTCAGATCACGAAAGTATATGTCATACGCGAGAATACGTAATGAATATGTTTCTATTAAAGTGGACGTGGATACCTTGTCATATAAACGTCAAATTATTCGTACGATAATGAAAAATTCTTAACGAACACAACATATAATGCCAGTTGTCGCGTTAGATAGTATAGCTTTATGAGATCATGGCATTGTGCATATAGATCCAATTTGTCTGATGTGAAACGAGATGACATACTTTCGAAAATTTAGAATGCTTTGAAAGCAATTCAATTTCAAATAGCTTATGTTTATCGAATGTCGATGTAGCGAGTTCAACCGTTCTTTCGACAAGAATTTTTTACACAAAATATTTCATTTTAAATAAGACATTCTATCCCCATTTCGCAGTTGTACAATATTATAGATTTGTTATATTTATTCATGAATAATCGCAACACTCTAGCGAAAAATTGTATAATTTAATTATAATATCGAGAACTCAAGTTATAACGGTAGTAATAACTTTTCATATATTTATTATATATATTATATATATTTATATTGTTTTATTGTTTTTAATAAATCTTCAAAACGATTAATGCGCTTAATATATATTTATAAATCGTGCGTGTCCTTTCTTGCATTAGCAGAAATATTTATTAATACATAAATTTCTTAAGAAATTTTACCTAAATCCATTCACCCGTTAAGTAGAAGATGGTAAACACACACATTCATATAGGGACCATTATTCTATCCAGTCAATCTTAAGATTTTAATTAGAAATCGGTCAATATGTATGGAAAAGTATCTCCAAAGATGTAAAAAAAGAATGAGTGTAACTTAATATCCACAATGGAAAAAGAAAAGTTTAATTATTTGAAACAGATACTGCTGATAATTGATTTCAAAATTAGTTTGTGATATATACTTAGTTATATATGCACAATAAATAATTTAAAATAAAAAATATACTCAGCTAATTAAAAAAAAAGAAATATTATTTAAAAATGACTCAGCTGGAAAGCGTTTGAAAATATTTATATTTTGTTATTTTAAATCAAATCCGGGTTTAGTGCTTCCTTTAACAGTATTCAATTACCTGTCTCTCAATCCTTTCTAACAAATCTATTAAATCCATTCCTATACTTCTTGTCTCCCTTTGCTCCCTTATTACAATTTGATTCACCAAATTGGTATGGACCATCTTGTATATTAAACAGTAGTTAGCAAAACTTTTAAATAAGGAAGTGCATAGTAAATTTATAAATGAAGAATATAGTGATTAAGATATGATGAAAGTTTTTCTACAAAATTTTCTTAAGCAAAAATACTATTAAAAAGTAATTGAATTTCTTTATCAGCGGAGTGACTTATCGCGGAGAGGAAAAGCAATGTGATAGTGCAGAAAAAGGTGTGGCATAAAATAAAAGCAGTAATTAGGAGAGTCGTGAAAAATTGACGTATGTTTTTATATAAGGCCAAAATATTTAGTACAAAATTTTGTATTTAAATTAATAACCTGTTTGTTAATGATCCTCTGATAAATTTCCGAATTGATAAAAAATGTTTGAATAAACTTTAATTTAAATGAATTTTTTGAGTTATGTAGCCAAATGCCAAACCGGAACCCTTATAATTTTGTACTGTCCTTATCTAACAGCCATTTTACTCGGCGACTATTAGCACTATATGGATGAAATTTACATGGTCTATGAATCGCTATACAATGATATAGTAGAATTATGAAAAAAAGTATAGGGTGTGAGATGTCGTTAGGTAGGTATTCAAAAATGATACTGAAATACCAAAATAATTTTTTTTTAACTTACAATTAACTTTCTACAATAAACTTTCGACGAGAATTGGTTTGAATAAGAAATGTTTTGTAATTATCGAGATATAAGAAATGTTTGATACAACTTGCGGTAATATCTTTGTTTTTCAAAGGGCCTTTTACATGTAAATTTATAAGTTATATAATATTTGGTGCTACGGAACTCTTCATGTGCAAATTCGACTAACACTTGATTGGTTTTCGGAATTACATTCTTTTACTTGACTCGATAATCCATATTCTTCTCTTTCAAAAACATAATTAAAATTTCAATAGTTAAGGGTATTAGATTAGCAATCATAGGTCAATATATTATTCTATCGGTATAAGTCAAATAGTAGAATTTCTTTATAAGCAATTTATAACATTGTTTTCGTTTGAAATATCCAAACACGGCAATAATATTTTATGAACCTTAACTATTAGGGCTTCACTTAGACACGTCTTAAGATCGTAAAAGTATCCCACTCTGGTTCACTTCAAACTTTGTGAGGCCACGACTTTGAGCGTCCATGTTTGCACTCTGCGATATAACATATTACAATGACATACTTTTGAAAGGTCATAACACTTTGCAAGCGATGCAGTTTGGAAAGCAAAATATAATTTTATATGTGCTATATATATATATATATATATATATATATATATATAAATTCAATATCGTTGTTCTTTTAGTTCAAGGTTTATCTGGGAAACAGCAGGATTTTGTACAAAAATGAGATAGATCTTCTTAAGTAAAAGATGAGCAATATTTAAGTGAGTTAGCTAGAACTATTTGTAAATGTAAATAATAAAATCGTATTGAATTACATTTTGTTAACGAGGATTGTGTGCAATCCTATTTCTTCTTGTGCATAAATACGTTAATATTATTTTAAATTCGAAACTCTGTATGTTAATACACAAGATTAGGGAAAACAAAGTGTTCAAAACCATATACAATACCTTAGTTATGAAACTTCATAAGATTTTGCCGGCATCTTTTCGCAACATTTCACAGATATTTATGCCAACGGTTGTTAAGTGCGTGTGAAGAAAAATGATAATCTTGATAATCTTTAAGTCGATATTTCCAACGGCATAATGTCCACTTTTGAATGGTAGAACAACAAATTAAATTGTTCAAAATGTGATATCAAAGTCATTTGACGAAATTCCGAATTCCAGCATAACGAATCATTTTCATTTGGCTAACATTTTCCTTTTTTATTGAAGCTCTCTTCAGAAATGTTCTTTGTATTAGGTGGCGTAAGCAATATTTCCTTCGATCACTATAATGAAATACTTACAAAATTCGCCTTATTGACTTACTTTATAATCAAAAAAATATGTTTTGCCCTCATGTTATATTTAGAGGTGCTCTTGTGGTATAACGTCTCCTAATGATGCATATCACAACATAATTTTGATGTTTGTTACCTTATGGCTCTGTAATCAAGCAACAAATCATTATTATATTTGCCACGCTTATATTTAATATGACGAAATAATACAGATTATTCCATGGATTCGTACGAAAAAATGAATAATAGCACGAAAATTATAATTGGATACTCTTTATTAGATTTTGCTCAAACGGTACGACAGAAAGAATCATAATTTTTGTAAAATTTGGCGTGTACATGATTCATAATTCAAATTAAAATATTGATCACTCCGACAAATAATATAGTTTTTGTAGCAAGCAACTAAGCTTTTTTGTTCATCAATAATATTTTAGTACTGCAACATGTCAACAGATGATATAACATGCAATGTGTTAGATACACCTCAAGGATTCCGTATTATTTATGGAGATATGTTGCAAAGCGTTTATTGGTTTAGGGACCACCGCCTTAATAAAAAAAAGGACGCGACCGAAGCTGCGATGCTCCTAATGCGCAATACCACATATTTTTAAGCTACGTCGCATCTGGAGTACGTCTAAATATAAAGATAGACCAAAAGTATTTTTTCTATTGTTAAAACAATGTTAACCAATTGTTTTCGAGTAATCCCTTAGGACAAAGGAAAAAATTCTTTTCCATTTTACGCTTTTAAGCTTCGATTTAAAATCGTCCATGATTTTTGGCAGTTATACTCATAACTTAAAAAAGAAATGTAGAAGAAAAACTAGAGTAAAAAGGTCAATTCATTTACAATTTTTAAAATGAGCTGAGATTCATGAACATTTTCCGTTTTGGAAGTAACATTTCAGGGTCTCCAATTTCATAAATTTAAGTTGAAATATTTTAGAAATATTTTGCTTTGCTCCAGGTTATATTAAATGCAGTCGAAACTATATATCCAAATACAAATATACCTATAATTGAGAAGAAAATCTTTTGTGAGAAAATTTTGAATACGATCGAAAGCAATTATTTTTGAGAGAACACTTATAATCTTATGCAAAGCCGTTTGCAAAACAAAATGAATCATTTGGAACTCACTGATCTAATTTTACGTCCATTGTATTTTCCTTCTGCTCTAAGTAACCCACGGTAATCATGGTTTCGATATCCTATAAAAAAGAAACAAAATCGATTTGGAATTTGGAAAAATATTCTTGAAAAATAACATTGTAAATGCTTAAGTATACTGAAATGCTCAGAAAGAAAGAAATGGCAGAAAAAAAGCATGTGCGCTGCAGTAAGGAGCCATAGGGTGATTTGTTTCTGTATTAACAAACACATTATATTCACGCTTTTATCTTAACGAATTTAACTACAAGAAAAATTAATATCAATGTCATATCGTTATGTATTCTGTACTTTTCTCTATAACATAGACTATATGCAAACAACTGATTGAGACTGTTAAACTGGTAGTTTAGGCGTAAAAGCAGAAAAAAAAGAACAAACAATTTCACTTTGCATTTATTATATTATATAGGATTAGGTAAATGCAATTATGCCGACTAATCGTTCTAAGAGTTAAGTCAAATCGATGCATGTCGATACCGTACTCTGTCGATCTTAATGCCAATGTTTCATTTGATTATTTATGTTCGTGCTCCAACCTTTAGAATTTAGAACACAACGTACAACAGCTATAGGTAATAAAAAAAACTAGAGTTATTGGTATAGGCAACGCTGAAAGAAAAGAAGGGAAATAGAAATATCGTAATAAAAAATATTTTAGTTTTTCATTAACAAAACTCTCATTCGTCTTTTAATTGAACTTTAACCCATCCCACTTTTTGCACTCGTTCTGATGCTTATTTGGACAGTGAAATTTGTTTTATTTTAAAATCCTATTAATATATATGGCAAAGGTTTTGTTCATTTATTTAATTTAAAAAATACCTTAACATTACATAAATGTTTACTTAACATATCTTTTCTAAAAATTTCTATGGTATGGTACGTTGCTCATTAATGTATTGTGTTACAAAGTCATTAAAAAAAGTCGTTTTATACTTGTTATTTTGGTAATTTTCATTGACTGGAATTGCAATGGATGACTGTATAATTTAATGTTATTACTTCCTTTTAAAATCGTCTACATCATAAGAATTGTAAAACATACTTATAAATACCCTTCCAGGTTAGAGCTCTTGAAATCTTTAATACATGGCAGCACCTTAACAGAAAAATTCAAGAATTTTTTGGATTTACCGTTAAAATATTTCTTCGATAACACTAGATGTACCTAAGATTTATAGCTCGTTTCAAATTGAATATTCGCTCTCTTATATAAGCGACTTTAAGATAAATTCCTCTCTTATCTGTAAAGCTTCTTCAACGGAAAAAAAATTTTTCCGTACATACAGATTGATATTGTGTAAGGATATACGTGTGATACACCTGTCGGAGGTAATATGTGCGTAAGATATCCGGGGTATAGATAGATGGGGGAGAGGGGGGGGAGGGGGGGGGGAGGGGCGATGGGAGCGGGAAGGGATGGGAAGGGAAGGAAAACTTTTGTAGGCTATTGCGTGTGTAGTATACACATCATTACACATCATGATGTGTAGTATACACATCATTACATTGTGTTGATAGAAGTTTAAGTAATATTTTTCTAATTTATATTAATTGTTACTATTAACGCAATGTAATAATACATAAAATAGATTAAGAAAATTATCCAAGAATATGCTATTAAACATGAAAAATGACTCCTCAACCATGCCATACAATTTAGAAACCTACTCGACTTTTGGGTATTACCCATGACCTGAGAAGGCTAAAACGATAAACCCCATGAATTAACTTTATGTATAAACTAAATTTATCAGGGAGCTGAACATTCGTACAGTAAACCCGCACACAACTTACTTGAAAATAAAATCAAGTATATTTCATCAATGATAAATAAAAATTACATGTCAATATTGTATCATGCATATCAAATAAAGGATGTTTTCAAGAAAAAACATAGGTTTTGGGGAATACCCGGGCATAAAACACATTTTGTGTAGACACAGAAAACAAATAAATAATGGAAATAAAATAATCGATAATCATAAAACTGAATTCATAATGTTAGCATTTTTTTACGAACACCTAATAAAATTATCGCTCTTAGTGACGTCATCCACATGATGCCATCATTTTCCAATTTTCAGAATTATATGACGTTTTTCTGCAAACCGATTACTGACTCTAATATGATTACCTGTAACGAAAATTTCAATAATATTAATTAATGTAACATCTAAAATTCTAATCATTCATAAATGAGGTCAGAAACACTACTCAAAATGATCGTATGATATTTTCAACAATGTTCAATGGCGTAACGTTGTATCATATTCCTAGATATCCAGTAATCCTACGCCATAAAATTCACGTCCAAATTTATGCGTCCGTGTTTAAATTACAATGATATTTTACGGTAATTCTTTGTTTTGTGAATGAGAATTTTTTAATAACATTTTAATGGCGAATAAATTATATACTTTAATAGGTATATTTAATACGAATTTTTCATTAGAACTAATTTAAGTAATTTTTTAATATTTGATTGACATGAGAACATTTCGTTTTTTAGAAAAGCTTTGTGTATTTTGAATAAATTTCATAAAAATGAAGGACATTTTGATTTATTTTTCTTTAAATATAAGTATATTTAAAAATACCTTCATTTCAACTGATTTATTATACCAGGTTTCATTAGAAATGCCTGCACATTTTTAAATTAATATTACATGAAATGACGAAACAGAGGGTTTTACGTTTATGTTTTCAATGTTGTCATAATAATCATTTGCAGAAAGTTAACAGATTACTGTTTTGGTTCCATTCGACTCATTTCCATCAGTAGCTATAGCTCCATGATAGTGAACATTTAACTAAAGCATTAAGTTTTTATTATAATAATCTGCGTGCAATTAAACCACGGGCAAAGCAGATTGATACATAAAATGCTTTCAAATTAACTGAGTTTCAATTTAAAATACTTCTCCCTGATTTATTACATCAGATTTATCAGAGCGCAAAAATAAATATGTCCATGCATCGCCATCATCTGCCTATTAATAGGTCTCAGACATTAGGCTTCGCAATAATCCAGATGTGGCTCAACTCGAGAACACCCTGAAACATGACGAAATGAAATGAGTTGACATATCTATTTCATTTCGTCGGATTTCGGGTGTTCTCGGGTTGAGCCACGTCTGAAATGAGTTGACAGATCTAGGTTAAAGAAAAATTTCCTTCATGGTTCCATATTTTGAAAAGTGGAAGTTTGGTTGCAATATATATTATGTAGGAATTTTTAAGAAGTAGTGTAGTAGGTAGTAGTATAATTAAGAACCTGTAATAATTAAAGTACTGATTCATCAGCTATTATTGTTTTTTTTTTAATTGAAAGATTTCTGCTCGACCTTCTGCTAGAATAATGTAACGTTTTGTAATGCGTATTGTATACCAAGTTCGAAGCTAAAGTTGGCAAAATTCTTTATAATTTTCCCATGTGAATTGTTATGAAAACAAAAATATATTCTTGAAATTCATACCTTTTATAAATAAATATATTGATATTTTAATTTAATAGTTAAATATATTGACATTTTAATTTATTAAGTGTACAGAATATTGCAAAGCAATACACTTTTAATATTGTTTTGGAGTATAACTTATTCATCAGGGAACTTATAAAGCAATTAGTTCCTTTTTGGTTATTTTAAATAAGAGTATTAGAAATTTAACTCACTAAAACATGATTTTGTGGAAAATTATTTCGAAGTATTTTTATACTATTAGAAAACACTACTGTGGCTTTCATGTACAAATATATAGAGGACCAGATTAAGTAATTTTTATGTTCTTCAAAAATAAGCTAGATTTTTTTTCTTTTTTACTTCGTTATAATATTTCTTGTTCTTTTAATGTTGATACCAATACTAGCATTTAAAATTATTCAAGCTTTGTAAATTTTTTCCCTCTTTTTAATATGTTAACAAAAATCAATGATTCAACGTGAATATCACATTTATTAAAATGAGGGTAACGTGTTCTGTACTATTTCAAAATTTCTATATTTTAATACACTTTATAAAAAAAATACAGAATACTTAGACTTGAAATTGAAAGCAATAATCAAGGTTGATATCTAAATATTTCATTAACTATCTCTTTTGTCAAAATGTTAAATAAAAATTGTTATTTCTTTTATATGTAAATTTTTTTGTGTATTATAATGATGAATTTAATGAATTTATCTCTACTCTAATGAATTTATATAACAGTTATTAACATCATGTTCAAAAACATTGCAACATATTCATAAATATTGAGAATTTCTATACTATTGTATTCATGTCAATGTCTAATGTGGAGTTTATTTAATTTATATTGAATTTTTTTTGGGATGAAAATTTCGGACGAATATTTTTAACATTGATTTTATTGTATTCTCAATTACGTTAAAGTTGAAATCATAATTTTAACAAAAGTATTAATGTTTTAAATTTCTTTAATACTTTTTTCAACAGGTAAACATTTTGAATGAATTATCTCATTTTTAAATTAGCTATTTGGGAGTCACAGTTTATAAATAGTTTACTTCAATTAATTCATAATAATACTGTAATAATTTTAGGAGTTTCTATTAATAAAAGATGAAAAATTATTTGTGTAACAATAAATTTCTCTTTTTTGCGTAATTAAAAAGTTATTTTATTTAAATAGTTTGTTGTAGTGTCGATTCAATTTTTGGAAATATAATCACTAAATCATACAATTAGTAATTTATTTCTCGAAATATACATTTGATTTCACCGTCTCTAGTCTTTTTAATTTATTTTTTGTGTTTTTGGATTAACATTTTTAGTACATAAAAGATTTTAATTTTTATTTTGAATTAGAACTAAACATTTTTATATGAAAATGGAATTTAAATAATTACATTAACTCATTAATTAACACGTTACTAAGTATCAAAACGGCGCCATAATGTTCATAATATTGCTAATTAATGTTATATTCACAAAAATAATTAAATGTGAAGAACAAAATTATTAGTATCACAAATCTACTCATTATACAAATCAATTTACATTTCTCATGAAGTAAAAATAATCAAAAATTCAAAGAATATTTGGCAAATATATAGCACAATATATTTGAATAAGGATAAAATACATCATAATAATCGGATTAAATTATATAGACGAGAACACGATACAACCAGCTATCGCTTGCAGCTTTGTTCGCGCGGAATTAGTTTCCTTTGTGATAAAACCTATTCTATTCTTATTTTCATAACAAAGGCTGTATATATGCCATCCGTAGAATATAGACAATTTATAAGATAATTTTATAGACATCCGTAGAATATAGACAATTTATAAGATAATTTTATAGACATCCGTAGAATATAGACAATTTATAAGATAATTTTATAGACATCCGTAGAATAATTGAGGTTCGAAAGTAAAAATCAACGAATTCAATGACTATTTTATTTCACAAAGGTAGTATTATTATTATATATATTAGTATTTCACCATTTGTTCTGTTGCCTCTCTGAGTAAACTGATCCAAAACACATTGTCAAATTTTTATTCTCTTGCAATTAACTCTTACTAATTTGGAAAAAGTGCAGAGAAATTTGTGAAAAATCCTATCACACGGAAGTTATAGCTTAAAAATTATCTCAATTTTTTAATATTTCAAGTGGTTAAAGTTTTTTCCTAACCTAATTGAAATAGGCAAGAATACTCCAATCATAATGATTTTCGGTTAAAAAATTGGAGCTTAATAGGAAAAAACTAAATCAATTTCTTTTAATTTACTAAGTATATTAAATTCACAAGATCAGAGCAAATGCGGAGTAGGAATCAATATTGTAAAGAATGATAAATTCCATGAAATTACCCAGAAGCTAAGTTATAATAGCGGTATAAAATTCTTGAGCATTGAGTTTTGCTTAGCCATTTATGCAGTTCGTAACATTCTAGAATTAGGTGATAACAAGCTAATATGATCTAGAACTAGGGGATAACAACATAATTCAAAATCTCAATGGAGTACGGTTTAATAATCTGAAGAAATATAAAAGTATAAGCATAATTTTTATATAAGTCCGCGTTGAGAATGGTTCTACCATTCTCGTGTTCTCATGGTGAAATAAAAAAATAAAAACATTTTATTCCATTTCCCCTTGCTCAGACACCCCTTTAACTTCAAAAGAGGATGAACCTCTACATGAAATTACTAAGTTTCCACCGTGACAAGGGAAAAATGTTTTTACTTAGTGGACTATAATTCCTCACCTACTATATTTGTCGGACCTCCCGCCCTTCGACTATCATCTGTTTGACTTACCTTCTAATTATTTAAGCAAAAAGAGTTAAATACGCAGACTATTTTAAAGCTGAACTTACACACATTTTCAGACAAAAACCAAGAAAAATAAAAAATAAACTTCATTTCCGCTCGACGGAAAGCGACAAATAACATTGATGCTAACGTCATTACAGATTGATTTTGTTGTGTACAAAAAAAACATTAAATAAGTTTGTGTGCTAAGGTGGTAGATGTATCAGTTGCTAAGGTAACATTAGTGAATTTCCAAAGTGAAATGTATTTAAGTGAGCTTTTTGCGTGCAAATATTAATCTATGACGAAATTCATGGTAGAGTATCCCAAATATTCGTTTGACTTTTACGATGTGAATTTAATATAGACGTTGCTTACGCTGCTCCAAAATAATATAACTATGCCATAAATTATGAATTTAAAAAATGTAAAATTACGCATAACATGAACGATAGTTTGCTTATACGGAACAGTTACACAGTTATTGGAAAAAAAATTCATCTAAAACTAGCCACGGTTGAGAAGTATGAGTGAGTGTAACCCATCACAATTTTAATTAAAAACTTTAAGGTGACGTCGACCGGAATTCTAACATAATTACTCCGGCGCCGGGTTCGGCGGCACGCCGCGCCACAGAGGGATACGGCTTCTTTCACGTAACACCCATATCACATCGCGAGTACCGGTAGGAGCTATGTGCCCAAAAAATTAATATCTGTTTGACTAAAGTTCAATTTGACGATTCTGCATTAACTTTGTTTTTTTTGTTAGTTTCTCTTTTGTACGACTTTTCATTGTCTGCCGTACCTTTATTGCTTGTATTTTTCCAAATTTTTAGTGAAGTCAGGTAGTCGTCGACGTGTCTTATTGCGATCATAAGGCACACGGCCTTTGACGACGCGGCGCAACGCGGAGACCCTGGTTCAATTCCCGGTCGTTCGTCGTGCGGGGTTGGACGGGTTTTGTGGCTGCCATATGTATCAATTAGATATATTAGAGTACATAAATGAATTACTTAATTTATTAAAAATATTGTATACGTACTTTACAGATAACTATATATTGTCATTTCTTTGTTAAGATTTTAAATTCGAAATAATTTAATAACATTTTTTAATTAAGTTAAACACATGATTTTAATATAGATTGACATTTAAGTACAAAGGATGATAACGTAATTATAAAATGAGGCAAGTCGGTTAGTGTCGTGTGTAATTTCCCATCCTTAGAATATATTTTACTACAGTATATAATCACGTATAATGCTATTAAAATTTCATGAAAATACTCTGAGCTAAATTATTTATTAAGATACACTTATAATAAACAAATAAACAGCTAAATAAATATAAAGTAAACAGCTTATAACGATTATCTGACAGTACAAATACTCTGTAATTACGTTTGTAACTGTCAGAAGCGCTGATGAGTGGCCGTAAACCTGAATGTGTTTAAAATTTGGTGGTTCACATAGAAATGATTACTTGTCAGATTGTAAACGGCAATACATACAAGGGTACACGCCAAAAGACGGAAATAAATTAACTAGAAAGTACGTATCTACACGGTTAAGTAGGGTTTTGGTATTATAATAAATTACAATATTCTACTGTTCTTCCCTCCAATAATTGAAGGCAATTAGAGCAGTAATTGAATTATGTTAGCCCTCTCTTAACAGGAACAAGTTAATAATATCAATTTTAAATAGAATAAACTCTTTAAAACGAAATAATTCATTTACTTTTAAAATATAAAAGTTAATAAATACTTTCAAACTGATTCATCTGAATCAAACCTTGTTATTTGCTCTACTAGACCACCCTGAGACGTGGGCTATACAGAACAATTGCTTGACGAACTACAACGCCTTCAATATTTGCAATATTTTAAATAATCCTCTCATTTTATTGTCAGATTTCCAGCCCGTTATATCCATTTCCTGGTTTTAAGTTCTAAGAAATTTCTCGCGCTTCTTATTCCCAAACAGTACTTTATCAACGAGCATTTTTTCACTGTTCATATTGCTAAGTTGTGGAATATGAAAACCTAGCCTTTAAAAATAAATTATAAACAATATTTAAGAAAAACAATGGATTTTCCTAATCTGTAGGTTCATCAAATAAGTGTCAACTCATCCTTGTTATCGAACGTATTGTAGATGCATTCAAATGGTAAATTACAAATTATTATATCTGTAAAATATGAATAATAAGTATTTTTTTAAATTAATATTTGTTTGAGTGTTCATGGCTTTATAATATTATTTATTTTATTCATCTCCCATCTACATTTTATTTTACACTAGCTGACCATACCGACCTTGACCAGACAAAAAATAAACTATGAATGTATTTTGTTTTGTTCCGTTTTTTTATTATTATTGACATTTAATTTATTAACTGTGTCATTAACCGTTTATTTTATTCTATAGTTAATTACAGAATTGTAAACCCTGATATTTTAATAAAATAAAACTTATTATATCGGTATATAATAAGAAGTGGTATTAATACTTTACTTTTCTCATATAAAATATATTCATGTGTATAATTTTCACACAGACTTGTTACTCCAAAATAGCAGGGTTTCAAATAATTTTTATTTCATATTAGAGGAATGTAATTTTAAAAATTACTAACTGAAATCGTCGTGCATATCTTTTGCTAATACCGCCGTCTTAGCAAGTTGTGTAGAAATACCTTTTTTACAAATAATATTAACATTGTCACAAAAATTGTTTATCACAGTCGTGTTTATGATTTAATATCCTATAGTAAAATCCTTCATGATATCCATAAAAAATTGCATCATAAAAGCCGTTTTATAAGGAATGTTCGTTGAACTAAGTTGTGAATGATATCAATCTCATTTTGTCCCACAATAATGTCGGCATTTCAGAATAATATTAAGACTTAGAGAAATTAAATAAAAATAATCAATAGGAAGAGAGTTAAATATATTAATCATCTTACATTATGTGATCTATCAAAATCTTCACTAAATTCTGTTTTTAATATTTCGCATCTCAAAAGCAAAAACGGACAGACCGACATGTCAGTGATTCTGTAACGTTTCCCTTTTAAGAGATTTACGTATCCGTCTATAATAACCGTTTTTTTTCGGAAACCGTTTAACTTAGAAATTGACGTAGAAATTTGGTACAGTAACAAAAATTACTAACCCGAACATATATCAATAGCCAACACTCAAAAATATTCTGATGCAAATTTTTGAATATGGGTAAATTAAGAAAAGTTTCCGATGCCTTTTCTGGCGTGGGGGTGTCGTTTGAAAAGACTTATTATAATAATCTCAAAAATATATTGGATAATATATTTTTAGGAAAATATTGAAAAATGTACAAGAAATCATTTAATTATCCTATTTCCGAACTCATGAGCTTTAAATTACAAAAAAATGGTGTTTTATGAACTTTCGCAAATGTTGTGGAAAAACTGCAACAATGATTCCATGTCCTCAACTGCTTAGTCTTATTAGATATTATTCAATATTAATTGCACTAGGAAGTTTATATAAATGATGACAAATGATAAATAAATTCATTTCACTTAGAACTCGCCCTTGATCGGTTTTTTTCTCTTATTGTTCGATTCGTCAGTATTTCGAAAATATTCGGGTTCAAGGCGATTTTATAAATTATAAAATTGGATTGTATTGGATTTGTTAACTGGTGTGGTCACGGACTTGATTTATAGTGAATTACAAAAAAAAATTACACTAATAATTATTTTCTTCTTGTTTGTTGTTTTATTGCATGAAAACTACTAAACGTTTACTGATAAAATTTTAGGTTGATTATTTTATTATATAAACGTTACCTTGATAAGTTTATAAGATTTGTAGTTTACTTATTTGCTAAATACAAACAAAAATTTTGAGACCATTCAAAACTTTGCTGTAAGACATATCGTTGACATTTCCTTCATTTCTTGACCACATTTCTCTTCAAGATTTCCATATATTTTGGAATTTTCTTGGAAACTAATTTTCCACTGATATAGACTATCTATAATCGCAATTTCAGTAAAATTAATCAGTTTTAATGAATAAAATTTTTAAAAATGTTTGGAAATACTGTTGAAAATATCCGTAATGTGCCATTAAACCACATAACATGACCGATTGATGGAGTGAGATTGCCATTGATGATTTAAAACTTTCACTTATTATCAGATTTTATTTCATGTCAAAATTACAAAAAAACATTAATTGTAAAATTTCCAGTATTGTATAATAGTAACTCATTTCATGAAAAGTAAACAAATTGTCGATTTTGACTCAAAACGAGCCATTTTTATCATTAAACCATATTTACTAGAGAGTAAATATTTAAATCAAACATTAATTTATTACTATTATAATATAGGTACAATACAGTCGCAAGCAAGTCAGGACGATAGAAATAAGTTTTTCAAACTGACTGAGTATATTTCTACTTCGTCTTACTTCTAATTTAGTTATTGGGTAAAGTTAATCGGAGCCCAAAAATAAACGGACATACGTATCGTCATCGTCTGTCTATTCAGAAGCCTCATGTGCTAGGTTTCAGTGTAATCCAGACGCAGCTTAACTCGACTGACGAAAACGGGTCAGTTAAAGCCGTCGAAATGAATGTGATTAAATATAATATCAAGTAGATCTGGGAAGGAGAAATCCTTTCGTATTTCCATGTTCTTAGAAAAGGCGCTGGACTTCACATGTGCTTAAATATATGTGAATATTCAAAGCATAACGTAGTATACAGTGGAAATCTCTAATACTCAATGCATAGATTCATAAACCATGATATCGTTTTCGAATATGAATGTTTCCAATAACTTTTTGAAATTAAAAATTTGTTTTCAGTTTTCTTATAATATAATTGCAGATACTCTTATTATATATTCAGTTCTAAGCTAATGATTGCTAGTCTTTAGAATTTCTGAATGCCAATCTTAATTATATATATATATATATATATATATATATATATATATATATATATATATATATATATATATATATATATATATATATACACACACATATACATATGATGAAATTAAAGAGATTAAAATTATAAATTACTAGAATGTAGCGCAGACGGTAAAATTATTTATTTAGTTATTTAATTATATTTGAAGGCTACTTAGCGAATAGCTTTGATAGCGAAGGGATTATTTTCCAATCAGTTAACTTATAACGCAATTACTTTCGTTAATAAATAATTATAGGGTACTAAAAATTGGACTTGACGTAAACATGTTTTTTTCCGGAAATTAATTTTGAATCATTTCTATACTATTGGTAAACCGTATCGTAACATCCTGTATAAAATTTCGGATGGCAACATTGTCTTTTTCTTATTCTTGAAAAATAAGTTCCACTTGCTTCAATTGCTGTCTTCTATAATATTTGTATTACTGCTTTTGGAGACTTTAACGTATATAATAAAACGGAAATCGTTCAAACTTTTTCGTTTTTACTTTTTAATATCCTAGTAAAAATAAATAAATTATTGGATAAATATGCACATCGTGTTGAAAGAGCTTAGCGAGTCCTGTGATATTCCGCAATTGGTATATTGTTATAGTTTACTTTATAATGAAACGGCTGAATACATAAACTTTTAATCTGAGATAGAACGCAAGTACATCTAGAAATGTAATTAATTATTGTTTTAGTCCCAAATTCAAGTGTTAAATAAAAATTGTACGTTTGTTTAAACTAACATTGCAGCTCGTTTTAAACATCATACATGTCAAGAATTTCTACAGTATGAATGTGACAGTCTTGTCAACGTTAATACGTGAGGGTAGAATGTAAAGTTTCAATACTTCAGACTTTACTTTTTGGTTTGAGAATGAAAATTTAGTACGAATATTTATAAAATATAATTTATTACGTTAGTATAATAATTCCAAAATGTTATTAAGAAACGCTTATTTAATAACTAATTTCATACAGATGTGTGTTTAGGAAACGTTTTATTTGTTTATTTATTTCATATAGGGAAAAACAAATATAAGTCATGACATTATAATATTGTATGACATTTAAACTTGGCACACTTTTATCCTAATATTCCCGCATCTAGATACCAATCTACCTAGAATTTGATAGATTTAATGAATGAATAAAAAATTTTTATAATAATATATTCTATACAAAAAATAATTATATTTATGCAATGAGAGTAAATAAACTGACAAAACATTTAATTACCATAAAATAGCAAAAATTGTAGAATAAAATGAATAATAACTTACTTATTTATTATAAAAAATAAAGAATAAAAAATTAACATTAATTATTTTTACGCGTAATAAAAAATACGATATACAAAATAACAGAAATATTTTAATGTGTAAAAATATAAACAAAATAAAAATAATTATCATGAGAACATGGCAACACAAATTATAATAATTTAAATAACAATTATCAAGGAGAGTACGGGTATTAATAGTTAACATTAATTGATTTTTTATTAACGGACTCACCCTTACGCAATATTCTTGAAACGGACAGCTTGTGTTGGGATGTCGAACTATTTCGCGAATTAATTTCATTATCATATTGTTCAGCAAGATTACGTAAACTTGCATATTTATTTTGAAAATTTTTAAGAAATTAGTTAATTATCAGCAGAAGCTGCGATCGATTAACTAGATTAAAATATTTTTACAGGAGTTTTCATAGCATTAAATAAAAACAAAATTCTATTGAAATTGTTATGATTACTCATTTAAAATCAATTTGTCATTTCCAGTTAAATATTAGAATTTTGAGAACAAACGTATTGTTGCTATTTTATTATAACGTATTATTGCGATGCTATTTTATACTAAATAGGTTTATAATTAGTCAAAATCTTTGACCATAAATTGTCTCTCATAAATGTTGCCTCTGCGGTAATTTCGATACACCCCCGATTAATTTTCCGTTTCTCGTTCGTAAATAAGTGTAACAGTAATTACATTAAGGATGCCGTTAAAATGTTAAGTGAAAGGTTATTGAACCGCATCTGCAATGTATCTATGGAGGCACATTTGACCCGGTCTCAGTGGCGTCGTCCTAATCGTCCTGACACAGTTTTAGATTTATACAAATGCTGGTGAATCGCAGCCCTAGTTATTAATATGGTGGTTCCATAATATTATTACAATTTGCTATTCATTTAATTAGTTTTCTAAAAAAAAAATTTTTTAGGTTTTAAAAAAAAAGATAGATGAAATGTAAGAGGTCCATAAAAATTTTTCTTCCAAAATAAAATTTACAATTTTTTTTCACAATCGGGGAATCTCCGCGTTTACGGTGTTAACCTTCCGCATGCCTTACTAAATATCTTAAGTTGATGCTTGATATGGATCCGATTTATTGTTTTAACTTGTGTAATATAAAACTTTCAGAAAATCGGGATTTATTTTTTATTGAATAATATTCTTTTTCCAGTTATGCTACTTTTGCTTTATAATATTATTCAATATTTATGATTTGTAATTTGTTAATAGAGACTTTCGAATTTCATGGTACGAAGGTCTATGCTAAATGAACAAAATATAGTGTATGAAGAAAAGGTACCATTTAAATTTTCGCGGCATACAAAATAATAAACAAAATACATCTCCTTCATTTATGGAACAAAAAATTAAATGCCACACATAATTTCAACTAAAATCGGTACAAAGACCATTTAATCATGTTTCTTGTATGGTTTATGTTTAGTTTTGTTCGAATAAATAAACGATAAAGGACTTAAACCGAGCCGCCGAAAGCTCTTAATCTAAATAAAAAAAACTCCCAAACGGTTGGCGCTTTCACATGCGAATTGAAGGAGCTCTCACCGCACAAGCCAACTTGATAAAATCATCCAGATTGACACTTGGGGGTTTATGTAGCATCAACGTCTTATATAATCTTACATAAATGGGTAGCACAGTTAAGTATCGCGAAATGAATCAAGATGGGATATAAAAGAAAAGTTAAAAGCAAAAAACAATCTGGGAAACAATATTGCCATTTATCGTAAATCGATAAGTTAATTGTTGTTAACAAAGTTAAGAAAGAAATAAAATGAATAAGTGTTTATCAAACTAGGTTTAATAATATTTCTGTAGCGGCTAAAAGAAAACTTTGTACTATTTTTTTCTTAATTGAAACTTCCTTAACTTTGTTTTAATTAATGGAGAATCACTAAATATTTTTATTGCACTTTTTATAGCGACAACAAAAAAATTATTTAAACAAATCACATAGTATTAACCACAAATATATCAACTATTCTCTTCCGCTTGGTTTTCATGCAAGGAATCGGTTAGTGTAATAATAGACTAGCCTTCCACTCGCGGCTTCGCCCGCGTCGACTACACGATTTTGGCTGTTTCATTTTCTCCCATTAAGATATAGCCTACATTAATCACTGATAACGTAGCATTCTACTGGTAAAAAATTTTAAAATCAGATGAGTAGTTTCGAAGATTACGTCCTACATACAAACTCACTCACAGACATTACCTCTTTATATTATTAATATAGATAGCTGCGTCTCGCTGTTTCACCCGCGTAAGTCCCAAATATTAACATAAAAAGTAGTCCATGTGGTAATCCAAACTACCTACATACATATACAATCTATCAAATCGCAATATGCTTCTACCAAATTTCTACACATAATATTATATGCTAACGTGATCCGCTTCGGCATAGCACAAATAGAAAAAAAAACAGAAATAAGCCTATACAAATAGAACAAAACAATAATTTGTAATAATAATATAGCAATTACAATTTTATAGCAGTCACAATATTGGCGATTCCGTTGCTATTATAAGATAAGGTTATTTGCTAAAAATATTTTTTTTTATTGAAATTTCTTCTTTATAAACAATATTTCATGTAGTTTTATTTTGCGGCAGCATAATGAATTGATGTTGGGGAGGTCCGACTCGTGATTAGCTAACGTTCAGTTGCCCACGAGTAAAGCATTTTTTTCGTAGGTAAATCCCCACCAAATTGAAACTTTGACCCTGGAACTTATTAACTGTTAACGCAAAAGAAGTTTTCACCCGAAATTGAAGTCGTTTAAACGGAATTGACAAATCAGTGGGATCATCGGTATCCTAGGAATATGACCTAATTGACCAGCTGCAGGGCCAGGGATAATGGTCGCTACAATTAAGTTGTCTTTCAATTCCTTTATAAATAGCATAGTCCCATTGCACATGTTAGGAGGACTTACATTTCTCAGAAGCATGATTGGCGTTCCAATTTTTAATGACAATTCGTGCGGCGGTAGCTCAGCGGGGTTAAGTGAATTTAAACATTCCTGTGGGTAATGTACTGCGTCTTCGATATTAGTAACGGTGTCTGTCGATTTGTAATCTTTGACCTGGCCGGGGACTTTTTGTGTGATAAAATTGTTTATTTCATTGACCGGGTCATTCCTAGGTGACACTAATACCCTAGAACAAAGCCAACGAAAGTCTTTTTCGCGTAAATTTTCGATGTCAGAATCGATTTTATAAGTTTAAAGTAATCTCATATTAAACTCAATTCCTAATTATCATTTCATATAATATAATATCGATACTACAACTATACATACACACACATTCTTCTGGGGAGCAATACGCGCTGCCCAATCCATGAGGAATATTTCATTACTTTATTCGTTCGTGACGTTTAACTTTTTCAGTTAGTTCCCCATATCAAATGTCCGTTAAGACGCTTCGCTTCAACGATTTTCTTGTAAAAATATTAGACATTAGAATCGGAAATGGCTAAGTAGTTTCAGATACGCAGAATGGCGTGAAAAGAAAGAAGTCCGTACCCTATAGTGAGTAGCCGTAATATTTTATTACATTTTTGTATATATATATATATATATATACCTGTATATTCTATACTCATCTCCATAAAACCGAATACATGTATAACATATTTCAGAAACCAGTGGAGTAATTGAAACGTAAAAGCAACACAAATAAACAGACAAACAAACTGAAAATATAAATCTGCCTCGTTTGAAGTTAAATACTAGTTTGGAATAATTAAAATACGTAATAAATATACGCTTAACCTTCTTTTCTTTTACGTACTATATCATAATGAATATAAATTTTATATACTCAAAAACAAAATTACTTTTTAATTGTTGAAGTCATGAGTGGGTACGAGGTTCGTTTTTTTAGAAAAGTTTCCTTTTTAGGTACCTACACTATGTTCCTTCATATTTAACTTACGCATTTTTGTTCTATTCTAGTATTGCGACTAATTTTCACTAAATTTACTCCTATGGTTGACTGAAGCGAAAAAACACTAAATTTTGGAAAGTTATATTAATGGTCATGTTAACTTTAGAAAGGACACGAAGCAATTTTTATATAAATAGTTTATAAGAAATTGAGTGTTACAAGGAACCTAATCTGCGTGGGTTCAAAATATGAAGATAATAATCAACCTAATTTTGGCCCTCTAATCATCATATATCTCCAGTTATTATTTCTAGAGCTAGATTGAACGATTATTTCGTAATAAAGTATTTAAAAGAAAATAACCAAGATATATTGGTATTAATGCACATTGAATTTAATTTTGAATTTGCTGTTATGGAATTGCGTTTATAATGACTACAATTTATTTATTTATTTTTGACATCGGTGGGCTTGTTGCTACAGGAATAATATATTCCAGCCATAAAGGATAGATATGACAATTTATTTTGTAAAGTCAGCAAAAAGTTTAATGTGACTGAACAAAAATATTTAGAAGAAAAACAAATTGAATAAACAAAAAGTGGCTTATGAGTCAAATATTACGAGAAGTAGTACGTCTTTGAACTACGCTTGAAAACATTTGACAAGGCGATTGGTTTTCTGTGTCATGATGCAGTAGTTTTATAACTTTTTTTGGTTCTAAAGCTTTACTAAACATGACAATACTTTCCAGAGAATAGAGATAATCTATACTATATTCTTGAAATTAAGTAACAAGCCAGTAATTAAATTTTTATCCCAGCAAATCTAGGACTAATTATTGATTTAAAATACAGGATTGCGACTGTAAGAAAGCAGAGTCGATCATGAGTTTTATTTTTGTTCTTGATTTAAATAGTATTGAAGATTAAATTTCCAAAAACTATAACAATTTATAATGATACAAACAAAAACTTTAAAACATGAAAGCTTTTTGATCCACCTGTAATAAGTTTAAGGAACACTCAGCATTTACAGTAGTTTTACATCATGGAGATAACAATCGCAAAAAAATCGCCAATAATATTAGCAAGGCGTAAAAATTAATTAATCCTCGAAGCAACAATTGTGGGGCAGATGGTTTATTGTAAAAAAAATAAACAATATATTCAGTTCCGGTTATTTGGCTCTGACCAATCTCTTATTATTGAAACATATAAAAAAGTTGATCGAATCATAAACTTCAGGAAAAATTTTTGAAAGATGTAAGGAACGGGAAAACATTCCATTAGTACGTATAGCCACTCGATTTGCAAACACATAATTTCAATATAGGCGTCATTTAAAATTTCCAAGGATTCTTCCGAAGTACACTTTTCTCGCGATCTATGTTATATGTATATATGATACTAACTGTGCTTGCGACTTCGATCGTGTAAAATTCACTGGTAATTATTGTTTAGAATAAACGCCAAACGCAAAATTATAGACAAAGGATGAAAGATGAATGGAAAAAATTGATAATTTTTTTTTTAAATCAACACATACTAACACTTAATTTTTCATAGACCTAAAACTTACAATTATCGCCATGAGGAGGCGTAAACTAGACATTTATTTTGATATTACACGTCAAAAACAAGATTAAAAAAAATAATATATAAAAAACCCAGACAAAAAGACAGGTAAACATTTAAAAACAGGTTCGCTTTTTATTAATTTATATTTCTATACTTCTTTATTATTATATTTCTATTGTTATTCTCTATACTAAATCACTCCTTGTAAAATGTTTTCTATGTACAGAATTCACTCTGTCACAATTTTATTACGCGTAGATTCAGGACATTTTTCTGAAATCAAGTACTGGTTTTAAGACATTTTTATTTCACCTTTTCCATTCATCATTCTGCATGTTCGTTTGTAATATCTTCGTAGCTCTCATAGTTTAACAACTATTTTCCGCAAAACTATTATTTAATTTTTATCACTCTAATCGTGCCCCACAAACCTCCAAAATACTTATTTGTTTGTCAATCAAAACACTCGAGGAGATGGCAAATCGATTGCTATAAGTTTTTTTAAAGACTTGAAATAATTCAAGGAAATTAGATTTATGTATCATTGAGACAAATATGAAGTACATTGCGATAAATTTGATCAAACTTTCAATAGTGTTAAAAATACTTTGATCATTAAATTTAAAAATGCACAGAAAGTCTTGATACCTTTTTAAAAAAGGCTTTCTTTCAGTGCATTTTTCGATTCGCTGATTTTAAATATTTTTAACATTAAATAACGTCTAATAATACAAAATTGTGTGCTAGGTCTAATACTATTTTAGAGTTAGTCGAAAATTCTTTTAGAATTGGCTCTTTTGTGCTGCTAGGATTCGTACAATTATAATTTGGATTTGGTTTGTAATATTAACCTGTACAATACACAAACACACAGAGAAATGTAAATTGCCAAAAATTATTGGTCGGGTTGAATATATAAGAAATATATATTTTTTAATTTTTCACATTGTCTTAACACAGATATTTAATGTATACTTTACATGCAATGGAAATGTCTGGTGACTGCTAACACGTACATCCACGAAAGTTAAATATTTTGTCTTATCATGTAAAGTAAGAATATAGTAGAGAACTGAAATATAGCATTTAATATTAGTTCCATCTGGGATTTCAACACAGTATAAAAAGCAAGAATTTTTTTCTCTGCTCAAAATATCCACAAATATATCACGAACACAAAAGTACGCTTAAAAGTTAATAGCAACACCATTCAGTTATAAGTATTTAATTAAATTTTGAACTTTTATTTTCGGTAAATAAAATGAAACTTTTTTTTAAACTCAAATACCGTACATGTAGTCCGGATTTTCAGTATTTGATGGTTTATTAATTTAGAGGATAATGATAACTCTCAAAACGTCACATCCGTTTTGGTGCATTTCGTAAGAGGTCGTTTTACGGATATCCTTGTGGAAAGTATCTTTTTCGTTACCATTAACTGTAGGAAAGTCAGGTCACCGAGTTTTAATTTTAGTAACAAATTGTTGAATATCTTATACTTAAATATTGTGTAATAATATTTTCCAACGCTAGTCTTTTAACCGCGGTTCTCTGACATTAACTTGGTGTTTTAAGTGCTTTAAACTCTTTTCTCTTATAAATTATACACTAATAGGATGCCACAACAAAGACTTAATAAAAATAATCCACTTGGACACACCCGCCTTCCCCTCGTAAATAGATACAATCACTTCGGCGTAAAATCTCTTTGATTCTATTAACCCATTGTTAAATTGTTCACCTACGTGAAAATGATCCTGGAATTCTCCTTTCCTTGTAGACTAATACACACATAATATACTTTATTAAAAGAGGATTTACATAACACTTTTTCATAGCAATAATTACCACCGTGGAAATATAACTTGCGTACACCCGCCGGCTTTATCGAGGAATATGAAAGCGAGATCACTGAGGCGAAAATCGACGAATGAATATTGGCCCTTATCTATGTTCCACTCAATAGGGCTCAACGTAGTATCACCTCTGTTAAAGTAGTCAAATATAAGTTTTTCTGAATTTTTATCAGGGTTGTATTAAATCACTTTCAATACAGGTGTTGGGTGCGGTTTAAAATGAAATTTGAATATTTATATCTTGTTTTGAATATGCAAGAACAGTTGGCGGAGTTGATAATTGTTTGAGGTGCATGAAGTGGAATTATGTTGGAATGTTAGAAGGGAATACAAGTGGATGATTTCCATTTATAAAATATATTTTCAATTTAGGAAAAAATAAAGTTATGCACTTCATTTTAACATAAATATGCAAAAACACATATGCTTATTTACACGGGTTCTGAAAACTGATATTGATTATGTTTTTCATGTAAAATATATTGTTTTACGCCAAAAAGTTCTTTTGAAATAAATTTTAAATGTTTAATGAATATAGGTATCATTATTAACATACTTTTTGTGAAAATTACACTTTTCACATTTAAATGATATACCATTAGGACCGAAATTATTCATGAAAAGACCTACGTAAAAAGCGGCAAAGTGTGAATTATGGTTTTACCAATCATTTCCGACAGCTCACATCATTAACGGACAGCTCACATCATTCACATTATTCATTTTTAGTTTGAAATTAAAAAGATCAACAACCTTTAAATATTTGTAAACCAGATGGTTTCTTTTGTCACCTCGATATTACAACATTAAAAACAATTATATTCTTAAAACATATTGTTTCTCTAATTAAAAAAAAAACAAATTATTAACAATTTTGACATTAATTTGCTAGATTCTCCCATGATCAAATATTTTATCAATGAAAATCTTTAGTGACACAAGTTACAAACCAAGTTAAATAATTTTAGCTAAATGAAAATGATTGTAGTATTGAATTTACCATTTGGATATAATCGACAGATTAATTGTACACTCAGATTTGTTAATAGTTGGCTTAAATCATGATTGATTTTACGGTCCATAGAGTATGATTGTAGAATACTTAAATATCAAAAATTACGAAAATCGTCAGTGACAGAGCGATTAGTACGTAAAGTATTAATAATTGGCTCCAAATACGTTAGAAGTACTTAGATTCTAAAAAAAAACTTATATTTGTTCAGTTAGTGAAACATTGTTCAGATTCATCATAAAATTGATACCAAGTTTTTGTAGAAAATAAAATTTTGTGGAATTATGAGTTTACTTAGTGTTATATTTTCAGACGGTTCTGGAAAAAGAATCTCATTGCAAATTTGGTAATGGAAAAATTTCTACAACATTTGACACATTGTAATTAAAAAAGATAAAAGCTTTAACAAAATGTTTTTTGTACTTCTAACAACAAGAACTTAATTCTTTACAAAAACCTTTCAAAAATCTTTTTTACAAAATGTAAAGTTTACAAGATATTTTTGGGAGAATGTTTTTACCGAGATGATGGGTAAAGTCCAAAAACACCCCCATCATGTCAACTTACAATTAGATTCAGAAGACATTTCCTCAAAAGTATGTCGACAGACTTGCATTACGAATTTATTAAATAAAATATAGACGACATCTAGGCAGATATTCTCCAATACATTTATCAGCCCAACACGGAAGTAGCTGGAAATGACAGGAAAAGGCGTGTACATGTCGAAAGTTTACAGCCCGAAATAGAGTTTTATTGTACTCCGGAGGGTATATGATATAATGACAAGGGATGAACGTGTAAAGAAAGAAAAGGTGTTCGGTTGGACGTTCCGATAGAGTTGTTTACGGTGAGATTATATGTTCGATTTAATTTCATGGAGGTTTAAATATTCCGGTATTCAGTTTTGTATGACATTGTTTTCGCGTATCGATCATAGTAAAGTTTATTTCACATTTCGGAGGTAAAATTATTTTCATATATTCAGAATATATTCAGAATATTTATTTTAATATATCAATGTTACGTAAAGCTCAGCCAACTGTGATTGTAAACATTTAATTACTTCTAACCAAAATTTAATTTCCTAATACAATCAGTTTATTGGGAAGGAAAACCCATTGGATGAGTATTAGTTTCAGCCACAGCTAAAATCGAAAAAATACTTGCTACTTATATTTATACACATATTGACTGGTTACATGCAGCCTATTTTTAAAGAGGTGATTGTTTAGCTGATTGCATAAAATTGTATTACAGGGTGGGCTTGTTCCTAGGGGTTTTGTTTTTGAAGAGATTTGAACATCGTTTTTTTTAGAACTTAGACTTTTTCACTTAAAATTCACATGCTTTTATTAGCTTCACTAGCATATAGTTATGTATGTAAACAAACCTAGCAAGTCGATTTTTACCCAGTTCATATTGTTGCATCGATTTTAAATATTCTAATTTTTTCTAATTTTGATGACAATGCAGTAGTATGGTACCACTAAGCTGATATGATGGTAGAAGATAGAGGTGATCACATGAACTTCGCAATGGCTAAAAATAAACCCACATAGTTTGGGCTAGTTTGATTTGTCTCTATGAGTCCATTGGTCACGTATTATATTATGAAGATTTAATGATGGAGGAGGAAAGTGGTGATGGGAACCTCTCATTATCTCATAATAATCCCATCAAGTTAAGGATTATTTGGCTTTCCTCAGTGTATACTTCAGTAATATAGAGTATATCATTGGCGACTCGACTATGATATTCTAATTACCCTAATTCACAAAATTACTAAGATTAGTAACGGTAGACCACTTAGGACGAAAACCGTGCTAGCAGTCTGTCAGCTGGCATAAAAATTGACAATATATGCAGTGATACAAAATGGGTTCAAGTGCCTTAGCAAATATAGATAATGTTTATTTAATTGAAATTTAGAACCAGATTTAAGAACCAAGAAAATATTATTTTGTATTAATTACAAAAATATATTAAACAAAAGTCTCTAGTCAGTCAATGTGTAAAAATAAAAGAAATGAATTATAAAAAGTAAAACATACAGATAAGGATTCCGTTTTGATCTTTAGAGGTGTAGACCTTCTCTTAATAAAAAAACCAAAAAAAGTTGTGCAATATCAGGCCTTTTTTGTTTTTATGACAATAAATACTTCCAAGTCGAAAACCATCTCGTTTATAGCCACTTGTTCAAATACCGTTTGTCGACTTATAGTCCATGGTGGTTAATAAAATATCATGATCAACTGAGTCACTTTCGGAAGGTTCATTTACCCTTATAATGAACCTGTCAAAAGTTTCGTGCTAAAGATATGATTTCATGATATATATATATATATATATATATATATATATACATATATATATATATATATATATATATATATATATATATTGCGGAGGAAAGTTATACCTATGGCTTTTTGTAAATATTAATATTTGTAATAAAAATACGCGATAAAGAATATTGTAGACCAATCCTACCCAGTTCTTTCAAATAGACACATTTTTATATAAATTTAGTATTTCTGTCCCAGTCTACCTAGATAAATCAATCCTTAGAAGATATTCAAATTACTTTTATATCGTTCTAATAGATGTTGACATTGATTCAACTTGCTTTAGTTACTGACACCAGTATAAAATTGAAAATAAACATGATTTCAATGAAAAATTATTTTTTAACGTAACAGCCCAATCTACCATCAACCCATCCATCAGCCGGGCTGACCTAAGTTCCATTGTCGAGGTAACAGTTGGTTATTGACCACGAGCAACTTCACTGCGGCATTCGTATTGTGACACGAATTTGTCGTATTTACTCGTACATTCATTCAGAAATGTTGTTAGGAACGTAATCTGAACGTAACCTTAACGAATATTTTCCGAATATAACGCCGTTATGTAAAATTTGCTCGTGGGGACTAATTTAATGAAGTGATCTCTGAATTCGATCCCTACTTCTAATATTGTTAGACATTGGTTGGTGATCTGAAAACGGTCCGAAATTTAATAATTTTAGGCAAAAATTGGTGATCTGAAAGTGGTCTGAATTATATCACTACTTGTTTCACATATTAATGCCTTTCTATAAATTTTCAACTTAATTATGGATATGTTTTTAAAGTCATACTTTTGAGATTTTTCCCACAATATATCTAGAAGTATCCTTCGTAGATTATAAAAAAATTTTGGAATAATTATGACTTGTATTTTTTTAAATCGAAACAAAGCGGACACGTTAAATTAAGGGAAAAAAAAACAAATATTTTACTTAACTTAGAATATTTTACTTATCTAAAATTTTCTACAGACATTTTGGTCATAAACTTTTTGTAATCTGCTATATTACTGTGCCAAATGTTATGTTTTCAAAAGCTTATTTGACTTCGTTAGTATACCTGACTAATTTCTAAGCAATTGTATCCAGTAAAAGCATATGACCAATGGATGTAGGGATAAATAGAAAGGACGTTGCTATAATTTTAATTCTAAATGGAAATTAAATTTGAATAACGGACAAAGCATTTCACGACTTGACAGAGAGTTATGAGAAAATCATGAGAAACAAACAAAATAAAGGATCACCTTCCATAAAACTTATTTCTTTGTTTATTTTCAACGAAGCGTAAGCGATAGCCTCTTCAACGAAATCGGTAAGTCAACAGGATATCTGATTTTTAATTTAAATTTTGTTGTATAATTTGAGGAGAAAAAATGTAAAAGACAAGGAAAAACTTCTGTTGCAGATGGTTTTCCGAGACTTTTGAATAAAGGCTTTATATAAAGCTGTATTCGCCTAATTGTTTAACTGATTAATAAAAAATTGCAAGTAATATCGGGAAACATCTTAAGATGAAGTAAAAAAGTAAGTATTGAATATATTTGGCTTTAATTTTTAAAAAATTCATTTTAACTTAATTTCTATTAACATCAAATGAAACTACGTGACATAGTATTATATCTACTTTAATTAAATTCTTAACCGTGGCCTAGGTTTCGTTGTATGACAAAATATTCAGGTAATAATTTGAAGAGATCTTTTCAAATCTCTTCGAATTTTCCACCTGGAGTTGTTGTCATACACCGAAAACTAGGTTATGGTTAAGCATTTAAATAAACTAGATATAACACTACATCGCGTAGTTTCTTTTAGCTGTGTATAAAAATTAAGTTATAATGACTTTATTTTATGACGATACACATTAAGGCGTTATTTAGGTAATGGAACATAACATATTTATATAAGGATAATATTATGCTGCTTTAAAATATACGTTTTAACGAACTACGGAGTCTCAGGAGTCAATAGTGATTAAGAATTTGCTGAATAAACGTAAGTAGGATAGAAAGAAACCGACAAATCCATAAATATAACAAAAAGACGACTCTGAAATGAAATTCCGCCTATTGTCTTATTTAAATACATCTACTGGTATGTTACATTTTCACAATGAGATAATTGTCCATAGTCGCTTCTCTACTTTCTTTAAGTTATATATTCATATTCTATTGTATCATAACACTTCTTATTTACCATAACTTTTATATTTCGGAATTGGCATTCTATTTTCATTATCATACCACTAAAACTTTTGTTAATATTTTAATTTGTTATATATATATATATATATATATATATATATATATATATATATATATATATATATATATATATATATACACACATAATCATGGTAATACATGTGAAAGGGCTATTCGTAAGTGTCGCATAATGGGAAGGGTACCATATCTCCAGAGACAAACCGATAAATAGGCAAAAAGTATGTCAAACTTATACAACCCCCTACCCCACCTTCCTTCACCAATATTTTATTTTAGAAACTGCTGAATTTGGGATTATATACAAATCAGGTTTTTAGAAAACCTACTCAAAGAATACGAGAAAGTAAAACTATGATTATAGATTCCATAATTTTTGAGACATTCATGATAACTTAAATATCTAATAACTTAAATCTCCCCGCTCTACCAAATTACATTTAAAATTTTATTAATATTTACATGAGAATGTAATGTTTTTATGTAAATTTTAAATACATTATACATTTAGATTTTTAAATAATTCAAATTAAAATCATGGATTATAATATTTACAGTAACATCAAATTTCTGTCATAAGTAAGGTGAAATGAAATGACGCCGGCTTTTATCTCCACATTTAATGCATGTAACCATCTCGAGATACATTAATTCGGTCTTGCTGCAGGCAGACGACAATTGTTTAAGCCAAATTCTGACAGAATTAGTCTGATATGAAAGGTGTGCCTAATTTTACAAACTTACTCAAAAAACTATTTTTCACCTTCACAAATTCACTTTCTCTTAGTTGCTTTCATGAAAATATATAATTTAAATGTAATATGTTTCATGATAATCCTCTCAAAGAGTTTGAAAATTAGATATTTTTTAGGAATTCGTTTAAGTACTATCTCATTCACTTAGAACCTGTGGTATGTTTTGCAAGAGTTGAAATATAAAAATTAAGCTCTATATTTTCTTAACCTTTAAATCTAATTGTCTGTAACCATTGCAAAATTGTATCCAACAATATTGTAATATTTATTATAAAATGTAAAGTTCGGCTACACTATAAAATTACCAACCGGCCATTAATGAGGAAAGAATGGGTAATCTTTATGACATAGTAATACAAATCTACACAAAAAAAAATTATTTGTTGGTACGTCACAAAGCTAAAGGAAATATACGGCGTAAAATACATGAGATCTAGCCAAACTTACGGCAGCGCGTAGCATGAAAAACGAAAGACCGTTTCGAGCAATGAATTAAATGGACGACGTTTGGATACATCTTTTTTCAAAATTAATATCCGTATTATTTCTGCTTATGTGAAACAAGTCATAAAATATGTCTCCATAGGTTTAATTTTATTTGCTTTTGTAATCATAAATCTGCACTCGACATTCAGCATTTACAATTTTATATAATTTTTTTAACCAAATAATAAACTTTTGGGTTCAAATAAATTAAGAAAATATCGTATTCAGGTTATATTTAAAACTTTTATTAACCATGCTGTACTAGCACACAAAATAGATATTTCTTCTTTCTGGCACTTCAGTCTAGAGTAGCCCAGAGCTATTCAAACGAGCTTTTTCCATCGGAGTCTATCAGATTCTAAAAGAAATAATAGAGACTGTACTTTACTTTCGAATAATGCTCGATAAGCCTAAAATCCGAAGCACAAGGAATGTCTTTTTGAAATATCGACTATTTTATGACACCTTCTACGATTTCAAGGTTTCATGATCAGACAACAAAAGATAAAGTATCATAAATTTATTTTGAGTAAAACTTTTAGCTAAGTTATAGCTATATTAAAATATTTTATAAAAAGTAACAAAAAATATAAAAATTTAAATAACACAATTATTATAAACATTCGGGAAGTCAGTCTGGAGATATCAATGTTATTATTATCATCAGAATTATTATCATCATCATGTATTTAAGTTTACTTTCTCTTATTTTTATTTAAAATTTTATTTAAAAAGATACTTTAAATGGCTATTATACAGAGGTATATGTAGTTCTGTCATGTTATAACATAATAAAACACCGGATTAGAGTTACGAACGATGAATAAATTATTTGCGAAAAACAAAATGGCCAATTAAACTTCATGACGTACTAAGGAAAAAATAAGATTAGGAATTATAGTTTAAATACATTTTTAGTCAAAACTGTAGTATTTAGTTGTCGGGCTCATTTTGAGAATTTTTTTTAATAATCTGTCGCATTTGGCTTCTGCCTTATTCGTGAACATAACCTCTTCTCTCTCTCGATTTAAAGGAATTAAAGGAGTTGAAAGTAGTCAACATATGTTGGTGAAATTCTGAATTAGAAATACACACACATATTTTTTATTTATTTAGATCCTGAATCGAATGAGTTTTTCGTGGCAAACGCAATTTCCCTATTTTTTATTTTATTTTTTTAAACTGCCTTGTGATGCCACTGACCGAGATAAAATGCCCTTATAAGACCTTCTTAGAATCGCCTATCTTTTTGGAGGATTTTGCACATCATAGACTTAATTGGTATCCACAGTTTCCTAAAAACGTTTGTAAGATCTATTAACAACAGACAAGCTCACATCGACATATTCTTGATTGCCACTGTCCTCCGGAAAAGTACACACGTGTTTATATTTTGCTTCGTTTGATAAGTTTCTAGTCATAAGTTCGAGACATTTAATTTTATTGTAATATGTAAATAGGCCAAACTGCTGTAAGTTAAGTGTAGTCTTCAAATGTATTACGCCAAAGAAAATGGGACAAAGACATTGAGTACTTGCTCTCCTACTGTAAAAATTCTGCCTGGATTTTGATACAAAGATTGATACAGATAATAAATAACAGAATTCTAGGGAAAGGGGGAAATATGTTCAAGGAAGTGTAAAAAGAATGAGTGTGATAAGGAGAGCTGTTCCGAAAGATTGATGTGCAACTTTTGACGTCCTATAGGATAACGAATCCTGTTGAATTGATATACAACGATGATAATACCTCATTAAAGAAAATACTTTGCTAGTCACTTATAAATTGGCCGAGAAGCTCAATTACAGTCCCGTAAAATGGAGCACATATTAGCAAATTTGGAAAATAGAGTACTTGAAAATTAAAAAAAAATTGTGGTTAAACATATAATGGCCAATCCAAAATACTCGTATAATATAAATGAATGAATAAATAAAAAAAATCGTAGCGCCAAAAAGGACACTGTTTGATTTTGCCCCAGATTAATATTGCCGCATATATGTCAGTACACTAACCCAACTAATGCAAACCAGTTTCATCGTAACAAATATTTATTCTGGACTAGGAGCAACGTCTCACTCACTCACTGGAATTGCCTGTACTATTTTTATGCTTTTTATTATTTTATGTTTACTAGAAACTACGACCCGAAAAGATCGATTGTTACGGGAATAAATATTAAGTTGAGTAAATTGAAGAAGAGAATTTACTGCCGGTGTATACTTTATGAACTTCAAATTAACTATAACAAATATTTCAGGAATATTATTTTTACAATGTGAGACACAGGAGGTGATATGTTTCATCATTTTATGTTACATCTTTATTATTATGAACACAGAAATTTCATTGTTGCAAGGCTTTGCGAAATTGTGATTTTTTAAGATTTTAAGCTCAACCGCTACCATGACTGTATATTTTTAACTTGTTATACAATAGAACAGATAAATAACATTTGAAATATTTTTGAAATTTTCAGAAACTAGGTCATGAAGAAAATAATTTTTTGAGGAAAGACAAGCTTTTTCAGATGACTTTTGAAAACGTTAGTAATAATTGAATTTATGGTGCTGGAATTTCATTTTTTTCAGAAACTGGTGACATAAACAGAAGACGAATACACAGGTCGTTGTTAAATTGATATAGCCTGCTGGTGTTTGAAAATTCCTGAGTATGAAATAAGATGTATCCTGCACGCCTACTATTTTCTCAGAGACATAGCGCCATACACCTAATACTTTATTAGGTGCATACGTCTTTTAAAAGTGAGCAATATGAATATTACTTTCCAAAAAGAAAAATTGGATTTTATCGATAATTTTTTTCTTTTAAGTGTTATTTTTACTGATAGGTTTTTTTTAGGCGACTGAAAATGGTAAATATAATCAAAGTTAAGAAAATAAAGAAAACAGAAAAACATTTTATAATAAATTAGGTTTTGCTTTATTTATCGTTTATATTTTAGAGAAGAAATCTAAAAAAATCCTTGCTTCCTAAACCAAGTAACAAATACGTGTAAATTCATGAATATAATTTTAGAATTAGTTGCCATAAGATTTCTGTGCATAGATCCAGATCATGGATAAATATTATGGGCACCCATGTGTATCATTCAAAATGTGAAATAGCAAAAATATATGTCGAGCCCAAATTCAGAAATATTCTTGCGTTTTCTAATTTTAATCATGTAAGTCACTCATGAATATAAAAGGTTTAATAAATTGTTAAAGTGTTTTTAGGTAAAATACAAACAGCATGCCTTAATAATTGAGTAAAGTTAATAAGAAAGGTAAGCAGAAGTGGGCTTTACCTTTAAAGAAATAGACGTAAAATCGTATACATTTAGAATGAAGATAAATTTAGAATAAGGTACAGAGCGAATTTTGTTGGTAAACCGATGATTATCACGTGCCCGGGTTTTTTGCTACGAAATTTGTTAAATAAGGAATAAATGAAATTATTTCCGCGGTAAAGTGGACTAGAAACCAGTGGAATTACAGTAATAGTGACATTTAGTAATAGTGAATTTGTTAAACGGAAATTTAAAAAAAATATCTCCAATGAAAATAATTTGCAAAATATGGCCTTAATTTCGTCATTTCACAGAAAGAGAAAATGAAAATATGGGGAATAAAAGAAATTAAGCTATGGTCTGAAGGAAGACAACGGAGCAAGTCAAGTTTGGTTGGGTGGAGGGAATTATTTTGTCAGGATACATTTAAAAATATGTAAGATAGGAAAATGTTTCTAATGATGGCATCGAACCTATTCTATAACTTACCTGCGTGAGAAGAGCAAGAACATTTAAGAGACAACTGATAACATCAGAAATGATGAGCGTGCGTAGATTTATTGAACGTAGATCCGGAATGTGAGCAGTGAGTTGATTAATTTGGCACCAAGATAATAAGATTTGCACGGATTACTGAAATTAGTGATTCTTAAAAGTTGTTCCCCCGAATACTGGTGTTCCGCAAGCTTAGAGGTATTCCTGTAAGTTTGCTAAAATTTTAAATCGGTTGAAACCGAGTTTAATACAAAATTTGAAAAGCAATAAACATTTTATTACTGCACTAGTTGTGTTTCTCAAAATTAACGAATATTTGAAAAAGATAAATGCTGACAAATATAAAGGAGGAAATGAGAGGTTTTACTCATAAGACTATCTATTTAATAATTTTTCAAAACCATCGTAATCAAAAAAACCTTAAAGAAATTAAGTCAGCTTCTTATTTTAAATTTCATTCTGTTTTCAGAAAACAGTTGAAAAACGCTACGACCATATGTTTTCTCGTACATTAACTGATAAAATCTAATTTTAAAAACTTCAAAAACAGGTCCTGAATTTCTCTTGCCAAATCCTAACAAATTAAACGTATCACCAATACGAAAGTAAAAGATAAATGAAAGAGCTAAAACTAATAAAATGTGTAAGTATAATTCTTGTCAATTTTTAAGCGTAATTTTTATATTATTTTCAGAAACGCAGAATACAAAAAACTCGCAAATCTTCCATAGAAAAAAATATTCGGTGATGCAATTAACTAACTTCAAAAATTGATTAAAATTAATTACTTTGTATTATTTAATATAACTTCAATCACATAAAATTAGATTCTGATTAACGTTGAAACTATTAAATTAGTAATGGTCATGATGTCTTATTTTTTTCGTGAGAAAAGATAGACCGCAAAAAGTAATGGTTCCTTAACTTAAAAGCAAAAAAAAACAATGGGAGGGGTCGGGATAAAATCATAACAAGTGTTCGGTATTAATTTATGACACGAACTTTCCTTTTTAAATTTCGAGAAAATTCACGCTTCACATGAGACAAAGTCTTTAATTTGTTCGTAATTTTCCATTTTATACCGATGTTTTATTATATTCCGAAGAACATTTTTATCGTTTCAATTTTCCTTCTTGTAGTGCTCCTCAGGCTCTTTATAATGCAACTAAAGGCAATATCCTAGCTAAACGCCCTCTTAATTTGTAATTTTATGCAATACTAATTTGCAACAATTACGCGCTGCACTAGTCCGATGACTTCACAAACAAAACCAATGCTGCACGACTATACGGACGGATATGCTTTATACGTTGTGGGTTCAACCATTGTTAATGCATTATTAGTCTAGTTTTTAGCGGTTGAAATCTCTACATATTCTGTGACAAAAGAAATTCCGACCGGCCGTAACATACTTAACAAACGAATAGAAGTTTTAAAGTTAACAACTATGCAAGTTATTTTCGTTATTTTCTTTACCATCCCAACGATACTTATAATGAAATTCGTAACATTAAATCAAACATTACGATAAAATAGTAAAATCAATGTCGAACAGTACATTTAAATTGTAAAGATTTTTTATTTCTTTCATTTTATGTTTTTAAAGATTTGTCTTATCAAAATGCGCTCCATGGAGTTCAATTAACCCTTAATTAGACATGCGCTATTAAAATTTAACAACAATTGAAAAGAAAAATGAAATATAAGACTCAGTATAAATGTTTTAGTTTTTAGTGCCTTAAACTAGTCAATTTTAGTATATATTTAGCCGAATGCAGTTTTCCAATACTCGACAGGTTTTTTTAAACAAAAACTACATTTTATAATTATTTCGGTCCCATGATAATAACAAATGTTTTCGGTTTAAAACACCACGATAAATTCAATTTCAAATTCATTCTGAACCATTTGCCATTCTTAACCAATTTTTTTCGGAATCTGAAGTCGAATCCACAATATCCATAAAAGCCTGGAAGACTAAGCCGATTCTTACAAATTAACATATGAGATTTTTTTTTAAATCGAATTTCCTCTCAAATATACAACGACCTATTTCGTTTTGAGTTTAACGGTAAGGACGCGAATTACGCAGTTGCAATAAATGTTGACTAATGCAGCAATTGACTTGCTCCCTTCTTCTGCTTCATTGTATCTCCATTATTCACGAAACCGCAGAGTTTACACCCATTTTTTGGGTATAAAATAGGCGTTACCTCTGCGGTCTCTAAGACGACATTAATGAAGGCAGATCTTTGAAATAATTTATGTCATTTATTATTTGTGTCTATTACGAGGCTCAAAAAGGATAAAAAATATAACCGAGAGTTTTTTAACAAATTTTCGAAGTAGAATTTTATAACATTTGTCTTTCAAACATTCTTAATGAGAAGCTACTGGATCTCATACCTACTATGCTAGTAACAGTAGATAAAAGTGATACGTATAAATTCATTCCGTGTAGATTGGTCTTTAACAGTTCAACCTAAAGACGTAAGACTAACGTTTGATACTTATGTGAAAAGAAAAAAATGGGAATACATAAAATAAATACGTAAATGCATTTACGTATTTATTTTATATAAATAATTTTTGTATAAAATGTGGTTGTATAAAATATTTGTTAAAACCAGTAAAATAATATTCCACTATTAAGTAGTTTGGCTGTCCCTCAGTGATACCGGGAATTAAGTATCTCTTGACGGAGAACCAAAATTAGTATTTTAAAAGTCTATAATTTTTTATTTAAAAATATACGAATAATGTGATTCAATTATTTTCTCTTTGCGTCGATACACGTTATCATATGCGAGTTCAAAATAGACCAATAAGATAGCAAAAAATAAGTCAGTACTTAGTTTTATATGACACCGAATAACTTAGAAAATCATTACAATACCAATCACAAAAATTCTCACTGGATTCGGAACTGTTCCGGAAGATATTAATAACGCGACTGCTGAGTTTGATCACAAACAATTCAATCAGATATATTTTTTTTCTGTAAAGATTGTGCCTCTGTATTAAAATTAGATTCGATTACATTTTAATGTTTAAGGAACAAAGTCAGTTGACAATACAAAAAAGGAAATGATGTGTTCACACTACCCACGTCAGCGATTCGTATTTTGATATAAATTGCTTACGGACTGCTAATGGAAGTAAATTTGCGTTATTTGAAAAAATGTACATGTAAACTACTTTTATTGACCCGTATCAAAGACCAATAATAATAACAAATTTCTTTGCAGAGAAATGGTGTAATTCAACGTGTGTTTTCATAATATACCGTGAAGAAATAAAAAGTTTCATATTCATCTATTTTAGTACAGAACTCTATTTTCACTCGCATATAAAAATCGTTCCATCGATGTCACTTTAAAAACTAAAGAATAAATGCCCCCTCTATCCAGTGATGGACCAGTAAGGAATAGATATCATTTTCACTTTAATTTGACTGATGTTCTAATTAAAGTTAGCCTAATGCGACCATTTGTTAGTCTTCTCCAGCTTTCTACCTGTGTATTC
This sequence comes from Druceiella hillmani, assembly GCA_039881145.1. Lineage (NCBI taxonomy): Eukaryota > Metazoa > Arthropoda > Insecta > Lepidoptera > Hepialidae > Druceiella > Druceiella hillmani. The sequence continues at coordinate 2,285,030 of JAYKKI010000138.1, forward strand.
AACTTATTATCTATATTTGGTATTATATATACACACTAAATTTGTTGGGAATTAAAAAAAACTGTTTCCCTAGTTCATACTAGCCATCCACCTTTGCTTCGTATGGCCGCTGTAAAATAATTAAATTAAGGTTTTTTATACATGTTTTTCTTTGATTAAAGTAGTTCTCCCTTTTATTTCAGTTTATCAAAAATCTAATGATATACCGTGACCAAATATTCTTGTAATATTCTGGTGCCAAGCGTTTCCTCTTTTCACTTGCCCTACACGTGATTGAATAGTTCCCACCGAATGTCATCAAAATTCATTGGAAGGCCTTTCAATCCAATCTTCTTTTAATTAATGTGTCTAAAATTATTGCAAGACAATTTTTAGATACGTAACAATCCACCCAGATATTACGGGTAAAATTAAAAAAATGAATTAAGTTTTTATTCTTTCATGTACGTAGTTCTTCATATGCACTTTATCTTAATTTAAAAAATCTAAGTTAATACCGCGATATTATATGCTTGTAAAATTTCCGTACTGGAACTCTCTGTTACCGCACCTTCCTCCATTCTCCATGTCCATATCTGAATACATCGCACTAAAAGTCATCAAAGTCGTATTTGGTTTTACAGTAGAAAACCCTTTATTTTCTCTTAAACTAACAATTCAAATATAACAGAGGATTGGAAAAATTTTAAATAATTTTTAAATTTATTTTAATGAAGATTAATATAATGACCGAAATCTTGTAATTTTTGCTCCATGCATTTTTTTTAGCTTGAAACGAGTTTCACTGAGTTATCCGTAAATGACAGATAAATCATATTTCTAACTTTCCATCAGACCATTTTAGAACTAAATTGTTTCCATTGGCATTTCAAACAGTATTGTCAGGGTTTATCACGAAAACGCACAGACCAGCGACTTTGTTTCAAACTATATTCGCTTTATCTCAAAAGTTATATATCATATCTACGCACTATATATTCTATGGAATTTGGGAAATTATAAGCTCTCATGTTTAAAAAGTTGTGTCAGTCGAACTAGAAGTTTTTGCACAAATCCCTAAAACAAAAAAAATAATAAATACCTCTCCATTATATTATGGTGCTTCCCTATTTGTCTTAAAAATACATTGTTTAACTGCACTTTATACTCCTTGTTCCAATTTTAGCAAACATTTTAATATTGCTATTTAATATTTCAATTCGCCTTCGTTCAACTTTTTAGATGTTGTTTTCAACAAGTCGCTCATATATTACGAGCATTTTAATTACAATTAGAAAAATATTTGAAGCATTTGAGTTTCCTTTCTTTTATTTTTGTTTGTATTTTTATTGATTATGAAGTCTCAAATAATAAAATACAGGGTACATGTGTAGATCTTTCATAAGATTCTATAATACCAGATTGCAATTACATACAGTGAATAAATTTATGAATAAAGTAACCACATAAAATGAATTATTAGAAATTAAGATGTTTACCTAACATATTTATCCATCGTTCGGATATATATATATATATATATATATATATATATATATATATATATATATATATATATATATATATATATGATATATAAATATAACGTAAAATATTTACCCCTATAAAAGAAAGAGCAAGTCAAGTGAATCGCTGTCGAAGAACTCATGATGATTTTGAAGATCCCAAGGCCGATAAGGTAATCCATATACGGTACTTATGGATATTTCGCAAGCCACCCTAGCTGTAATAAACTCGAAATACGAGACTATGATAAGAAAGCGTTACGCCAGGCCACGAAACCGACAATAACTACACTATAAAAGCTTGCTCAAGAGGACATGTCATTAAGTTTAGTTCGTTGTAATCAATTAAATTAAATTTGATTTTAAAAGTCTCTAAACACAGCCCTGAGCGTCGGTAAATAAGTTTGTGAATCTGACGCTGAGATGAGAAAAGGTGTGGATTGTTTAAAATATTATAGAGGAACGAATGAGTAGATAACTTACGCCGATCGGGAATAACTTATTTCAGCTGTGTTCAAAATTTACAAATTGGGTCATGTATTGTAGATGAAATATGTAATGTCAATATTTTAAGAGGTTTATGTTGAATAATCACACTTAATTGCATTTTCATTCATAAAAATATAGGAAAACTTACGTTTGTTATTCAGGGAGACGTAAAAGAGACAGATCCTATGAAACATTCTCCAAATGAATCCGATAGCAAAATGTCCCTATTTCGGTTGAAAATGTTTTTAAATGATTATTGTCAATTGTATTTTTTTATTTAGTTTGTAGGACGTCCACATTAAATCATGAGGGCAAATATTTTACGTTATATTTACCGAACGATGGGTAAATATATTAGGTAAACTTATTAATTTTTAGAAATGTATTTTGTGTGATTACTTTATTAATCAATTTATTCTTTATGTGTAATTGCAATCTGGTATTATAGTATGTTATAATAGATCTACACATATACCCCGTATTTAATTATTTGAGACTTCATTATCAATGAAAATATAAACAAAAATAAAAAAAAGAAACTTCAATGCTTTAAATATTTATTTAATGGTAATAAAAATGCTTATAACGTACGAGCGACTTGAAAACAAAATCTAAAAAATTCAACTAAGGTGAAATCTAAATATTAAATAATATTGTCAAAATATTTGTTAAAATTGAAACAAGGAGTATAAAATGGAATTTAACGATATGTTTTTAAGAGAAATTAAGAAGCACCATAGCATAATAAGGAAGAAAGCTGGCGCTTCCTATTTGCCAGGTAATATTGCACGAGGTTCTGAGAACTAATAATTTTGGTGACCATTTTACAGCTATAATCGTAAAATGCAAAATTTTACTAAAATAGAATCAGATTTTAAAGATAAAGTTAAAAATTTATTCATGTATGGCACAATTTTCAGTATACGAGTATGTACTAATAAGTTAAATATAAATTCTACCGCCGAGATTTTATATTAAATAAAAAAAATAGTCACGACTTTTTTCATAAATGTGAGAAAGTTTTATTCCAGTAATAATGTTTAAACCGCAAAAGTACTTAAGCGTATATTGGGTTCAGAATAAAATCTCTTTACTTGAAAACATGAATTTTAAGCTGAATTTCTTTAACAGTTTCGACAATACCTATTCATCAGTAGTTAAGTCTAAAGTTTTCATTACGCAAGTATTAGTAAAGAAATAGCCTGGAAGCATAGTAAAAATTTTTTTTAAAAATAATTTAATAATTTGTGGGTGATACTTTTACGTAAAGACAAACAAATGTATAGATAAAGATAGAGATATATTATCCTAAGGGCGTAGTATCCTAAGGGACTTTTTGATATCTTCATTCGATTTGGATAAGTGTAGTCTGGATTGTAAGGGTTGGCATACTACTTTAGAAAATAAACTAATATCCAAAAACGCTATTTTGATTTCCACTTGATATGCTCGTGATGCAAAATTTTCCAAAAATATATCGAAGTATAAATTCAAAACCTATACCGCCCGCTAAGTCTTGTTAGCCATGACAAGCGTAAAATTATATTCAAGGCAATTTAAAAAAACCTTTGGTCTAAAAGTTTGAAAGCGTAATTTATTTAAGGGAAAAAGAGCCACACCGGATTAAAATAGTCATGTGACGCCCGATTTTATTCATCTATTAGGGCGATCCTAATGCCATCTCTTGATGCCACTAACATATAAAGCAGAAACGGTTAGTAAAATAGGGCGTTATGATAGCAAAATAATTTCAACTTCCTAAACCTATGCTACTTCTACTTATAAACTCTGGCTATACGTATGATATTTATCTTCATAATGAAGTTTTTAATTATTAAACTTAGGTAATAATTTCAGTAGCGTAATTTTATGTTTGAAGTTACTAACGAATAAATTCTCCATAGATGATGATACCATACTCAGCAGATTTTACAATATATGTGTTAATTTTTTATATTATGTTTTCGCTAAACAAGTCAACAACAATTTTTATTAAATGAAACTCCATTAAGTTTTATACCTACGTTCCTGAATAAAATAACGATTTTATTTTTTTTTTACACCAATTATTCAATTTATAACTCACTTTATATGCACCACCAAATATCTCTACTTGTGTTTAATTTAAATTATTTTTAATATCAAATTTATTTACCTTCTGCTGTTTTGATATATTTATAAATATACATCTAATATATGTATTAATATATTATTTTATAATAAATATTATTCTAGGCCACTCAGGTGTAAACAATTAAAACTAACGCCACGACAAGCTGTACTTTTATAATCCTTTCAAGTAATATCTTCTCTTTAATAGCGCCATTTGTTTTGTCTTTTACAAGGGACCATGACAATTTTTATATATTAAACTGTAATTTTTAATTACTTTTTAATTCATGATTACGAAACATAGTTTATTTTATTTTTATTAAATTTTTTTAATGGTAATTTCTTTAGTGAAAATTGACCATCACGCTGAGAAATAACTCGTATACACGTACATAGAAGCAAACACTAAAGAAGCGGCATCCATTGGTCGCACTATCAAATAACTCGTAGATATATGATTTAAGTAACACTAAAGAAATAACATTACCTATGTGTGAATACATATTGTTTATAGTGCGGGTAGGTAGTACTACCACATGCTCTTTAATTTAATTTACAAACTTTTATAGTTATATTTATAAATTATTGACTGATGAATCATCAATAGTGACTACAGGTCTTGGGCATACTTTAAAAAAAAGAAGTCTGAAGATTTAAAAATGAGAGAGGTTTAAAAAAGAGAGGTAATTAAGATAGGACAGTAGAGGACAGAAAGAATAGAGAGAGAATAAAGCTGAGGAAACGAGAGAGGAATATCTTTTCCAGACCACTTCTGCAAAAGTAAATCATTGCTGTCTTTCTTATTTCAGAAACAAGTTTATTTTAAATTTATTGGCAGTGCACGTGGTAAAGTAGTACCCTAAGAGAGTTACAAATCTAGACCCTAAATTTGATATATTTTTACATTACAAGATAGTAAATAATGCGTAATGCTGTAATGTGTTGTTTGATATTTATTTTAAATTATCACGTCAATTAAATAGAATAGAAGAGGTTAATCCCATTGCAGGCGTCTTCAAAACTGGTTGTTTCCATTGGTATCTCAAGAAAATAATCCAATGTTTTCGAAATATTTTACATGTTAAAAATTTAGAATTTTAATAATCACATCTATGTCTTATACACAGATAATAATTGTTGATTGTATTTTATGTTGCTGTATAGTATGAAGTTTTAACATTAGGATATACAAATTAATTTAAATTAGCCAGTCCACATAAACGTGATTTCAAATTTCACCAGTGTGAAAGTTGATGAAAAAAATCCCATTATCAATATTTAATATAAGCCTGCAGAGAATAAATATAAAATATACGCAATGGCGAGTTTACAAATTCATCAGTGTCTAAGTCGATGAAAAAAATCGCATTATCAACATTTAAGCCTGCAGAGAATAAATATAAAATATACGTAATGGCGAGTTTACAAATTCATCAGTGTCTAAGTTGATGAAAAAAATCCCATTATGAATATTTAAGTCTGGACAGAATAAATATAAAATATACGTAATGGCGAGTTTACAAATTCATCAGTGTCTAAGTTGATGAAAAAAATCCCATTATCAATATTTAATATAAGCCTGCAGAGAATAAATATAAAATATACGCAATGGCCAGTTTACAAATTCATCAGTGTCTAAGTCGATGAAAAAAATCGCATTATCAATATTTATGTCTGACCAGAATAAATATAAAATATACGCAATGGCGAGTTTACAAATTCATCAGTGTCTAAGTTGATGAAAAAAATCCCATTATCAATATTTAAGTCTGGACAGAATAAATATAAAATATACGTAATGGCGAGTTTACAAATTCATCAGTGTCTAAGTTGATGAAAAAAATCCCATTATCAATATTTAAGTCTGGACAGAATAAATATAAAATATACGTAATGGCGAGTTTACAAATTCATCAGTGTCTAAGTTGATGAAAAAAATTCCATTATCAATATTTAAGTCTGGACAGAATAAATATAAAATATACGTAATGGCGAGTTTACAAATTAATAAAAGATTGAAAAATATTAATTTCGTATTTTTAGTCCATCTTTTATTGCACCTTTTTAAGCGTTGCCCGAGTAAAGACAGCAAAATAAAAAAATTATCTGTTGCCTTAGACGTTATTAACCGTATAAAATAATGAAAATGTGTAACGGAAGTAGTCTACCGGAAAATTTTGACCGTTTGTGAGTAAAAATATCAATCGATGATGGAATCGAATATAAAAATATCATTAGCGGCGTGCATACATTTCAATGAGCAAATGTTGGGCTCCGCTCACACTGCGTGAATAAACGCAATGCGGAAGCGGGAGCTGGAACGAAGTGGCACAAAAGTGTGTTGAAAGTTTCGTTATAGATTTGTTGCTAAAACTTCAGCTCTAGACACGCAAATAGGCTTCATCATTTAAGACGTTTTCATGCAATTATTTTTTTATGCATACTTTATTATAAATATCGAAATAAAATAGGTTAAAACGAAAGAAATATGTGTGTATAGATGCGTGCGTGCGTGTACCTGTGCGTTTGTGTGGATAAGATTCATAATCGAAACGGATGACTGTAAAATATCTGTCACTTTCCGATAATGATAAATTTATGTTCTTTTGAAGAGTTTTACATAGCGGGCAACTTCTGCACACATTAGTTCCCCGGTAGCGAGCAAGACGAATGAACGTTGCATAAAGAATACCGCTTACAGCTCTGTTTCGAATCATTTATTTCATACATTACGTTTCACTGTGTCTAACATATTGTGATATCAACAAAACATGAAACATGGTTTTAATTGTTTATGTGTAATTTTAACTGTTTTTGTTTATCATTATGTGTGATACGTAACGTGGAATAAATGAGTTGTGTTTTTTTACTCTAAGCATATAACCATTCAAAACAAGGCATGCGTAATGCCTCGTATAAATTTAGAGTGATCGGGTCACTAGGATAAAAATGATTCGATCACGTAACCTGCGAGAGGCAAGTCTCATAGGAACTCGATCCTAAGCGCTCAATCTTCATGATCATGACAAACCGACACATACGTCTCAAACTTTGGATTTTATTAAGTTTATAAGTAGTTTTGGCGAAAATAAATATTCTATTAAATTAGTTCATTTGTGTAAACACTTCGAATTTCATTTTATTTTTAACACTCATAGTTGGTCACGAATGTACGAATGACACAGCGCTGCTGTATGTCACTGTCGACAAAGGAACAACAACACGGCGCGTCCTCGCCATTTAGTTAGGTCAGTACCTAAACATTGTACATAGCGTTTACCTTTTATTTATATTGAAATGCTATTTAATTTCTATAATTTTTTTATTTATTTGTAGCGTAATAATTTATTTCACTATTTTAAAATATTTCTGACAACTAGTACCCAGTCAGTAAAACTAGTAGTGACTGGGTTTTATTTAATGTCGAAAGATCAAAATGAAATTGTGTACTTTATAATAATTATCTTCTTAACATCCTTGAATTATCACAATGAATACAAAGTTGATATTAATTACATTGTCTCCTCCCTAAGTTGGGAACCGTTGGCGAAGTCGTGATGTAACTAATGACTACTTGTAGAAATGTCCTTCTATAAAATTAAGCGTAATCGGGAACTTCACGAGAGTAGCTCAAGCGTTACTAATGATCAGCTTTATGTATTGATTAAGGACAGAAGTTCAGAGATCTCGCGTCACTAATTGCCGAATATTCGTGCAATAGGGTTGGAAGTTAAGAACGATTGTGACGTATACTAAGTTCAGATTAAGGAAGGAAGATTATTGCAAAGATTGTGGAAGCTGCAGAAATGTGGAAGTTTAATATTATAGAAGAGAAACAAAACAAAAAATAAATAAAAAATGATTGCTTTGTCTGATAAAAACGCCAGGGAAAATTAAACCTTTATCCCAATACAGTAAGAACAAAAATCTAGTAAGAGTAAATTTAAAAATGTCAATAGAAGTGTAATTTTCGAAACTTGTTATTGGATTTTTATATATACATTTGAAACTCTCAGCATTTGAAAAACTAAATCATCTACCTTTGTAGCTTTTATTCCTGGAGAATCTTAGCATAGAACTTTTAGGTATTTGTAAGACGTAGTAATCTAAATAAAGATTATATGTACAAACTAGCGTGACCCGTGCGAAGTCTTCGCATTATTTATTCCATTATGAAGCTCAGATGACAGATCAAACAAATATTTTACTAAAATTGACATATAGAGGCGCAAGTATCAAAAGCATTGAGCTAAAGCGCCACTTTATTTATACGTGAGTGGATTTTAAATTAAACAAAAATTTTACCGACCGTCAATCATATCGACGTTGAGCCGTTAGATGGCAGCATTGCTGTTTTGTGTATATAATTTTAATAATTAATTAATTTGCAAAAACAATAGCAATAATAAATTTTTTTGGTTGTGGATGCCGGTAGAGCAAGCAATTATCTATAAAATGATATATAATTTATGTGGATTAGTTGTCAGGTTTTTTCTAAAAAGGGGGAGTAACATCTTAACCTTAGCGTATTAATATTAATATATGATATATATGATGATGATAGTTTCAGGGTAGTTTCGAAGAGTGAGAGAAAATATTTTTTTATAAATGTTGTGTTAAGTATCTAATAAAAACTGATTAAAATTCGATTTAAAAAAAACAAATTATTGTGTATAATGTTTGTGTGTGTGTGTATACATTGATAAAAAAAGATATAGAATTTATTAAGCAGAAAGTACCAAATTTTTTACTAATATGATATGTCGTATTAAAAATTGAATTTTTCAGCCAATTTTTTCAGCAAACTTCCCAATAATTCCCAGAAAACTGCTGCTCCTTCACAATTTCGGAAACTCTTTATCGGAAAAGTCAAACATATTGGTGAAGAGGTCAATATTGACTAAAAAATCATTGTTATAGGTAATTCTTACATATTTATAAGAAATAATAGAAAATAAGAAATTTATATCAGATATATACGTAAAAAAATATTAACGATCATTAAACTTTATTTAAATTTTAACTGGGGTCAACAAATTTCCGAGCGTCACTGATATCGTGGAGTATTTACGAACTGCATTAGAAATTATCTTATTATAGGTTAATTTCTTTAATATATAAAGAACCTTTTGTCTCTGGCTTTGTATAAGTTATACTGTCGTTTCATTAATGCCTAGGTATTAATCAAGGATAAAAATGATCTTTTTTTCAAAGTCTACTTTCGTTTAACAATAATGTCATCATCCATTTATGAAGAGTGCAAGTTATGTCTTCCATCCCGCGGAACAAAGTTGGGTTTGGGTACATACAAATTCTTTTGAAACCATATACTTCGATAAACATCTTTAAAACGTTTTATTTAAAAAAATGAAGTAACATTTATTATGCTTTAACGTAAGCATAATTATTAATTTTTTTATTTTTCATTATTTGTATAACGAATTTTTCAGCATTTTTAAAATAAATGTATTAGTTCATTAGGTCCATAGGTGTAGGTAATAAGCGGTGACAATTATTGACACATGTATTTATGTTACAATTGTCAAAAATACTTATTACGAGCGAGGGATGAATATATTCAGTACAATGACCCTTCACAACTAAAATAATGAAATGACAGAATAAATGGCGGAATAACATTTTTCTTACATACTTTTCACATAAATGAAATAATAATATTTTTGGTCTAAATACAATAACTGAAAAAGGAAATAAGAAACTATAATGTTTAATTAAAACAGCTGTAACAAAATCTAGGTAATTTTTTTCCTCAGTTAGCCAATGTAATTAATAATGAACTAATAATTTATTACAAATTTATAAGATATTACCGTATCTTTATGTACATAGATAGAAACACACACACACACACACACATATATGTGTATGTATATATATATATATATATATATATGTGTGTGTGTGTGTGTGTGTGTGTGTGTGTTTATGTGTATATACAATACATTGATGAAAAAAGACATTGTAGACTTTATTAAGTAAAAAGTACCAAATTTTTTACTAATATCATATGGCGCACTAAAAATTGAAACATTAGCACGTTGTTCTTGTATTTTAATATTTTATATTTCTCATATCTATTGACACGTTATCTAATTCTAATGAAATATTTTAAGGCCCGCTTACGGTAAATATAATTTTAATTAAATGTAACACGAAACCCTAGAACTGAAACGTTCCGTATTTCTAAAGAAAAAAACCCTTGTAGGATCAGTTCGATGTCCGTCTGTTGGTCAATCAGGATCCATTTTTTAAGGGACACGTGGAGCTATGAAGTTGAAATTTCTATCAAATACTTAGGTCTACTATCGCTAAGAGATTAAAAAAATTAATCTTCCGAGCCTATTTTTGTAACGTATTTTGATACTCACAAATAAATCAAAATTTATAGAGCATTTCTTGGGGACCTAGAATCGTGAAATTTGGCAAGAAGCAAATTGTCACAGCATAAGTTAAGGAATCAATCCCAAAATTGTTAATATTTTACTTACATCACATAAAAAATATTTTCATTTTAATATGTGCCTGTGAAAGATGTAGCGGGCAATATATTTTCATTCTAAGAAATTAAAACTCTGTATATAATTTAACAAGAATATGTTGTACGCTTAAATATTTATAAATGTCTTAATGAGCTTCACAAGTTCTTTCCTTCGCAAATTCTATCGCAAAGAAACGCTATTGAATTTCTGCTCCTATTTCCTTTTATATAATCCGATATTTTCACGGTTTTATTTAAAATTTTATTATTATGTTTAAATATTATTATTATTATTATCTTATTTACATAACCTCCAAAAGTTCGAACAATTAAGCTTTATCTAAGTATAAAGATTATTTGTCTCCAAACCATCAAACATAAAAAGGTTGTTGTTTAGATAAATTTCAGATACATATGAAGGTTGCTGTAACATGAAAACAATATTTCCTTACTTATTTACATAAAATGACTGAAAAAATAAAGCTGTTTTATGTTGGTAATAATAAGCATAATAGTTTTGCACAAATACAAAATTATTTTCTAGTTCTTTTATATGTTAACAAACAACAACAACATATTTCAAAAATTAATATTAATTTGCAATGAACCACACTAGTACAATCGGTAGCGTGCAGTTAATTCAAAAAGCATGAAATTTCATTTTAATTTGCTAAATATTGTGAAGAATTTTAATAAAGAAGATGTGTAAAATATATTTCTTTTTAACAACCGAAAAATGTATTTTCCGATCAGATGTGTTCTATAATGTCGCCACACGTGTAAAGAACATGTGTCAAACACATCTGTCTCAACTAAACCACTTCATTTAACTAATTTACACTCCATTTTTTCCAAAGGCGGCTTCCGAATCTGATAGTACACTCGCCGACATATCGAGTCAGATAATAAATATAAATGCCACATAACGGCGCCGCTTGCGACACGCTCAATGGTGTGGCGCAGACAGCTTTTAATTCGGTTAGCGGGTGAAATTTAATAGGCTATATTTATGTTTATGCCCTTTGGTTTAACGACTCGCTTTTAATTGTCGTGTGCGAGGCATTTTACAATATCTTTGTAACGAATTTTGTCTGCCCAGTAATTAAGTCGTCATTGTAAAGATGTGTATAGATAAGTTATTACATATAATATATTCACAAAGTAGTATTTTAGTTAGAGGTGAATCGTGTTTTATAACGATATTCAGACTGTAAATTAGGTGTTATATATAAATATTCATTAGCATCATAAAAACAATTTACTACTCATTTCCATTTTTTATCGTCTTTAACGAAAGAGTTCAGCTGTTTTTAATAAAGACGCTGAAGTTCCTTCGCCGAAGTAGAGTAATTACAACATGTGAAATGTTGTAATTACTCTACTTCAAATATATATACATATACTTATACATATTTATAATATACATACATACATATATGTTATATATGTATGTATGTTTATTATAAATATGTATGTACAAATATTTCTTTTTTCTCTATTTTTGCCCTATCTGAACAATTTTAAGAAGTCATAAAATTGTACTTATGAAATCCTAAAAGTTTTATATCTCGAATTATTTTCTTCTCTGTGGAAATGCGTCGATGTCACTTTTTCAGGAAAAAGGTGTCCAGAAATATTCGAGGTGAATAATATAGTGTGGGGATATAGTGGCTCTAGGAAAATTTCGTTGCTAACCATTCTAATAAGCTTTTGCAAGTGATACTTCGCATAAAAATTAAAAATTGAAGAAAAAATAGAACTCATTAGTACCTTTGTCAAATTATTGAAATATATGCTGAACATTTTTGAAAACTTTGGCTATGGCAGATAGAAAGACACGTAACTTAGAAGGGTTCCGATTTTCTCCTTTTGCTCTGTGAAATGCGTATTGCTCACGATTAATTTTCCATCCATTTTATCAGTTACTGTACCCTAGGTGCTAAGCCATGAATGCCGTATACGTAAAACTGTCAAATATTATGACTCATGATATCCCCAGATATACAAAATTGATGAGAAAGAAACCAATATATTTATACACAAAGTTTACTTATACTTTGAGATTTTAGCTATAATTTTTCGATGCGATTTACATTGTAATAGAGAGTATTTATCAAGGCGTATCTTTATACCTATAATATTAGTGTTTATGTTCTGTATACAAAGCTAAGCTAATAATTTTGAAACGTATCTTTGAACGTGAATAGGCAGGGTGTGTTACAGATGGAGCAACGGCCGCAAGGATACTGTGGAATAGAAGCAGTTATTTTGTGAGAGAGATGTCAAATAGCAATCGTGGAAGCCGCAAATACCGTGAAAATAACAATAAAAACGTATTTAATTTTGTTTGTTACGTATAAGAAAACAAAATAAAAAATATTTTGCTCTCAAAAGTCTAATTTATAAAATCTCCATTATTTTTGCGACCTTTGACTACAAATAACCAGACAAACGAACAAAAACATGAGAAGGTCTGTTCTTTTATTTTCATCTATGGACTATCATAATTAAAATGTCAGAGCTTATATTACTTGATATGAAGTAAGATTATGTTTACAGACAGGCGTGCAGACTGCTGTAAACAAGGGTTTAATCCCCGCGAAGATTTCCAAAGAATGCCTCGTGAAACTAGAATGCAGTTTCATTGTAATAGCTTAACGGAGCGTAGTTGTAATGACACAATTTTAAAATCCTTTTTATGGTTACACAATTATTAATTTCTTTTTGATTTTCCTGTAGATATTTATTATAATTAAGAATAAAATGTAATAAAATGTCCTACAACTTTGTATTACATTTTATGCAACTTTTATATAGTTTTGTCAAAAAATAATTCCTTTCTTCCGGAAGACTGAAAAGGATGCCAAAAAAGTTTTCTTTTTTTAAGCAAGTCAAATGAGTTATCACCTGAAAGGTCATTGCTAGCATATTCTAAAGCTATTTTTAATTTAATCTTTGCTTAAATCGTTTTTTACAAGTTAGCAAAACATGGTAAACAAATCGAGTGTTCCTTCTCTTCTCCTATTTTTGAAGTTGAAGGGCCAAAAGTAAGTACTGAAACAAAAAACTGCAAATAATAATAGCCACAAAATTAAGTATGTTAGTAAATATTCATAGCAAGGAAATATTCATGCTTTGTCAATCTGGCTCGCAATCGATCGGTTTTATTCAAATCTCATTGAAAGAAAAGACCGATTCTCTTTTTTACAGTACCTAAATCTTTGTAAATTTAATTAAATTGGGATGATCAATACTACATAAAACGTGTTGAATAAATCTAAATCCACAAATTTATTTTAACTATAGCATTTAAAAAGATTTTTTAACAAAGGCAATCAACTTCCTCTCAATCTATGAGTGGACACACAAAGTGAATCTGTTAGATAATACAATTATTTCTCAAGCTATAATTATTGTCATTTAAAATCTGTTTCCTGAGATACATTAGAAATATCGCATCGTTATCTTTATGTCCACTTTCAGACATATCAACTGATAGTCATAAACCTTATTTTGTAACTTCAAATAACCATTATTAGTTGTCGTAACTTCTTCAGACTAACTCTGACAAGTGTTTTCGGTGTTATCTAGTTATCATAAAATAATTTAATCTCTTTTAATTATTTTGATTGACTGCGAAGTTGTGTACTAACTAAATATTAACGAGAGCGTAGATTTTATTTTATGATAGGGCAAAGACGAAGCATGTCGAAAACAGGTTCAATAACCTGGCTATGACTATGAGCACAGACCGATTCTCTTTTATAAAATATGTCATAATTATCATAATTTCCTTTTTTTTCTCAAATACACATAATTTCCTTTGAAAAATTATTCGCTCTCGTCGCTTCGAAACTTAATTTAAATTAATTAGACCCAAATAATAGAAACTCGTAAATATTTTTAAGATTTTTCGGAAAAATTATATACCTCTTGCAATATCTTTTTCCCCATTCCTGTTCAATTCAACTTTGTTTTCTTTCTTAGATCTATTTACATTTCTTATTAATATATTTTCAATGACTGATTTTCACTTTTACAATTAATATGTACATAAAAAGAGAATACATAAATATGTCTTTCTGTATCTCCCTTCCATGGTAGACTTCCATTAGTTTGGATTTCAATAATTAAATTTTTTTTCTCTTACATTATTGCTTGTGGTGATGAACGTAACTGGACCATTTAGATTGTACATACGTTCAAATCTATAATAAATTGTTGCAAAAAATTTAAAATAATGTCAACTGCAAACGAAATATTATTTTTCTTCGATTATCCGTTCCCTAAAAGTAAAAGCTGAATAGTTCCCAAAAAAAATTAATGTTTTTCACGATTTACTAACCTTTTAGAACCTGTATAATTCTTCCTTTTTTCTTATATTACTAAGTACAACTTTAGGTAAAAAACACCAAAATTGAAAATTACTGAAAATATATATAAAAATTACTGAAAATATATATAAGAAAATATATATAATAAATATATAATAAAGGTTAGATTAAGATAAAAGTCTACATTTTTTTCGAAATTCCGAATTATATATGAGAAGGAACTGAGCAGACTGGTTTGAGAACAGACAGATAGAAACTGCCGTTATATATTCAATAACACTTTTGCAGGAAGATGAATCCAACGACACTGTACATATGAAAATCCATTCAGCTTTTCGGGCTAAAAACTAAAAGCAAATCAGCTTATTATATATTTTATGTTAACATGTTTTACACGACATTTCAATAAATAGACAGGCAGGTAGACTCAAAGACGACAATTCTAAAAAAAATATATTTTGAGTTCAAAGTAATTCAAATACCGTATTCCATTTTTTTTTAAACATCATCCATGAACAAATACAACTCTGTTAAAATTTGAAGTAACACTTTACGCTAACTTTTGAAATTCATTCCATAATGGGCGGTCTAGACACTTGTAAAGAACAAAATGTTTGCTGTACAATTAATCCACGTTCTTCATCGCATCATCCCTTATAGATTACTCATTTAGGGACAAAATAAGGTTTAGTTAGTGCAGCTACTGAAAGTTTCAATGAATATTTATAGTTCCAAATTTATGTTGATAGACAACTAAACTTAGTGTCAGACCCTAGTACAAGTATAAATATATTTGTAATACGCATGATATTAGCGATGTGAAAATAGAGAGAACTTTCAAAATATTTTAAGGAGATTAAGTTAAAGTTTTGGAATATATTCGGGATTTATCTTCGGGAATTGGGATTAAGGAATGTTATCGCAATATTCTGGAGACTAAATTTGTGTTGAGCGCGTATTGCCAACTTTGCCATAATTTAGGGTTACGTCAGTATGATATGAAATATTTTATCGCTTAATCGTCGTTATGCATTTCACAGTCAGCGCATTCTACTCGCAGTTTTACGTACTCTAGTAGTAAAATATGGAGTAAATTTGCAATTATCTTTGAAGCAATCGTATAATTTTCTTACTTTTCGTATAAATTTTTTAATCTTTAAAGTTTTGTGGAAATATCGTATAATTTTTTGCTGGTGGGAAGCCTGCATAATCAAAAACACACATCACATCGAAAAAAAGTTACTCGGAATATCCTCCACTGATAAAACTTTTATATTATAAGTTACTAACAAAAACGTTAGTTTTAATTTACTAACTAATTCGTATAAAGTAGAAATGTAGTGTACATCTCATAGTTTCATTTGATTGTAACTAATTCATGTAAACCTTTATTAATGTTCAAATGTGAGTGAAGACATAAAGATCTTTATAGCAGCAAATGAAATAAGGGTTTTTGCAGTTTATAAAAAAGTAACTGCGTTCTTTTTAGAATGCTATGATGTATTTCATACTACACTCGATTTGTGTGAAAAATATAGGTTTTTTTTATGGGACGGATTTATTTCGTAAAAGAAGTTCTTTATTTAAAAATGTTTTGTAATAAAGTAAAGACATATATAATTAAATGTAGTATTTACAGTCAGGATTTAATTTCATCATAGAATATTATAAAATATTTAATTCTTTACATACACTTACGAATACATTGCATTTTTTACCTACTTATTTCAATAACCATAACAAGGCAATTAAATTAATTGAATAATACTACAACACATAAAGTGTTGTTGTGTTATTGAATTGGAAGCGCCATATTACAAGAAAGTTAATCACAATCATCATAAAAAACTTATTCTATTGCAACTACGATCAAGTGGTTGAGCAGTAATCTTGGATAAATTCTTAAGTACCATCCACCTCATTACTGCCTCGTACTACAATATCTCTCATTTATTGTATTCAAAACTGAGCAAAGAATATGTACATTTACAAAAGATAACGTCATGGATTTTAGTTCAGTGTTAACATTATTTTCCAAATATGGTAATAAGATAGTAACACGAAATTAATAATAAGGAATAAAACATACTTTAAAACTGCGTAAAGCATGATACCTTGTACCCATAGGGCATGATATCTTGTAACCGATTACAAGAAGCTTGCTCGAATATTTTGATATATGTGCTTCATATAATAATGAAATTAAATATACTCAATATTTAATTTATGGCATTCAACCGAAACTCGCTAAAAATTTAATATTTGATCTATAGCCTGAGCATACGAATAGAACGTTACCAGTGTATGTAATGGATGAAAGTACAAACTTCATATCTGTAAAATTACCCTAGTTTTATTTATTAGCACATGTCAGTAATAAGTAACCAACAACAACAGTATAATTTTATGAGTAGCAATCAACCATTCATCATTTATGGTTTAACATATCTATAGCTAATTATTTTATTATTGCTATATGCTAAGCACCTTACACCTAAAATTGGTCATTCGTCCTGGATAATATTTTAAGAAGAAAAAATTAGAATTGTGACCAAATTGTTATAAAATGCGATACACCCAACACTAAGAGCCAATATACCAATGAAAGTAATATTTCGAAGCAAACAAATAACGTTGGAAATCCTCGCATGTGCATTCGTTATTCGCAGTATTTTTTTTAAATACTGTTTTACATAGAAATTTTAAATTTAGAATGACTATAAAGGACATTAACTCGTGCATATCTACTCATGTATGCCAATAGTTAGCACTTAAAAGTATCTCCCTATATTGAAATTTTGAAACATTCTTAAATTTCGTATAGAGTATGTCATAAATTGAAGAAATTGTCAAGTATGTGAAAAATATTTTTTTGTATTTTTACAATACGTGGAATAGTTCTAGAGGATGGAAATTGAAATGTTGACACCGTTTTTTTAGGAAGCTTAGAAAGTTGAAATTTAGTGTAGTGTATGTCATATACTGTACTGTAATTTAGTATAGTGTATGTCATATACTGTACTGTAATTTAATATAGTGTATGTCATATACTGTACTGTAATTTAGTGTAGTGTATGTCATATACTAGTTAATACTCAAAAATATTTATACAGAAATGTTAGGATGGGCTGATACCCGAAATTTTATTAAAATTTCGTTTTGCGTTTGAGTTTGTGACGTTAGCCTATGTCAACAGTTAACAGCAGCATATGGTAACAGCCTAGGCTTGCAGCCCAGGCTTGAAGCCCTGAATACTTTCGGAGACTAGCAGCAAAAGATAGCAACCTAGGATGGCAGCCCGGACTGGCAATCCAGGCCAGCAGTCTAGGCTATCATCTTTGACAAGTATAAATCCTCAAATGTTAATTTGACAATTACCATCAATTGGAAGAGCAAGTTGCCGAAAGATTTTTTTGGATTATAATTCAAGAGACATTGTCGACGATGTCTACAATGCTTCTGTGTTCTTCCTCATGCATATCTGTAACTGGTCGTAAATGAAAATGAATATGTATCTCCATATATAAACGTAAATAAATTATGGTTCTCGAGATATTTTTACACGAATTAAGATTATAGATATCCAATCTAAACAATACTTATCGGAAGATGTAAAGAAGTTCCAACCGAGCATCAAATACAACTCTGCAACTGAGACTGGAGCAGTAATACGCTCCGAAAGGAATTTATTCATATTTCTGAACGAAATTTTGATTAGAAATTGCTGAATATTTTGTAATAAAATTGTTATGAAATGCGAGAGGTTGAGCAGGCCTAGAATGAACCCAATACTGTGAGCCAATATTTCACTGGAAGTTATATTTCGAAGCAAACAACATTTGAAAATCTCAATTCGACTTATCTTGTAAAACTTTTTCATGTGTCTACAAAATCTAGGGCATAAATATATCACAAAAAAATAATTGTTTGATGTGCGATATAATTACAGTATTTAAGAGCGTTAATTGTGCAGAGGATATGTTTCCGGTTTAAAACAGAGTCCAGCTTACCACTGTGAATATCCACATTAGGAAAAAGATAAATTGTGGAATCACAGGTCTACGTAGTACCAAACGACATTTCCCACCACGGAAGAGCACGAAGCTCATTTCACCTAAACTATATATTAAATCCAAAATAAAGATTAATATTACATATTAAATCTACTTACCTCTATTACAGATTAAACTATATATTTTATCTCAAATAAACTTATAAAGAAGGGACATAATGAAATGATAGGCGCAAGTTTGAAAGCAATGAAATTATGATAATCGATAAAGAAAGTTCAATTAAAGTATCGAACTGAGCAGATTAGTTAGAAATAAACGTTTAAATAAAGGTGTATTTTTATCATCAAAAATACTTACTGGCATTAGCGGTAACTTATAAATATTTTCAAAATCCTAAAAATGTCAGAAACCCGGATCAACTTTAGACAGATGACGTAATGTTATTAAAAATGTGCTTTTCTTAATAATGTGTTGATATTATATATTCTGAATTTAACATATATCTTTCAAACTTATCAGGCAGAGTAAATGATAATTTGGAAATATGATGTGACTTGCAATCCGAAAAAAAATTAAAGGGACAAGTGCATTTTAGCAAAAGTGTTTTTACTCTTGTCATTTATTTAATTGAAGAATACTTGCTAAACTTTTTTTTTAAAATAGTTATAAATTAATTGAGAAAAATACTCACCGAAATTTTTGGAAAGATATTATAAAAAACGCTTTAATTAATTCAAGCCAAAATTTGTCATTTAATTAAAGTCATGGCTTATAGTGCGATTAAAAGATAAACACGCTCCTCATCACGAAGCCTCGCCACTGTCGCTGGTTTACAATTACTCGGTCGTTGGCCGCTCTATGATTACAATATTCAACCACCCGCATTGTATACGGTTTACGGCAAGTTCATACGGATATGTATTGATAAGGGAAGAGAGCAAAAGATGGTGAATTGTGTAATTGATGAACGTGTGTTGTCATTTTATTAAAAAAACAACCTAGAATGGATAAACCTCGTTATGTTAGAGATTCGCTACATAAAAATCGAGAGAAGAAGCTTCAACCAAACTTAACATAATTTATTTTTCTCTTAGTTTTTTTTTGAAGGCAGGGGGTTCTGTAATACTGACTTACGCCAAAAGGAAAAACTGAGCATTTATAAGATAACATATCAGATAAAAAGACATGTTCTTTTTATCTGACACAAACGTTTTTCTCAGAAATCGGTTGACATAGGAACTTGAAACTTGACATTGTAATAAAACATATTAACCCGCACATATATCAAAATCGAATATTCAAATTGGTGGATGTGGCAAATTAAGTACACATTTTTTTTTCATATACAGTATGGGGTATTGTTTGAAAGGGCCAGTAATAAGAGCTTGAAAACTATTTTTTCTCCTAATTTTAGGTTGTATACTTGTGTCTACAATTTTTTTAAATTTGTACCATGCGTTTAAGCTTGAGAAAAATGTAACGGGCAATATATTTACCTTTTGAGAGTTTAATAGTTGTATACATTTCAATAGGAATACTTGCTTGATAGTTTTATTCAATGGCATTAATTTTTTTTAATGTTCTTTTACGTAACGGGAAAAAACCAACACAAACTATTAAAAATGCCCTATGAATTTCAAACACGAAACAAGCTTGCATTCTAACGTTTCCACATAGAACAAAGGAAAATACAGACATTTATAAAACATCCAATTAAATACAATAATAAATGTGACATTGTTACCTTAAATAAGCGATACGATATTTAGTTTCAATAAGACATAAAGTTGATATGGACCACACATACAAAATAAATAGAGCTGCACTTACAGATGATAATTTTTATTGTTTATGTAAATTAAAATTATTTTACTGTCTCCACATTAACTTAAAAATATTTTAAAGAGACTACGGTCACCTAAATTGTCGAAAAATGATTGTCTAACATGAATTATAGAGTCTAATTTTTAATATATACGGTAGATTAGAACTGAGCGAAATTATGGCTGATAATTAAATTATTAAAGTAGATATAATATACTCGAAAATAAATCTTGATGAATTTCACATGACAAATAACCAGTATTTTCCTTACTCTACATCAGACGGTATTTCCATGGGACCACCTGACGAAGTACTGATCACGCTCGATGTCAGAAAAACTTTGATATGCACTATATCAACGTTTAACTATAATTTAATGTATTTTCTGTAATCACGAAACCTTCATCGTAAAAAAAATAATTCTTATGACGCAAAGAACTCTATAAGAACTTATCGCATTTTGTTGCAGGGGTCTCTTCTCTAGCCGTGTATAAAAAAATTTCATCAACAAACGGGCTCCGAACTTTAATGATCAAGCTTATATCTACTAGTAAGATTGTCGTACCACACTTTTAAGAGTACCACATATATCTGAGTTCTCTTTAATCTACCCTTATGTAAACCAGGTGAATTTCTAATATCACCCCTTACCCTTTACAACCGCACTTAAAAGCTAACAGACTATTTATCTCCAGTAAATGCGATGTACAGTTCAAAGATAAAGAGCCGAGGAGTTTGTTATTAAATAGTGAATTACTTGTCCCTAATTCGTTTAACGCGAGGCGTGTAAGGGATACTTTGGAAGTTATAAAGAGATTCATACATAGTTGATACATCGCGAGTAATTGAAACTCGGTCGCTTGTTAAGAATATTTAAAGTTGATCCAGAATTTTGAAGTACGTTTTCGTTCCATTCTCCAAATAGAAATAATATAAGGGTTTTAAATTATATATAGAAATTAAATTTCGATTTTAATTACGCGCGCGTATACACACACACACACACACACAAACACACGCACACGCGCACACACACGCGCGCACACACACGTACACATACATACACATACACACAGACACACACACACACACACATGTACACACACACATACACATCAATACATAGTATGAAATGAAGTCTCTGTCTGGATGTCTGAGAGCGATAATTTCAAAAATTACTGTACGAATTTTCACGCGGCTTTCACCAGTGGATAGTGGATTGATGAAGAAGTTTTAGGTGTACAATTAATGAAGATTTTTCTGTAATTTGACCGAACTATTATGAAAATTGTCGAGAAAGTCGGAAAAAATCATAATATTTGACAGATTGACGAGTACGGGTACCGTAAATCGTTATTTTTTGTATGATAGTGATTGCAGTAATTTTTTTTTGGCGGCTAGCATTTAGAATGACAATAAATAAAGCAGGGGGTGGAATCCAAACATTGCTGGAATTGATCTCGATGTTCAATGGTTTACACCGCAAGTGGTATGTTGCCTTGTCACGTGCGATATCAAAAGGTAATGTTTGTTTTAGCACCTAACCCGGCGGAAATAATAAATGTTGTATTGTAATAAATATTTTAGCTTCGTCTATATAGATATTTCTTCTGATTGTTAGTTCTCTTGAAATAGTTATTGTAAAATTTGTATTATAATACACTTCACTAGTATTTGTAGTTAATATTTAGTAATCATTACGTGGTTATATGAATAAAAACAGACAGAAAAACACCACGTAAATCGTATTTGGATCTAAGCTGCAAGCTCTACGCTATTCCGATAGATACACTTATTATTTTTTACACCAGACTAATGATCCAGACATAAATTCTTAATGCGAACCCAAATATTTGATATAGATTTTGTGTATGTACCTAATTTCCTCCAATGACGAAAATCACAATTTTTGACAAACTTCACCAAGAAACAATTTTTGAGTCATACGTAACATCATTTAAAGGAGGAAAAATGGAACAAAAAAAATAAACACGTTACTATTTTAACGCGGTTCCACTTTCTGCGTTTATTAAATTGGTATTTCATTAAATTGAAAGTACAAAATAAAACAAGGAAAAACGTTTGTTCCATAGTTAATATCATTATAAAAAAATCCACTCAAATTCTTTGATGGCATTCAAATATTTTATATTGAAATAGAAATTTCAGGTTTGCAACCGCTTGTTTCATACCAATAAGTTAAACGCAATCCAAATTTTATTGACTGCAAAGATAGGAAATAGAAAACTTAAAATACACAAAACTTAATATAATTTTTTTGAGATATGCATTCAGAAGCGCGGACAAATAATGAAATATTTTTGTCACAATTATTTAATATCTGAAAAGAAAGAAATATCACATCTAAAATGTTATTGGAGAGATACTTATACCATAAAGTTTTTTTAATTTTTGTGACACATTTTAATAATTTTAATGCTACTTAATCTACAAACTACATACTAGGAGAATTCAATTATTTTTTTGTAAACTTCTCATGTAAATTACCCAACTTTAATCCAAATAATAATTAAGACGCGCTGGCATAAGCATATTATACAAACAAATTTAAAATATTTTTTATGAAATTTATTTTATTTAATGAAAATTCCTTGTTACCTAAACCCTTCCTCTCTGGCCTCGTCCCAGCATTCCGGGTCTGTGTAAACGCACAATTTTCCAATTCCTGTATGCAGTTTCCCCAACCTCTTGTGTATATACAATTTACGTTAATTTAGGTGAAGAGTTCATGCATAATCGGGTTAACGTTGCAGAATAGGTTACGTTGTGAAGCCTTCCTTTAGGTCGACATATCTACCTGATGAACTTATTGCTTTACATTAGGAGACACGGTAGGTTATTAAGATGAAACATATAAGGCAGTTTCAGAAGCTTATATCGCTTTACTGTTATTAGGTGATAGTGAGTGATGAGATAGTTTTCCTTTATGAAATTGGAGGTTGTTAGCACACCCTGCGTAGTTCGTGAAATATCGTCAAAACTGGTAAAACAAAATTGAGCTAACACTTAAATTTGCAATAAAATTCTAAACCGGTAATACCAGTTTACTGGTAGTTGGTAATTAACCAAAAATTTTAAATGTTTTTTTTTCAGAAAGTGCTGAAAGCAAAATAGACAGTTCTCGATTAAATTTTACTTATCTACATACATACTTTCTAGTTATTTTTCGTGAATTAAAATTGACTCGGAATTAAAATGTTCGTTCTTTGATTTCTTTTTCTAAATTGAAACAATAATTAAAGAATTTTACTGACAAAATACAATTTGCAATTCATTTTAGATTACACAGACACAACGGCAAAATTTGCAAGCTTTTCGCCTTAAAAAAATGGCCTGAATTTAGTTCATAGAAAAAACGGCTAAGAAATTCCCAGAAAGTCCCAGAAAAACTAGTTATATCGTATTGTTAGCGTGCAGTCTTTTCAGTTTTGGGTTGTTTGAACTCCATTAATGTAAAATAATTCATTTCAGTCAAAAAACTCAATACCAGATATACTAATGAATGTTTCCATGTTCTAACGTTTTCTACCACATGAAAAACCTATAGCTTCGTATTTCAAAAAACGCAGCGATTTTGAGTCTTAAACTTTTTTCCGCTTTCTACTAACTTGATGTTCTTTTAGTCATGATTCGAGTGATTTTATCAATAAACTACTACAAATGTAATATAGGTTATTCTGATTTTAGAATTAACAGATGAGGGTAAAACACATTCAATGTCGTTTCTAATAAGGTTTAATATAATATTTTGATTAGGGATCCTAAAAACATATGAACGTGAGAAACGTGTGTGTGTGTGGGTATAATAACAGTTCAACAACAACGTAAATAAATTATAAAAAAAAATGCCGTCTCTGATTTATAGTTTGAATTTTATTTTAAATATCAACAAATACCAAAGATTTTCAAAATATTTATATTAATTTATAGATAGAGGGCGTTAAGATAGCGCCACTAATCAATTAAATACTCAATTTTTACTCCTCAGCGTTTCGGTCATCAATACAAACGTTTTACTTTAAGAACGTTGAAACATAATTAAACTATATAAAAGCTAACAAATCAGTTAAAGGAAATAAAGAAATGCGTAGAAAATTAAAAATAGACGTTAGGCGAAAATCGCGACATTAAGTGAATTACGATAAGACCATGCAAAGTCCCCACACCACTTTGGTATACACCCCGGCAACAATTACGAGATCTACTTTCGTTACGCCGCATCGCAACATGACGATTTTCATTTACTCAAATCTTGATACAAGTACGCGTCGTCATTGTTATCTAAAATTGTTTTCTTAATCGTTGCAACCGAGTTGCAAGAGTATCTTCATCAGATTAATTAATATATAAGCTGTTACCTCTTACTTTGCTTGTTTGGATTATTAATATCCAGGAAAAAGTATTTGGATATCTGTTACCTTATAAAATTTGTTGGTTAGTTAGTTTCATAAAAATTGGTACAGACGCCATCCAGTGTTCGATTTGGGTTCTGAATAATGTAATAATGTAATAATGTAATAAAAAATGTAATAATCCATGATTCAATTTGATATATTAAGAAATTGTGCAATTATTGAAGTAGGAAACTTAGACTTTTACTCAATAATAAAAATTATTTACTACATACATTAAAAAAAATGCACAACGCGTATATTAAATGTTACCTGCGTGACGACTCCTGAGCACAAAACTTGCATCTAAGTAAAAGCAAATGAATAAAAGCAAAAGTTAGTTATACTATAATCATAGTGTAACGCTAATATTATTATCCCTCTTTCTCTCTAGTCGTTTTCCCATTCGAGACGATCATGACTCCTCATTGCAATACTGACCAAGTTATTCCTTCGATCAAGGTCATCGGTTTGCTGCAGTCTTCCACTCATTGAGTTCGAAGCCCTCGACATTCCCAATAAGTATCACTCAATGACTTATTATTCCCTCAACATTGTCAGCGTTTCTGTTGAAATACTAGGGCATCCAAGGTTAGCAAATTATAAATAGTGTGGATTTGCATTTAACGCGCAAATTCTTCAAAATTGAGATATCATTGCAATATCCTATCCAAAGAAACGTATAATATTCAGCATCATTGCTCAAACACATCAATTTTGTACCTATCCGTGACTTCCAGGATCCGAGGTCGGAGTTGTAAAAAATATTGGAAAGGTAAGAGTATTCTTATGTTATTTAGCTAGCAAAATTCTATAATTCTCTTATAGTAGGTTTTCTGTATTTTTGACCCAGTATTTTCAAATTAAAAATTTCCCAATTTTCCCAAATGTTCTCAATGACGAGACAAGAAAAGTTCATGTCTCGTGGCATTTAAATAAAAACATAACACGATGGATATGATACTTTTCTCTCATATCTTCTTTTTCGCTTAAATCGGCGGATTCGTGTTCGGATTTCGGATCGGATTTATTAAAAGAATATTATAAAACCAAATCGATTTTGTAATATTTTTCAAAGCATTATAGATTTACCAAGTAAAGAGCTGGCTACCTGTATACAATAATTACCATTATTTATGGCGCTGAAACGGAAATGTAACTTTTTCCGGAAGAGTTTAAAATAAAATTATTTTTGTTTTTCTTTGCTATATTTAACACAAGAATTCAGTTTAGGAAATTATATTGTTTTATTTTAATCCGAAGAAGACAAAATGTTTTATTCTGGGATACGAACTAAATAATTCAATACTTTTGCTGATTTCAGACTTCAGTACTTTACCGCTCCGCCAATGACTCCGCCTTTAGAAATACGATAAAATAAATTATTATTTATTTTTATTTTATTTTTTGTGGTACCTAAGTACAAAAATTATAATGTTTATAACTTTTTCAGATATTTACTATTTACTTACCATCCAAATGCTAAATTTCAAGTTTTTAACATAAATAAGAACGCCCAAATAACATGATTGTTTAAGTGCACTACACACAAGTCTCCATAAACGTTACGGATGTTAAAAAATATAATGGACCTTAAATATATTTTCATAACACACCGCTTTTTCTTGAATTTTAATTGAATTTTCCTGTTAAAATTAAATATTTAGGTAAACGTTAAAACTTAAGTTATTGTATTAGTAAGCAGAAATTATTTTGTTCCAAACTTAAATAATTTTAAATTAATTAATATAATTAAAAATGACGCCCGCCCAAAACTAACAAGTGCCTTATTAATTTTATGCTTTAAGGAATCGATTTAATTATATTTTGCTTGTATAACAATCTGTATATTGAGGCTTTCAACGATCAATCAACAATCTGTATATTGAGGCTTTAAAATTTTAGAATTACGTTAAATTTAATTTTATTTGTAAACTTTAATTTTCTTCAGTTATTTTGTTATTGAAATATTAATTAAAGGGAAAAACGTTTTGGAAAATGTACGTATCAAAAGGTAGAACAACCTTACGCAATGTAAACACGAAATAAAATCATTATTTTATGACGCGATTAAACGTAAAAAAAATAAATCTTTATCTATAAAAACACCCGGGACTACTAAATAAGTGTACCGTAATAAACAGGTAAATAGTAAGTATATAAATCACACTGAGAGGATTTCGTACATAGTTTAGATAATTTTATTAATTTTCTTATACACATTCATATCATTTTTACTACGTAAATACAAATGTATTGCCTTTACTTTTACTTTCACAGGCTTTGGAAAAATTACTTGGTTCCTTATTTCGCTTTTATTTAATAATGCCAGTTAAATAAGACAATTTCAATAATTTCGTCCAACTTCTCATAATATAAATAATTTATAAACAAAGCAATATATCGTAACACTTGTTCGGGGAAATTGTTTATAATGGTCTTTAAAACAGAAATTAAGCCTTCGTATGGCGTGGGGTCCTTGGATGGAGGTGCAGTATATCTTTCATTTCCTACAAACAAAGGCTTGAAAAATTTAGATCATTTTATTAATTTTTTATAAACATTCACATCATTTTTACTACGTAGATACAAATGTATTGCCTTTACTTTTACTTTCACAGGCTTTGGAAAAATTACTTGGTTCCTTATTTCGCTTTTATTTGATAATGCCAGTTAAATAAGACAGTTTCAATAATTTCGTACAACTTCTCATAATATGAATAATTTATAAACAAAGAAATATATCGTAACACTTGTTCGGGGAAATTGTTTATAATGGTCTTTACAACAGAAATTAAGCGTTCGTATGGCGTGGGGTCCTTGGATGGAGGTGCAGTATATCTTTCATCAGTGCCTTATGGATCTCATTAAATAATAATAATACATATTAAATCGTAATTATAAAACTTCATGAATACTTATTGCATAATTTTGTCATTGTGATTAATAAAAATTGCTCTCTTGGCAATGAGCCCTTCTTTCGTACACTTATGAATAAATAATGTAACGTATAAATGAGGGAGGGGGGTGTTGAATGGGAATCCTGAGATTTCCGCATCACAAATTGGATACTTGTTTCAATCTGGAAACGACGGATGTTTTGTTATTATAATCGTAAAAAAAAAGCATTTACGTCTGGATGTCAACTCTTTACTGAACTTTCTTTAAGATCCAATATGTATTGTGCATAAACTCTATCTCAGCTTGGATTTAACCTTTCTTTGTCTAAATTAATCAAAATAAAATCGAAATCTATTTGAGTGAAAGTTAATTTAATGAACCTTATTATTACACCTATTATATTCAATCCAATTATTGACCTAATTGGATTGAAAAAGCTAAATCCCTGAAGAGCGAAAGGTTAACCCAATTTCCTTAAGCACCATACTATAATAGTACCTAACATTTTATGATAAGATGCAGCACGTTGACCCTATTCCTAAAAATATACTAGCATTAAAACAAATCATGCTGCAATATAGAATATACGTAATGCCATTTATTGCTACCATTAAGATTAAGTAACTAATTTTTAATACACAATTAAATGAAGCTACGTGATGTATTATTTCTACTTTCTTTAATTTTTTTACCACGACCTAGGTTTCGTTGTATTACAACATCTTCAGGTGGGATATTAGCAAATATCTATCTTTGCTAATATCCCACCTAAAGATGTTGTAATACAACGAAACCTAGGTCGTGGTAAAGAAATTAAAGAAAGTAGAAATAATACTACATCACGTAGCTTCATTTAATTGTGAATAATGAATTTCTACAAAATTAACGCCAAATATATTCAATCAGTTTTAGTAATGAAATCTTTCCAAATTTTTATGCTATAAAATCCGATAAAACTTAATGTTTTATTCCAACTTAAATATGATTATTTTGATGGTAATATCTAATTATAGCTTTAAAAGAATCAAATTTATTATAAATCTGTTTAGTCTTTTTGTGTGATACTGAAACAAACTGAAAAAGAAACAGGCAACAACCGAAAAGAAATAATTTTGAACATAGAGTCCTTCAGATTGATTCGTATCTTGGACGTAAAAATCCATATCATCACGTTTAAAACATTTTTGAGAAATATTTTTGTTATGTAGATACTCCCTCGTCACAACATTACGATCGTATAAATTTAAAATTTCAATAATTTTTAATTATATACAAATTTAGTTCCCAAGTTTTTTGTAAAATTTTCGAAAATTATTTTATGAAATCGAAAAACTGCTGATCAAGTTTGTAACCCCTGATTACAAACTTGGGGTCCCTTATTATTGGCATATTCAAAAGTTTGCTGCAATGTCATTTACGGGTCTGTATGATGGAATTGTTGTCTCTTTAACTTTAAACTACTTTGCATCATAATATTAGCTTTAGGATTACCATTTTGTATAAATGGTGCAAAATGTACATAGGATCGAATAAATAATAAGTCTCTTCATAAAATAAAAGCTATACGATCACCACGATCGTACTTACAAATAAACGAACAGTCTACCGATAGTGATACAATTTCCAGTTGATCAATTATTTATTTATTTGGATATTTAAGTATTACTAGATAATGTCTTCCATATCTTTTATTAATTTTCTCCTTAAAATATGCTGTATTATTTTCACCACTTTTTTTTTCTACGCCATTTGGACTCGTGATACAGACGTCTCAATATAAGGATTTTACAAACCACTTTTACAGACAAATTTATCGTCTTGTTATTCTAGTGCAATTAATTTTACTCTAATATATGAAACACTGAAAAGTAATTCCACATACTTTGACGGTGTGATGTTAAGCAAGTTCCATCTATTAGTCAAATTAAGGAAATACCTATATTTGTTCTGTGATAATGATCGCGATAAACGTTAAAATTCAAAGTGCCGACCATAGATGCCGCTGTTCGCTATTTAACAATTCAAAGAAATATTTGCTAGCCAACATTACAAAAATTTATGTTTTTTTATAATGTGAGGCTTATTTATTTATTATAAACAAGCGTCATATCTAAGTACGAAAAAAATTGTGAATAAAGTTTTCATTACCTATTATTAAATCTAAACAGTATTTTAAACAATGTTAAAAAATATTATATTTTTAAACGCATATATATTTATGAATAAACCGTTCAAAATTAATTAGTTTCATTACACGAACTCACATTCTATATAAAAGTGTAAAAGATATTTCTTAATACCATAAATGCGGAAACCAAAAAACGCGTTGAAAATTGTGGATGTCTTGTTCCTTTTAACATACTCCTCAAATCAACGGATCTTCTAAATCGTCAGGTGTACCTTTACTTACAATAAGGAAAACTATTTATCATCTCTTTCTTGCCGGATGGAAGTGTGAACGGCATAAGACAGCATACCCCACCGCTAAATGAAGCACCTACCATCTACAAATTTGCAACTCATTTCCAATATAGAAGTCGATCGTGAACTTTGGAGTAAATAATTTGAAAGCACATAAGGGGAGAGTTAAACATATTTCCACAATACTACAATTAACTCCCAAAGTTACATATCCATAAGGAACATATCCAAGATCTTTGCTTGAAAGCAACGTATCGAAAATTCCCAAGTTTCGCTCCGCAAAGTGAAAGCAAACTTTTAACTTCAATATATTGCAAAATTTTTGGACAGAGTTGAAACTCGACGGCACGTTCAGGAACCTGGAAAAGTTTGTTTTAAACATTTTTATTTTGCTTAAAATATATTTGAAAAAGATTTCGTGTTAGGTTTTCATTTACTTTATTTATGTTAGAAAGAGTTTACTTATTAATGACGTCGATTTAAATTAATTATTATTAAAATGAAATAAATGTAAAGTACTATGCAAAGGAATATTACGTGATAACTAGAAACAAGTTTTATTAAAACACGATCGAGGAACAAAATCATATTTTATTTTGCCTAATTCATTCTTTATGTAACATATACCTACGTATTAAGTAAATAATAAATTAAACAAAACAAATTTTGAAAAATTCGCTCTACTTGCAACATAAAACAAAGAGTCCCAATCAAGAACGTAACGGGAAAAAGCAGGATAAATTATTTTAGGCTTCTGAAAAACAAACATATTTTTTATTGATTAAAATAAATTAATGCACAATTTTAAATTTAACATGTAAATAAAATAATTGTATTTTCTTCTGTGAGTATTTGTTCTTGGGAAATCGAAAGAAAAAAATTATATGAAACAACAAATCTACAAATATATAACTCGTCAGAAAAGTCATCCTTTCTAATTTCCTCTACTTTCTCAATATAAGTTAAAAGAAAATTCTTTTAACTGTTTTCTCAATTCGGTCTATTAGTTTGTACAAATAAATTAAATCCAAACTCTTCATAATAAAGACTCTTCGAACAAAATCCGCGCAAGTGACTATCGGATCACAACCAAATTACATCACATATGTCTCTTTAAATAGTTAGCATGGTTAAACAACTTTTAAATTAAAAACGTTCAAAATTAATTAGTTGTTTTTTAAATTTTTCAAATGTATGATAAAAGTATTGGGGCGGGGGCGGAAAGAGTAAATAACATGTTACTACGAAATTTTATATTTTACAAACGGATCTTAATAATTACTAATAATAAATAAAACCTCAATTTCATTCCTTTTACATTATTTTACTTTAATTTTGCAGAAATTCATTATCACTAAATTTTTATTCAAAACTAAATGAAACTACATGATGTATTATTATATCTAGTTTTTCAAATTATTTTGTTCGAACTAATTGATACAAATGATGACAGCAAACGGAGAAAATGAAGAAACTCGATTATACTGCCTCCGGATGTAAGATTTAACATTTTTCCTACTTCATTTTTCATTTTAGTGCTTATACACAGCTCAGTATAAAAGGACGCGGCAAAAAATGGAAATTAGTTATTGAGCACATTAGCTGAGTTTCATTTGGCTGGCGAAACGCGAAGTAATGATTCGCGAAAGGCGAGTTTTGAACATAAATGCATATTTCTTAATAAAAATACTATTAAGTGCTTTTGGTAGTAAATAACATTAAAAAATAGTTTGTGCGGATAAGGTTTTTAGGAAAGCAGTGATTATGTATTGTGATTCATTTTAATATCGACTAAGTGACGTTATGTACCGGAATGTACTTAGGCATTTTTTCAATCCGCCAATTCATTAGCCAGATTAAACTTATTTAAAAAGTGTCATTTAGTCATTTAGTTTTGAATAAAAATTGAGTGACAACGAATTTCTACAAAATTAATGCCAAATATTTTCAATAATATAAAAGATATTTTAGAATGGATTTAAGGTTTTACATATTATTTGTGATTATTAAGATCCATTTGTGAAATATTAAATTTCGTAGTAACGTGCTATTTATTCTTTCCACATCAACTAATTAATTTTGAACGTTTTCAATTAATTAACAAAAAAATGTTTGTTTTCACTCGCTTAAAATAATATATCCTGCTTTTTTCCGTCGCGCTCTTCATTAGGACTCTTAGTTTTATGTTACAGGTTGTGTAATTTAAATCATTCTTTCCGTAATACTTACCTTTGTTCCTTGATCACGTTTTAATAAAACTTGTGTCCAGTTATCACGTAATACCAAATATTCCATTGCCCAGTACTTTACGTTTATTTCGTTTTAATCACAATTAATTTAAATCGACGTCATTAATAAGTAGACTTTTTCTAACATCAATAAGGTAAAAGAAAAACAAACACGAAGTCTTCGTCGAAGATATTTTAAGCTTGTATATTCAAAAGAAACTTTTATAAGTTCCCGAAACTGCCCTCAAGCTTGAACTCTGTCCGAAAGTTTTGCAATATATTGAAGCTTTTACTTTGCGGAGCAAAACTTCGGAATTTTTAAGAAAAGGTCTTGGATATGTTCCTTATGACGTTACTTTGGAAGTCAATTGTAGAATCGAGCAAATATGTTTAACTCTCCACTTATTTTACTTCCAAATTATTTACGCCAAAGTTCATCATCGAATTCTATATTGGAAATGAGTTGCAAATTTGTAGACGGTAGATGCTTCATTTAGCGATAGGGTATGTTGTTTTATGCGGTTCCCACTTCCGTTCGGTAAGAAAAAGATGATAAATAGATTTCCTTATTGTAAGTAAAGACACCTGACGATTTATAAGATAAATTGATTATGGGAATATGTTAAAAGGAATATGACATCCACAATTTTCAATGCGTTTTTGGTTTCTACGTTTGTAGTATTAAGAAACATCTTTTACACTTGTATATAGAATGTGTTTTTATGACATGTAACTAATTAATTTTTCATTACTTACTCGTATATTCAAACTCAAATTCAACTGTTCGCTATATACTTAAATATGGCAGACATCAATATCTAAAAAAATACTCTTTAATCAATACGTATTTAACGTAGTTTTTAAAGTTTCGTAGGCAAGCATAAAGTCCTCATAATTTCATCCGTCCGTTTGTCACACCCACGTAGTTTCTGAAGTTTCATACGTACTTGCATGAAATTTATGTATGTAATGATATACGTGCTTGAGACTAAGATCTATGTTATTTAAAAAAATATAATTCGTATTAGCATTCGTATTCGGTATTATTCGTCACATTATTCTAAACATACTCAAATTTATTAAATTTTTATTTTTAAACTAAATTTTTCTTTTCTTTCAATATTCAGAATAATGGGATGAACAACTGTCATGGATATTGTAAAGAAAAATACAACCTATATAAACCCAAGTACACACCGAAACCTATCGGTGCGAGTACTATTCCTATTTAATAGGTTTATTATTTATAATTATTTAAAAATGAAATAAACTTGAAATTTTGTACACTTAAAGGTTATTTTTTTATAATCACGTAAAAATAATATTCTTCATGCTATTTGTCTACTTGCTTTCTCTGAATGAGTCTGTAATAAAAAAATTAGTGCACCTCTTCATTTACCGCTGGTTTTAATCCGCAGTTTTGCTCCCGCTTTGAACTTATGTTTATATAAATGCGAAACTTGTTCTGTTTGTCTGATGCGTAATAAATATACAATACCATAAGATATCGCTCACCAACATTACTAATTAACTTTTAGTTAGGTGTAGTTTGCCTGACAGATTAATATACATGTGTAAAGTTGAATATGACAAAACAGCGGAAAGATCTCTTCGATACCTTCAAGAGAACAGCAAAACTTTTCGGAAATCGAAGCGAGTTATGTTATTTAAAAAAAATGTTTTTTCCTATTTTTTAAGGTATTTCCTTTTTTTTAAAAAAAATAAATGAAAAATTGTATATCCCATAGAGTTATAGATTTTTTTAAATGAAGTTTAATTTATATTCATAATTTTTCATTTCTAAACCCTGTTTACGAAATATTATGCTTTGAATTCGACTGCAATATAGTCTTCCATTTCCAAACAAGACTATGTAAAAATTTATATGGCATTCAGTGGATAGCTTTTGATGGGGGCTTCCAAATAAAACTATTTGGATTAAAATGCAAATCGGTAATATCAGGGAGATATAGACGAGTACAAAATCCTATTTTGGTCATATCTCGGTACGGACTTAGCTGGTTTTTAGTGTTCCATAGCCAAATGGAAAAAACAGAACCCTTATAATTTCACTCTGCCCTTCAGTCATTTCGTATGGTACTATATAGACAAAATGTGGGTAGTAGATTTCTTATATGAACCAATATAACCAGAAATAAAATAGTGGAACTAGGAAGTAAAATATTATTCATTTAAAAAAGATATAAAAATATTATTTGATAACTTTATGCATGTAATTAAGGAATGAACAAAAATATATGCCCATAGGCATATGGCGTAAAGTTAAATAAGTGTTAATGATATTGAGATTCCAAAATAACTTTTCTTAAGCCAATAGTTAGTATAATAATAATAAAAATAATGCGTAGATATGTCTTTTTAAAGTCTTAATAAGTGTATACCCACTCCCTCTAACTTTTCAACTAACGTGTGTAAAATTCTGAACAAATGAAGGTAGTAGAACATAAAGTACACTTTCAAAGAAAATTAATTTGAATAATATACATTATATAGTTTTGAGATTTGGGATATTTTCGGTACCAACTGCAGTAAAAACTTAATTTTTTACAGTGTCTTTCAGAAATAAAAAATTACAAATTTAATATTGTTTGGTGCTACGGAACCCTTCCTGCCCGAGCCGGACTGGCTTTGCTAGTGTTATTGAATTCATTTGGGCTCTGATTATGAATTATCTAATAATAGGTTATCGATATTAAATTTAAAAGAAAGTAAACAATTTCTGACCTTTAAAAAATGCTTAACAATGTATAGTTTTATTAGTAATATTATTTTTATATTTTACAATAATATAACTTATTTATATTATTCATATTAGAAATGATGTGTGTATTAATTACTATAGAATTGTTTTACTTTTATCACCGTACATTTCATTAAAAAAACAATTTCATTTTATGCTCGTATACCGGATTTACATTATTTATATTTTTTACTTATTGATTCAGGGTTCTTAACAATAAAATAATTATTAAGGGGACTTTAAAGAGACTATCTCTTTCGGTTTATTTCAGTATTTTCTGTCCTGCCGTTAATGTCTCTTTGGCTCTCCTTTACTATTTTCGTGAACACTAACAATACACCATACATAACCTAACCCAACCTATTTTTGAGCAGATTAATAATGTTAACTTATTTTTTACTAAATTAATAACTTCAGCTTATTTTTAAGCAGATTATTAATGTCAGTCTATTTTCATATATTAACATTACCAATCTATTTTTATCAGATTAACCATACCAACCTAAACTTTAGCAGATTAAAAATGTCGACCTATTTTTAAGCAAAATAACAGTGCTAACGTATTTTGGGCAGATTAAAAATGTCAAATTATTTGACATACTAGTAATGCCCACCTATTTTTGAAAGGATTAACAATTCTAACCTATTTTTGAGCAAAATAACAGTTCCAACCTATTTTTGAGCAGTTTAACAATGCTAAATTTTTAAACATACTGAAAGTGTCAACCTATTTTTGAACAAAGTAGCAGTACCAACCTATTTAAAAACATATTAACAATTCTCACATATTTTTGACCAAACTAGCAATGCCAACCCACTTTTCGGCAAATTAACAACGCCAACTTATTTTTGAGCCAATTAATAGTGCAAATCTATTTATAAGCAGGTTTAAAATAACAACCGACTTTGTGCAGATTAACAAAGCCAGCAATAAATTGCTTTTATTTGGATATGTCTTTCCTTTTTGAAGGTTTTTAATTTTCCTACATAAAGTGTTTATCGACATATTGAATACTAAGAAGCTCTCCACAGATCTTCCTCTCAAGCCTTTGTTTGGCGCGGCAATTCCAAAACGTATGTTGGTTTATACCGGATCATTCACGCAATTTATGTATTTTGCTCATTTCCATTTCAGTTTCTGTTCGTGTTTGGTTTGGCGGCGTTCCTTAAAATATTTTTTATTTTTAGTTCAGTACGTTTCACTCCACTGGTATTTCCCTTGTTGTGCTAATTAAACATATTCCTTTCTTAAGTGCATAGATAGAATGAATTCAGATACCTCCTTGTATTTCCAAAACTTAAACATATATTAATTATGCTTCTAGTCAAACGTAGGGTTCATTGTTTTGAAGATATTTGATTTCCTTGATAAATGTATTCATCGACATATTAATAAATAGTTCTGTTAGTTGTTTTGGGAGTGACAGTGGTCATCAATTTTGTTTTCAATATACTAATTTTCAGACTTATGTTTAAACAGATTAAGAATGCCAATAACAAATTATTTTACATATAACTATGTAAAATTAACAATCTTAATTTTAGATTATCGAACATTAAACTATGTCAGTACATTGTTTAAAATAATTTCCGTTAAACTTGATAAAAACATACATTTAGTTATAATATCAAAGAAATTAATTAGGTTTATTAGTTGTATATAAATGGTCTTATCTCATATATTAAAGGTATTAGTATTTTACTCGTATATTACATAACGTATAGAATCATCAGAGAGAAAAAATTACACAAAGCCACAAGATAATTGACATACTAAAATTATAAATTGATTGTTAAGACATATCTTTATGAGAGTGTGATGTATATAGATTAAGAGCGCAAGATTGTATTTAGAAAATAAAATTCCTAAGTTTACAATGAATTCAAATTCAAGAATGAAGTAACTTTATTAATATGTAATGAGCTTAGCAACAAGGCTACAAAACTAGCTCATAATTAAATTCGTTCCAATATCAGTAAAACGATAACTCTGAGACTTATATATAAAAAAATTTACAAAAATGAACTCATATCGCATTAAACAACAACGCAAAAAGTCTGTCTCCAACCCCCTCCTCGCTCAGTTCGACGCTGTTGTTTACACATAACCTGTGCTTTATTATTTTTGTATTAATTGTAAATAAATGTTTATTAAATAAAGTCACTATTTTCTGTAAGAAATTCGTAATACTTTATTTTTTCATTATGCTATATTTAGTTCCTGTAATAATCTTGTCTTTTATGCATATTATTTGTACGAACACGATGTTTCACATCTGGCAGGCGTCCCGTGACGGCTCAATGTTTTTTTATGTTTACCTTTGATTTTTTTGACGCGACAAAAGTTTTGTACAATGAAAATTTTCTGTGTGAAGGCTAAAATATGAAAACCTTGGTAGTACCTGTTATTTGTATGAGATTTTTGGGGATTCGGTATGTTACAGAAACATTTTATTCCGTAATTTTTATCCGAAAATTGTGGTGTATAAGTAGAAAATTATTTCAAAAAAAGGGTAAAAATAAAATATAAATTGATTTGCACGCATTTTTAACTTTTTCATTCAAATCTCAACTTTTATCCCAAAAATGCTTATTTATTTTATATGAAATTAAAATGTTACAGCTCTGATTTTCATTATGGGAAACCTTTTGTTTATTAAAAACTTTTTACCTCCAATAATTTTTTGTGAAGATAAGACAGTGTAAATATCTTCCGATAAAATACAATGATTCGATATTTTTGATTAAATAACTGGGAAACATCACTGTCTTTCGCACATATTATTATCATAGCACAATGAAACCATGCTCTGATTTAAACAATTATTATTGTACTTTTAGAAAAGCATTTTTAAAAATTTGATTTAACGGATACACGAAAATGCAAATGTGCATAAAATATTTCATCCTTCATGGAAACTAAATAATAATACTTCCTTCATGACTTCGATCTGCCGTCATGAATTAAAGGTTTATGAGTGATTGTAGTTTACATTTTAATTTTTCTTATATTAGCGATGGACCCTATACAATCACTTGAAATACTCTGAGCTGAAAGCCAAAAAAACATTTTTAAGTATCAGTATAATGGGACGGAAAATTGCG
The DNA here is from genome assembly GCA_039881145.1 of Druceiella hillmani. Classification (NCBI taxonomy): domain Eukaryota; kingdom Metazoa; phylum Arthropoda; class Insecta; order Lepidoptera; family Hepialidae; genus Druceiella; species Druceiella hillmani. The sequence continues at coordinate 2,323,634 of JAYKKI010000138.1, forward strand.
ATCGGCCCTAATTACTTCGCTTGGATTGACTTTTAATTATGAACGCTACAAAACTGTGAAAGGCTGAACGATGGGAAAATGTGTGAGAAAGTTTAACGTCAAAATTTCGCCATTCTCTCGATAAGGAAAGTTTGGGAAAGTTCGAAAATTTTGCAAACTTTTGCAGAAGTGTCTTCTTATGTTAGTATATAACACGATACCATAAGCATACACCTCTTGAAGTAATTTAGGCCAAAATCGAACGTAGTAGCCTTCACTTATAAAACAAGGATTGGAATAAATTGAGTAACGGACAATAAACAAAATAATCAATTTACTAACAATTATTTTAATATATATATATATATATATATATATATATATATATATATATATATATATATATATATATACATATATGTTCATGCATTCATACACACATACAGGCATACATATAATCATTAATCACATTTTAATTTCATTTCTTGATTGAGCTGCTAGTATTTAAAGTGAATCGTGGGTTGTTAGTGATAAGAAAATATTTTATTTTCCTACCCAACTACGTCACAGCGACCTTTCTATTCAAGAAATTTGTTATCCAAATTACTTAGATCTTAATTATTTAGACAAAGATAGTGAAAGAGAAAAACGTGTTAAAACTATTTTTTTGTCGTTATACGTTATGTAAAAACGTGAAGAACCAAAGTAGTCATTAACAACAAACAAATTCTTCATTAAAAACAAACAAACTTATTATATATGGATAGAAAACGTCAACAACAGGTTTTAAATTTATTCAAAGGTTAAATATTTGTATGTATGTACGCGATCATTGGAGTAACTTTTTAATAAACTTTATTAATTTTCTTAACTATTTTTTGTTAAAACCCGTATTCATATAGAAACGAATAAATTCACAATTTTACTAATTATGAAAGTGTGTTTTCATCAAATTAATTATATTTGCTAAATATATAAAAGTAAAATTTTGAAAATCATTTTGTTTTAACTTAAAAACAAGTTGTGAAAAATTAAAACTAAATTCGATTATTTTTTTGAGGCAGGAAAATTAGACCAATAAGGAAGTTTTCTTATCAAATACTTATTTTTTAAGTAATAGGATGCGTGTATATTTTTATAGCACATTCAAAGGATAGTTAAATCCTGTAATACATCTTTAATTAAATTTCTTTTCCTTAGTTTATAACTTATCAAAGACCAAAACTTACTTGAATCAAAAAAATTAAAATATTGTTTTAAAATTGATAACTACTTGTCCATTGCCTATTCTTGACATGTTGCTTGTCTTTTCCTATTTATCTTCAGTCTATAATATATTTATGTATCATTGCCGGTTTTTCCCGAAAAAATCTCGAAAGTTTACATTAATTATTAATTACTTTTTAGAATTATACATAATTCTAGAGATATTGAATAAAATATGTACATAAAATATGTTTCCTCTTTATTCATTTCCGAAACTATAAAACTGAAAATTATCTAAAATATTTTCTCATAATTTTCAACTTTTCATCCACTTTTCAGTATAAGTTTAGTAATGAAAGTTTATGTAAATTTTACCGAATAGCTGATGAGTCAAGTTTTTATAGTTATTGAGATATTCACGATAATTTACGTCCGTAAAAGAAAACTAAATATTTCATAACTATACATATATATTTATATATACACACATATATTTATACATATATATATATATATATATATATATATATATATATATATATATATATATATATATATCTATATATATATATATATATATATATATATAAAATTATGATGGAAAACAATAAATATTTGTAAACAATTTGGTGGCAATACTATGTACCCGTAAAAGTATATGGGTACCTAAATGTCCTCTTAGTGGGAGTTCTACCAAAACTTAACAAGTTTATTTTTAGGTATTAACATTAATTAACTCGTTTCAACCATTTACACTCTATCACGATGCTAATATTCCTTATTTACTGCATTTTAGACGTCTGTAACAATCATGTGTGTAAAAATAAGTCTGAGTTTTTCTCTATTTAACATTTATTGAAGATTTTAAATGTATACAATAAAGAATTAAACCTGTTAACAATATTGTAAGAACAAAATGACCAATGTGAAATATATCATAGTAATTATAATGAATGGAAAAATGATGTATTATTATTATTCTTACCAAACAACTGTCGTCACTGGATAGGGCGCAGTGGGCCTGTACCCTGGCCTTCGAGATCTCCAGATTTAACACCACTCTATTTTTTTTTTTTGGAGTAGCGTCAAATCCTATGCATACTCAACTAAATGCCCAGACGAAGAAACTTTATGAGAAAGGATTTCCGACAGTTTCAATAAAATTAAGAGAAATGCTCAATCGGTGGATAATTTTATTAATTCAATTGTAAGGAGCGCGCAGTTTTGTGTAGAACTAAAGTGAGAACTTAAGACTTCTTAAACAAATAAATGATCTAATTTTATATGAACGGTGAATTAATACATTTTTTTATGAAATAATTGTTACTAAAATGATTTTTTTTTCTATGCAATACTTTATAAACGTGAAAAAAGTCGTGGATTGAGTGGTTTCCGCAGAATTTCAACATGAGTTAGTACATTTATAACATTATTTATTAAGTTTTTAATCGTTATATTTCATGTCATAACCACACAAGTAAACAAAATACGTTACGTATAAATACACTACGTATAAGTTACTTATTTTATCCAATGTCTCGCGGGGCAGGTTCGCGGTCATTAACCACTAGCGCTGCTGATTGACGTGCGCGAGTATCGTGTATATGAAAAAAATTACAATTTTTTGGAAAAGTGTCATCCTTTCAATTTTATTTTAACGACAATCGACTATTTTTCAGTAAACGAATAACGTCTTTCTTCATCCAACCTTTACTCACGGACACCGTGTGCATTAGTCACACATTTATATATAATATGTTCCATTAATTCTCATTGAGTCGTATGTCAGAGATTTAGAGATTTGAAGCTGAAGCGTCCTTCTTAGAATATATCATATATGAATTAGTTTACCTCGAGAAGTATGTGTCGGAACACGTATAAAATAAGGTGTCGCAACTACTTAATAATGGTTGTTTGGTATCAGGTATGGGAAAAAACATAGGAACTTATTGTACATCCCTTTGAAACCTCGTATCTCAAAAATTGGTCGTAAAATTACTGGTGTATGGAACATCAACTTTATTTTGAAAACACATCCATATTTCAATCGAAATACCGCTCTGAAGCAACCATTTTTTAAAATTGTATCGATATAGATCTAAAACTATATAAAACGTTAACCTATGACAGATGGATGAACGGACATTTTGAACATACATGGAAACATTACATACTTCACTGTAGAACTCCCAAATATAAGGTTTGGAATCACGTATCCTATTTACACCTTTAGTCAGTTTATTGTTTAATTTTGGTCCGTAGAAATTATAGAATCTCTATCGGTATCTGTCTTTATTTGAAATCTGCACAAACGAGCACGTAAAAGTACAAGATATGAAAATAACTTTCCAATTTTATTGAAATATGAAACCAAACGAATAAATAATCGATTGTAGCTGTATTTTGTTGATACCGCCGACAATTGTACAGAGTCATAAATCTCCTTACAATTAAACTACACGTATTTTAGCGCATCGCAGTTTACTTTGCTCGTCGTATAAGATAGTGCATCCTTTGATTACAATGAAACTAGTTGTTTCTAAATTCGATACTTGAATTCTGTCGACTTTATGTGTGACTTGAAATCTATGGACACAATGTTTAGTTTCGCAATTATTTCGTAGTTGAGTTAGCTTTCGTATTCATACAAGATCCCAATGGCGCATTATAGTACGTTATCACTTCAATAATAATCCTCATTGATTTTTCCGTGCCCGCTATAATTTAGCGTAGGTGAGTAAACAAAAGTAGGAAATTCAAGTATTTGGTAATATCTTACTATATTTTGAGAGTATCTGGTCACATTGATAGTAACTTTGGGACGTTCGAGTATAGTAATATTGTCAGTGATACGTATCGTCGTTTTCTATTCACCCTCTCCACTTTCATTCAATTTCAATAGGCAATATCTTTATTTTACATCACCGCGACCTGGTTTATTTACGTTTCATTACTATCCGTACTATTTGGCTGTCGTCCAACTGTGTTACGTTAGTAGATAAAGCTTCTGACGATTCATTATTTATGACAATTTTCTGTACGTACTCGCATATACCACGCACTCCATCATACTAAATGACGTTGTAGAACTTAACTTTTTTTGTGCTGCGGCGTGGGTTTCTGGAAGCTTGGAGATGGGATGTAACTAACAAAAGTACATGCTGGAAAAAATTGTATTGTTAGAAACGCGATCTAGATTTTTGTTACGAGTCGTAATTGGACGCGGTGATATATTATTTTTCGGATTGTAAATATCTCAGATAACTGCCGATACTCGTAGTTATATTTTGTTATGGAGGTCTCTCCCCAAATCTTAAATTTTTTAGCCAATTTTTAAACTGAAATTGTTTTTTTTATTTATATAAAATATTTGGAGGTAATTCTACCGCGTTTTACTGATTTAAAGAAATTTTGATGACACTATTTTCAAATAATAGAGTGCAGGCCAAAACCAGGATCTTTTCGTATGTAATTTCAAAGATTTTTAAATTTTTTTTTTAAATAAGGTAAATAATTTAAATGGGTCTAATTAAAAAAGCGTAAAATAATAATAAAATAACTAACATGTCATTGATAAAATGTTAGTCTATTGTTAGTTAAGTAGTATTATTTAACTTATTAAACTTACTCGCTATTAAAGAAATTACAATGATGACCATGTAAATTATTGCTCCCTACATGTGCAATTTGTTTTGTTACATTCGATGTCTTTCATTAGATTTAATGAAGCTATATAAAAATAGGATAGAAGTTTTATGCTAAATAACAACGTTGTCTACGAACCACATACTTTTATTTTCATAGGCTCCATATCCGAGAAATGTCGAACCTTATTGTTATGGGAACGCCGTTTGTCATCCGTCAGCGTATCAACAAGTTTCATACTTGCAGTGGAATCGAAAAGATACTTAAAAATTGCATGTCGTTTGTAGTTCATTGGTCTAAAACGGAAAATGGCATTTAAAACAACATAAAATGTTACTTCAAGAGGATTATTTTTCCTTTTATGAGTGAAGCACAAAACCGTATTTTGAATTTTATTTTCAATAAAGAATTAGCATTTCGTGGGAAATTAAAATGATCATTTTTAGATCCGTTTGTTATCAGTCTAGTTTATAAACGCCATTGTGTATAAAGCTGTTTGTAACAACAAATATTAAAAAGGTCTAAATATAAAATACTAACAAAGCTTTGACTTAAAAACCAAAACATTTTGAAAAATTCACGAAACTTTTGAACCCGTGAATGATATGCAAGGTGACATATTTCCATAGTGAAAAATTAAATTAAGCAAAATTATGTAGCTCTGTAGTAAGAGTTCTACTCGTGCTACGAGGTTTATTTTTTACTGTTTTCCTTTTGTTTATACATTTTAACGTGCCTGGAAGATACAAACCAAACCAAATTTTGTCGAAAATATTTATCACATATATAACATTTTTAATTATTATTTTCGGACGCATTCTATCCGAATGGAAAATTTGTAAAAATTGTTTCTTTACTTACAACGTGTGAGCATATTTTTAAAAATTAGATGCCAAGTGTGTGGGGCAAGTGAGTTAATTATACATCTATATTATTTGTTATGAAGTCAAGTCAAATAATATTTATTTATATTGTTAACTTGCAATTAAGAATATAAATTAACCGGAACCTCGTAACCCAGTTTGTCCGTCTGCCGCAGATATTGTACGTTTTGGAAGCATTAACAGTAAAGAATATTCATAAAAGTAGATATCATATTTGGCGAGCAATAATTAAAATAGGTATCACTTTTATCATACTAAATTAAATAAAAAAAGTAATTTTTTTTAATGTTTGGCACAAAAACGGCTTAATTAATTGATATGAAACTCTCTTATAGATTATATGGTGCAGATGGACATTTTAGAGTGTGTGAGTGAGGAACGATAAGTTTTTAAGTGAAGTCATTCTAAATGTGCTGGGTATATTTGTGAGTTAAACAACTTATGCTGCTATAACAAAACATAAACATTGTTTTGGTATAGCGATATAAGTTGCTAAACAAACATAACAAGTTATGACAAAATTATGTATAAAAATAAAATCGACAATAAAATTATAATGTATATACGATTACTCAAAATACTTTTTTAGTTAGTTTCGTTATATTACGACATTGGGCATTATAGTTCTGTACTTAAAAAATAAATAGCAAAATTATTAAAAATACTGTCAATACGCTAACCGTAAAAAATCATTACGTAAAAAGCTAATAAACAAAATTCAAAGCCGGGATGTTCAGATAGTGAAAGTTAACAATCTCAGGTTTGATATTATTTGTGACTTTAAAACACATACCATACGCTATATCAACTAAAGATGACTTTATATAACTTGTGAATAATAAAATACTTTTAGATCAAAATCACGCTTAGAGTCCCAGTTGTACAAAGCAAGCCTGTGATTTTTATATTTTCAGGACTTGCTTCTTTTTATATGCAAATGAACAATTGTACTTTGTTATTAATGTTTCACCTTCAATTAAAACTAACTTGGAATTTGTTACAATATTATTTAGCATAAGTTTTTCACATCGTTATTATCCCCATGTTCAACGAAAACACCTCGTGTCAAAGATTTAAAGCCAGAGATATTATAGAAATATTTCCAGGAATATATCTGTAATACTCCCGTTTGCAAAGCATTGATCCGTGGTTTGCAACTGCAAGGAATACATATATATTTCCCGGCTGATTCTAGTTGAAACAAATTTTTAGTTGCTTCCAACTAAAATTAATCTTCAAATATTGTATGAGGTATGAAATATATGACACGAGTGTTTTTCAACGAAAATAAACAACGATGGTAACAATGTTAAATACTTATCACTAAATTTCAGCAGAGGAATTTTAGTGACAATGACGAAAATAAGATTGACGTCATCTAAAAAAATAAAGTATGAAAATGAAATTCGATGTAAAAATAGTGAAGGCAACTGATTTTTATTGCCCGAAGCGTGGGTTTGTTAATTTGATTTTTTTCTCAGAAAACTACGATGAAATCTGAAGGGTAGATTCCATCAGGAATCATACAGAGAGAGGCAAATCCAATAACGCAGGTATTAACCAGTGTGTAGTTAGAAAAGTGGTCGGCGGTCATTAAATAACATCACGCGATCGGATCCTTGCTGGATCATAAAGTGTGAAAAGAAATTAAAATTTGGATTCTCATAATGTTTTTTTCAATATAAATGGTTATAAATTAATTTCCTTTTTTGGCTAATACCTACACAAAGAGAAGCAAAGCGGCTCAAAGAGACCACCACCTTTCATCATTAGATTAGCAAAAAAGACACACTGGCCCCGACACAAAGTAACATTTTAAATATTATTACTACCTAGATCTTACCTAATATCGGTTTGTATTGCTTCATCCAATAACAAGGGGAGACAATATATTTTTGTACAATAAAAAGGACAGGAAAAGCAAAATAAAGTATAATAAACCCTTGTAAACTCAGTAATAAAATATGATCTGCAAAAAATTGTTTGTGAATGTAACAACCATCATAATTATAACTAGTGCATTTTAGGTGTAATTTCGAAGAAATTCATTCAATTATAATTAAAACAGAATTATGGAATACTATTTTCTACATATTGTTCTCCATAATTTAGATATAGTCAAAACAAAAGTTTTAAAAACCTCATCCGACAGCAAAGTTTCTTAAAGTATTGCTTCAAGCTAAGAGTTAAAATGTAAAGGATAGCAGATAGCAACTACATATCAAATCAAAACTATAAACAGTCAACCAAATTACAAAGGGCAAATAAATTAATGTTCGTATTTTATGAGGAAAAAAATTGTAGGAAAAAAATATTAATAACCGTTCAATTGCACGTAGAGTATATTTATTAAAAACGTACCAGTTTCCTGGGCCCTTAGCAATTTGACAGGTATACATTTGTTTATGCATATTTATGTATAAATGAAGTGCAAAACTTTTTTTTTCTGAATTTAAAACACATTTTATATCCTCAATCTACGTGTATTCACCTTTAATATTCCAATGAAAATTAATTTCGGACGTCTCAAACAAGAAGTCACAATTGTAAACTCCCTTTACTACCCTTGCATATTCAAAACAAAATATAAATATTTAAATCGCGTTTTAAACCATACCCAACAACTTTCATGAACCTGGCGTAATATTATGATAAAAATTAAAAAATCCTTGTACTTGACAACCTCAATAAAGGCGACACGAGGTAGGATTCTATCGGGTGAAACGGAGATAAGGACAAATACCTGTACATCGGTTTTCGCCTCAACGATCTCACCTTCACATTTCTCGATAATGCCAGTGGGTGTATGCAGGTTAGGTCTCCTCGTTGAAAATTATTGGTATGAAAAAGTTTTAAATAAATGTGCATTAACAAATTTCATGTGTTTATTATATATATTTGCATTAGACTATACGAGAAGATGAAGTCGGATGTCATCGCGCAAAAGGAACGACCCTAATAAAGATTCACAAAAACCATTTATATGACAACGTAAATAAAGGCTTTACGAGGTCTGAGAAGGACCCTATAAAGTGAAACGCAAACAAGGGCCAATATCCGCATATCGGTTTTCGCTTCAGCGATCTCAGCTTCATATTCGTCAATAACGCTGGCAGGTGTGCATAGGTTATATCTCCTCCGTTGAAAATATTACATTTAAAAAAACATGCAAACGGAAGAACCGCATATTTGGAAAATGATATATTTGCCAATCACTGTATATATGTATTAATGAAATATATGTTTTTTCGTTCTTTTGATATTTCAAAATTATTTCCCAAAGTTGGCGATTTGAGTAACATTGCACTCGTTTTAATAACAAAATATTTTTGGTGTCAAACGACCAGAACTGAATGTATGTTGTACTTGTTTTACAGCAAATGATCGGTTCTCTAATTACTACTTTGAGGATTAAGTGAATGTAAGCAGCTTTTGCCCCTCACTTACAACTTTTGGAGATGTTTTTTCCAATTGTTATCTCCATGATGTGTGTTAATCTTGTTCTAGGTTGGGCAGAAAGATTACAGAAGAGTAAAGTTCTGTTTTTATTTTTATAATCTTTCCAATTTTTTCTTTTCAATTTAATTCCCAAAACTCTTCATTAGCTTGTATATGATTCCTATAATCGACATTGCCTTCCGTATTTAAAATTATATAATTTAAACTAACTAAATTATCCAATATATCCCAGAATAAAAATCCAATTACCAGTCAGTTAATAGATAATGTATCGTATTACTGTAAAATAGTAGCTATTGTTGTGTTCAAGCTAAAAAAAATTGAAATCTTGAAACCCTAAATGTTTTCAGTGATTGGAAGAGGTATCCTATCATTGAACTCTGCCTTATGTCTTTTTCTCTAGTTTTGTTTTTGATCTTAAAAATTTCAAAATAATTTTTGTTAACTTAATTATTAATCTTTTGCTGCCTTCCGTAATATTTCAATATTTATCTGTCATAACCGGAAGCTATTCCTTCAGTGACTATAAGTCCCACAAAGTCTGAAATTATGAAAATACTTTGTTGTCCTCGTGAATCCAGTTTCATAACAGTATCTTTGAAACTGCATTCCAATATTAGTCATGTGAATTTAGCTTAGCTATCATTCTCCCATAATGAATTATGAAACGCTAGTTCAATTTGGATACAGAAATAAAAAGTGAAAACAGATGAAATATAACTATTATCTTCATATTTTTAATCCCATGCAGATGGAAGTAACAGTTAATTTATTATAATTTATGCACATACAATAATTTTTATCCTATGCAATTTTAATATTAATTTACCATATAATTACTTTTATAAAATTAACATTTCTTTGTTTTAAGCAATTGTAGTATTAATTAAACAATAATAATCATAAAATTATATTAGAAAAAATAGGAACAAATAAAATAGAAAAAAATATCACATACTAACATAAAAAAAGTATCACATACTAACATAAGAAAAGTGTTTGTGGTAACTAGATGAAAAATAAGGTCATACATAAGACTATATTACTTATTGTTTATCATAAATAATCCTAATAGGAATAAGATTATAATGCGAAAGGGAGTTCGTTTGTTTGTGTATTTGTATCTCTTTCATGTTACTCAACACGTCCCGGCAATATTTTACAAACAAGTATCTTGTGTCATGGAGATGAATATTAATATTTTACTACTATGTTCTCCGTTTATTATTTTTTAGAATCAGCTTAATTGAGTTACAATTGAAAAAAATGGGGTACAGATTATTTTTACACCACTACAGAATATTGAATATCTAGTTAAGTACCATATAATAATTTAATATTTCTTCCTAAACATCGTCAACATTAACATACTTTTCAATTTATGATAAAGATTAACATTAATTTGCAGAATTTTTTTTTTGTATTTCACTTTTCCTATTATACCACTTTCGTTTATTCCAAGAGACCTAGTTTTATTATCCATCTATGTAAGGTTATACATATAAGACTTCGTTGCCACATAAACCCCCAAGTGTTAATCTGGATGAAGTGCTTTTATCCAGCAGGCCTCTACGGCGAGTGCTCCTTGAGTTCACGTTTGAAAGCCCCGACAGCGACGGAGCTTTTATTGATTTTGATTGAGAGCTTTCGGCGCCTCGTTTTAAATCTTTCATCATTTATGTATTCGGACAAAACTAAACATAAACCGTACACGCAACATGATTGAATGGCCTTTGTATAGTTTATGATTCACGGTGGGAAAGAAAATCCATCAACTTTTTTGTGGTGACCATCATTTTTGTTTTTTTAAATGAACCAGATATACTTGCAATCGTAAACATTTAAATCTTTTTAATTTGATATAGGCCGTCGTAAGCCGCAATTCAAAATTTTGTATATATTACTTACAAATATTAAATAATAAATGATTTTACAGTGCAATGTAATTTTAAATTGATTTTAGATAAAAATATTGCAACAGATCGTAAAACAATGAAAACGTCAATCCTTATTTTCCGTAGGTTTAATAGAATAAAAGTTAAGATAACAATTTGGATCCACGCAATAAATTAAATTCACTTTATGAACACTTATTTTATTATGATTTATAGAAAGAAGTCAATAAACATCATTTAACGTATGAAAAATAATCATTCCTATGTAAAATACCAAATGTTTAGATGTAAATCAAACAAGTTTTCTATATAAATTTTGATTGAACACCATTGAAATTAAGCATCATCGTTTATATAGATGATGATAAAACAATGTACAATATAATCAAATACAATGGCCTAAAATTTCGAGAGAGAGACGTTCACGTCCCTATGAAACACATTATCGTACCGAGGGTAGTCACCTCTCAAAGAAACTTGCTTTATTTATGAAAAAAAATAGTAAAAAAAAATAACTTTAAGCATAACTATATAATAACGATTGATTATTATTTGATATATCATATACTGTAATACTTGGAATCCTTAACTATCGATATTCAGGAATATGCCTAATAGACTACATAATAATCATCGGTTTTCAAAATATCGAACAATTTAACGTCTCTGGTACGTTTATTCAATCCGAGGTGCTCGCCAAGATTATTATAACGGACGTGAGGAATAGGAGAAATAAAAGCAAATACATATAATACGTACCATAACCATATTTTATTTGTAAGATAAAAAACAATATATATTAAGAGGCACAGTACACTCAATGTTAATGTTATATTCTTTGAAGGTTTTTTTAAGATCTTTTCTAAACTGCTTTGTGTCTATTGTTAAGTAAGTCGTATTGTGTTCGCACAATAACGATTACACTTTTTAGTAATGCTTTTGAAAATATTTTATTCATCGAAATGAAAACCCAATCCTAAAGTAACAGAACAAAACCATATACAAAATTACAAAGCAATATCTATATGTTTGACACAGCAGTCATTATTTGCTACTCATTTACTACCCAACTTTATTGATCCGTTTGGCAATTTTTTCTATAATTAAATTTGCTTAGGAAGTTTAACCTACATAATGCGGAGTAAATTATAATAAAAAGAAGGATTTTTGACATATATTAAAATGATACTGCTAACAATCCATAGTAACTTTGAGAGAAATTAATTTTAAGACCATTTGATGTAATTGTCCTGAAACGGATTCTTCGAAAACAGGAAATTCCACACTGTAGTTTTTTTGCATCAATTTCTCACAAAAAGTTTCAAGTACACAGTTTTGGGTAAGTTATTAATAAATAAACACATTATTGTAGACGTACATTTTATGAATTTACCGTTTAGAAACAACTGATGCCACTTGAGGGTATTGTTTTGTCAATTATTGCTTGCAACTTGTTTTTAAAGGGCAAGTTTTCCTAATTTATAACTTGGCAGCATGAGCAGTGAAAAGATGCTTATTGAAATAATACAATGTTTGGGGATAAGGAGGATAAGAATTTTTTTAGAAAGTAAAGCCAAAAAATGGAGGAGTATAAATCTGGTAGTAACATAAGAAGGAATGAGACGATTATTTAATTATTGCAAATATTTAGGTGCTCTAATTTGGTAAGCAATTGTTCTAAAAGCTCAGAATAGCACAAGTCCTCGTAGTATAATAGATGTAACAGCAGTATTTGATTCAGGCGAATTCAGTAAATTAAATATTGAACACGTTTTAAAGAGTTTATTTTCCTTTAAACTGGTATTATTAACCTGATTATTAAAAGTAACGGTTAACATCATTCACCTGTTTTTGATAGGAGAACTAAATTACTGCCTTATTTGCCTTAAATTTTTGACTGGAAGAATAGTCGAATATTATAATTTCTTGTGATACCATGAACCTACATAAGTGCTTGATTACGTACTTTTTAGTAAATTTATTTCCATCTTTGGCACATAACCTTATACGCTTTGCTGTTTACAATGCGAAAAATAATCATTTCTATATAAAATACCAACTTTTTGAACGCCCTACACATATAAATATATCTTTATTAACTTATTGCTTAGTGCCATGATAAGTGACAACTTCGTCATGAAATGAGATATCGCCATCCATCATCGCTTTTGACAGTTATAAACTTAATTACATAGCAATTATACTGCCGGATAATTGCAAAAGACTGTTTTCTTTGTGTTTATTTGGTTGTTCATTTGTTTATTACAAGTGTATCTTAATAAATAATTTACTTCTGAGTATTTCCATGAAATTATAATAATATTATTTGTGATAATATACTGCATTAACATACATTTTGAGGATAGGATATTACACACTACAATAATAAATTACACGTTTCCTTTATGTAACCATCCATTATGCTTAAGTATCAATTTTAATTAAAAAATATTTATTTCAAATAATAAAAATATATTATTAAAATCATTTTGAATCCGAAATCCTCCACCTTCCTGAAATTTGTTAAAAATATGTCTAACAAAGAAGTGATAATGCAAAGTTTTTTGAAAAATACGTGTGCAGTAATCTAAACTAATTTAGCCTGTCTTCAAAAAGACAGGTAAAATACAAGTAATAAAAATATGGTAGAAACAATGCCATCACAGAATTGTCAAACCAGAAAAAATGTTTAGTCACATAGCTCTGATCGGTACTCGCAAAGTGGTGTGGAATGTCACATGAAGAGCCGATAGTGGGATGTCGCAGTGCGGTGTGGGATGTCATCGCATTCATTTGCGGCGCGGTGTGTCACCGAATCCGGCGCCGGCCGAAGTATGTCAGAATTACGGTCGACGTTACCTTAAAGTTTTTAATTAAAATTGTATTGGGTAACTCATACTGATACCGTCGACCGTGGCTAATTTTAGACGAAACGTTTTTTTCAAATAACTGTGTAACTGTTCCGTATTAGTAAAATGTCGTTAATATCATGCATAATTTTACAGTACAATGCCACAAAGCTGTACCATTTTGGGGCAGCATAAGCAACGTTCGTGTTAAATTCACGTCGTAAAAGTGATCTGCCAAACGAATATTTGGGATACTCTGCCATATATTAATATTTCGTCATAGATTAATGTTTGGAAGTAAAAATGTCACTGGAACACCGCTGAACTGATACAACCGCCATCTCAGTAGACAAACTTATTTAATTTTTTGTACACGATTAGTAAGATCTATCTGTCATAACATTAATGCCATAATTATGTATCGTTAGTTCGTGTGAAGATAAAATTAATTCCTTCTACAATTTTTTGTTTCTTTTTTCTAATTTGTGTAACTTCAGCTTTAAAATGGTCTGTGCATTTAATTATTTTCGCTTAAATAATTAGAGAGTATGCGAAACAGATGGTAATGAGGACGGGTGGTCCGGCGAGTATGGTAGGTGAGGAATCACAGTCCATTAAGTGAACATATTTTCAAGTTTCATGGGGAAAATTCAGTAATGCCATGAAGAGGTCAGTCTTCTTTTGAAATTGAAGGGAAGTAAGATCATTATCTTCTCTACGGCATGAAATTGTTGTTCTTTTGCAGTACAAGAACATAACAGTAGATTTATCAGATTTCTTTCTGTAATCTGTTTTATTAATGAGGCTTTTTAGCTTTTCTAAATTTATTATAAAATTTCGTCCTGGATAAGGATTATATCTTAGATGATAATTTACTTCGATGAATTTTCGCTTTACTAATCATTGTGGATTAATTAAATTCTTGAAGCAAGAGCACTCTAAGTTATATTGCTCCACTTTTTATATTTTTTTGACGTTTATTTGCTAATACTCAGTTTTTAATTGAAAGAAAAACCAAACGTTACATACTGTACCAGGGATATTCGAGAAGTCCCCATAATATTCTAGTAGCTGCTGGAAAAAAGTTTAATATTTGAAAGAGAAAATAATTTCTTAGTTCTTGGTGTAAATTTTTTCGTTTTTATCTTCAATATTACGAAAGCAATTCAGCGTCGGTTTTTGAGTTTTCATTAATACATTTCTATTGTGTTCATAGGTTGTCTTTTTCCACAGATAGTGGCAAAATTAAATTCTAAACAATGAGAAAAGTTATCCGCGAAAGTTATTTCTCATATAAAGATATAAAACAAATTTTCATGTGAATAAAAATATTTGAATGATTTTTTTTATTTTTGAAGTCGTTAAAATTTTATTTTTACTTGATTTAAACACGTGAACACACCCACTTTTTAAAAATTTTCTCATTTATAATTTTGAGTTTCTGAAGCATTGGTTTTGTTTACTTTTAGCATTTCAACAACGAATGTTTTTAATTTCGTCATGTTTGCTTATTCGTACTTATGCCACAGCCTCACGTTTGTACAGTTATAGACATGGGGTTCGTCAATTTTGAAAGCAACTGCTTCGAATGTAAATTTCAGTTCATCAAGGGAAGTACTTGAAAATCAATTTTGCGGTAATCCACAAACATAATATAAACGCAAATATATTTCACCATACGCCACTAAGTGAATTTCCATTGAATAGGTATTTAAAAATGAAATTTAAGTTCTATTTAAGCTTTTTTTAATTTTAATCCCCATTAACAAAATATTACTTTCTAAACTGGTATGAAACATTGAAAGTGTTAAATTGGTTAAATTAATTCATATATGATAATAATCTATAAACACTATATGGCGCTAGGGTACCCTAGATAGTATATTACGTTAGTGCCTAACCATGTCAAGTAGCATCTCTAGTAGTGACAGAAAGATGACAGTGAGTATTTTGCATTGAAATTCACACGTTAATATTTCTTGTATTCAGTTAAAATTAACGGAGAGAGCAAAGCTATAAAATTTACCTTTATGGAATCGACTACGTTACTCTAAAAATGTGGGACCATGATTCCCGAGGTCGGCCGCGTTGCTTAAAAAGTATAATTTACAACCAATTTTGAAATTATCTGTAAGAGTTAAAGTAAAAAAACAATTTTATGCCTCGTCATGGTGATGTTACTCTCTAAATAGCTCACGATTATTAACTGTAACAGCCCATGAAAGGACGAGGTACTTTTGCCACACTCTCCATCTCACTTCAATTGACAAAATTAGATTAATATTAAAAATCGGACAATTATTTTTTACCACATTGATACTAACGCAATGATTACAAAAAAAATATATTTACGATGTCTCTACTACTTGAAATGAACTAACTGTTTTTGAAGTCTGAATTTGAACGCTGAGCGTCTTTTTGCTCCTTATCTAATCCTAACTAATATTACTCGTACATATGCAAACTGGATTGGTATATTTTTTATTTTTTTATATTATAGCCTATAGTATAGATATATTTATAGGATATAAACTGATCTTGAAATTATATTTTTTTATTTATTTAAAAAAGACATCTCGTTAAGAATATAAACGTGAACATAAATATATATTTACACATCACAACGACAAACTACGTCTACTATTGCAGGACACACGTTTATTTCTTTCCCGACATTTCTTCTATTTTGTGTATTTCGAACTACTTATTTTTCAGATTTGACAACTTTTTTCTGTTTTCAACGTCCAAAAAGTTGTAGGTCGAAACTAATGACAAAGGAGTAAACAACGGAAGTGAATTAAATAAATGAGCACCAAAAGATTCATTTCGTTTTGCAATATGGAAAAGGATTTGCTCATTTAAAATTACTACTTTTGCGTGTATAAATAATTTCCCTGAACCAAATTTTCTTCATCGGTTGACCAATATTTTTAAATTGGATACACATTATAGATTGTATTTAGTATAACCTGAAATGGAGCAAAATATTCCAAAAATTTATAGAATTTCTGAACTCCAATTTTCAAAATGGGAAAACTCTGAAATTTTGCTTCTAAAACTAAAAGGATCCATTAAGAGTTTTTAAAATTGTAAATAATGGAGCTTTCATACCACATTTTTTTTTCTATATATTTTTTTCTAGTTATAGCTTATGTAAGTAACAAAACAATTTAAATAGAAATTTGTCCATGGGTGAAATGAAAAACTATTTTATTTTTATTTCACCTATGCACAAATTTTTAAGGTACGTCGCATCAGAAGCATTTCGACATGGATCATGTGGTCTTTTTTATTAAGAAGGTAGTTACTAAATCAAAAAACCATTGCAACATATATAATACGAATAATGTTAAATCATTTATGTATGCACATCGCATGTTGGCCTTACATTTTGTATCATATATTGACGTGTTACAGTACTAAAATATTAGTAATGAGCAAAAAAGCCTGATTGCATGCGATATGAATAATATTTGTCGTAGTAAAACTCATCGATATATCATTTTGATTTATGAACCACGTACGTGCCAAGTTGTATAAAAAATATTCGTGCTGTTTAAGCAAGGTCTGGTTACAAATATTCAAATATTCTTTTTGTGATATTAATAGTTTTAGTTTGCGAAGCCACCTGTTTTATATAACCTACGTATTATTCCACCACATGAAATATACGCACGATATATTGTTTAGTAATTTGTTGCTTGGTTACATAATTATTAGGTAACAAACATCCAATTTTTTTCAAATATTAGTGCGCTTCTTCACCGGTGGCACTATACCCCACCAGAAACATCTCTAAATTTAAAATTCGAGCAAAAATATTTTCTCGATTATCGAAAGTGACCAAAAGGTGAATTTTATATTTTATTATGGTAGTAGGAGAAAAGGTTTCTTGAAGCTTAGCCTGATTTTAAAATTGTAAATTAAGTGAGCTTTTCACACTATATTTTTAATACCAAAAATTTTACTGGATAGAGCTTTAGAGATTCTTTTACTGGATAGAGAGAAAATATGGAAATAAATGATTTAACAGAAAATGATTCATTACACTGGAAATACAAATTTCGGTAACT
The DNA here is from genome assembly GCA_039881145.1 of Druceiella hillmani. NCBI lineage: Eukaryota > Metazoa > Arthropoda > Insecta > Lepidoptera > Hepialidae > Druceiella > Druceiella hillmani. The sequence goes on from JAYKKI010000138.1 coordinate 2,341,624, forward strand.
CGAAAGTAAGCGACGTGTTGTTGGTAAAACGACATGATTATTGGTAAAACGACATGATGATTTTTTAACATAATATACATTTAACAATCGTGACATAAATGTGTAAAAAAGTTTCACGTCAGCCATTATTTGGATATAATCTTAAAAATTGTCAAAGTTAAGGAAGTCAATATTATTTTGGACACTTATATTTATCCTAATCTTGCATGTTGACATACAAAGTTCCGAAATTAAAATGATCTTAACATATTCATATACGAGAATATGTAGTATTGAATAAAATTTACATTAACAAAATATAAATCAATATGATGTTATTATATAGGAATTTGCAAATTTTAAATTCTATTTGAAAGCTAATATTTTTATAATTTTTAATAGTTTTGTAGCAGATAAATTAAATTATATCGTTGATATTTATTGTTCTTTTACTGCAGAAGATTTGTCTCATTTTAGTACAAAATCCTCCTCTTTTCTGAACCTTGAACTAAAATACAAAAGAACTGAATTTATTTATGAACGCGACGTATACAAAGCACATAAAATATTTTATTTTGCCCTCCAAAACTACATCGCTTGTAAAGTGTTGCTACCTTTTAAAAGTATGTCATTGTAATAAAATATGTATTGTAGAGTGCGAATTTGCAGGCTCAAAGTCGCGACCTTATCAAATTTGAAGTGAACGAGAGGTCTACGTATGTTCACAATGTTTGCCAAGAAATTCTCATCAATATAAACTTTCTTTTACGATCTTAAAACGTATTAAAATGAAACCCTTATCGTTACGTAATATTATTGCCTTTTTTGAACATTTCAGACAAAAAAGGTTTTATAAATCGCTGGAAAATAAGTTCTAAAACCAAAATGTATTCTATATTTACTTTAGATAAATAAAATCATATATTCACCTGTGAGTTCTAATCTAATTCTCCTAATCATTGAGATTTTAATTATATTATTGGAAAGAGAGAAATTTAGATTATCAATCAAAATCCAAGAAGGTAAACCAAAAAAAATAAATACTGAAATAACAAAGTCAACTGAAATTATCACCCCAATGATGTACAGGACTGATTCCATGTAAGATAATGGTATTTGTTATTTGTACCAATAATTATTTAAGATAAGAGTAATTACTTGTAAATCAACAGTATTATAAAAAAAACACATAAAGTAGGCTTCAATAACTTTCTAAATTTCAGTTTACACAAAATATTTTCATCTCATATTTGTAAACAAATGTCAGCATTTAAAATTTTTCACATTTTTCAAACTATAATTGAAAAAAATAGAGGAAAGAGAATACATTACTTATCACTTAAAAGCTAAATACTTTGTGAAGGGGCCAAAACAATAAAAAAAAAACTGTCAGGCACGAGTAGAACTTGCACTACATTTTTTAAGCACTTATAATTACAAATACTTAAGAGTACGTTTTATGAAAAATTTATATTTGTAAAATATTTATAAATATAAATTTTTCATGACGTAAGTTTATTGCCTACTATGTATATCACAAGTGTAAATGTGTGGTGTATATTTAAATAGTATTATTTCTCACCAAATAAATATATTAATACCTTACTTAGAATACCTTTGGAAAATATAATAAATATTCATTTTAAAATAAAAATTTATTACTTTAGTTGGTTTAATTTACTTGTATGAAATTTTCACGAACTTTTTACAGCCTTAATTATATGTAATAACTCAATCGACTATTGCTTATAAATTAGTGGAGTCTACTAAATTGTGATAATTTTCCTTCTAATGTCGTTGTATATACTACTACTGTGAATACTTTTCAGTTATTCAAAAACAGCGGTTTAATTGGTAGAATGCAGACCCACAATTCTAACAAAATGTTCAGTTTTGGAGTTGAATATTTAATAAATGGATCGAAGAAATTTCCGACGCGGGGAAATTTCTTCATCATTTTTCCATAATATTTCTAGAAAACAATTTAAATGGCACCATATGTAATTGGGTATGCGGAAAAATAATTCATAACCATTTGAAACGGAGGAGATATACCCTTAAAATAATTTTCCAAAAGATTTTATTTCTGAATTTAGTAGGTTTTAAAAATTTGTATAACCATACTAAATATCACTTTTATGCACTAATAGCATAAAACGCAAAATAACAGCAAATAAACATAACACCGTGAAACTGCGAGTAAAATGATTGTGATATACGGACGATTATGGCAAAATAACGAAAACGTTAACACTATATTTTGTTCTAAAACATTAACACTATATTTTGTTTTATTATAAAACCCTATGATTTTGGCCAATTCATTACCATTATTGGGATTATCATGCTTTGTAGACAGCATTATCATAATTTTCTTTTTTGCTGATTGTTGACGACAATATGACAGTAATATCATCAGTCCGTCAATGGCAAACATTGTTAATAGTATCCAGCGTTATTTGTGTTATCCCACGCTTAGTTTTTTAAAGTTTCAACCATAGTAATTTCCTTCTCCAGTATTATTGTGGCGGTTCATATGACTGTAAACCAGTTGTCACATGTGAAATTTCGGTTCATACTGTGTATAGGCTTTGTCAATTCAATAACATAATAATCGGCTGCTGGTATTCCATGCGGTGTCCTGTCATTTCCTAGATACATAGCACTATTTATCAAATATTCTGCCTTGGGTTACAGAGTCAAATGTTTTTCGAACCATGTTTATGAGATATTGTCGGGATAAACATCGTGGACAGACATCGACCATAAAAACCAATTAGTTGCTCTTCAGTTTTCACGCAAACACTGATGGCGTATACGTGTCGTTACTGACTGTTACTATGGGGTCATTTAAGTCTCTCATAAGAGCGAAACGGTCAGTTTCACGACGAAACGCCCTCCTTTGGCATCGAATCGTCCTTTGGCATCGAATCTCAAGCAGTTAGTCCAATATTCGAATCTTGCTCTAGGCATAGTGGCTCTGAATAATGTAACTCCTGAGTATTTGTAGAACATTCCTTCAGTAGACAAATGATCCATACTCAAAACTCCAAGTATATAATACGTACCTACCAATGCTTGAATATCAGATGCCAGGTGAATATCAGGTGCACGCGCTACGCAATGAGGGTTGAACAGTTTCTGGCGATCCATCATCATCTTCCATCTTTTCACGTTCAGGCTGTTTAAATTTTGTCGGTTGCCTTTGTATTTCAGAATTAGTATATATTATTATTTCGTTTACGATTTCTTCAATAAAGAAGAGTTCAAAAACCTCTGTGGCAGAAGCCACATTCCGAGCCAGTCCTTTACTTCTAGGTAAGTGAAATAATATGTTACGAGGGGAATTCTCGATCGTGAAGGTGGTATTCCAGACCAATTGTGTCTATTGTTCTTCCCTTTACCATACATAACCGAAGGCGTATATATTACCTTTATTGGCATCCTATTATTCGATGCTGCTTCTTATGCTAACTCGTATTCAGCGTCTCGACAGCAAGATAAATGCCATGGACTACGAGAGCAGAATCGGGGTTTCGAGAACGAAAATTGGGCTCTTCTAAAAGACGAAAATCTTGAATTATACCGTCAGGTTCTTCATCGGAAGCATCTGCAGTATGCAATTCCTCGTCATCTGAATTTCATTCCATAATAGTGGCCAAATCATCATCACCACTAAGAGGTCGTTTTGATCTCTATCTGGCTATGCCACAATTTATTATATAACACTTGTATGTACTAAATACAAGTCTTATACACTAAATTACACTAAATTGAGTAGTATTTCATGTACGGTACTAATAAAATTTACCAATAAACAACAAAGTTTCAATCACGTTCAAAATGTACAAACCTTTGAGTACTACTATTCTGGGATTATACAGTATCTTTGAACAGTTGCACAAATTACTGCACGTGCGCAACCATCAGCGCATAACCAACGGAATTAAACGGGAACAATTAATTAGGGATTAGCATGAGCGGCATCGGTATGGGTGCAATAGTTTTTGAAATATTGGAATTTAAAAATAGTTTGTGTGCTCCAGTACCCATGGTAGTGTTGAAGAATTAAAAACATTTAATTCAAAAAATAAATAATATTGCATTACTTTAAAATTTATACGAATGCTCATATTTTACCGGTTTGTGTGAATCTATATAAATTAATATCAGGAAGTCATATTAATTCAATCAGCCTGTATAAGGCAAGTACGATTTTCGTATTTGACACGGAGTAACGACAAGAAAAGGATTCAAAATGAAAATATAATTGTCCTTTCGAAGCTGCAGGGATTCGAAACCTTATTGGGGTCGACATAATTTTAACGTAATCCCTTTTTCTGAAAACGGACCCTCCAATTCTAACTGGCGTCCGGAAAAGCGACATATGTTAAATGTAACAGGGGATGTAATCGGTGGTGCATTGCATGAATCATAATTAGCCATTATTACGTTCTGCACTGTTCTATTTTTGTAAAAATATTTTAGTAACTAAAAATTTAATAATTACTTCAAAATTTTTCAACTAATTTATAGATATTCTAATGATAATTGTTATTATAAAAAAATGCTCTTCAACTTTACGTTAGGTATGTATTATTTCATATAGTCAGTAATAATAATATGATGCGTAGAAAACAGCTGAAGTTATTATGATACCAAAACCTGGCAAAAATCTAAGTCAAGTTGAATCATATCGCCCCATTTCACTCTTACCAATCATGACAAAGTTATTTGAGAAACTTATTTTAAAGGATCTCAGACCAAAGAAACCTGATACCACCACATCAATTTGGTTTAGGAAACAATCACTCGACAATTGATCAAGTACATCGTATTACTGATGTTATGGAAAAGGCATTAGAAAACAAAAATGTGTGTTCTGCTGTCATTTGATAGTTTGGCACGAAAGTCTGGTACACAAATTAATAGTACTTCTTCCCGATCACTTCTACCAACTCTTAAAATCCTCTCTGACAAATCGACACTTTCGAGTTAAATACAAAGACTCGTGTTCAGACTTGAAACTGATTAAGACTGGGTCCCTCAGGATAGTGTTCTAGGCCCAGTTTTGTATTTGCTATACGTTAATGATGTTTCAACAACGTTATATAGTACAACAGCCACTTTTGCAGATGATACGGCAATAATGACAGTGGGAGAATCTGTGGAAGTTTCGACTAGAAAATTGCAATCTGCTCTCAACAAAGTAGCCATCTGGACAAAAAAATGGCGCATTATATTGAACGAAATTAACACATATAAATTTGACAAATAAAAAGATAAGACCAGTCTTTATTAATGGCACTCAATTACCATACGTCAACACCGCTAAATATCTTGGTATGACTCTCGACGCCAAGCTTCCGTGGAAAAAGCACATTAAGAAGAAACGCGACGAACTTAACATCAAGTTCAGAAAAATATATTGGTAGCTTGGTCGTAATTCTGGGCTTTCAACATATAACAAACTTATTTTGTATAAGCAAGTTCTACGCCCAATTTGGAGTTATGGAATACAGCTGTGGGGCTGCGCCAGTAAGTCTAATATCCAAATGATACAAAGATTCCAAAAGAAAGTGCTTAAGTGTGTAATTAACGCGCCTTGGTATGTCCGTAACTGTGATCTCCGTCGCGATCTTGAGATTGAGATGGTAGACGATACTATTAGTCGATTTGGTAGTTCTCATCAAAAGATAATTCAAAACCATATTAATCCAGAAGTATCCAGACTCTCAATTGTGCAAAATATTATTAGAAGACTCAAAAGAACAAAACCTTTTGAGCTTGTTAGACATTAGAACACTAAGTGATTCAAAGGAAAATCTTAGTTTAGACAGAACATAGTATATTAATTCAGAAAAAAATTAATCGTTTGTTGTATAACTAGTTTTAATAAAAATGAAAAAAGTAATAATATTACGCCAGTGATCTTTATTATAATAGTGGTCAGTGTAATGTTCCTATTTTGCCGTGAATATGACGAGTAAATTATTTACCTGAGTACACATTTATACCAAATTCATTATTAATTATTATAACGGTACCTATTTACTTATTGAAAGTTAAATATGAATAAATTTGACAGATCATAACAATTACTTCACCTGAATCCCGGCATTCAAATATATATATATATATATATATATATATACATACATACATATATATATATATATATATATATATATATATATATATATATATAATTAATAACTTTAATTATATGTGATCCCTTGTATGAACTATTGTATAATTCGTTATTACAAAAATTCTCTGGATATCGTCAAATTAATTTTTCGAATATTTTTTTTTAATTTCATTAAAAGAGTGGAGTATCGTTCCAAATCGCTACCCATATTTATAAGGATCTCAAAAGTATTTTTTTCATAATTTAGGCAGTATAGCTTTTTTAATCCCATTTATAGAGTGGAGTATCGTTTGAAAGCACTACTCTTACTTATAATGGTCTCAAACGTATTCTTCCATAAGTAAGGTAGTTTAATTTTTTTTAGTTCCATTTATAGGGTGGAGTATCGTTTAAAAATGCTGTTCAAATTTGTAAAGACCTCAAAATTTTTTTTCATAATTCAGGCAATATAATTTTTAGAATTCCATATATATAGTGGAGTATCGATTAAAAGCGCTACTCGTAATTATAAGGGTCACACAAATACTTTTTCTTAATTCAGGCAATATCATTTTTTGAATTTTATATATGGAATATTTTTTTAAAATTAAGCAGTACATTTTTTTAATTATATGTATAGAGTGGAGTATCATTTCATTAATTTTTTTAAATTACATTTATAAAGGGGGGTATCAGTCGAATGCAAGGTCACTGCTACCTCTTTTTTGATCCTTTTCGTATTCTGATAAATAATTTTGATCCGGAAGTAATTTTTTCACGACATCGATGTGAATACATGATAATGTATCACAGTAGGATTATATGTTAGGATTCAATAACTTTTATCACATCAGATTCCTTGTATGAACGATTGTATAATTCGTTATTACAAAAATTTCTCTGGATATCGAAAAATTAATTATCCGACTATTTTTTGCTCGGATTTATAGGGGTCTCAGACATATTTTTTTCTTAATTTAGGAACATAATTTTTTGAATGTCATTTATGAAGTAAGGTATCATTTGATATCGCTACTTATGAGGGTTTCAAAAATATTTTTTTTATAATTTAGGCCGTATAATTTTTTGAATTTATTTCCATTTATAGAGCGGAGTATCATTTGAAAGGGATACTCGTACCTATAAGGATCTCTAGAATATTTTTTGTGTGAGTGGACTATGATTTAAAAAGGCTACTCGTACTTACAAGAGTTTAAAAAACATTTATTCAACATTTAAACATAACTTCGGAAATATGCTAAAAATTATGTTTCCACTTCCTATTTTCAAAAGTACTGAGATTAAAATTTTAAAAAATACAGAGTTTTAGAAGCCGATGCGAAGATATAGAAAACCCTAAAGATTTTTTTTGACATATTACCTGTAATACATACATACATATATATATATATATATATATATATATATATATATATATATATATGTATATATATATATATATATATATATAAATATACAAACAAAAGTCTATATTAGTGAAGACTTAGGATAAATAAAACCATTTTTTACATGAAAGAACCAGCCTCGCGCTTAGCGGGTTGTTAAATTATAGACAATATCGTTTTGGTAAAAGGACATAAGTTCTACTTTACTATTCGTAACTCATATTTTGCATATCTTGTAGACTACCTATCTCGGCTTTGCCCATCGAAAACTAAGAAAATAAAATTAAATCACATTTTATTTAAAATCATTGTATTTACGGTTAATTTGTTAACGTTATTCACAGCAGTTAAATGATTTATATTTTAAAATTTGTGGCCAAATCTCATAACATAAAAATACATGCAAACAAAATCTATGACATACATCCAATAATAATTAGCAACACACGTCACTGATTTTTTCGTAGGCTTTTTTATTGCCAACAATGCCTTCATGTATTATATTAATATTAAAATTTATAACATTAGAGTATTTAAAATGTGGATTTATGTCATTTTAATTACTGAAATGTTCTTATTTATTTTCAACGGAATTTGTTTGACTTGTAGTTTTTTAAATTTTCTTGAAGCTTTTCTTTTCGATTTGTTACAGGTTTTTGAAAACTGAGTATTAGTTCAAACTTTTATTTTCCTTTTTTTACTATAAATACTCTAATAACTATACTATTCTTCTATTTACCATGTATATTTTACTACATTTTTGTATATTCTATAATTAGTTAAATTTCAGAAGAAATTAAACCTCTTTGAATGTTTTCTTTGAATGTTTAACTCAAAATTGCACATCACCTCTCAATAAATACACACGCATTCCATAAAGATACTATAGACCCTATAGCTATCTGGACACTACAAGCTGGACGATACTTATATATAGAAAGTTTCTTATTAATCAGATGAAAGTTTGTGTACCACAACCTGAAAATAAAGGAACAAGATTTTTCTCCTCCAAAAAATTATGGGATGTAAAATAAATAAATTTTGTAGTTATATCCAAACTTCGTATTTCTGACAAAAATTTCAAATATTCTATTTTTGAATGGAAAGAGAAAGCCAGCGACACTTCTTTCGACATTAATAAGTTATAACAGAAGTTTGGCCACGACAATATGAAAACTTCCATTCCATTTCCTTACCAAAAAATACTCGAGTAAATAAAATTATATCGCATTTATCGTCCCTATTTCATTTCTATATGTAAGTATCGTCCAGCTTGTAGTGTCCAGATATCTATAGGGCCTATAGTATCTTCCAGCTGTCCAGCTTGTAGTGTCCAGATAGCTATGGGGTATATTTTAAATCCCGGACGGGATATCTTTTACCAGCAATAAAACATTCAGATCTGGCAGCTATTGTTTACTTACATTTGAAAGTTTTAATGGGTAATGAAATTTAGTTTCACCGTTAATACGGGCAAACACTTGCGCATTAAACGATAAATTGGCCTGCTTTCTTCGCGAATGGGAGTGCGGTGTTCGTGCAAAGGGCGCTAAAATTGTATACACCATTGTTTATCAGGGCTAGATTTTTATTGGAGACAATCGTTTGGTAACACTCGTTTCGTTTCGCTGCTTGAGTGAGTATATTTGATATCTTGACAATATTCGAACTTTGAATTTTGATCGAGTAATTCATAGTTGGAATATAATTAAGATATCAAATATTCTCACTCAAACAACCCGTATTAGACCATTTTTTGCTTGAATATTTATAATTTTATGCAGTGTCTCTTAAGCTGAAACAACGGTCAATTAATAGAAATATTTTGTTATATTTCAGTTATTATAAAATAGTTAAAAATATGTGTTTAATACAATAAAAACATATAGCGTCACAAAGGAAATCCTCATTATTATTCTTAAAAACAGTGGATGCATTTTATATGGTTTTCATAATTAACTAGCTTATTTCATATTTTGAAAAACCTAATGTTTAAAATAAATGTATGTTAATAAGATACTGACCAGTGAATTGTCATATTTATTAATTAAGTCAGAAATTGCCAAAGAAGTCATAGTTTTAACTGAAAAACCAGGTTTTGATTAACGCCATATACAGCGGTATCGGGTAAAAACATGCGTTAAATAAATTAATATTATAAGAAACTAAAAACCGGTTTTTTTTGCCTACTCTTCAAGAACTTTAATGAAAGCCATGTTTCTTATTTGAATATAAAATCGTGGAGATTTTTCATTGTTATAAAATTATTGTATTGTCATCAGAACTATACATAACTTCCAAGTTTCATGATGGTAGGATAATGGGAAGGGCGTAAAATTTAGTTTCGTAGTTTTCATTACATAATTACATACAAATAGACCTAATAAAAACGTGTTAAAAAGCATAAAATGTCAACACATCTATACGCAAAATATATTAAAAAAAAGATTTTGTTAAAAAATTTATAAATCAGGGAAAAGCAATCAATCTTTTTGAAATAGCATTTTTATGTAGTTTTCTTGTTTCTTTTTATTTGTCCGTATTCTTAACTATTTAAACGCATGTTACATAAAAACGTTATAAAAAATGACAGGTTTCTTGTACGTCTATCATACAAAAATTTTATACAAAATTGCCCGTTTTTTGTTTTGTTTGTACGTCTGTCATAAAAAAATATCCTACAAAGTGACACGTTTTTTACCAAGTATTATTAGATTACCAATTACCAAAATATTGAATTTTAAATTATGAGCAGAACTTATGATGTTGTGTTCGATATTACTTTCTATAGGAAATGCTACTTAATATTTAATCGATAAATTCGTGAACTAATGATTGATCGATAAATTTGTATTAAGGACTATTAAAATATGAGCATATTCACTTTTAAAATTAAAATGTAATATACGCTATGATAATTTACAAAAAAGTAGTCAAATGAAATATGCATAGCAAAATTTATCTTTTATATTTCATATATAAAGTTTTGAACTAATATCCTTAAAAACCACTTTGTATGTCTTTTCGTGTCTATATATTCCAGTAACGATAAACTAAAAAATAATTATAAATTAATTCACGTGATTAGCATGACGAAGAACGAAAAATTATTCAGTCACTCGGAATATAATCATAGAACCATTTATAAAAAAATTACAGTGTATTCCATTTTTTCCTTTCTGACCAGAATCCTTTTAATCTAAACTTATCACTCAAGAATTTAAGCTTCCTGTGATTGAAGAAAAATTTATTTTGTTTGGATAGTTTTACTTTCTTATTTTCATAGCTTTAAATAATTTTAAAATATTTTTTCTTAATAAATATTCAACAATGTGTTAAATATCCAGACTGTGAAACTTACGTGCCAGCAGAAAGACTACAATACCAGCTTAAACAGTAAAGATCGATTTTAGCTTAGGATTCTATCCCCAATCCGTCACGTAACATTCGTGACATATTTTTATTACGTCATGATAAAATATTTCGTTTCATCAGTTTTATTTTAATTTCTTTATTGATTTAAAAACGTACACATACGTTAGATGAACTTATTAAACTATCTCCTCATTTAAATCACAATCATACCTCTAGAGAATTTCTGTTAAAAAATTTAAAAATATAAATCGACGATGTTTTTCGAATATCAATATTAAATTGTTATGGTTTGGCAGCGTGTAAAGTGAAAATGTAGGTACTCTTAGCAGCTGACACCATATTTAGCGATAATGAGAGTGAAATCTGAGTTTTTGTGAATCATTTCAATTGACGAATAAAAAAAAAACTAATACCTCTAAATAGAGATCTGCTTTACTTTTATGAGACTAAATTACAAGTATAACTTCAAGGATTATAATATAAATTTAATTCATTTCTAACATTGATTTATCTTCCAATAATGATCTGACAAAAGGGCGGATTTTTCCCAAGAAAAACCGTTTTATAAAAGTGTTTTCCGCAATATTCTTCTTCCGCAAAATAATTTTACTACAAATTGTTTGTTCAGGACTTAAGTCGCCTTTCGGAATAATGTTTGGAAACTTTATGGATATTTATTTGCTGTCACATCCACATATTATTTAAGTTTAAGTAAAGAGTGACGTCAATAAAGTGACAGCGTACTAACAAACTTGAGAGCCTAGTTGAATCGAGTAACCGAACTGTTTTGTCCGTTAATAGTAATATATATTTTTGTTAGTTTTTTTGGTTTATTGAAATAAGACTTTCTGAGTTAGATCTATAGGTATTTATATCCAAAACTTTCTCTACATATAATAATTCAACTATGCAAATTCCATTTTAAGAAGCACGTATTAAAGATACAGTTTGATAATTTTACGCAAATAAATTGAAATTTAAGGCAGCGTTTTACACTCGCTCCCGATTTTCATTACATATATTCGTGCAATTAATTAAACTGATTTACACAATATATTCAAGCACAATTTACGAATGGTTCACATGTACCGCATTATTTATCAATATACACTTCTGTATACATTCCTTTACGATAATCAAATACATATTGTGGAATAATTGAGATAAATTACGCAACAAATTGGTGTAATTATTTCTAACCCATAATAATAACACTACCATCGTCAGATTACTTTTATTCGTCGACATACCTAATACCAAAGCAAAATTTAATAAATGTTAACCAATTTTTTTACACTTTTATGAATCGTGCAATGGACAAACGAAATATATTTAAATACAAAAAAACTGAGAAGGCTAGGCCATATATTTACTTTTTTCTTGAACAATTATGGAAAAGAAATATTGAAATATATTAATATCAGCTCAATATTTCAAATATGTCCGCGCATCATATTGATATTTATTTATGTGCGTCAATATAAACCTGATGTCATTTAGAATATTATTACAGACTTTAATTTCTTATTGTTATAATCTTTATCATAAATAATACTACGCATAAATATTTTTACATTATTTTATTGTGAATGAAATAATTTTTATGTCTAAAATTTAGATCATCAAAATACATGTGTAATTTGTATAATTTCCTATATGCAACGTGCCACTCAAGAAGTTTATGCATAAACTCTCAACTGCAGCATGGCTATTTTACTTCTGGCGAGTTTCATGATGTGGCCTGAACTTATTAACTTTCTATGAAAATAAAAAATTACTTCGAAAGCAATACTAATTTCTTGATATAACTTCATTTATTTCCTCTTTTATGGACACACAAATTTCAATATAATTTTTGAAAAAAAAACAACTCGCGATAAAATAATGGAAAATTATACTAATTATTCGAAATACACCATCATTAACTTACAGGTAAAATATACTTTCCACAATCAGTACCCTTCACGTCTAATATAATTATATACGTGAATTAGCAAGGATGGCAAATGCCATCAGAACTCTTTATTTAAGTTTATCCATTTCCGTTCACTTACGGAAACGTAAGAGTTATACGTCTATTCATTTCAATAACAAATATTTATTTCAATGCATAATGCATAAAGATGGAATATTTTAAGTAAGTATTCACATTCGTACACAGCTACGATCAGTTGACTGAGCTATTGTTTGTTGTAGAAAAATTGAGAATTTGCAAAAAGGTCATTAACGGACCACGCAAATGCAGAAAGTTGTCAAGTCCAAGGGAACTTTTTAACCAAACAGAGAACTGATTTTTTCCAATTAACAATTTGAACAATAATTTGGTACATAAAATATCTTTTGTGATCTGCACAAAATGGAAATATGGCATACTCTTGAGAATATTCCTAAAAAATAACCATGCTGTCTCATATACAAATAACGAAATAACGTGTTTAAACAAGTGGAGTCATCAGGTCGCTTTTAATTTTGCGTTTTGCTGTAATACAACATGAACCTAAAACATTTGAATGATTTCTTTGGTGCAAACGCTAAATTCCAGCAAAATTTCAAACACGAATCGAAGCTAACTACTTATTGATTACCTCAATAGATCAACAGAGGCGTTCCGTCAATGACATATTCGTATTCGTGAACATAATTTGCTAACATACATCACATTAAAACATAGTGGACCACTCTTTAACGCTAAAGTTGCATTACTTTCAAATAATTTCCTAAATTTCTGTGAATAGAGTGACACAGACTAGTGAAGAATTAATTGCCAAGAAAGACGAAAATGGCCATTAATAATGACAATACTAATAGTCTTGAAATTTTATTACACTTTTCTTTTAAAACTCTCAGTTAACGCGATATGTACACAATCAACTTTTATAGGTGATGAGTCGACGGCCGACAACTGCCGACTTTTGTAGGACTAGGGTGGTAGCCGATTTTCAACCGACTTACCATACAAGTCAAGATGCGCGCGCCGCTAACGAAATATCTTCTGTATCCGTTAGCGTTTATAGAGTCATATATTTTATCGCTTTCTTTGTTAGCGCGTTTTAACTTGTGTCGTTGAAATCGGAGAGAATCGGTTAGAGAAGCTCCGGAAAGCTCAGAAGTTTCCAAAAGAAGAAGATTATTTTGTAGGCCTATTTTTGTGGGACGTGTAATTTAAAGTATTAAAATCACATGACCTATTTTGTCCAATTAATGTCGGATTGACTGTTGATGGTTAGTCGAAATGCACGACTTTAATGTGCCTGAGTATACATGTTCATACGCATGAAATGAATAAGTGTAAGCGAATTTTGAACATTTAAAATTCTATGTCTACCACCTGTAATAAAAAAAAAACAAAAACTGCCCAAATACAAATCGAGTTTGCACAATTAAAGTACCGTGTCATTCTGAAGATACGTACAGTCGCGTACAATGAACAAATATTTCTATAAACTAAAAGTAATCAGAAAATTAAAAAATGTTGTTTTTATTACAAGGAATTATTTGCGGGTAAATAAAACAGTTCTATGAATATTTAAAAACTTTTATTTAGTGCTATCAAAAATCAGTTGTAATCATCGATGGTTATAATCATATTTCTAATTATTGGCAGCAAGACGGTTCCCTCAAGCCTCAATATGTTTTGAAGCTGTTGATGTTGATTTATGTGAACTAGTTAATGAGTTTCCACGCTTCACTCAACAAATCTATCGAGCGGAAAGTGTTGTTTTGAAGTAGGTGCGGAATATGTAAAGAAATAAATGTTTGGAGCTGAAAGGCTGTTGGTTTGTGTGTTTAAACTAGGTGTGGAATATGTAAAAAACTGAATGTTTGGAGCTGAAAGTGTGTTGGTTTGTGTGGTTGAAATAGGAAGTGTGGAATATATAATGGCGGATGAATTTGAACACATGGTTCGATATCTGGTTGAAGTCAATAATCTTGTATTTCGGTTTGCTCATCTAATGACTCATATAGTGGAAGTTTCCGCAGTTACGTTCCGCAGAACATTGCAGATGCAACGTTCAGTCCGAAGAAATGAAATTCATCTTCTTCCTTTCGAATATTTATATAGCAAACGAGAGAGAGAGAAAAACAAAGTCCGAAATCCTAAAAGGTTGCAAGCATGTGAACCTTGGGCTTACCTGAAGTAAATCGCGGAAATTCATTAAAGTATCAAAGAGATGGAAATAAATGTTTAACCTACACACATCACGTACCGCCCACTCAGATACGTGTTGTGTTAATGTAAATAATGTTTCTAGATTTTGCGTCATAATTGATCATGATAATATAATTTGAACCAATTTTTGTTATTTTTTTCGCTGAAATAATTTTTCTTTTGAACTAGTGATTTTCTTATAAAAATTGTATTTCAGTTCTGTATTATATTTATTAAATATTCTTATAACAAAAGAGAAAATGAAACATTTCAATCATTGTATATTCAACATTGTAGTAAAAAATTATTTCTTTATTATCATATCTCGATGCACTTTATCTTGATGCACTCTATATCGCGATGCACTTTTGCCCAAAAAATGAATAATTTTTTTAGTTTTATTGTTAAGTATTTTCAGAACATACTGTTTGAGGATGTAAATTACGTGAAAAAGAGACTATTTTACAACTTTTAGCAAAACTAAATAGAGCAGCTTTGATTAATATAACATTACAATATTTTTTCTCGTGCAAACATTTTAACTTAATTATTTATACGTACAAATGAATGCTACGATGTTATTTTTAAGGAATATAATGGTATTTTCTTTACTACTGCTTTTCTTATCTCAAAATCCAATACTATTTTAATAGGAAAATCGTCCCATAACATAATTATATGTAAATGTTTATTACTAGAATTTATACGTCAATTGAAAACTGAGACGAAAATATCGTTTTTCTTGAAGTTTTTTTTTCGCTTAATTTGCTTTTAAGATCTATTTATAATTTTCCATACATAAATACACTATTAGACATTATGTATTACCTTTGCTCTTTCTCCTTTCCATCAATGTAAAACGAAGAACCCATAACCAATTTTACTACCTGCTTTAATTCTTCAGTCTTAAACGAGCTTAACGTCATCATCTACTGAGAAGGTCACGCCTTTACGTTAGGTCTTTGCTCACCTACGTCAGTGTGAGTTTTCGACCGGCGTAGAAGCTTCGTTAGGTATTAGCTAATTAATTTGAAAGCTCGCGTATAAGTTGCCTATACGGCTTAAGTGTTCAGGTCACTAGATTAATATTTGTTTCATCGCTATACTATAGTCAAGTTTGAGTAATAATCTCTACCTGTTTACTGGAATGTAGCCATCTTATTTTGGTGCAAAAGTTATTATAGCTTTATTAAGGAAATGAGAAGTCAATTGTTTTCAACAGCATTTGAATGTTACAAAGAAATGATAAAATGAAAGAACAAACTTAATATTGGCGCTAAAATAATATAGTATTATTTCACTTTAGTTCTAAATTTGTTTGCGGATTTCTGCATCAGTCCGCTGTAACACTTTTTATTTTAATAAGCAACATTGGATTTTTAAAAGATTTAAAGAAAAGATCCTAGATTTGTAAGCTTTTTTTAATTCTCACTTATGCACATTAAGTTTGTAAGTATATCATCAAATCCGGAAAGATAAATTGTATAGAATAAACATGGAACAATATACGGGAAAAATTTTTGTGTATAATTGCAATGGTTTAGATATTACGACTACCTATATTTGAGCGTAGTTACTGACTGACGATGTATTTTATATTGTCAAGTTATGTCAATACTCGAATATTATTAGATATGCTTTATAAATGCACGATCAGAAAACATTTTTTTTTAATGAATGCTTCATTATTTTTTGTAGTATTCCAAATTATTCTTACTGTAAATTATAATAAATTCCATTAGTCGTCTGTATTCCTTCTAAAGTATACCCTAAATGTTTATGATCGTGTGGCGGCACAACGTCGTACCTCCATAGCCCTCATTGTAATTGTAGATAGTACATATAAAAAAATATGCCCTCCCTTCTTTTTTCGAAATTATTAACCATAAATTATGAAAAAAACAACGAAGCCTAACGAAAAGTCAATATAAATCACATAATTGATTTTATATATCATATCCTTTGAAATATTCACGATACATGTTTTCTCTCTTAATTACATTTTATATTAGGTATAATTTACTATGTGTAAGGCTAGGATGTCAATATTAGTGATGACTTATGGTAAATAAAATAATTTTACTTCAAGCTAGGTGCAGCAATATCGATGCACGAGCCAGACTCGCACTTGGGCATTTTTAAGGTTCACATCACTACTAAAACGATGAGACCTCTTAATATGGACGCTAATTTTAACGTTAGAAAAATAAATAAAAGTTCTAAAAATAAAAATGCATCAAGAAATGTAAAAATCGTAGATATTTTTATTTATTGAAAAAATTCATTAACGTGTTCTTATATAATTTCATTACAATCGCATATTCATAGAGTTATGACGCTATGACGAACGGACGGACAAACAAACATACGAAAATTGTAAGGGTTTGGTTTTTCCAATTGGCTACTCAACCCTAAAATTATATTTATAAATATTAATAAAATATTATGAACTCTGTCATAATTTCTAAAAGTTAATATAAATAGTATAAGATAGTAGATGCAAAATCTAAAAGACCTGGGTAAATCATATACTTCCTTGCAGTCTTTCATTAGTGTACATCACCCTAACAACCAAATAATTAAGTTCTATTTCAACCAATATTTTTAAAAGACCCGTTTCAAACTTTTTAAAAGATTTTATTTCATAAATTTGTAGGTGTTATTGACATAAAAAATAATACAAAATTTCAGCTTTATAGCTATATTAGTATGTGAATTAAATGGTTGTGGCCTACAGACGGTTAGACAGACAAACGGTCATGGAAATATTATAAGGGTTCCTAGTTTGTTTATGGAAACCTAAAGACTATTAAATTAAAAACAGAAACGGTACTTTTTCACCCAGACAGTCCGGTAAGGAGCAGCTAGTGTTGTAACTGCTCAGTTCTTATTTCGATTGATGCTTAATGAATACGAACGATAAATGGCACCTGAGAGTAAATTACCCTTTAAGTGTCTTCATAAGCTATATCTTTGTAGGTTCTCTCATTTATACACAGAATAAATGGCTAAGGCAAAGACGATCTTTTCCGACGCCAAGAGTAACTAACGGATAACTTAGATTAGAGATAACTTTATATAAATGGGAAAGCGGGATCAAAGTTGTGCCATTTATCTGTAGCTTTACGTTGTGGAAACTGATTCGGGTGTCACAAACTAAAGATATATAAATTGCGTCCATTACTGGTCTTTTCCGAGAACATTTTCATTTAAACAAGGTCGTGTACTAGGAAAGTAAGTATTAAAAAAATTGTTTACTTCATTATTTTATGTATTAGGTGAGAGATAAGAATCATGATAAATTGTGTTGTTGAATTGTGCTGATATATTTATTACTTTATAGGGCAAACAGCAATCAACGAAAAATTAGGGAGATTTTTAAATTTATTGAATCAAGTTTTGTGTGGCTCGTGAAAACCTTTAAAATACTGCACTTTCATTTAAAATGAAATATCTTAAAACTTAATACTCTATTACCGTTATAGAATAAAGGTAAAAACTCGAAAAAAAAGAATGAGATCTCCCCATACATTTTTCAGTTTATATTGATAAGTATGTATTTCTCCAGATATGTAAATAGTCTAACAGTTTATTTTTAGTTAAATAGACAATAATATTAGAGGTACTAATAAACTTATTTCATGTATAATGTTAATCAATACAGTGGAAATATTTATAATTAGTGATTACATCATCCTAACTCGAAATTGTATTTGTTCTTAGTTTGTGTCCCAACTTAGCATACGGCGGGACATCGTAAAATGACATGGACTAATATTTATTTTGAAAAATCTCATGTCTCACACACACACACACATACACACGCACACACACCCACATGCAGACATATACATATATACATATTCTCAAACAAATATATCCACGTGTTCCGTTTCATTCTAATTTCCATCTGTTACTCCCGGTTCGTTTTATTCAACATTGAAAATATTGTGTTTATTATACATATATATATATATATATATATATATATACACACACACATATATATATATATATATATACATATATATATATATATATATATACATTTACATATATTTATATTTTTTTTAAATAAGTATGCCGATAGTCGAAGAGCGTATCGAATGTAATTATCTCTCGTTTTTTAGAAATCCTGTTACAACAATGCTGTCTATCCGACTACCGGTCTGAAACTTCCAATTGCTGCTTGAATTGCTTCCAATGTGAACAATTATCTCTATGGGGAAATTATATAAGCTACTTTTTATCCTGGGGGCTCCATTCTTCGGGTCAATTCTTATTTGATCCTGAAAAAGTACATAAGCGGAAAAACGAAGAAAAATTGCAACGGGCAACAGATTGCTGTATTTTTTTTTAAAACTTCTAATATGTAGCAACGCAATTCAGATGAGGTTCACGATCACTCCTTTTCATTCTTGATTTGTAATTACCATGTAATATAAGGTCTGGAAAATAAACGCTTAGTATTTAATTTCCTTTAAAGATTCTAGATTACACTGCACGTCTTAATATTTCCTTGTAGCGGCACGTTTTAATGTCTTCAACATTTTGTCAATATCACCACGCGAGCGAATTCACTAAAAAAACCTAATATAGAATACAATCATAAAACCGTCAAGCACCGGCGCGAAAGAAAAAGGGAATTTTCTCTAAACTACCTATAATATCATGATAGACATAAATCTAGACTTAATCAGACATCAAACGACATTGAAATCAATTATTCATATTATTTTAAGCCACGTCTCCGACAAAAGTTGTTAGATATAACTATCAAGCGATTAGCTTCTCCTCAACTCATAAAATACCGCAAATATTTGTTATAGAATGTAATGTATAAAATACTGCAAAAATATGCGACAAATACATGTTGCAGTATTTACTGCATAAGAAACCTTTATGACACTGCATACAACAAGAAAAATACTCTTCACGCTACTTGCGTGGCTTATTTGTTATTTTTTTTCATAATTTTAGATCTTCTCGCATGTAAAAAAAAATGTCTGCTTCCTGATGTTTTCAAGAATGGTCTAAAAAATCCCCACCTACCCTTTTCTAATCACTTATGATTGGTATCGTCCTCCTTTCATCTGTTTTGTTGCAAATTTTTTTTTTCTTCTTGGTTGTATTAATGACTGCTTAGATAATTTTTCGAATAAGTTTATTAATTTCACTATTTTACAATTCTTAACAACACAAAGACTCTCCATAAATTTACAGCGATGAGTAGGAAATATTAGTTTAATAATATCATGCAAACCACGTGTATATAAATCTCTATGTATCAAAATAATAAGCAAGACCGATAAAGTATATGTGGAAAATTTGAAAAACCCATAACGTTAATACAAATTAAACAAAATCATTATAATTTAAATTTATAATATTATAATGGAGTGTACTTAAAATTTTTAGATATTTTTTTAAATGCATGGTTGTAAAGTTAGAGAGAAAGAAAAATATTGCACATAATTTTCAAATTCAATAGTTTTCAAACGGAATTTAAAAATTAAAAATGATAAATTGGACTTCAATTTTGTTTTCAAAATTCTGTCCAATAACATATTGATCGAAGGTGTACGTGAAAAATATTCATTATTTTTTTCATATCCCCAGGATAGTAACATTTATATATTTATCCCCCGATAGGAAAGTAAACATTTATTTCTAAATATTGTACTGCATCAATATAAATATTAACCATTTGAAACAAATTGGAGATTCTTTAATTAGTAATAATAATAGTAAAAGGATAATATACCAAACGGTTTAAACTAAATTTTCATTTACCAATTCTAAGCCGCTGCTTTGAAATCTTACAACAAAGTTTTCTAATTTAAATATTTTTCAAGCCCACACGATTTATGTGTGTGCGTGTGTTTGGTAAAAAAGTGGCGAAATAAATTTTAACCATTGCTTCACCGTTTGAATGAGCGAAAAAAACAGTTTTTAACTATTTTTATAATTTCGTACCTCGAAAGGAAAAACGGAATTTTTATAAGATAATTCCAGTGTCTGTCCGACATAGCCATTTATCTCAGAAATTATTTAATATAGAAAATTAAAGTTGTGCATAAAAATAAAACATATTAACATGGATGTATCCTAATAGCTTAAACTCAAAAATAATCATGTGAAAATTTTACAGAGGCAAACTAAACGCTCAATTTTTTATTTTAATTCTTGTATGGTATGTGATTCAATTTCTATATATTGAAAGACCTGGTTATAAAAGTCTTTAATGATTGTTGTTTTTAATTTTCGTGTATAATATCGTTAGAGAAATACATTCAATAAGCAAAAAATATATTTCATCTTTAATATATAAACTAATAAACCTAAAATGAGGAAGAAATATGAGGTTTTAGAGAACTATTAAATGCTAAGGAAAAATATCCAATGATGCTAGATACGATAATTATTGAATTTTACGTTCTGTTTTACATCTTTCAAATGTATAAAAGGCGATAAGTTATTATTTTTATTTGTAAATAGAAATACACCTTTAAATGTTCATAAGTATCTAAATGTGTACGGAATCTTACTAGAGCAAATTCCGCTTGTGCTTGACCGATTTTTATTTAAACATATAGATTTTGCACAGCCATATATGATTAAATACCAGGCTACTTGACTTACATTATAAAATATTTTATTGTCATCATCGTTTGTCTTTACAAATAAACAAAATACAAAACATTTTTAAGACTTAACTCCATTGAAACTCCTTTTTATATAGTCCTCTATTATACAGTCTACCAAATCTATGGCTACTTCTTTAAGGACATTACTCATTTATAAAAAACGAAAATTTTTATTGACACGATATGTCATCGAAGAAAGACATCGTCGCTGACACAAAGTTCTAAAATGTGCGGTATTATTTTTAATTTTAGATCTGTCGTAAATTTTAAAATAGATAGTTCTCTATTTTGACTGTAATTATTAATTTTGCTTCAATTTTTCATTTACATGTCGAAAAAATATAAAAAATTTAAAACCAATGTTTAAAACACTCATAAAACTGTTTAGAATTATTCATCCAAGAAATAGATATAATCCTGACACTGCATTAGAGTTTATAAATATTTCTCCAAAAATCTCCCTAAAATATAATCCCCAAAAATCTATCATATACTAATTAAAAACAACATTATATACTAATTTCAATAAAAAAATTATATGCAAGTACATTTATTGATTGTAACGATTTTATAAACAACTTTATATAAAAATCGTAGAAAATATCTCAACGTATTATTACAGACTACGTATATTTTGACGTCGAACATTTTCGTAATAATCATACTTCGACCACGAGAGGTAACGTTCAAACGAGGTCACGAAACAAAACACACCCTTGTGTATATAATAAGTATAATAGTATACAAAAATACATGGGTCAATACCAATTTAAATACAAATTTTTACCAATTAAAATGCACCACCCTTGAAGAACGTACGCGTACTACACAAGCACTAGTTAATTTACGCTGACTGAAGTTGTCATAACATTATGTATATATTTATAATATTTACAATACAGTTACACCTCGCTGTTTGAGGATTTTTTATTCATGCTTTTGAGTATTAGCGTTTCATGTTATTCCAACCTAAAGAAGCTAGGGCAAGTTATTGACAGAAAATTGAGATTTCAGTAACATTTTTGTACAAATTTTATACAATGTCAGTGCAATAATCCTTCGCTATCCTTATATTTACTACTGGCTGTTTGAATATTCTCGTTTCATGGTTTGAGTATTTCATAAATATCGGCCATGATAGTATTAACATAAACATGGGTCCTTAATATGATGACAGAAATAGATAGTAAAGAAAATGTTCTATCAATGAAACAAAATTTAAAAAATTACAGATTGTCAGATATCCTTGTAAACCTAAAGGAGGCTAGTAAATATTTGCCGCGGTCGACAATTAAAGCGTATTGAAGAATTAATGGCGTACAATAAGTTAATGATAACTCTGTTGTTATCAATTTTTTTAGTGGTTTTATACTAAATATATAATAAAATCCATTAGACCTCTTTTTCTATTAGGTGACACCTAACGTCAATGAGCTAACGAAAAACTGTTGTTTGCGATGACTTTTAGGAACTTAACCAACGAATAGCAATTGCATTAAGTTTATTTCATAATTTATCAGCGTACACAGTGAAGGAATACACACAGTAAGTTATGTTGTGTTTAGAAACAATATAGAGAAATTCAGAATACAATTCAAGATCATGAGCCAAGCAAAAGACCTAAGGTTTTGAGTCCAGAATTGACATTAGAATTAAGTTACTGCAAGAATTCTTCGAAAGTATTGAAAAGAACATATAAAATCTCTAAACACTTCAACTTAATATAATTTCCTACTTCCATCAACAACCGTTCTGGAAGTTATGGCTAAAGAATCGTATCTTATCGATAAAGAATAAAGTAAAAGAAACGTATATTTATCGCGTTCATTTACGATTTCCCCAATTACAAATTACTTACACATACGATTTTATTGACAATTCATCACAGAAAATATTACGTCTCCCCACAAATGTCTCGTTGTCTCCGCTTCTTGGTCACACACTCTCATAACGCGTCTCGCCGATGACAATCCGTGTGCCTATCGGAGCAATAAAACCAAAAAAGGAGAGATAGCCCACCACTAGAATGACCGAGATATTCCAGTGAATGATGCGATGACAGACTTTTATTTTTAGGGTGTGTACGTACTCAACGCAGCAATAGTCGGATAATACGTAGTTTGATGGTTCTGTACCTTCTACGAGAAATTCGTATGACGTTTTAACTTTCCATTACCGTTTCATGTTCTATTGTTACCTTGTATTTTTACTTATTATAATAAATTTTCTAAGTATATATCTAAGTTCTAAGTACATATCTAGAATGCCAAATACGTGACTAAATTAAATTTAAAATCAATCGAAGGCAACTTAACACGAATATAGTGTGTTAA
The DNA here is from genome assembly GCA_039881145.1 of Druceiella hillmani. Lineage (NCBI taxonomy): Eukaryota > Metazoa > Arthropoda > Insecta > Lepidoptera > Hepialidae > Druceiella > Druceiella hillmani. The sequence continues at coordinate 2,365,644 of JAYKKI010000138.1, forward strand.
TTAAAAAATAGCCAAGTTAAATTAGTTTAGTGTTCGTTAGACATGTGTGCGTAAGTAATTAAGAAATTTACGTTTTGCAAAACGTTTGTACATTTAAAAAAGCATGAATTTAAAAAATAACCCTATTCGTAACCTGACTCTCAAGCCCTGCCAACGAGCATTGCGTTATTCATTCTGGATATTCTAAAATTTTAACTTCTGCTCGTCCTTCTTGATTTTCATGAAGATTTTTTATCTCTAGGTTCAAAATACTATCTCTATATTTGAAAAATTTTTTTAGAATATTTTTACCCTTTTAGTGTGCGCTTAAAAAGGCACAAATAAGGTATGAATTCTAAAAATAACCCTATTTGTAGCCTAACTCTCAAGCTCTGCCAACGACCATTGCGCTATACATCCTGGATATTCTAAAATTTTATTTTCTGCTCGTCCTTCTTAAGCAACATGCTACATTTACGAAATACTTTTTATAGAATTAAATTATTAGAATTAGTTTAATTTTGTAGAATTAAATCCTTTATCTCCTTTTGATCGAAAACTTTTATATATAAATAAATTTTGCATAAAACTAGTAAAAAGCGACAGAATATTTTATAAAATTAAACACAGTTGTAAAACCATGCTTCATTTATTTTCTCGCCATACATTTGCACACTTATTTTATGGCAACTATTTTCTTGCAAAATGTGTGTCTGTAAAGGAGATGTAAATTTTATTTTTTATAGTTCAGCTTTCCAAACATTTTGATTGCTGAGCACGTAACGATTACAATCATAACGAATACAATTGTCATTCGATAATGAAATACAAATAAACACAAAAAAATCCAATTATTAGAAACACCATTTAAATGAATTACTGCCTCCCAGTTCAAAGATTCTATTTATAATATCTGACAAATTTATTTCTTTTCCAAGTACGTTTTCCAGTTTTATATTACTTTTATTGTTGAAGTGGTATCGTGCCAGCACAATGCCTCTTTTTTAAAAAATATTTTGTCATAAAAATATAATAAAATTTTAATATTATAGGTGCTTTTGTAATTTCTTGATTCGTACCGACGGCTTCTGAAAAACAAATGGCCGATATCTTACTTTATAAAAAATTCTAAATTATGCTATGATTATAAGTAAATCTATTCATTATTTATCTAGGATGTTGTCGGAACCTGACTATAAATTATTGCTCACGTTTCTCGCAACATTCTTTATTTGCCCATATTACTGGAATTATTAAGATATTTTAATAATTCTTTTATAAACGTTGTCGATAGTTTCCGGATTACTATATATGGAATAAATGGATCAATGTACAGATGATCAATGACAGTTAGGGCTGAAACCTCAAATGCATCATACAAAAAGAAATAGAATTAAATAGATTCAAAGTATAGTTTCTTCTATTTTATGAGTGAATGTTTTGAAAATTAATATTGACCATGAAACTTAAGAAAATATATCTTTGCTAATAGATTGCCTGAGGATGTTGTAATATAACGAAACCTAGGTTATGGTAAAGAACTTAAAGAAAGTAAGTAGAAATAATACTATATCACGTAGCTTTATTTAATTTTGAATAACACATTTCAACAGAATTAATGCCAAATATATTCAATTAACAATACATGTAAACGCCAATGACTTTAAGTAAGACAAACAGGAGTTACAGTATCCGAATTTAAATTAAATACCATAAAGTTATTGCTGAATAGCTGACACAATATTGAAAGATTTTAGTTATAGGAAATTCCTTTCGTAGGAATTTATAATGAATACAGATATTTGCTGCTAACAATTAAGTACCGCATTTAATGACTTAAGTAGTCAAAAGATCAAGTTTATTTTCTCCGTGATAACGTAGACTATATTCCACCAAATATACTTATCAAAAATTACAGAGATTGGCTTAAGTTCTCCTAGCATATCCACTTTAGATTGATTCACCTGATATTGCGCCATCTAATTACCATTCGTTCAGATCTCTAAGCATTCACTGTTGAATATTATGAGAATATGGGGGATCTTTAAAAGGACCACGTTATTTTTTTTATTTTAAGTCACCATATTTTGGTCTGAAGGTCTTTTTTTACTGCCTTTTAAATGGCGGCATAAATGAAGATATTGTATTTACAGTTTAATTTCTTTGTGATATTTAGTGTTGATATTTTATTTCGTAAGACTAGTTCTTATGACAAAATTCCATCCAAAAATTAATTAGCTTTCTCAATATATTAAAGCATATAATTTAAGCCATATTCAGTCGTAGTAATGAAGAAATATGTTTTTTGTGAATTAGTATTGGATACAATTTTATAATGATATAGGAACTTTGGTACAACTCTTAAAATCAGGTTAATTATTTTAAAATATTATATATGTTTATTTCTTTCAATCAATAAAATTTTCAATTAGGTGTAAAATTAACATTATTAATATGATATATGACAGTTAGACACATAAAACTTTTGAAGATACTTCTATTAAACTATGGATAAATAATAATATTAAATATTCCACGATGTAAATATATTGCCTACCGTATGTTTTACAGTTATAAAAACATTGCGAATGTCTCAAAAACTATGTCATTTAGAATTATTGCTACAGTTTTTCTATAAATATTACGTATACTTCTAGTAACGCTACTTTTATATATTAATATCAGTAGCCAGAGAGGAATATAATTGTTTCGGATATTTTCAAAAATCTTATATAAATTTGGAAGTATCATATATAAAATTCTGACGAAAAAGTGGTTTCTAATCCTAAAAATTTATATTTTAAATGATATCTACATGTATCAAAAATTTTAAAATTTATTTACCCCATATAAAGTGCTATTGTGAGAAACGCGAGTTAGGATGCTCCATAATTTTGCCACATTTCAAATTTCTATGTATTAAATATTTTCTGCAAAAAATGGTTGTACTAACTAACGAATATATTAGTTATCTTATAATAATTCCTTTTCTCTTTTGACAAAGCGTGTTATTAGTCAAGAGATGTATCAATTTAGCTGGATCAAGTTCAATTATTTCCTACGTCGGAAATTCCTTTTCATTGAATGTCAATGCATATGTATATCACTATTGACAATAAAATAAATACGAGAGCGCTGCAGATTTTAATTTATCGTAGTCCCGCTTTATTAATTATTCAATGTTTCACTAACTGTTTAAGTTAATTACAGTATACAGAAAAGAAATCAACTCTTTGGTTTTCCTGAAATCACTAAGCGGACTAAAATATACAGAAATATTTTTTCTACAGTTTTCTGGGATGATTGTTATTCTGATGCGAAAACAACGTATATATTAATAAAAGTAATATATTTTGCAGTCTAATAATTCTTTTCCTATGTTGCAATAAATATGAAGATATTAGTATTATTTCAATTTTTTAATATATTTGGCGTTAATTTTGTAGGAATTCATTATTCACGATTAAATAAATCTACGTGATGTAGTATTATTTCTACTTTAAATTCTTTACCACGACCTAGGTTTCATTGTATTACAACATCTTCAAGTAGGCTATTAGCAAAGATTTATTAGCAAGAATCTTTGCTAATACCCCACCTGAAGATGTTGTAATACAAGGAAACCTAGGTCGTGGTAAAGAACTTAAAGAAAGTAGAAATAATACTACATCACGTAATTTCATTTAATTTCAACCTTTATAAAGTGGTCACTAGTTCAACTTTTATTAAGCAAACGTTGGAAAATTGATCAAAAAATTATGGAACTTTACAGTGTTCTGTCATGAAAAAAATATTTATAATCTATGCAAGTAAATAGTGAAATTATAATTCTATATTACTGAAAATATATAATTTCGTAATAGTATCTACAACTTTAGATCTATGAGCACGAAATTTATCAAATGTATGTTTCATATTTAAGTGACGATTAATATGCGCCAAAATTTTAATGAAAAAGTGTCATGCAATACAAGCGGAAAACATTTTTTTCTATTTTCTAAATATTTTTTTATCTTCATGTTTTTAAAAGACATGTGAAATTTCAATGTACATTTTATTAAACTTTCGACTAAAATAATTTTAGTTACCTTACATTAATAATTTTTAGAGTTAGTTAATTAGTTAGTTAGTGTTTTTTTTTGCTTTCCAATTAGCTAATTTCTTGAACCAAAAATATCAAGACTTCTAACATATCATTGATTTTATCTCAAATATATCTCAATAAAAATAACTTGAGAGAATAAAATGAACTATATAGGCTGTTTTAATCATAACATTAGGGACACAGGAAAATGTTTGAGGTCTTTAAAAAAGCTATCTTGTTCAAAGTAAGAAAAATATCAGTAACTCTCATTCACTCGACAAACAATCAAGTACAATTATTCTTGTAAAGCTAATATTTGGAAAATATATATATATATATATATATATATATATATATATATATATATATATATGTATATATAATTTTCGTAATGGTAAGAACTGCCAATTTCAATTAATCAATTAATCAATAAGTTAATTTACATTCAAACTTAAAAAGACTGATTGAATAAATAATAATATAAATGTCTAATTTTTTAATTTTAGCAATCGCTGTGACCCTATACTTTTATGCGCGAAAGAAAAAGCATATAATCTATTTCCGGACAACGATAATCATGAGTCAAGATTTTGCCAATTGGATAGCGAATTTGATTTTAACCGGGTAACTTTGACGCAAATGGATTTCAGTATAGCTGGATTCCCCATTTCTGTTTTCTTCTCGCAAAACGATTTCACTTCAAAATTTGTAAAATCTGAAACATAATTCTTTTGAAATCAAAAAAAATTTCATGTAGGACCCAAATCACAATAAATTGTAACCAATTGTATATTACAAGTTTCCTTTTACTTTTTAAATCTTAAATAAAATTGTAATACAACGATTAGTAAATTTTTAGTAGCAGCTCTATATTAAAAATGGTGGTATGATTGCTAATGTGTCTGTGTCGATTTTTTAAAAAACTAATTCTAAGGCAAAGTTACATTCCTTTGGTCGGGTAACATTATTTATAAATAAAATATATAATACAAAAACTTCTTTTCACTTTTTAACTCTTTAATACAATTGCAATACGAATTTTAGTAAATTTTTAGTTGTAGTTCCATCTTAAAATCGCTGTTTGTAAATGAAATATATAATGCAGATGTGTCTATACTTTTTAAGACTTGAATAAAATTGTGATAAAAAGTTTTGTAAATGTTTAATAGTATACCTGCTCTGAAAATTTTGGCACAATCTGTAACGTAGGATTTTTGCTACATTTTTTTAAAGAAATTCTAACAGCTAAGATATAATTTTAGTTGCTGTTTCATATAAACAACCATATGGCTTATGTAGAAAATATTATTCCAATGCGGGAAAATATTGTCTCATATCATTAACTTGTTCAGAAACACAACCTTACAAATTTTGCGCTCCATGATTATGTCAGGAATCAAAAATTGGAAATAATGATGTTTGGCGACTTATACAAAGTAATTTTAACATAAATTAATTCCTTTCAATGACGAATACATTTGAACAAGTGTAAAAATATAAATTGTAAATATTAGGAATAAATGTAAAAGAAAGGGCACGTATAGCGCATAAAGCTATCTGCCAGTAACCCAGTTTTTGAGCAGATTAAGTAATCTAAAAAATAACATAAATTTATATATAGTACAATCTTTGTTCCCACCTTAACAATGTAATGATTATAAAATCTACTGATCTGGAGCTAGCACAACCAATCAACTTCGTTAAAATTGAATGCAAATTTTTATATACGTCATTTATGAATCTATTTAGTATTGTAAGTACATGGGAATTTAAAACTTTAAATTTACATTATAAATTAAGTTGGTCCATAGCGCTAGTAAAAACGTGACTTCATTTTTTGCACGCGAACCCTTTAACTCATATGGGAAGGCCTATACATTTAATATTACAGACGTGTTTTATGCATATAACACATATTTCCTGTTTTCCTGTTCCTTTTTCTATTTTTTAATGGAACGAAACTTTAATATTATTTTATTCACTATTACTTGGGCTTGTTCCAGGTTTTGTGGCATTGCGGCCCGTATGTGCGTTTATCAGTTGTCAAATAAACCAAATTTAATGACCCATATATAAACTATCCCTCCATCTTAGATTTACCCTCAGGAAAAAGCAACCATTTCGTTTTATTCACTTTTTCATTATTTGTGGTTAACCGTTTTCAAAAAACACCAAAATATGTATTTTCTTTTTTCAGATTAAGAGTCGTAATACAAATTATGTTGTAAATTCAATTACATCAAAATTTTCATATAAACTTCCATCTCTCTTTTTACACTTGCCATGTATCTAGGAATCTCCCAGCTATCTAGAAATGAATAAATGATATATGTGTTAAAGGTTAATACTCACCTGAATTCGTCTTCACTAACAATACATGCATCTTAAAAATACACTCAACAGGCACGAAATTAATTATACATATGCTTAAACCGAATAACTGTGATAGTTTTATCATCAGGTTTTAAGTCCGCTTTAAGTGGTATTATTTTTACTCAATCGAAAAAACGCCCTTGATGCAAAATTTCCCATGATAAATTCAATGTACAAAGTCACTTTCTCGCAGACGAATAATTCTATATAATACTAGGTGTACGGCGCGGTTTCTAAAATTATCGATAATAATATTGGAAATATCGATAATTATATTATATATGTAAATCGATAATTATATTGGAAATGCTGCCCTCCCCTGCTCCCAGATACTGAAAATCTCCGTTCCTTTCGCCAAACGACATCGGCCGTCGGAGTCTAGGGTATCTCGGCAGGATTATCCAAGGTAATCAGTCAATAAATAAACCAGTCTCTTTACCTTGCAGCCTTTAAACAGTGTTTCCCGATTTCTTTCACATTTTATCACTACTACGCTTCTACAAACGGTAATGATATGTAACTTATAATATTTTTGCATGGAGTGGCTTTCTAAAACAAAAACAATTTTTGCAGTCAGATCCTGACTCCAAAGATTAGAAAGATCAAACAACATTTTTTTGCTTCGTGTATCAGTGTAGATTTATAGCAATTAAATTTTCCAGTAGGTTTTTTTCAGAAGGCTAACACTTGCATTAATTAAAATAAGAATAGGATAAAAGGAATTGTATATTGTAACTGCTCAAATATTATTAGCTAACGAATTTTAAATTTTAGTAAATCGATCTCTTTTGATAAAAATTAAAACATGGCTGATTAAACCTTGTTTGGCATAGATATCCAAAAAAATATTTACGTTAAAAATGATGTTTGGAATAAGTTACTACCGAGGTAAAGTCACAAACAAATATGTAAAGTAATACGGACCAAGCGCTCCAGAAATATTTTTATTTCAAAAAGCAATACGTAAATAAAGAGGAGAGACAAGAGTAAACAAGTGCGTAAACAAAGTGGAGAGATATGGATTAGGAATTTGAAGACTCCCAAATACGTTAATATCTTTTAAATTAGACAAACATATATTTATTTGAAGCAAAGAAAATTTTACGAATCCAATTTTAAATTATATTTTCAAAAATCTTGTGCGTACTTTTTTTAGAGACATTTTAAATTGTATATTCATTCATCAAAATAATATTACAGGAACATTTTGCATTGAATGCGAATAATGGTAACAGATGCCGGATACATTTATTCTTCATTTAGAGTAAAAGATTTATACAGTAACAATTATAATCGATATATGATCATAAGGTATATTCATAAGTAACTGATTAAGGTATTGAATAACTGATCAAAAATATTGTCAAAATACTCGAGGATCCTAGTTAAAAAATTTGTCGAGTATCTATTGTAGTTTTCACTAAGAATATATTTGAAAATAATGCTTACTTACTTAAAATAAGAAACATGTTCAAAAATTTAATGTTCGATCTTTAAAAACTTAAATTCGTAAGTATATATTTACGAGGAAAAATTTGCTGCCCAGATAAATTACGTATATTTGTTTCCGTTTTGATCTCATCTATTTCGGGGAACTGCATTATAATGTCACATAAATCCTAAAAATTGCGTCCTTAGGAGATTGTTTGTATGTAAGTTATCGATAAACATAAGTAAAAAATATAGAAACAAATAAATACTCCTGCTCCCGATCATGCAGTTAATTATTATAAAAAATAATTGCAACGTATGCAACGTTACAACAAAATATTTACAACGATAAAACGAAGTCCCCATTTCATGTTAGGAAGTTAACAACATAAAGATAAAATTATGCAACTGCTAATGGATGGAGGATTATTATTGCGACACATATCCATGTCATAACCAAGTCGATGGGGTCGGACATGATATCAGATGTGAACAATAATTTAATTTTGTTAGCTTTAAAACATCAGCATTAAAAAATATATTTGGAAGGTCTTAAAACGTTAATGTAACATATTTTATTTAAATAAAAAAAATTATAATGTACTGTTTTCCGCGTAATGAAATGTTTTTTTACAAAGTCGGAACAATTCCACAATGTTGACATTGAATTTAATGCAGGTAATATGTTCCTATAGAGTTTTCTATGTAGTTTAATTGATAATCCTTTACAGCATCTCTCAAGTCGTATAATAACGAAATGTTACACACGATCCTTGCACACGCAAAAAACCTACTTTAATATCAAATCGTTCCTTACAAAATGTATGTTTCCGAAGTAAATTCATTTATAGATACGTCAGTTAACGCAGTTTTTTTATTTTCGAATATGCGTCTTTCCTGACGGATGCTGATTTGAAATTTGCCCCACAAATTTTTAGTGACTCATATATAATAAAATATGTATGTTGATAAATGGTTTGGAGTTTAGATAGACAGTATAATTAAGTACCAAGAAAACTTAGAATTTCTAATCTGGGCTGTATCTAAATTACTTTATTTATCTTAAGTAATTGCTAGTATGAACTTCCTAATACAATAAATATTTAATAATATCGAGACATTTTTATTGTGTATATGTTATGCAATATCGCGAAAACTATGATATCTAGAATTATCGTTGTGGCTTTTCTACAATATTTGCGTAGGTTTCTAAAAGCCCTCATTTTGCTCATAATTTTAGGCACAATTAACTGAAACTACGTGATGTAGTATTATTTCTACTTTCTTTAAGCTCTTTATCACGACCTGAATTTCGTTGTATTACAACATCTTCAGTTGGGCTATAAGCAAAGATCTTTGCTAATAGCCCACCTGAAGATGTTGTAATAAAACGAAACCTAGGTCATGGTGAAGAACTTAAAGAAAGTAAAAATAATACTACATCACGTAGTTTCATTTAATTGTGAATAATGAACTTCTACAAAATTAACGCCAAACATATTCAGCATAATTTTAGGTTCATTTAAACGGAAGACAAATTTTTCATATTTATCACTGTATCTCTGAAGATATACTACTTGAAAATGTAAAAAGAAAATTTGAGAACCTCACGACTAAGCCTTTCGAGCCACATCCCACACGATTTATGGATTTAAAAAAAATCGGATGTATAATTTGCTCCCCTCAAATTTCTACATAAATATTTTTGAGCGTACTCATAGCTCTTATGATATTTGCGGGTTATTTGGTTAATTGGCTTTATAACCCGCACATATCTTTGCTAACCATTTGTCGCAGCGGGTTTCTGAGGAAAACGGCTGTGATTCGAGGGCGTTTGAGTCTCTAATTGATGGTTAGTAGAATTTTAATATTGTACGATCATATTTCTATTTGACTTTGCTTATTTATTTCTTTTTTGACTGTTTTAAGTTTAAAATCATCACTCCACTTGAATGAAAACTCGGTTGTTGATTTTCGTGTAATTAGAAATACATCTAATTTTTATACATCTTGTTTCATTGTTTTAATTGGAAATTAGTCATAATTCATCTTTCAAAGATGATGTTGAATTTCATAAAAATCGTGAGACAACGAATTCTAGAATTTCTGGAAATTTCAGATAGGATTCATAACCCTTAAAAATTACAACTAGGGAAAAAATATTTTTAGTACTTTGTAATATCGTTTAAAATGAAAAGCATATTTTCAGTTCGAAATGAGACTTTAAATGACGCCAGCACAGTGGTTAAGCTCAGTTTACAATTAAACATTAATACACTTACTTATTCATAAAGGGTAGTATGATTTTAATATCAAAGGATAAATAATTTTTCTCCCTTCATTTGTATCCTGTATAACTTTCTGGAACCGTACAATTAAATTACGAAATAGATCTGGCAAACATAGATTTTCTGCAAAAAACCTAAAAGCTCTCACTTGCCACGAAAATTATCGCTTCAAAGGAAAATTTATTACAAAAATCAGCATAAAACCGACATTTATTATACACCATCTCGTTGTCTACGAAATGTGGTCGAGAATTATTGGAATAGTGTATTTGTTGATAAGAAAAATGGATACCAAAAGAAAACGAGAGGTAAAACTCCGTCGATTGGGATGGGAAAATAATGTCACTTTATTTGTCCAATGGCTCTCGAGCCCTGTCGTGGAAAGAAATAATAGTTTCTTACGATTTATCACGATACGCAGGGCAGAATATTGGTGAAAGCTAAAAATTTCTTATTTGTACTGAGACGTAATTGAGACACGAGTCCTTCAGATGAAATATTGTAGAACATGAAATGTGAAATAATTCGTATTTTTTTGTTCCAATTAATTTTCTTAAACGCTTGATCTTTTTTGCATAAACTAGTTTTTCTCCGATTTCCTTTATTTAATTGAAAGAAAAGAGTTTAACCGGATAAGTATGACGAGTCGGCCGCCAAATGGGAACCTAAATCGAGACTTATGTTTAATACTAACTTGATATACAAACACGATTTATATATATTTTAATTTTTGCGACAAATAATTTCTTAAACAAAGTTTTTTTAGCTTAATTTGTTTCTTTTGTATGCAAATATTTACTATTAAAATAATAACCCATAATAATACTATTAAAATAATACTAATAATATACAAAATATGTATTATTTTTATGAGAGAACGACCTTTATGATTGTTAAATATTTTGATATTTTTTTATATTTTTCTTAATTTAAAAAGAAAAAAGAAAATTAAAAAAATTTCTTTAGCAAATATGCATTTATAACACGCTGTGTACGTAAATGCACGTATCTTATATTGAGTTTATTGCCCTCTTTGCACGATAATAATTTTCTTCAAAATTGTTTCATTAAAATTCGATTCATTTCACCTTAAAGAAATAATCAATTTTCAAAACAAAAACTCCCGATTTTAAAAAATAACATGAAATAAATGAAGCCCTCAACTGGTTTCACGATGAATTTAATTTTATATGCTGCTTTGAGAGCCCTTAAATATTTCACGTACACCTGCCTAAGACGTACGTAAAATATTTTATATTTTATAGATTATATTTTCAAACTTAGTCGAAGTAATATAAAATGAATGATACAACCATGATGCATAAATTTTCTTCTAAAACTTAAACCTATTTAAAAACCTTTTGTGATTTTGCCGTAAAATTTTATTTCGTTATTTGATTACTAGGCTCATAAAGTATTTATATTGTCAAGCTTGAGGTAGAATTACTCAAAGGCTCATTGAAACGCGCACACTCAATTTACTTTAAAGAACGCCACTCAATTTACATTTCATAAAAACAACAATCATGAGATACTCAGATTAATTGGCTGGTTGTGGACTACAAATCGCCGTGTCCAAAAATGGAGAAAGTGGGAAAATCGAAAACTTCTTCAAAAATATTATAATAGATATTACAATTTACTTACATATATAGTAGTTTTCACTTTTTATTCATTCAAAGTACATTTTCTAAATGGAACATAATAGTTATTATACAGTAATTTGTAAAAATATTTCAAAATAGAGTAAATATAAATTTTGAAAATTTCCAGCATCCATTTGAAAATTAGATCAAATGAATAGGTACAATTTGGCCTACCCGGCGAGACGAGTTTTTTCACGTATGTAAGTATATAATAATTATCCAAAATTACCTTACGTTGTCATTTTTCGTAACTCATCTTCATCTCTCTTAGAAATAATAAAGTGAATTAGTTTTTGCTTCTCTGATCAGTTGTTACTTAATAGCTATTTAAGTACTGAATTGACCCTTACCAATATTTGCACACTTATAGAACGCGCTACAGAATAATGAATAGTATTTAGTTTTCATTCCAGAAAAATTAAGTTTTCTAATAAATTACTCATTAGAAAACTTATTTTGGATATCGCTAGATGGCGATGGCGGTACTTCATTTTTATATGAGCAATGTCTTTATCAATTATTTGTTTTCTTTATATTTTTGGTACACGATTTTTATTAGAATTTTAATATTGCAAAATATCGCCTATATAATAACAAATTAAATTTTTAGAGGAATGTAAATGAAATGATACTTTCAAAGTGTTTCTTACAAATAGGAAAAGTCTGCAAATTGTCCGATTTCAATGTTTCTAATTTTTCTCCACATTTTGTAGGACAACATTTTAGAATTTTGTTTGCATAATTCAAGGGCGGAAAGATTTTCCGATTTTATTATTTTATTTTTTCCACTGAGCACTTTCAAATAAGCCAATATTAAACTTCCTTCAGATATTACAAGCTTTTAAAGTGCATATACCATCCTTAGACTCTAATGTGACTCATGCTTACCCATTAGCATTTCCTTTGAAAAAACACTCATTTTGTCTTCATTGATACCTCTTTTGGAGCTTAATGCAATATTTTAATAACTTTGATGAAAATACAAATTTACCATAAAGAGTCTCAAAAACCATTTCCTGGCTCAAATAATGCATTATCTACTTCTTTGGTCTAAAATATTTAAATAATCTAATATATAAGTTAATTGAAGTAGTAACTATTTCAGCCAAGATCAACAAGATCATATTTTTTTAAAACACCTCCAAACTCAAATGGAAGGATATTTGTGACCAGCGCGACATGTACTTAAAACTAATTTCGATATTTATAGTGCATATCAAGTTTAATTTGAAAACTTACACTTCACTTACTAGGTTACAATTCTGGATTATCTTTTGAAAACGTACCTCTTCCAACTTTTCGTCCTTTGTCTTAGTTGAACCACAACATTTTGTTCTTTTGTCATATTCTTAGCACTCTGTATGATAACTGAAGGATCGAAACATTTATAGAACCAACTTGGCATTTGTCCATTCGTTTGAGTATTTTTTTCTCAGAAACTGTTTAATGCAAAGAATCTAAAATTAGAGACAGTTGAACTTAGTCATGAACCACAAAGAGATTTATGTGCAACACATACATAAATGTATATATATATATATATATATATATATATTCTATTGGAACTATCATCGATATTCCCTATGAGCCAAACAATGATTTAATCCATTAATAGGCTCGTAAAATTGCTATGTTGGTTAATTTCATAAGATTCATTCAACGAAGGCTTTTTAAAATGTATTTTGATCAAACGCGTCTGACACTTAATGATAAATAAATCATATTCACATCAATGATAAAGATTTAATCTAGTAATTCATTAAAATCTCTTGATTGACTTTGCTGGCAACCACACATATTTGTCGTATCTTCAGCAAATGTATTAGTTGACACTAAAGTATACCTCTGTCAAACACTTTTATTGTTTTTGCCTCACTATGAAAATTAATTGTATCAAAATTTTGTTGTTATAATTGTTGTTATAATTATAATATTTTTAAATTCCGGGTATCCCTTATATTTTTGGTCTCAGATACTTGACAATATTTTTAACCTTTTTAGTTAAATATTAAATGAAATGGAGTCCAATATCGACGTCGTCTGCATATACTTCTTTCTTAACAATAATGTGAACAACCCAAATTATCCAACTAATCTTCGTTGAAAATTTAATTACTTGCCTAACCTTTATTTACGGTTCCTTTCTAAAAACTTATTCAGTCTCTTTTCCCCAAAATTCCCTATCTTTGAAAAGTTTATCCCTCTCCAAGCTGCAACACTTTAAAATTAACTGGATCGTGACTCCAGAAGTCCCATTTTCTATGTTTGTAACGGTCGTCTAATAAAGTTTCACAAATTCTGCCGCCTCCAAATTATACCAATATTTTGAAATTTACTTTGTCATGAGCATTATTTTTTTATTTTTTCTTACCTGATGCAATTCTTAATTCAGAATTATTTAAGATTCGTTGACTTTTCAGGGTGTTAGAAACATAAGAAAGTTTTAAAAATTTACCATTTCAATATTCTCCAATATCTAATGGTTTACTCAATAGATAAATTTTACATTCAACTAACTATTAAAACTAAAATCTATCGTTTATAATTGTTTTCAAAAATAGTGTAAAAATTTCTTTCCTATCCTATCTCTATTTATAATACAGTTTATCTACCTATTTTAAAAGTTTCTTAAAGAGGATTCTTCATAGCATGAACAATAAAATAATTACGTCTGAGGCCTAATTATTTTAAATATGCAGTTTTTTATGGATATTATTTCATTTAAACCGAGAAAAAATATGAAATTGGCGTTTTTGCTATACTTTAAATACACCATGTATATGCGAGCGTGCGTGCATGCGTGCGTTTGTTTATATGTATATATATATATATATATATATATATTATATAAATATATATATATATATATATATATATATATATATATATATATATATATGCACGTACATATATATCATTTGCCGCATGAATGCATGTAACCTAAGAACGAAAAACATTTTTTCACCTACGCTGCCGAATGGAGTGTCATCGGATATATATTTTAAAATATATGTTATGGAGTGTACACTTGAAATAACAATATCTAATTATTATTAGACTGTTACAACACTACCGACTTCTTTTAGTAAGATGCTAAAAAAATTAATTATTTGACACAGATTTTGAATATGAAAATTGCTTAAATTATCGTGGTGGGTCCACTGCTCGGCCCGCTTTCAGGATGCTCAAATCCTTTGTAATTTCTTTTATTGCCCCTAATGAACGGCAAAACCAGGGAAGAAAATACATAATGTGAGACAATACATGTTTAGGGTGGCCTTTCGGTCTATACATATATTAGGCGCATTAGGATTTTCTCACTTCTCAACAAATAGAGTTTACCGAGTGAGTTTTAAAATATGTGGAAGGTACGTATTGTAAATTTGAAATATTATAGAGAGTACAATTCTTAACAATATAGTTGAGGTTATAAGCTCCATTTTTCAATCTTATATCCATAATATACACCCATTTCTTGTATCTATAATATATCCACATATCAAAGTTATGTGCGATGTAAAGCCGTAATTTTCCGACAATGGATTTCAAAAATTTTCGGTTAATTTATGTCAATAATATCAAGATATATCGAAAATTACAAATCTCTTTTCTATATGCATTCCACAATGTACTTGGCTGAATATTAATTATAGTTTATAATATTTTATTAATTTATTTACATTTTAAATTACTTTAATACTTTAACATTTTAGTTTCATTTTTAAAGACTCGTTCCATCGCTACACGAACATATATTATTAATTTACATATAATACGTGATCTATTTAAGTAGTTCATTCATTTTTTTTAGTTATTCTTTTCTAAAAAACATTTTCCTTTCATATAGTACAAGAGCTGCTTTCATATTCTTCTATATTAATGCTTTAAAAATATCTGCAATAAGACACGTTTCTCACATTCTATTTAAAATAATACTCATTCTATTATTGTAATGTATTTGCTTTTTCTGATGTGTGCAAAATAGGCTGAAGTGAATAAAGGGCGCTTCTCCAAATAAAAATGTTGCTTCGTATAGCAAGTAGGAGACAGCGGAAGAATGGATGTAAATTCGAAATTTTCAAGTAAAACAAAATAAATTATTGTCCTATGACAATGCTCAATAAAAGTTACAGATTTATTAATAAATGGCTGCACCGATACCTTTATTGGAGTGAGTTTTTAGATTTTTTTAAGCGATTTATTTAAAAAAACTAAAATAAAATATGAGCATATATAATTAAGCAACAGTTTTGCTATTCTACCATAGATGGTGCCCTGCGAAATTAATTTACTACTGCACTATAGACGGTGCCTTATTGAAAATAATCGAAAATGTAGAAATCTTATAAAATATTTGTATGATAGTGATGAATGAGAAAAGTAATTATATGGTTTCATGCAGAACGATTTCAATTTTCCACCGTATTTTAACGCACATTCGACTAGCATTAGGTATACAGTATGTATTACGCTAAGCGCAGTGAAGTTACCACCAAAAAGTAAGAGTGTAGACATGCTTCACTTCACGTATAGCAACTATATCATAAATATGGAAACGTTTGTCATAATGATGAAACCAAAGCTAAATTGAACCCACGTTAAATAAACCTATAACTTTTGTAACTTATATCGATTTCATTTTAGTAGTTCCAGTAGTTTTTGAAGTAAATTTTGCTTGTACAGAGTGACAGAAAGAGAAACACTTTTTTTAAATATATATGTTTTAGTAACGAAATATGTAAGAGGAAAGTATTTACCAACTAAAACTTTGTAAATTACAGACAGTCACTTCAATTTTATTTATCAATACAAATTTTTCCGACATAAAAATAAAATACGCATCAAGACGAAAGTAGTTTTCCTAAAAAATTTGCAGTTTTTACATCGAAAGCAAACTCTTACATTATTTTTGTCGTTTCCTTAATAAGACGTATTTCAACATTTTTCTTCTTGTCTGTTAATTGTCCAATTCTTAAAATGTTCTTTCAAAACATTTGAAGTTTAAAATTATTTTATCATTCAATTTAAATGGTTCAAATATTTTCTATTTTTTGCCTATCATTAAAATAAAGAAAGAAATAAAATAAGAAAAAAAAGTAATCCGACTCAAATTACTTTATTCCTTCGATGAAAAAAAATAAATTCGGAGCTCACCCCTAGATATAACTTGTTCAGGTCATTGAAAGTATCTCACCCACATATCAAAGTATTATAATCTATTGTTTAGTTAGAACCTCCTTAAATTTACATGCAATTTACATATATATATATATATATATATATATATATATATATATATATATATATATATATATATATATAGCATATTATCCAATTATTTACTGACAGTGAAACATATAACAAATACTTATTTCTCTTACTTGTTCCATTTCAGCCAACGTTATTACCAGCATAACTTAGCGTCCATTTTCAATGCAGGGTATGACGTCTCTTAGCAACGACACGCGTCTGGTGTTCTCTCCATTGTTCCAGTTCGTGCGACCCTAACGACCAAACTGCGGGTAATTGTTCCGATATTGCGGATAATCGGGTGACTTACTGGCTTTGGAACTATCCGGTTGGAAAAGCGGGCAAAATTTGATAAGGCCAAAATTTTCTTGAGCGTTGCAAATAAAACAGCGGCCGAGCGTGTATTAAACGGAGCAGAAAAATGGTTCTATGATCGTTTTAAATTATCGAATTTTATAAAGAAAAATTAAAGTGGATATTGCAATCGCACCATTTTATGCAGGAAACGAATTAGTTTAACGAACATAATTTACGAGGATGCACTAAATTTTCTCCGATACAAATCTAAACAATACCTATTTTAACAGATTTCATACTCAAATAACGTTGATACGAATTGCTTTAATATTACATTTATAACATATACGTTTATGTAATTATTATACTTCCTCTGTTTGTACCATGCTAAAAATATTTCGGAAAAGGCCGTTGTAAAATATTTGACAATATATTTCCTGAAAAAAAGCTTAAGTTGGCATATCTTTATTAATAAAACTAGTTATTCCGTTGAAACGGAGCTTAGCCAGATAGAAGCACAACAAAGTAATCGAACGAGTGATTCTAGTATTTATATTCTGAAGGGGCTTTCAATAAAACTTATTTTGTTACTATTTCTTAAATAGTATAATCTTGTGTTCATAATAATAATATTGAAATATTAATATTATAATTGTTCCTTATAATTTATCATATTCCATTGGTTTCACATTACGGTTTTCACTTTTCAACATCTTACGGTTTTCAACTTTCAAAATCAAGTTAATTAAATCTATAATGTTTGACGGACAGACAGAGTGACATCGCGATGATTTCATAATTGATCAGTTAATTGCTCCCAAATTTGGAATTTTTGTAAAATATTCACTGAAATATAGGGGATTTAAACACTAATATTGACAACATTATAAAAAAAAATTTCAAAAATATGCTATTTGTAAGCTCCTAAATTTAGTAGTAGGAATAGAGTGGGGATATCTCCCTGCCCATTCACTCTCATGAAATACAAAGAGTGTTATTAAGAATGACGTCACAATTCAATATTGCCTCCATGTCGATACGTTAAGCTTAAACCTTTGTAATGCGATAAATTTTTAAATATCATTAAATTTTTTCCTATGTACCTTAAAATTACGATCTGCGAAAAAAAATGGTACATAACTATTTTTTTTGGTTTTTAGGGTTCCACAGAAACCATTATCAGTTTATTGGATATCTTAGTGAAATTATTAAATAATGTGTGATTTCAGAACTTTTTAATATTTTTTGTGTAACTCGCCTATATAAAAACAATCACAACAAAAAACAATCACAACTACCTCAATCGGATGGAGTATTATTAAAAAAGGTAGTAAAATCCATGATCAACCCTATTCTTTTTTATTGTTCCAAAAGTCTCGATGGCGTGCCCGATCAATTGTTATTCAGTCTAAGGGAATTATATAGTATTGTCTATTATTTAAATGAAAAAAAAACCTTTTTATGAGCATTATTTTGTATAGGCACAAAACCTATTCACTATTTATTAAAAAAAACGATGCAACAAATTTTTTTCAGTGCGAAAATAATGTATTTGTTACCCATCATATGAAACAAGTTTTATTACGACAAAGTTTCAAATCAACATAAATGCAGAATTTTAACTACCGAACTCGTTATTACGTAAATCATAATTTTGTATACATTTATAATCACAAAATAGTGGTTATTATTTTTCAACTTATTGCGTTACGAGCTTACTACGTTTCGCTTAATGTATTACGATTTGACCTTACCACGTGGCCTTGAAAATATTCACCAACCATTTTAAATAAATTTATCTACCTTTTTTCTTTGCCATATTTGCTGGAAACTGCTAATCGATGCTCAAAATGCATCATAATTACCTGTTACTAAACCAAACATACTCACCGAACTCAATTCAAATATATATGAAATTATTTACAAGAGAAGTATAAACAAATTAATAAGAGATACAATTTTACTGCATTATATTAGCTCATAAAGAAAATTAATAAAAAATAATGTACATTTCCAGTGATCTTTGATTTAAACAATAACATTAACTTTAATAAACTCTACAGAAATAGTTATTTTTTGTAGTTATATACTCTTGATACTCTGGTCGAAAATCTGCAATCTACTTCGAAGTAGTTTATGGGAAATATTCTATACATGAGGTGGAATAATTACTAATTGTAATTTTTCCATTTTCAGTCAATGTCATATTAAATAAGTTGAGTGTTATTCAGATACTTAAAAATATATTGCACTTTGTTAAAAAAGCAAAGTTGTTAATTTTATATCATTGATAAAGCTTTTGGGCTAAACTTAACTCAATAGGCCAAATTTTTGTAATATTAATTCAATCTCTAGATGGGCGTAACACGTGGATGATATTAGCATTAATTTTCAATTAGATTTTCTGGGAATTTTTGTTTAATTTGATATGCCGTCTATTACCAAATTTAACAAATTTCCTTATAAATTTATTTGAAAAGGAATCCTTATGTAGCACTAATGTTATACCCATTTCCTGTTTGGAAATTGCTGTACCACTATACGCCATTTGTTAATATTTCTTTTATTCCATTTGTACAAAATTATACGGCCATTAAGTTTGATCCTCGAAGGGTTAAATAGCCATCACTTTCCACGGATTGTACAGCAATACTTCGAGAGAAGGACAGAAAGCACTCGAGATAAAGTTATGGGTAGGGTCACTTCGTGTTCCATCACATAACCTAGAACCGACTAATAATGATTACAAATGAAGTATGAAGCAATTTGAAACTACGTTAGACGAATTTATTTCTTTTATTTATTTAAAGTGATGTTTTCATTTTTATTTCTGCCTCTTTTCGGAGGAATATTTTTTTGTTTCAGGAAGATATTTTGAAAATATCTGATGGTCATAATAAAAAAGATCAAGTAAATGTTAGATATATTTTCAAAGGTTGGAATTTCTCAACATTTTTGAGATACATTTAATAATATAAACTAAGTCGCAGGAAAAATTGCTGGTCTCAACGAGTTCGTAACGAAAACTGAAAAACTATTAGATACACTAACAATATTTATGGGGAAATTGAAAACCTTAAAAATGTTTAAAGAAAATTCGGCGACGGCATTTATCTATTATTTATTGCCAAGCCACAGCAAGTTAAAAAAATGTGTCAGAAGAAAATAGTAATGTTCACGTCGATTTGTTAATTTCAACTTCAATGAATAAAGTAGTCATTTTAAGGGTTTTCAACAGAGAAACATGCATTTCACACTTTATAACATGAATTAGTAGTTTGAATTATTGAAGGGTTTTTAAAAGTGAATGAAAGTATAGGTGATCGCAATTGAAAAAGGCGGAACGGAAGATAACGGCCAATCAAATGGCAGAATTATACATTTGTTAATTTAAATGAAGCACAAGACGACCTTATACATGTACAACATTTTCGTACGAATCTTTTTGGCACATGGGAGAAGGGTACTTAACGTGGTGTATGAATAATTATTCATGAACAACGTCGACGCGAGTCGCTAATCAGTCATAAATGCATCAACAAGCACACTGGAAAATTTTCTGAAATATAAATGAAGGAAATTTTTATTTAAGGTATAATTACAAAAGGCACTGTATCATGTTTTACTGTACATAGGATTATTTCATTTAGTAACAAAACACGCGTTGCGAAATGAACAAAATTTAAAAATGATATAGTTATGAAATCCGTTTCCAAATACGTGTCCTTCTGAAAGAGGTAAAAGTTAATAAATATACAATAGCTTTATAAATACGTTGAGAATTATTCCGTTAAGTTCGTTACCAAAATATGAAAGTAACGGGTTCATTGAAATGTTCAACATACAATTGTCCATTAATATTGTTTTTCATAGCCTTGTGGTATTTATTCAATTAATCATGTTTACATTCTTTAGTTGTTGCTACTGTCATGAGACATAACCTAAATTCGTTAATTAACGGCAAGAAGATATTATTGGGAGTTCCTTACTATATCTTATTCGAGAGGAAATGTACTTTCTTTTCATCAATTACGAAAATTTAACAAAATAATAAAAAGAAATATAACGTGGGGGAGAATGTTTTTAAGCGTACCACCGTTGTATATTTTAGAACATTATGGAAGCAAATTAGTTATTTTTATTTAAAATTACGTAAGATCAAAGTAGATCACGATCTAAGTAATATCAATTACCTCATCTTAATTCACCTCATATTATATTTAGCTACCTACCTCATTTTAATTTCAGATGGCGTCATGTTACAGATATCTACGCGAGTTCTGTGCATACTTAGGCTCTTCCGAACATTTAAGGTTACGTAATATTTCTATTAAACTATTATAAATATAAATTTTTCAGAATTAAGATATTTTGGCTACCATACATTTCATAGACGTAAAAATACGATACATAATAAAATTTTGTTACTTTTCCCCATATTAATGTATAAATACATTACCTGCTATATATTTTGCAAACATAATAGATATGCATTTTAAAATACGAGCACAACGTTATATTTACAGTAGACTTAACCATTTGTATGGAGTTTTCACGAACTTTTTATAGATCCAACTATATGCCATAAATTGGTTTACTCATAAACCAGTAGAACCTACTTAGCGGTTATAAACATCCTTTTAATTTTATTATGTTTCATACTATTTTGAATACTTTCAACTATTCAAAAATAGTGGTTTAGCTGGTAGGGTATGGAGACACGTGACCCTAACGAAATTAAGATGTCCATTTTTGCGCTTCATAATTCATAAAGAGTTTCTTGTATCGAGAGAGCATTATAGCATGAATGCTCCCGTATTTTTAAAAGACGTACTCAATAATACCTTACGCAATGGGATATAAAAAAAATAGTTCTTTTTTCAAATTTCTTTTGTAATTTTGTAGATGTCATAAATATGTATAATTGTGCCAAATCTCAGCTTTATAGAACTAATACTCGACAACTAAAACGGTTGCAACATACAGACGGACAGATAGACAGAACGGCGTAACGAAACTATAAAACTTCCTAGTTTGGCTATGGAATTGTAAAAATAGGCTGCAACCAAAAAACGCATTTTAATCTTAATCTACTCAATACACTCATATGTTCCGAACAAAATAGGATGTATGTTAACCCTTTTCATGAAATACATCAATATTTACCACCACTAGGTTTAAGTGCTAATCTGTGCTGGATGCCTAAGGGCAGTTAGACAAAATGATCTTGATAATTTTATTAAATTGGTGGCAGTAATGCAACATAGTATTTTTATGAAATATAGGTAGTGAAGTAGTAAAATTCTCTGGAGAAGGAATTTTAGTTAAAAGTTGTTCTTTTTTTGTTTCCTTTTTCGGGTCCTCAATTCATATAATAAATAAACGAACGTAAAAGCGTATAATATTACGACGAAAGAAAATAATAACACAAAGCCATTTAATATATGACCTAAAATATTGTTATGCGGAACTCTCACAGAACGAGTTTTACTCGCTATATTTGTATAGCTTTTGTTGTATAAACAATTAAAAATAGGCCAGCACAAGTTCTCCCGTCAGTTGGCTGCCACGTTAGGTGTGAGTTTTATATATGTTGTTGGCATATTAAAAAAGTGTTCTTCAAATAAAGTGTTTAAATTGAGTACATAAATTAATTAACCTACATATAAATACGATATAATAGATTCCATTAAAGTTTTAAGCTAAACCATAATCGTCATTACCCCACAAATCCACAAGCATTAGCAGATACTATATAAACCCAATTTCGAACAATTTGAAACTCACTTTACACCTAACAGGGACCAAAGGGGGAGGTCGTGAGAGATAATGCAAGAAGTTAGATTTCCCTAAAGGTTATATCATGCATGTTTACTAATATGTATTTGAAGGATGTATGAGATGATATTGCAGGTTTTGAAGCAAGAGGTGTTGAGATTTCATCAGCAGTGTGTTGCTCGAGTTATAAATCGGTCTCGTTATCTTGCTTTTAATACAATATCTATAAGTACAAGTACAAATGTATAGATTAATAATTAGTGTTCAAAGGCACGAAAGTCATTACTTAATCTGTTTATTGTTTATCACAAAAATAACTAAAATGCATGGAACAAAGTTGACAAAAAAATACAAAATTTGTTACCAAAAAAAAACAAAATTTTTTACTTTCATAAATCACGGTTTAAAGTTAAAAAATTGAAGCTTACAAAAACTGGTTTAGCGTTTATTTAACTGAAAATAACTCCTCAAATAAGTAATTAAATTTTTGATTGCTGTGTCTCCAGCTCTAAATGTACAGAGAATAAGTTCTTTGCCATAAACCGCCTCCGCAAAAATATATACAACGGCTCAAGAAACCGATGAACAGACACAATATATGGTATCCGAGAAACACAGAAAAAACAACACATTAACCGATCAAGTGCGAGTCACATTGGTAACAATTGGATACCGCTATTAAAACCACATTTAAGTGTGTCTCTCTCAACAATAACTTTCAATTAATTTTTCAATATATTTTTAATATTCTGAAAACACTACGTATCTCAATAAAGCAATAAGTGTTCAGGCGGAAAAAAATCAATATTTGAAACCATGGATCTTATAACCACATCTCTTTACATCTAAGAACGCTTCTTGAAATAAAATTACATATTTAAATAAATATTATAAAAAAATTATAATTGTTCTGGTAACTTGTTTTTTTTTTCAATGAACCACTCTCTAAACTTGTGTAGTGTTATTGAATAAAGTAGCATTTTGAGATCAGTACAAAACAGTTCAGAGAAAAAAACTTCAACTAAAATAAAATAAAACAATAAACTTGAACTTCAATCAAAATAGTTTACAAATTATAATATATAACATAAAAATGATTTTTTCTTCTTTTTGAATTGTTATGTTTAAACAAGGTACTAAACACGTTATTATTTAGTTAGATAAATCCAAATTTGGAAAGTCAACAGCCGCGTATCAAATCATGTTAATTTAGTAAGTGGAAAAGTTGATGATGAAACAAATGTACCAGGAAGATTTGTTAGTCACGTGAAATTATATAGGAGGTGTTACTGTGGGAAATTGAAGTGGATTTTGAAATCCGATTTTATAAATTTGAAAACGTTGAAAGTAATTTCCGCTGAGATTTATGTTTCTCTAGAAGTTGTTAAGGTTATATGATTAGGTTTACGGTGAATTTACACAACAAGCTTATCGGCGTTCTGCCTAAAAGTGTTAATAATTAATACCTTCCACTCAGTAATAGTCTGTCCTAATATTAATTAGGTTCAACAATCGGCTTAAGCGTTTTGTCAAGTGAGAAAGCATTAAAATAGGCCTAAACGTTTTGTAAATCGGCTTGGGTGTTCCATAATAGGCCTAAGTCTTTGTGGCAATCGGTTCAGTTGATTCATAATCAGCCTGAACATTCGTGAGATCCTTTTAAAACCGTGGACTTTTATAAAAGCACATTAAACAATTGGCCGGCGACGTATGGATAATTCTCGAAATTCATTAAAACTATCGTCATTCTATTATCACTTTCGAATCTCTCTTTAATGGTGATGGAATTTGAAAAATATGTTTACTATATTATCATAGTATGAAAAATGTATTAAAATGGATACTCACCAAAGCAAAACAATGGCTTAATTAGAAGTTTATAAGGAAATGAGATGTGACATCAAAGTTATGCAACAGACACATCTAGATTTATATTTTTTTTGTCAATAAAATAAAAAAAATCTTATTGGCTTAAGTTGATGTAATTAAATAGAAAGAAATGTTTAAACAGGGAAGAAGTAGTTTTTTTCATTTTAACGTAAAAAGGATCACCTGTGTTATTTTATTGTACTACAAATTTCAAATTAAATTATGCGCCTAAATGTTTAAAAAAGTATGATCTTCTTAGAGGTCAGTGCTCAGAGGTTCCGATCGGAAACCTGCTACTGAAATAAGCGTTTGTTAAAAGTTTGTGAATTGGACATTGTCAGATATTTTCAGCATTTAAATAAAATAATAACTTTCGAAATTTCTAAAATCTATTTTATATTCTTACGCATATGTAAAACTGGATATCTGCTCGTCGCAAAAGACTTAAATCTCTCTCGCAATCTTTTGACTGTCGAATTTACGTTCAAAACCGCCAAAGCAATTTGACCCTAATTATTTCCAAACACGATTACGTAACGAGTTAACTGCTTCTTAAACAGCGGCCTAAATTTAACATGAAAGGATTGAGTTATCGTCTATTTCTCACTATGGACGGGGAAACCATCCATTTCTAAACTCGCTGTCTCAATTAGTTTGTACTAGTATCACCAAGTGCCGTCGGGTAAATTTTCTATTAAGTTACATTCAGTCAACGTAAATCTAAATCTATTTGAACCGAAAAATTTGAGCGAATGGTCGGCCCAACGAATATACAATCAAGTTTAGGGAAAATTTTTGGTACGTATTCAATTTCTACACTACGATATCAGTTCAGTTTTAAATCGTATTCAAAATGATAATTATCATATTGAACATTGCATTACACCAGATGTTATTCGTAGCTTCGGTCTATACATACAAAGGTTATTAAATGATTTTATAGTATTCCTTTTGTGACATTTGCATAGCCTATTTAAGTTTTTTTTTGCTTTTTATTTCCAATGTCGGCTTTATTCACGTCGTTAGTTCCATTGTGTTTCCACTTAGGATTCAATGATGACATTGCTTAACTTGATATGTATTTTATACAATGAATCGATTTGACTCATCCTGCTCTTCAATGTGGATTCTTCGGATCACTCGCAGCTCTCTATTTATATTTGGAACTTATTGTTCTTTTTATAATTAATGTTAATCTTTGTTGCCTGTGACTACCTTTCATTTGAAATATTAACTTGTTTTACATTATCTTGCTGATACATAAATACCAAAGTAAATGGACAAATTATTTCACAATAGTAAGGGTTGGCTTGATGGTCTGAAATCTAAGTAACAGTAACACAGTGAAACAATTCTCTTACCAGGGGAGGTCCAGAAGTCCGCAAAACAGAAGGGTTGCAAATTTAATAAAATAGTGAAACTACTTTTGAAATATTGAACATATTTGGCATTAATTTTGTAGAAATTCATTATTATACTCATCATTATATATTAGCAAAGATCTTTGCTAATAGCCCACCTGAAGATGGTGTAATACAACAAAACCTAGGTCATGGTGAAAAACTCGAAAGAAGTAGAAATAATACTACACCACGTTGTTTCATTTAATCATGAAACTACTTTTCTTTTCCATTAATATCCTATAAACTAAATATATTTTCATTCTCGGGACCTATCTTGCACTGACTCTAATCATACCAAGATGGTCGTGTTGAATTTTTAAAATTATTGTATCTTAAACAATCACTAATGCAAAAAGTTGTTTCTTCTTTATTACAATATCTTTCATTAGTAATTTTTCAGCGTTTTCGGCAATATCCGACTTGCTGACCTCGATCGGCCATCTTTAGGCGTTTTTCATTAAATCTCAGTCTTGTTTAAATTGACCATGCCACTTATAATGGTTCGAGGAGATTTTCCTTGCTGTTTGAGGAATTTAATCACAGCGCGTTGTTAGATTTGCTCCATGTTCGCAGTCTACTTCCAGATTTACTTCTTTAAGGAACGATTATTCACGAGCAGCTGACATTAAGAACTTTAAATTTGATTTCTATACTTCTAGTAAGTTCCTAATAAGCCGGATGACAAGAAAGAATGTGATCCACTCCCTTCCTTCTTATTCCGCGGACTTTTGAACTCTCCCGTAATTGTGATGAGGTGAAGTGAGGTGTGTCTGATGAACTATCTGCTACAGTCTTCTGAAATTTTCAATTAATGCGATAGAATAAATTCGTCAAAAAATTATATTTATTTTAAAATTAATTACTATTTTTATATCTTAGACCAATACAAAAAAAAGATACGGTACACTATTACTTTATGTAAATACAAAACGGACGTATAGTAAATACAACTACATGCGCATAAACTCTCACAGCTGCAATCACAAATTGTCTACAAGTCAAATTGTCTACAAGTGTAGCGCCAGTGAATCAAGGTATTACTGGAAAATAGCCGTTTGCACCGAACACACTGCTAGTACTATAGCTTCTTACGGTGCGGCGCTTGCGGAGGCTGATTTCATTCAAATATGATGGTAATAAAAGGAAATTAATTGTTTAAAGCGTGTAACATTTTTATATATTTACGCATGATAAGTAACTCCACGTGTGCTCTTTTTGTTTTGTTAATGGTTAATGTATGTGGTAAAAACGCTACAAAGAATTTTAAGATCGATTTGACTAAACATTTTGGCAATTTCAGGAACGCCATGTCTATGCGAACCGCCGATCTGCGTACGACTAAATCGCATAAAATACAAACAGGTCCATTGGATCTGATTTACATAGACCGTACACCGTTAAAGCGTACCGTATCTTCATTTTTTTATTTTATTCTAAGTTTTATACGTATTTTTTAATTTTGGTTTATAATAAGCCATGAATTATTTGTTAAAAATGAAGAAAATTAAAATAACCGTTTAATTAAAATTTTCAAACAAAATCAAAATTTGTCGTCACATTTCATTTCGTAATTTATCAATAAAAAAATACCTACCGAGTATGAGTAAGAGTTGCACTATGGGAATCCGTACGCATTAAGGTACATATAAACATTTAGTCCATGGGTCCGTAATATTTTTGTTAAATTATCCATAAATATTAATTTTTCACAACGTAAATATATTGACTATTATATCCTTCACAATTTTAAATATGTGGTGTATATTTTAAACATTATAAGATCTAAGATAATTGCAACAATATTTTAGTCAGGTTTCACCAAATTTTCTAGTCAGGTTTTACAAAATTATAAACTAAAGAAATTAAAACCTTCGTTGAGTAAACGAAACTTCAATTATTTTATAAGAAGTTTTTTGTAAAGTTGTGTTTAAAATAGTTTTTATAAAAAATTTCAAGTTTTTCAAGCGAATCGCTTCTGTGAAAATCAGTAGTGTATTTAGAGGAACGTAAATATTTCAAAAGGGTGTAAAAATGACTGTAAGAATATAATGCAGCCAATATTGGATAAAACAAAGAGTAAAATAAAAAAATCCTCTAAATGTTTGTAAACGTAATTACCCTAATATTTACAAAAGTAAAATATTGAATATAAGTACTAAAGACAGATTATGCCAGCCCAAAGAACACCCTACCGCCAGCTACTCATTTAATTTTGAAAATGATTGGGACATGTTTCGTTTAACATACCAAATCCACGAGTTATTTATTGCGTGACATTTTATTGTAGACTGCTATTGCATAGTTTGTCAAGTATTTGAATCGAAATTACGATGAAATCATTGACGGTTTAAGTATTTGAATATTTGTATTTGTTTGTTATTTGTAATTTGTCGTTTGTTACTTGTATTTGAATATTTGCAATATTTGTATTTGTTGTTCAGTTTAAGTATTTGAATAGAAATTACGATGAAAACATTGATTACGAAAAAATAAGGACTGAAATAAATTTCTCATATTACAGTAAAATAAAAACACATTGGTAATATTTTCATATTTCATTCATTTATCGTGTTATTACAAATATTCAAACGCTGTAGTCAAAAGGGCACGCATCTCGTACGTGAGTGATGGCTACTTTAATTACGCAATTTTGATAATGAAAATATTGTCATTCACTGAAAATGCGCAGTATGTAATGAAAAAATAACTTTAGATCAATATTTATTACTTATTTATTTTACAATTTTATTGCAATCATATATAAATACCTCCACTCAAACACAATGGTCAAAAACTAAAACAATAGGTTGAAAAAGGTATTTCTCAAAGTAAAATATAATATTTAATAATTGATAAAAATAAATGTAATTTAAATTATAAACTATAATTGAATTAGTTATCCAAATTACAACAAACTGAAATAAAAATGAAAAAATATTTCTTAATTAAGGATGAAAGTAATTAGAAATACAGACTCTTTTTATTAGAATATTCACGGAAGCATTTATCAATAACTAATTTCAGTTTGAAAGGAGCAGTTGATTCCAAAGTCTTATAAGTAGAAGAAAAAATGAGTTTTCTCAAAATATAGTTACACATTTAGTAATAATCACAGCCAATAGGTTTTCCGATCGTAACCATTTTCATGGTAAATCACCTTAATTAAGATGATTTACTTTATATTTCTGCCTAAAATTTTGATCAAATATTAAATAAAAACTCCCGAAAACAACTTTAACGCTAAACTACAGTAAAAAAGAACTGCTCTCAATTATATATCGAAATTGTTTATTATATTTATTATATCCGGCGACTTAAACTGATACAGATGTAAATTTATAACTTCATAACCAGTAGGGAAAAATAACAAACTGTCTTCTTTGCGGAGAAGCACACTACATACTCGTACATATATCGTTCATTGAAGCACACTACATACATATATTGTTCATCGTAGCACACTACATATATATATATATATATATATATATGTAGATATATATATATATCGTCAAGGTCAAATATCCTTCACCCACAAGGTTAATAATGTGTCGGAACCATTATAGATTACCACTATTTTTCAAACCACCTTTCCAGCCTGTGCCACATAACTAATAGTGTTTATCCATCCTTTTGGCTCTTTATATAATAATTGATCTACACAGGACAATCAGTCATAAAAGGAGGATGTCGTACCCTATTAAGGGAAAGGTTGGCCTCAAAGATCGATGATGGTGGGGGCTGCGTTGTATGTTACAGGCAATATTAGACGCAATACGCACTGACGCTTCTAAAAATATGTATTAATTATTTAAACAAAACTATCTGCAATAGTCTGGCCAAAATCATACTTTATCATAGTAAATAATTAAAACATGAAAATAAAACGTCAAGTATTAAATTTAGCAATACTGGTTTTAAGAGTTGATAATTGCTATATATACGTAATATTTTTCATCTTTATTTCGATTTTGAGTTTTTAAAAGACACAGCTTTCAAAAAGTACCATATATATTGTAATAAATTTTCCGTGTGAGTATTTTTACATTTTTTGAAAATAAGAAAAGAAGTTTATTAATTACTGACTTTTATTACTTCCATAGTCCCATAGACCCTTGTCATTCCTTTCATTTTAGACCACTTTTCTTCTCGTTTTCCAATTGAAAACGCTCCTTTTCTAAGATTTTCTTCCACCTGCCCTTTCAGTCCGTATGTAAACGTCTGACTGGGTCTTGTTTCTTCTGAGTTTACCATGAGTAATCATTTAACTGTCCTTTTTAAATCCTTCTTTTTATATGACGCAGTTACCAGACTATTCTTTTAATAAATTATGCGCAATATCAATTTTTTTACATTTATTTACCATTTCTTCATTTGTTCTTATTCTCCACCGTTCATTTTCATAGATCGCTCCAAAAAAAATTTAAAAATAAAAATTTTATTTAACAAAGAATAAAATTTATAAATGAAATTTTACTAATGGGTAGTACCGAAAAACTTTAAACTTGGGCTACTAGTTTTCTATTTATTTTAGCTTCTAATATTTTTGTTCAATCCTATTATTATAGAAACAGAGATACTATTGACTAAGAGCGCATATCCAGCCCTCTGATAATTTATATGCTCACTTGTCCATACTATTTTTTAAAACGTGCAGCTACCGGAAACTCATTTTACTTAAATTGAGCTTTCGATCATGGTATATGAATGAGATAGAAAATAAATTTACAAAAATTTAAACTATCTATGTAGGCTTTAATTACTGGTGTCGTCATTAGGCTGAGTACCTAGAAAAATTACAAATGATTTAGATAATGGTAGAAGGTGATAAACTAAATATTAATGTATAATGCAATTAAAGTGACATAATTTTTGTTAGACATTACTTCAGATCTATCGTAATTCCCAGGCAACTGAAAATCTTGATCTGAATTAAACTACAATAATTTGTAAATAATGTGCAACGTGATTTTTGTTTCATTTATTTTTTTTTTTATCAGCGACCTAGATATGTGTTGTTTTACAAAAAAAAATTAGCTTCTTGAGAAGAATACAAAAGTGTTCGGAGAAAAAAAATTGAAATATATTAAGTGGGAGCGCACCAAATTGGCTCTTAAACCTATTTCCTAACTAAGTCTATTTTGATACTCACGCATCTGAAACTCTTTATTTGAAATTACGCCAAAATAATTTATGAATTATAAGTAACGTAAAAAAGGTTCTTTATTCTTTTTGAGTTATTACGTTGATTTAGGATATTTTAAAATTTAGGGTAAATATTTAATTTTTTTACAATTTGACGCTTATCGTCACCGTCACCCTTCTAAGTATACCTGCTATCTACCACGTATCTCCCTTTACAATTACCAAAGGTGAACGTGAGTGTTCATTCCAATTAAGCACTATTTACATTCCACACAGTAACGTGACCGGTAGCTTGATTTATATTTACGTTATTATTTAGTTAGGTAAATCCAAGTCTGAAAGGTCGACAGCCGCGCATCAAGTCATGTTAATTTAGTAAGTGGAAAAGTTGATGAAGAAGCACTTGTGCCAGGAGAGTTTGTTAATTACGTGAAATTATGTAGGAGTATTTGCTTTGGAAAATCGGATTGGAATTTAAATTTAATTTTTCGAACAAATTAAGCTAATTTTCGCTCATATTTGTGTTTCTCTGAAGTGACTTTTATTATAATAATTTACGTATCCTAAATTGATTTATTCTTCTAATCGACTATGCGTTTTCCATGAATTCAAAAGTAAAAAAGTAACCCTGGAAGTAAGATGACTAAATATAGTAAAATTTATGAAGCCCATCTCAGTATTTCCATATTTTTCTATTTTACTGCTTTTTAACCAATCCTGACTTGTAGTACCACGGGCGGCAATCAGATTTATACTTGCCGCCCAGCGAGTCTGCCGGCATTGTGCCTACAAATATTAGTTATTGGTTGTACTTTGCCGTACCTATATCTCCAGCCGATTGTTCAACACACCCGGTTATAAAACGACTAGACCGTTTTTAAAAGGGTGGTGTTCTATAAATAATAATAACTATTCAAACCAATTACAAACGTTTTATATTCAGTCATGCATTGTAATAATGTATCTAAAACGAATTAGGTTTGATAATCGGCTTGGGGATTTTGTATAACCACAACCCTTTAAAATCGACCTAGGTGTTGCATAATCTGTCGGAATCTTTGTCAGGCTATATGTAAAACGTTGGCGTTTTACAACTGCCTATTAAACAATTGCCCGGTAACGTAAAGAATATTATCGAGGTTTATATATACTGTCGTGATTCGATTAACTATCGTGATTCGATTTATATATACTATCGTGATTCGATTAACGGTATCGAATTCTACTTAAAGAATGATTATGAAAATTTCAAAAATATCGTTACTATATTACAAAAGTATAAAAAAGGTATTAAAATCGATACCTAAGAAAAATGAATACCCACGACGTTTTTTCTCCAAAAGTTTACATGGAAAATGAGGTGTGATATCAAAGTTCTACAATACAGACATCTAAATTGGTATTTTTCTTGTCACTAAAAGCAAAAAAAACCTTATTACCTGGGGTTTATTAAATTAAAGGGAAACAATAGAACAGTAGAAGCACACTTTTTTATTTTAATATAAAAAAGGATCATCTTTAGTTAATTTATTTTTCCACAAATTTGAAGTTAAATCGTTGTCGAAATATTTAACGAAAATTGTGATTTTTTGACAGGTCCATATTTAAGGGATTTGACCGTAAACTTGCTGTTGTTTTAGGTTATTTTTCAGGCAGACGCTGTCAGGTATATTTAGATCCTAAATTAAAAAACGATTTTCGCGATTTCTAAAATCCATTTTGTATGCTTATGCATAGGGGAAGCTGGATATTTCCTTCTTACATACAACTTAGAAAAAATTATCAAGACTTGTATCGTAAACCTTCGACCATAGAAATTACCTTGAAAACCGTCAAAGCAATTTGCTCCTATTTATTTCTAAAGATGATGATTTAATGGTTAACCGCTTCTTAAACAGTGATCTAAATTCCACATGAAAGGATTAACCCCCAAATCAATTAACCCTCAATCAGTCTGTACTACTATCGCTAAGTGCGGCCGAGTAAATGTTCTA
Organism: Druceiella hillmani; assembly: GCA_039881145.1. NCBI lineage: Eukaryota > Metazoa > Arthropoda > Insecta > Lepidoptera > Hepialidae > Druceiella > Druceiella hillmani. The sequence goes on from JAYKKI010000138.1 coordinate 2,399,181, forward strand.
TTAAGTTAAAATCAGTCAACCTAAATCTAGATCTATTTGAAGCGGAAAACTTGGGTATATATTCAATTTCCATACTACGATATCGGTTCAGTTTATTCAAAATGAATTTTATATTTAGCATCGAATTATGCTAGTTGCTATTCGTAACTTCAATCCCTAGATATAAAGATTATTTAATGATCTCAGTGTATTTTTTCTCATATTTTCAGAAAATATTCTGGTATTTTTTCTCCTTCTTCGGATTCATTCCTAACATTTATTTCATTATAATTCTATTTGGGATATATTGATGGCATTGTTAAATTTTTTATAGAAACTAAAGACACTTATTTTACTGTTCGATTCACAGTTTAGATATCATAGTCGTTGAGTGTTTGGATCATTTGCAGCTGTCTTTCATATTTTGTACCCATTGCTTTTGTTATAATTAATGATACTCTTTTTTGTCTCTTACTACATTTCATTTCAAATATTTCTTTCTTTTTACATTTAGTTGCTAACACATACGGATAAGGCAAATTGATAAATTACTTCATAATTATATTGAAACATTAGCTCATTTTTACGAATACCAGTTAGCGAAAACACTTATACTGATTTAATCAGGTCACCGATATAAGTTTAAAATCAATTTGCTCCAAACTTTTTATGGGTACTTGAATGATGTAGCAAAAAAAATATTCAAAGGATTTGGATTGGTGTTCCATAATATCAGGGACTTCCAATGTATCTCTCTAGTTTTATAGACTTAAATGTGCATAGTTGACACATACAGCGGATTTATCACCACGAGAGGAATTTCTTACAGCAAACCAGAACATTAGTCTGGCCCTGTATAACTAGCGACTTGGAATCGAACCTGGAACCCGCTATGTAGCAGGCCATCATAGGTTGTAAGCCTATGATCAATCCAATACAACACTGTGACGACTAATTTGGTCCTGTGTAGGTAACTCTCCTGCAGTTAATTTTCTATTGATATGTGTAACTTAATTGTAACTTGTCTGGGACTTATTTACTACTGTTGTGTTACTGTGGGTATAATTTAATTCGCTTCACACCGAAGACACGTAGTCTCGATCGTAAAACAAATTAGAAGCGAAACCAAATATTTGAAGTCCACACGAAACCAAATGATGACTGAACGTTTTTAAAAAAGGTTTCTTCGATAAATGTACGTAAAACGATAAAATCACATTGCATTCTTATACTCTACTGATATTCAACTGGTTATGCCTGTTTACCATGTTTTAATATCGAAGAGATGTATTTCATATTTTGTAAAGTAAAATACAATTTTCTAGAATTTACCAAATTAATATATTTATTTTGATTTAAATTATAAAAAATAATTTAAATTATTGTTTAAATTATAACAAACTAAAATGAAATGAAAAGAATATATCTAAACTAGAAACGAAGATAAACACTCACGAAAATATTTATCTAGAACTAATTCAAGTTTTAAAGACTCAGTTGATTCCGAAGTTTTAGAACTAGATGAGAAAGTAAGATTACATACAATAAAGTAATATATTAGGTAATAAGCACAGCAAACAGGTTTTCTGAGCGTAACTATTCTCATGGTAAATCACTGAAATTGAAATGCTTTATATTTATACTACCATCTAAAAATGTTGATCAAATGTTAATTAAAAACTTTGGAAAACAACTTTATTGCCAAATTATAATTAAAAATAAAAACTGTTCCCAATTATATTTAGAAATAATTAATTGTTTTTATTATACCCGGCTTAAAATGTGACAAGTGAAACTATATAACTTTATAACAAATAGCGAAATATATTAAACTGCCTTATATTCGGAGAAGCACACTACATATATGTATCGTTCATCATAAGGTCAAATACATTTTAGTATCTTTCACCCACAACGTTAATAATGTGTCAAAACCATTACATATTATCACCATTTTTCAAAGAGCCTATCCAGGCTGTCCCACATGACAAATAGTGTTCGCCTATCCTTTTAGGGTCTTTATATAATAATTGATCTACATGGGGCAAACAGTCAGGGAAGAAGGACGTTGTACCCTATTAAGGGAAAGCTTGGCCTTAAAGATCGGTTGCGTTATATGTTACAGGCAATATTAGACGCAATGCGCACTGCCGCTTCTAAAAAATGTATTTAAGATTTAAACAAAACTGTATGTAATAGGTCTACACTTATTTTGTTTTATCTCTAGTCAAAGACACAGTAAATAAATTATACATAGAACTGTAAATTGTAAAATATTAAGCCATACTTATTTTAGTAGTTGGTAATTCCCATACATAAATAATAATAATCTTCATCTTAAAAAAAATTACGGGCGGATTTCATTGTAATTTTTTTAGAAATATGGCTGTCGAAAAGTATAATATAATATATGTAAATATTTTAATTAAAATTTCAAATGAACATTATTAATTTGGAAAATAACAAAGATTACTTGTTAACTTTACTCACTTCAGTGGCGCTATAACTCTCCTGGAGTCCTGGTATTCCTTTCCTTTTAGACAACTTTTTTTTCTTTTCCCATTGAAAACGCTCCTTTTCCATGATTTTCTTCCACCTCTACTTTTTATCTGTATATAGGAGGAAGCAGTAGAAATAATCTATTGGTACACGAATAACTTTTAAATTAGATCGCTATTTTCTATTTATTATAGTTACCAATCTTTTTGTCTAAAATCCCATTGAAAATGGAAACTATTCATTAACAATGAATGTCCGTCTCCACAAATTTTTTTTCGCTGAGTCGTCCATACCACTTTTTTAAAGACTGCAGCTACCAAAAGCTCATTTTATGTAAACAAGTTTTCGATCCTGGTATTTTAATAAGAAAGGAAGTAAATATACAAGTCTTTTAATTGTTCACTATAAAGAACCTGCTAAGTGCGGAGAGAATGCGTAATACGAGGGTCATGTTCAAAAATGTTGGTACTTATAAACATTTAAGTGCACATATAGAACAATTCTCTTGTACCATTACGTGGGTGGTGGTGGGTCAATTTAGCTCTGAGCATCGCAACAGGAATGTTGATATCGTCCCCATACATATTTATGGGCGGCGGCTCTTGAAGAAATAAGGTTATACTCGGATCAAGGTCTCCGCAGTTGGAGGGTCCTTCTAGACGGCTCAGCTTTCGAACGTCTCGTGTTACATAACTTGTTGTTTACATTGTTATGTTTTGTTCGACGGTTTTTATTATTTCGTATCACATGTTATTGTCTTCACGATATATCTGGAGATTCCTCTATTTCATCTCGGTAGACGGCAGCTTTGTCGGCCGTATGGACTAAATGCCCATCATCCCAAAATGAAGATATAAACGAGCTTTCTGAGTTTTTTATGTGGTTCATTTACTTTTTAAATTTAATTATTTATGTGTTTTACATAGTCGAAAAGACCATTTTTAAGGTTATCTAAGGTTGTCCGTACATTTATTCGCTGAATATTTTTAAATTTTATATTGTGGCATTTAACAAAAGTCAGTTACAGTTTATTTTAAAATATAACTTTTGATTTGGCTAACTACTGCATCGTAAGAGTTTTTTTTAAATAGGTCTGTCGCAGTTCTCCTCCCTCAAGTCAAATAAATAAATAACTATTTCTGATTCTTAAAAATTTTCACTGATTCTTAAAAATTATAAACGTTTTAAAAATCATAACTTTTCGTATGTATAAAAAAGGTAAGAGTGGGTTTAAAAAACTTCATTTACGTTTTAATGCAATTTTTCATGAAGATAATTTAAGTCTGATATTAATCGACTTGGCTATTTTTGAAAAATAATTGTTTCAGATTTTAGAAATATAGTTTTGAGAAAAATTCGTTTAATGTTTCAAAAACCTGTTTGAATACAAAAGCGCCGATAAATGCGCCTACTTTCACAATGATTGAACCCATGTATACCACGGTCCAGCCATATTTTCTGAGTCAATAATACTTCGGATACCACAATATTTCCTTTTATTCATAATTCTATTTTATAGCCAATGCACTAATATAATTTTGCATGATGTTGTACCGTTTTTAAATTCAAGATTATTGTCGCATCGTGCCTGCCGTTTTTTTAAAATTTAATTATGTTATTTATTATTAGGACTAAACGCCAATACCATTATTATTATTAGGTGCCCGAAATATTTTACACCCTTTCAGAAACTGCTTTTTAAATTAATTCCATTATGTAGGATTCAATGTCAAATATACATAGCTCAAAAGGAAAATATGCATAGAGGACATTGCAGTAAAGTAAGTGATACAAATTTTATTTTGCGCGTAGGTATAACCGAATATTTACCGCGAGCTCATCGCTCGTAACAAATTAATTGACTTATCATAGTTATTTAGGTATATCTCCACCAATTTCAATAGAGTAAATTATCTTGCATTTTTATGTATCCATTTTAGAAGCTCGGAAAAATATTTTCGCGATAACGACACTTACACTACTGCACTATCATTTCACCATTTTAACAAACAAAAGTATCGAAAAAGAATTGGCCCCTACATTGAAATATTTACTTTCGTATATTCACTAGATCAGTTCTTTATATGTATTCAAGTAGCCGAGAAAAATCACCGCATAAAATCAATCGATCCTGACATTCTGACGAGACATTACGTGACACCGGAGCGAGACGTTATGTGACTCGGGACGTAAAACGGACGCCGCGAATCGCGTCAGGGAAACATTAACAAGTATCAATAAAAAACGAATCATCAACTCGATTACATTCATCCGTTTACGTTTTGGCTTAAGATCATTGAGAGCGGAATCGTATTTTTTTCTATTTGATCTTTTTGGCTATCTCCAAAAGTCAGAAGCGAGATTGAAAACATATTATATAACCAATTAAATTCCAAATAAAAAACATCCAGCCACTTAATATTTCCCAAGTGCATCACATAAATCCAGGATTAATGCGCTAATAGTTTCCATCTCACATATGTTACATCTAGATAAACTATTTCATTGAATATCATTAAAAATTAGGATATATACATGTATTGTATATGTACCAATACTTATGACTTGAAATTTTCCAGTTCTAATTCAATTTGTTACTCTGCTATTTTTGTAAGAAACAATTTCAACTAATTTGATGACATAATTTAAGGATGAAATAGGTCTTCGAGCTCAAAAACTTATCGTTTTGTTTATGCCGCTATGCACTGTCATTAAATCCGTAGTCAATAAGATGCTTCTTCAGATGTTATAAGCCTTAAACACGCTCTTTATCTGCGTACCTACATACACAAATGCAATTACCAACATAATGTAAGATTTATTCAAATCGTGCTAAGGTACAAAAAACTGAGCCGAGTAATAAAATATGGGATTAAAGTGCAAGGTACAATGTATTTTTTTAAGTAATTTAAATATATAACATACCTTTGATAGAAAGGAGTTTTAAAATGAACCCCTGTACAACTTGAAAATATTTCGACGGCATATTCCTGCATACAATCTGCCAAATTTAATATCCCTTATTTTCAAAAGTATTTGTCGTATGAATATATTTTCTGGGTAATTACTTATTCTATGTAACACTAAATGTTAAAGCAATTTTAAAAAGTTAGCTTTAAAATGTTTATTAATTAGTTGTGAAATGAGTCTATATTAATAGAATCAAAATAATATATACTATATACGAAATATATATCCACTACACCTTTAGCCTGAGACGATACAATGGAATGTCTCGGCTGAAATAAATTATATGATAACCTATAAAATGCTCTTTTAACATAGAAGTACTCATTAATTAACTTTTAGAGGGTATAATGGGTATATGTAGGTATAGGCATAAGGAAATATAGTTTTAAATGTCAATCCGACTAACTGAATAATGCACGTGAGCGAAGCCGCAGTCAAAATCTAATATGATTTACTGTACACTGGGACTTCTTTACTCTGAGGGCGTTGTATAAAAGCCAAGTCAAATACCGGGGCGATGTCGAAACCCGTATTAATTCATGCGTGTAAATATTGACCTGTTTATTATTACTAATTCGTCCATAGTTATTTTGGTGAAGACCAGTGACTTTCAAACTTAAGGGCGCAAACTTAATTAATAACAATTAATTTCTTTTTGAATTTACTACTCCGTAAGCATGGAGTAATTAATATTGTATTGTTCTTTAAGCGTATTTTTTCCCTTTCTACTCCATCCTTTCGTACACTGAATTATTTATTCTAACAAGACCTTTATTTTTTTTTTGTTCCTTTTTGTATATACAATTGGTATTTACTACATTAACAGATCATTATCGCTCAGGTTATTATGATATTGCGTTGAAAAAGTTAATCATAAAACCATGCAAATGTTAAATTCCAGTTCCAGAAAATTTAATAAATTTCACTTCTCCACATCATTTACAAGTTTTATAAAACAAATAATTTACTTTTATTTTTTTGCTAAAAACTAATTATTATATATATTAGTTAATTGTATATTTAATGCAAGCAATTAAAATAATTAACATACTGGTCATTTCATAATATTCTTATTTGTGGATTACACATTATTATTTGAAAATAAATATTGTCAAGTTACGATCATGGTCACAAGTGTATTGAAAATATGAGAAGAGAAAATAAACAAAAATTTCCTGCCTCCATAAGTTGCTATCCACCATGCAAATGTCGGTTCAATAGCAGGCGGGTCGAGCGAGGAACGGTAAACACGATTAAAGCTCACGTCATGCCGGTAATTGACATTTGCTTGGTGATTTATGCCCCGGCAATTATTGTTTGCCAGCTCAATGCTCTGGAGGCGATTAAGGTGGAACTTCCGAACAGGTGTCGAATTTTGCAAGCACTATTTCTACGTGTATATAGTCGATTCAAATTATTATCACTCTATAGTCGATTCAAATATTTCGATGGAAATGTAGTTAGTGACAGGTTTCATAAGCGTCATTTGGCGTCGATATGAATAAACGGTTTGTTATGAAGGTGTCCGTTATGTTTGAATGGAGTCAGAGCAATAAGTTTGTCATTAGAATTTAAGCAAATATGATTCAATGATATATCTAAAACAGGTGCATTTTCATAATTATTTGAATGTTGCTTCAATTGAATTTGAAAGAGCTACACCAAATGAGACGTGGTAAAGAACACTGACGGTTGACTTACATAAATTTTACGTCAAACCGTGATGACTTCAGACCTTTAATTTGGTTGAGACTGTAATATATTTTTTAATAACTTAGTGATTTTAATAAGTTAATGGTATGAGCGCGGCAACGATTGCAGCTAGATGTAAATGATCGTTATTGTTAACAGTTCCTTTGTAGGTTGAGTGTCAAAAGTAAACTGTCAAAGTTTTGCGCGAAAACAAAAATGGCCCTCAATACTATTATCAGCTGTACACACAGCTCAGTGTGTTTTTCACGTTATTTCTGTCAAAAATAAACTGCCAAAATGGTGTCGCCTCTTTTGTGACTCTCTCTGCCGTTTTATCCCTTACCATAATACTTACAAATAAATGTTTAGATAGCCGAAATTCTATTAGGTTTACTGAGTTGCGAAGCTTTTTTTTCAATTTTTGACTGAAAGTAATGTTTACTCTTTATTTTTAAAACTAACCAGATGAAAAATCTAAAATAATTCTGGGACGTAAAGAGACCCCTATAATTTGAAAAAAAAATTAAAATGTGTTTAATATAATGAAAAGTTTTCTTCAATTTGAATAGAAAAGGGCCACTTATCACAATGGTTGAATGAACTATTTTATAATAGTAATTTATTATAAGGAAATTGAATTTTTGTTATTATTATTATAAAATTATAATTAACTATGTTCGTTTCTTAGCAAAGAATATGTATATTTATATTAAATTCTTCTTGTTCAATAATTCCACTGTGTTATTCAAAATAATTAGGAATAATACTATGGATCATGCGGCCAGAATGATTAAATGATAAAGAATTGTATTATATGGTAAAACCGTCAAATTCACTCCCCGTGCCTATAAATGTGACCTGCCAATAACTGCTCAGAAGTGAATGAGAACAAATATGGCATATTGTTATGATCTCGTGAACCAATTGGAATCGTCAAATATATAATATAATAATAAGAATAAAAATTCGAAATATTATAAAGAAAGGGAATAACAAGGCAAGAATTTTGCAACTAATTTCTTTTAGATAACTCTTGAAAACATAAATTGTATATGATTAAAACTGTGTCTTAACACCATAACGTGTTGAATGTCATTTCTATGGAAACAATTATATAACAACAATTATTAACCGTTACTGCGGCAAAAGAAATCAACTAAACAAATTATGATATTTAAATCGTGAACTGATGTAAATAAATATATAATCAATCTAATGCTCTACCCCCGTAAATATCATAAATAATGCTCTATATTAGAGTACCCGTTACTTCTTTAGAAAAAAAAAAAAATATATATATATATATATATATAATACACTGGAACTAAAAATATCATTTGACTCAGGAGAAATAATGTTTATTATCCTCCTAAAGCAATCTGAATGTCACATCTTGAACCCGCTCACCAACAACACAGAAGAAATAAGTAGAACGGGGTACCGGAATAGGAAAATGGTTCCGCCTTCTTTCATGTATGCCACAACAATATAAAACTAACTAGCTCAAAGTCGAGGGTAAGCCCCTCGAAGACTAGTGTACCCATGATCTGTATCGATGGGTACTCTAATCCTAGATGATATTCAGAGTCTTATGAAGGAGACGCAAAATGGCCACTAGAACTCCACAATGATATAATATAACATAATATAACTAGTTTTTAGTCATCTCATTTATCTCAATGAGTACTTTGGTACCAGATAGTTTCTATAATGGAACCAGAAAATGTTCATTAAAACTCCATACAGAATCAGTGTAATCACTTAAAATTTGGGTTCATTTAATTTGTCTTTATGAGTATTCTGGTATCGATGTTCTGTTTATTGAGATCGAAGGTAGTCCCTGTACTTTCACAATGACACAAAAGAACCTAACTTCATGAGTTTATGTGCTTTTACTTGTCTCAATGAGTACTCTAGTCGTGAGTGACAGCATCTAGGATCTCTAATGGAGCCGGAAGGTGATCGTTAGAGCTTTGCAGTGATTCAGCCGAACCTCCTTGAATTTGAATTTTTTTGATGTGTCTCTATTAATGTGCTGGTTCTGAGTAGAATCCAGGTCCTGATAATGGAACTTGAAGGTGGTTATAGGGCTGGACCTATTTGATTTGTATCGGTCAGTACTCAGATACTACGTAATTTCCAGTCCAGATGCCTGAGCCCGAAGGTGATCACAGGAACTCCACACCGACACAATTGGACAATTTCGACTCGATTGGAGTTTATAAACGCCATGCGTTTTGCATATACCACACACATACATGCATATACATATATATATATATATATATATATATATATGTATACGTGTGTGTAAAATTGTAAAATTACTTACATTTTCCGGTAAATAAATAAAAATAATTTCATCGAAATTTATTTTTACAAATTATTTTTACATATATACAAATAAAATGGAAGCCTTGATGAATTTCTACAAAAAAATTATTTCATGTCTAACATATTATTTAGTCGTAAGGAAAAGGAAAAAATTACAAATATTTGAACATATTAAGCATATTAAGCAAAAAGATAAAATTAATTCAATAAAGATCCAAAATATTTGAAAGTATGAAGACCAAACCCGAGGGAAAATAGTTTTATTCCTGTTGGTAAAACTGGTCGTTTTTTTATCATGAGAAATACATAATCCATAAAGGTTATAATCGCAGCTAACCAAGAAAAAAAAACAAATTCAACGAAGCCACATAACATTACAATATCCCTTTTCAGAGAATTAATTTTAAACAACAAGAAAATCTATCTTTAACTTTTACTAAGTGTTTAATCTAGGCCCTGAAAGCTATTTTCGACGAAAGAGTACGACCACTATTAGGTTAGTAATATAGTTTGGATTAAAAACACCGTAATTAAAAAATTAACTCATCATTATTTTCTAAGTTTGCTGAGATTTAAAACAAATAATATAATAAGTACGAAGGAATAGACTTAAATACAGTTACCATGTACGATATCTTTATATATTTACAAAGAACACTATTTAACGAGGGAAATACGAATTACATTTTTTTGCTTCGTTAACTCTCCAAGATTTACAACGTTATAAATTTCATTGTTTCAGATGGGGCTGAGATGTTGATCGCTGCAAAAATCACAGGAACTAGTGAGCCGTGAAAGTTTGTCATTAATTTACAGTTTGTTACTTTTTATGTGCCAGTAGTTTCTTATTCAACGCTCGCCTTTTTTCATTGTATACGGTACAAAACTATAGGTCTTTTGTGATGTATTGGAAGGTTCAGTAAGCTAGAAGAAATTTATAGAGCAATATTTATTTTACCAGAAAGATATGTCAAGAATGGATTTTCCATCAGATCGTGTTTTTGACCTACAAGTACTTTCGTACAAATATATGTATATATATATATATATATATATATATATATATATATATAAATATACACACATATATATATATATATATATATATATATATATATATATATATATATATGAAGTTTTCTGTCTATTCTGGTTGTGTAACAAAAAAAAATTGAGATAAAAATAAAATCCTTACGAGAGATATCATAAACCATCCCCTAAAGACATATTTTGGGCTCCTACCATAGCAGCGACCACAAACTGTATCCGTTGATATATCTAGTGGCTGTGGTGCATATTAATTAATATGTGTCAACACTACGCTTTGTATATTTCATATTTAGGAATCAAACTGAAATTTTCTTAGTCAATAAGGTTCTCTGATAATGCAACTATTTTTTGTTACTGTCAAAAAACTATCGGGTGTAGCGATGAATCCTACTCCATACTAGAGTCATTATATGAATTCACATCAAGTGAACATCCACAATCTGGGAAAATTGTAAACTAGTTTAATCCGGAGGAAATTATAAAAATTAGTTCCGACACGAAAACTATGGTTAATTGGAACAAAAAAATGCATCCGATTATTTCGATCATTGCATTTTCCCTTTTCACTTTCATAAAAATTATGAAAGTATTACGATAGCATCCAGGAGGGGGTCAATGAGAGTAAAGGAAGTATTTTGATACGTCAGTGGATAAGTCCTGATCACATTGAAGTCTCTGGGTATGTATAAGTATATACGTACATTTGTATGGTTTCAATGCTTAAATATCTAAAGATATCACCCGGTGGACTTTGGACTTTGCTGTTCTTCAGTTATTGCACTGAAAATTTAAACTTCTCTCCTAAAAAAACTGAAGGAGAACTAATTGGATTTGAACACTGCGGGACAAACTGTAGGCTATCAGTATTGATCCATTGCCGATAACTATTGTTTTTGGTTATAGTCGAAAAAAAATTCAGAGGGGAAGAACAAAAAAATTTATTGTTTGGCCACACCAGAAAATTACTGACAAAACCACGTACGTGCTCTAGACAAAGGCGACTTCTAAGTTAAGGTCGCTAATATGGATATGTGTTTGACAACTTCGATTCTGGAGCTCATTCTTTTCTGTTATATGACGGACAAACCACTGTTGAAGCAAAATCATGCAACCATAGGTCACAACTAGTAACAGATCGGTTGAATAAAATTCTGACTATGCCACATTTTCATTAATATTATTTACAAAGGACATTTTAATGAAAGTTTTATTTGGTGAGATTGTCTCTTTTGTATTCTTTTATTTTGAATTCCTTTAATTCGTCACTTCTTATAATTTAACTTAGATTTTTAAATCTAGTAACTGTGAATATGAAATGTGGTAATACAAATTTCTTTTATACCGGAATACAAGTGGTGTGATAGTTGAAAGACATTTTTAATTTTGACCCGACTACGGCAGAGGCTATGTACCCGTATTTATGTACATGAGTAAGTTTGTAGGAAGTGATTTCAACTAATGAGATGTCGTTTTGATTCAGAGAGTGTCCTTATAGTATATAATGTTATGAATTTCAATTTCATAGACTATATGTGTGTGTATATATATATATATATATATATATATATATATATAAACATATATATATATATATATATATATATATACATATATATATATATATATATATATATATATATATATACATATTTGCCCATGTGTCCGGTTATTCGTCATGAATCGAGAAATAAAGATTCAAAAACAACCTAATCTATTTCCTCTTGGTCTAATTTCTATTTTATTTAACTAAGCAAAAGGAAAAATATTGATTGACACATAATCTAAGATTTAATTCTAAAAGATTTCATTCCTTTACTGCCCAACGGGTTATAAAATAAACTTCGTGAAGTATATACATTCCACACAAAATAAATAATTTGTCTAAAAGTAGTCAAAAATTCAAACTTTTCATAAAGTCATTATCAAATTTCCACGAACCGGCCTTTCTCAGAATTAACTTCAGTAAGAAGCTTCCATTTGGGTAGAAACATATTACTTTAAACGACAATAATTTTTACTCTTCTGTCTTTGCGATTGGCTAATTTAAGCAATGGTCACGGCGGGCAGCTGCGTGACCATTGCTTTGGCTTCTCTATTAGAGAAGGTTTCATAGCTCCATGACTGTAATCCAATTTAAAATAGCCAATGGGCAGCGAAAGTGGTGTATGATCGTAACTGCTATACAAAATATAAATAATTCTTATGAAACAGACATTTACCTTTTCCGTTCCCCGCTTGCTAACTCTCTCCTCTAATCTTTCGACGGGGTGCCCATAGAAATCACTTTCAGTGACATCTACAGTAAGCCCGTCATACGCTGACTTAATGGTCGTATCACTATGGTCTTCATAGCAAGTAATTTTCCGTCCGTGTGCTTAATTTTCGAAATTTTGTTTTCAAATAAATTTCATACGACAATTTATGAAAAAACCATTAAATATAGTTTACGTCATTTCTACTGCAATTAGTAAATTTACATAACTGATATCTAATAGTTACTAAATATGTTTAAACTATTTAACGTACATTAAATAGATTTATTCGTAACTGTGCAATCGTTCTGGAGTGTATTAAATATATTATGTAATCAAACAGCACTTCTAATATTACATAGCCAATGTGATGTCTATAGAAACATATCCACGGAAGTTGTAAGGAAAGATGAAACAAAAATATATATTTAAATAACGTGACGAAAGGAAACTTTAACCTTAATAAAATGTGATTGATTAAATTTCTTAGACGAATTTAACCCCTTAATTTTGATACATGGCCAACATTTAATGTTACGAAAATAAAAAATCAATAAAAATGACCATAAGACTATGATATAAAAGATAACAGGGGAGGGATAGAATTTTTCCCTATTTTATAACAGCTACTTACTTTATTTGAGAGAAAAATGGCGGGAAGTTCTGAGTGATTCACTTTGTTTCGTTTCTATTAAGCAAACCTAAAACACAATACACCATGGGCTATTATGTAACATGGTTTATAAATTATGGATTCAATATAGAGGTAGCAATTACATAACACGTCGCTATATCAGTCACATATTTCAAAATTTTGGATTATATGCGCAATCTCATTATGTGGCAATCTTCGTTTACTTATGGTACAAGTGATTATTAAAATGGAATTTATCAGGAATTACCGGGAATTATCAGGAATACGCATGTTCTGTATGTGTGTTAGGTCTAAGTGAACTATATAATCTGTGAATCGACATCGCAAATATAGGTTATATTTCGTAGACGATTAAGTTTATATATGGAATGGAGGTCATATGATTGATTTAACGACTTTTAAGAACTGAGAGAACCGATGACTAGGCCGGAGAGTAAATAGACTTAGTAAAAAAAACATTAACACTGGGTCTTTTGCTAAAAGATGACTGCCTAGTTCGATGACGACATGTTGTGAAGTCGTTACGGAAAAAATAAGGTTCATATTACTGAAAATAAAAAAAATACTAGTACCGGCCATCGGAATTTTGAAAACACCGTATTATCAATAATAAAGTATTTAAATTTATAAAAAAATAAATTAGAAAGGTTATGCCTTTCCAAATTTAGGCGATGGATTATTTAGGCAATGGATTTATTACGAACAATGAAAAAGTAACCAAGGGAAACGATCTGGTCGCTTTACTCATAAATGTATCACAGATAAGTTATTTTAAATTTTTCATGCAACAGAAAATTATTTATCAAGGTTTCTAGAGTTCAGTGTGAATCCGTCTCATTGTGAAATAATCAGTTGTGTAGTAAGTAAATTACGTGATGTCTCAGCGTCACGATTTTTAATTACTATCTGTGTAGATCTATATTTTATATCCGACATAGTAGCGAGCCATTGCCTATGATATCATTAATTTTAGATTCACTTGATAGAAATGAGAAATTAACCATTTATAACTTGCCACAATTTTCTTCTTAAACATAATAAGCTATGATGATGAAACATGAAAAATGTTTATTGTGGTGGGATAAAATTCTATGCATTAAAAAAGTAGTATTTAGTTCTGCATTTTTTTAAATTTTTATCAGGTTATATCGATAACTCATTAGTGTAAGATTTTTTTATAGATAACTCATTAGCAACGTTTTTTTATACCAGGCTATTATAAGTGAAGACAAAAACTCAGTAACTTCACATTCCATAATTTACTTAGAGCAGTATTGAAGGCATTGTCCAATATGGTCGTGTTCTCCTTTTGATAGTCAATTAATATTTTCACTGTATTTAACTTAAGTTTTTATTAATTGTACTTAAATATTTTTTGGTGAATTTATATGAACTCGGATCATTATTTCATTTTTATTATTACTTTGAATACCATTTTACTCACTTTTACTGTATTATACTTATACAAATTTTAATAAATTCATCAACTTATCATACATATAATATCTCGTTTCAATATGGTCTGGCAGACCAATTTTAAATTCAATAATTTATTGAAGCTGTGCAGGAGAAAATTTAATGAACGTAGTAAAAACGAGTCGTAAAATTTAAAGTTATTTTATTACAGTCCCACAGACCGCATACAGTCCGTATACTTGAACTTTAAAAATAATTATTCCGATCGAGGTCAATTTTCTAATAGCAATAAAACAAATTTTAATGTTGTTTTTACCCAGACCAATAGGTCGCATATTTTTTACGTTAATTAAACTGGTAACGAGACCCCTTCGCACCTCCGAATGATGTCATAAAATTAATTGAACGTAATTGAGCGCGGCACGAAATTATGTTGGCTCTATTCGGTTCAAACGATTATTGATTCCGACTGGTAGCGTCGAAGCAATATAGACTATAAAATGGCGTAGTGAACAATATCACACTTAATGTCGCAAAGAAATGCGCAGCAATATGCCGCGTATAATTTTATTGAACGGTTGGATATTCAATAAATTCATGGTAGCAAAACAAAATTAATTTATTGACCGAATGTGGACATTTCGAGTCAGAGAAAAAAATCTACATCACAAACGGATGTGTGAATGTGAACTGTGATTTCAAATATTACTTCCGATTTCGAGAAATACTATCACTTGTTCCATAATTGATTGTATTTATTAAGGTTCTATATTCATAAAATATTTCTTCGAAATTTACCTAGCGCCTCTCAATCGATTCAATATAATATTGCATGGGATCATCAGTAGATTTGGTCACAATATTTACTGTATTGTAACACTTCTGAATTTCAAATGGCACACATAATTAAAGAATGCGTTCCGAACATGCTAACAATAGCTCTTTAAAAAGCTCGGTTACGTTACTAAAATTTGGGGTGTGTGTTATTTCTCTTCAACCGTTTTACGAGTTGTTGATTAAATATTTGTATTAAAAGTTTGCTGAAACTTGTTAATAATAAATGTAATGATTATACTAAAACATTTTAAAATAATACGCACACTGAAACACTGACTTCTGGAAAAGTGACAGTGAAATTTAATCACCAATTTGTGATGTAATATTGCTATATTTAAACGGTAACTAATTCCAAGGGCATCACCTTACAAAGAAAAACACGATCAAATTCGTATCGAAACACGCGCAAGTCATTCTATAGTTAAATATATGTCATAGAAATGTTGATGCAAGTTAATTAAAACACTTTTAATTGAATACATTTTAATCTGGAATTTTTTCAAATTTCCAAACCATAATTAAAAAATTTAACAGAGTAATATTTTGAACATAAGTGTTCAGTTTAAATTTTTTTAATAGAGCTTAAAAATTCAAAATTATAAATAGGAATTATCTTAAAACACCTGGAGGGTAAAATCTAGCTGCTTTTAAATTTAGAACTTCATCTAAAACTAATTTTATTGAAGCTGCGACAGACCGTTGACATTATTAAGTTATAAATGTTTTTTTTTTTCAATTTAACTACCGAAACATAAAGAGAATGTTTTATAAATTTCGTAAACCATAAACAATTTGAATTCCCAAGAAATATATCGAACTTATCATTTCATAATTTGATCGATATCTCTAAAACGAATGGTCTACAATCCAGTGATTGACAGCGGTACAGCTCGTGGTACACAACCGTGCAACCGCACAGCTAGAAAAAATTGTCTACGGTCCAGTGGTTGATCACCCGTCAGAAACTTTTATTATATTAATGTCACTTGTTGACGCAAAGAAAAATTATTTCCTTTTTTGTCCCACTTTTAACTTTAAGAACTACATAACGATTCATGAGAAAATAAGCGGTATGTTAAATTTTATTCAGTTTCCAACAATTTTTTATTAGACTTAATGTGCATGAAACTCTTTATATAATACTATATTTTCATACTAAAGCTACTACAAGCGTTGGAAGTGAAACTTCTGTAAATTTTCATTTTCGGAAACCAAAATCAAGTACATTGTTTAATTGTCAATAAAAACAAAATTTTATTGACGGAGAGTCTGAAGTATCCATATAATACGCTAATACTAAAAAAACCTTATTATTTTAGTTACTTTACTTCTCTAGTAATATATAAATCATTATGTTAGGATATCTGCAGTCTGAAGAAGTTTATAAAGTATATATCACGCTACCATTTATAGGCACTGAACAGTGAAAAAGCGGCAAAGTTTTTTGTTAGTTGTGGTTTATTTGTTCAATCTAATCGCTCGAAAATCATGTTATATTTTAAAACTTCTCTATGTATTAATTATTATAAATAATTGCATATTTTGGGAAATGTTGTAAACTATAGATTTAAGTACTTTCATTTATATGGATAGAAGTATGGTGTTAAAAAAGGCAACAGGAGCTAGGGAACACAGAACAAATGGTGCAATGTGTAGAGATACTGATTTTTTATTGACTTACCATTCCGAGTATTCCCACCGATATATTCATACTCTCGACGACTGATATTTTTAGCAAAATGTGAGGAGGCGTTTAGTGGCCGCGGTGTAATTAAAGTAATTTTACAATGAAAGTAATTCTAAAGAGGTGGAAGAGTGGAGCGAAGTCAGTAGGAGAGATAAATTAAAATAAAATAAACATTTACATGTGTAGAATAAATATTAATTTTTTATGAGTAGAATAAGAAGAGTTTAAATGATCTATATATGCTTTCCTTTATTTCGATTATCTGAGCGTGGAGAGAGGGAACTATCCCTTTATCTATACAGCGTTCTTTCCTTAACAAACAATCTTACCCTTCAAAGGGTGATAAAATGACTCTCAAGTGGCAATAAAAGTCACACTTAAAATCTGCTTTTTTATAAGGAGATCGTGATTCCATAAAAATATCTTTAATTTAGTAAAATGTACAACGAAATCATTTTTAGTCGGAGGATACTTAGAAGTATGACGGTAAAATCTGAAAACAGAAACATTGCAAAATATATTTTCGGATAATAAGCAAATTTCACTACTACATTATTTAGCACATGAATTTATTTTCGTAAAGACGCGAAGTGTATAATAAGCTTCAATTTATATTCGTATTTACGGGGTTTTGAAATATCACACATATTTGACACTTCAAGAAACCAAACTTTTCGATTATTAAGATAAAAATATATTCAATATCAAAAATATGTATTTAAAATAAAAACAAATAATTAAAAAAATTAAACAAATGACTGCGTGAGAAAGAATTACTGATTCGCAATCCTTTTAAGTTTTCAGTCTTTAAAAATGAAACTTTGGGAGTAAATGATTCATTGAAAATTTCAACTAACAAATATCAAAATACTAGGAATATAATTGTAATAGGCCCCTTCGTACGGGTGGAGTGGAACTGAAAAAATGTTTTCCTCCTATCATTGAGTTGAGTACCGTTTGGTAGGTTTTTAAAAATAAATTTTTTAAAAGACCTACGCAAAGATGTTCAAGTTTAATTTTCTAAGTTTTTATTTATCATTTAATACTAAGTTTCAAAGTATTATAAAATATGTTAGCCCTCTCCACTTTTCCAACTATGACTAAGAATATTCATGTTAAGTATGTTCTTCGACACGGATATAAATATATTCGTTCATTACGTGTCGGAAAACATACCACGTAACGTTTCGTCGTGTATATATATGTATGTATATATATATATATATATATATATATATATATATATATATATATATAGATATATATACGAAATGTTACGTTATAAGTTTTTCGACACGTAATGGACCGGTTTTTTACTAAATTTACTTTAAATGTTTAAAATATGTTTTCTGGTTAACTAGTGGCAATATTCTGCAAAGTATTGTCTCTTAGTCTCTTTTTCACTGTGACACACGGTTGAAATTGTAAGAATGTAATTATAAAAGTTCCTAATTACTATGGAGCCCAAAAATCAACTATAATTTTTATTTCATTTTATAACTTATAGCATTCCATAATTGTAATAATATAATTTAGATTAATCTGCCAAATTTTCAAACTTATTTTCATACTTTAAATATTAAAAGATATTATTATTTGAAATTAAACTTAAAATTTGTCGGTGAAAAAAGATAATATGTCATTCGACGTGACTGTATTTCGGATTGTAATCTTTCTTAATAACATCTACAGAAAATATTACAAATTTATTATATCGACATAAATTTAAATTGAAACACGTAATAAACAGAGAAACACTGGTTTGATACAAATATTATTTATACCACTAGCAATCCCGAAGTTCAAATACGATGGTGTGAATAAATGAAAGCGAAATATGGAATATAAGGTTTTAAATTGAAACATTTGATTTTAATTAATACTTCGTAAGCATGTTACAATATACTACGATGCTGTCTCATGATTAAATTTGTGGTTGGGTTTGTTTTTGAATCAGAAAATATTTAATATTTGACAAAATAAAATGAGATTTAAAATGCTTAGATATCTATGAATTGGAATTAAACTTTTTAGGGTTGAGTGATAAAGTGCCTGTTACATACGATTTTCTCTGAAATGATCTTCTTTAGTCGGGTGCTAATTTCAGAGGATAAATTGAGGAATAAAAAATTAATAATTGGGATCAAGTAGGGTGTTAACTGAAGACTTATTAAAGTACAAATACAAGAAACCATACAATGTATTTTTCATGAAATTATTAAACATTTTTCAGCAAAAATGTTCCAAAATTGACATACGTCCTCCCCCCCACGTTTATCATCAAAAGGATCGCTTAGAAAAATCTGAAAAATTCATGAACGTTGAAAATTAGATATAGATTAAGTCAAAATTATCTAGATTGAACAATTCTACCGCAAGTAATCGGTGCAGAAAATTTAATTGTTTATTTCTTTATAACTGCTGAAATATTAGTTTTAGATGAAAAGTTTTCCGACAAAAAATACTCTTCACGTCGTAAGGAACAATTTTTGTGTTTAGATGTTCTTCAAACTTTTCATTTGTTTCAGTCGAAACCATCCCAATTCCACATGATGTGACACGACATTGATGCTGTCGGCAGTATGTAACGCAACAGACGGGCGGAGAGCATTACTATTAGTACTATATATGGGGAGCTGAAGGAGTGGAACTCTACTTGTGTAAGTATAGCTTGCACTTGACCGATTTATTTATTTTTAGATTCACATTATTAATCTTCAAATATAGTAAAATTACAAGATGGATTATACATTTACTGTAAAAATATTGTGCAAAAAATAATTAAAAAGGGATGAACAGAAACAACAATATTTTAAAATTTATATCTGTTTGTCGTTTAATCTTTTCAGATTACATCTCTTTGTCTTTCTGAAAATACGTTGTGTAAAAACTACTAAATATATTCTAAAGGAACTTAACGCAGTTGTAATTTGTGTCATTAGTAACTGAAATGCAATTTTTATTAAAAATCAAACAGTACGGAAAAATGCTGTAACGATTTTGTTTGTGTTCATACCGGTATGAAATTCGGAGTCGTAGAAGAAAATTTATTCACCCTTCATGGCGCTTTTCTGATTATTAATTAGATAAAAATCACATTAATTTTACTCAACATTGCTAGATTAATTACTAGATTGTTACCTAATTAATGAAAAGCAATACTTTCTTTTATTGGATTCCCGCTCCGCTTAAAAAGGAAACACAGAACCTTTATAAGATCACTCATCATTCGTTTGTTTCTCAAAGACGTTTTTCTCAGAAACGTTTGATGTAGAAAGCTAATACGCACAAATATTTATGTACAATTTTTTTTTAATTAATTTTTTTTAAATGCTCTATGACGTGTAAAATATCAATTGAGAGCACATATATTGTTTGTCTATAATTTATAAAAAAACTCGTAACTTTTAAAAAACTAAAAATATTTTTAATCCTTTAAATGATATAAAGCAATATTACTGAAAATAATATTATTACTTTCAAATAGTTTTAATACTAAAATTATTTTCAATGTTTATTAAGTTAGAGTAACACTTAAGTGTGCACGGAACTTTCGTAGCGCCAGTGCTATTCGTATTTAGCAGGTGTGTTCTGTTGCGATCTATTACGATTAAAACGTAATTTGAAAATGTTTCGGTAGATGGCGATAGATACATAATTTAAAATAAATTGTAGTTTTTTGGTTAGCTTCCGCTAGGTGCTGGTATAATGATATTTATTTTATTTTCAACAAATGTTGTTGCACAAATATAAACAAAGCTGATCAAAATGCAATTTGAAAACTGTATAATTTATTTCTCTACTAATTTTTTTAAAAAACTGTCAAAAAATTCGTGGAAAATCGCTGCTCGCCAATCGCTGCAAACCAATCTCGGAAACGGATCGGAAAAATCTGGCATAATGCCGATGAGGTATATATTAACTAAAAAGCATGGTTAAGTCTGAGTTAGTGCTTTTGTTTTTTTTTTTAAAGGGAAATAAAACTATTTTAAATATACAAAAAAAAATTAAAGACAAATTAAACTATAGCTGGAATGGTTAAATTTTCAACATTGCTGATATCGTGACGTCTTTCCGAACTCCGTTAGATATTACCTTTTATAAGTTATTTTTATTAATATGTGGAGGAGTTATATTTTGCAAATAATTTTGCAAAATACTACTAATGTAGCCTACGTTGATACATAGGATGGAATTATCTAATATCTGGAATTATATATAAAATCGATTATATTTTTTTTAAATATCCTCACTTTTAATGACAACACTGAAATCGGTTTTATAAATAAAAAAAATTATATGATATCCCGCGTGTATGGGTTCCTAAATATTTTTAACTCGGTTTTGGGTTTTTAAATATTTTTTTGAAATTTCAAAACGTCCTAAAAACGGTTTATTATGAAAAAAAAACAATTAAGCAAAAATTATTTTACCTAAGCATAATTTTTTTATAAATATCTTATTTTGAAATATTACAAGTATTCCAATAAATTTTTGAGAATCTTTAATACGTTTTAAATGGGTATGTACTAATTAGGTCAACAGGTACAGGTTATTACTTACACTTGTCTTATAATTGTCAAAAATACTTATTACGAGTGAAGATGAAATACATTTAAATGTATTTCATTTAACTGTAATTTTTAATAAAACATTTAACTGTATTAATACAGTTGCATTTTAAACCAACGGTTACTGCTAAAGTAATGAAATGGCACGACGGAATAATGTTTTTCTGATATATTTCTCAAAAAAAGAAATTATAAAATTCTTGATCTAAATTTTAAAAATGAAAATTATAATTAAATATAATAACGGCACATATCAGTCTCTTGAAGTGAATCAGTTTTTTCTTATGGTAAATTATATTTTAAAAAACATGTGTTTATTTGGATATCCGCTTCTAATAAATATTTTTATAATTTTTAGATGACTATTTAAATTTGATATTTTGATAACTTTTAAAAGTTCATGTAATTATGATTTAGCTCGATCTAAAGATTATTTAACGCAAATAATCAAACATAAAACGGTTATTGTTTAGATAAATATTTAGATACGTATGAAGGTTGTCGAAATATGAATACATTGTTTACTCATTTACATACAGTTACCAAAGTAATATAAATGTCCTAATTTTGCAATAAATAAAATAATATTAAATCTTTTAATACGATAACAAACAGCGACAACATATTTTAAGAAATAAATTTTCACTTGTCATAAATCAATAACAGTGTTACAATCTCATGTATGTAGGCAACTGGGCAATTAAATATCATTGAAAAGCGTGACATTTCATTGTAATTTGCTAGATGCCAATTTTGCAGAAACTTTTTGATAATGTAAGTCTTATATAAAGTATGTACAGAGCTGTAAATAGTAGGGAACAGGCACATTAAAAATAATCAGTACGAAATAGAAAATGGATGTAAATATGTCGTCTTTTATATTGACATTTAAAGAAAACTTCTACATACATTCAGCCATTAGACTGTGATCTCGTGTATGGTTCATATTATTGAATTAATTTATAACTTTGACATATCAAATGACTCAATTGAATAAAATAGATTGAAAATCATTAGCATTACAACACAAATTAAAACTTATGACTATTTTTAGTTACGTCCGCGAAATTTCCATCGAAAAAAATTAATTCGAAGTGTACCAAGACATGCTCTAAACATGTGGCTAAAATGATCTTTTTTGAAACATTTTACAGATGTTTATTTTTAATTTCTACAAGTCTCAACTAAATCACACAATGCCATTAATTAAACCTACGTTTTTCCACTTTCTAATTTAACAGTACACTCGCCGACATATCTATTCAGATAATATACATAAATGCCACATAATGACACCACCCGGGACAGGCTCATTGATATGGTGGAAGGACCGCTTTTAATTCGGTTAGCGAGTGAAATTTAATAGCCTATATTCATTTTTGTGCCCTCTGGTTTAACGACTCGCTTTTCATCGTCGTGTGCGAGGCACATTACAATATTTTTGTAGCGAATTAAGCGTACCTAGCATTTAAGTGCCATTGTAAAGACGTGTACAGACAGGTTATTATATATAATATATTTACAAAGTCGTATTTTATTTAGAAGTATATCATGTTTTGTTACTATATACGGACTGTAAATTAAGTATTAGTTACAAATTAAGTATTAAATATTAATATATACATTGGTATTAGGATCGCAAGTACAAAATGCTTCTCATTTCCATGTTTTATTGTCATTATCGAAAGAGTTCAGGTGTGTTTAACAGTGAACTGTGCTAAAATTGTAATTTATGATCCATTTTCATACTAAATGAAATTCCATCTTTTGTAATTTCTTTACTGGAAATGGATATATACACATAAATATTTGTTTTTTCTTCATTTTTGCCCTGTCCACGCAATTTAAAAAATCACGAAATTATGTTTTGAAATTCTAGATATTTTATAACTATTTTTGTTTATATTTTTGCCTCCTTCCAAAATTATTTTCTCCTTCTGTGAAAAAGCTGCAATGTTGCTTTTTTAAGAATAAGATACACAAAAATATTGTGTGTGAAAAAAATGTAGCGTGGCGATATAGTTGTTTTAGGAAAATGTCATCGCTATTCTAACTAGCTTTTGCAAATGATTCCAAGCAAAAACAATTTAAAATTTAAGAAAAACAGTACTCAATAGTACCATTATCAAATTATTGAAACGTATGTTGACATGCTTTGTCAGTACCCTAACATTTTAAGTTTCTACTTCGAACGATTTTTGAGAATCACGGTTACGGCAATAGACAGACAGATACGTAACTTTAGATGGTTCCGCTTTTCCCTTTTACGGTACGAAGTACGTATTGCTCACGCTTGATTTTTCGTTCATTTTATCGGTTACTGCACTGTGGTTCCTGAGCCATGAATGGTGTATGCATAAAACTTTTAAACATTATAAAACATGATATCCCCAAAACCAGAGTTAAATTCAAATCTTTAGAAATAAAAATGAAAAGTTCAACAAATTCTCATGTAATGAAAAATTGATGAGAAAAAAAATGCCAATATATTTATGCACCGATATGCTGTCCAAAAGAGCATTTTAAGATTACTTTTAATTTTTTTTCCAATTTTACTCATAATTTGAATTTGTGGCTCAAAAAATGTGTTTTCTAAATAAATGACATATGAAGAAAGGATCTGAAAAAATTTGTAATTTTACCAAGGACAGATGACTATTTTGTATTATTATATCATTAATCAATAATCGCCCTTACAAATGACATCAGTATAATGTAAATGAGAATGGTATTTGCTTTAAACACAAGTTCCTATTATATGCTGACGACCTAAACATTTTCTTCAAAATAATAGATTCATCTGATCAGTCGAAACTGAAAGAGGATCTTAATAGACTAGATGCTTATTACAATCTATTTTCACATTTATGACATATTTGGACATTCTTTCGAGTCTGCTAAACTTACATTTTCATACCCATATTAAGCAGGCTACCCCGCCAGCTTATGCTTTGCTAAGCTTTGTCATAAGGTCTACCAAAGATATAAGAACGTATCGAATCCTCTACACAATTCTTATGTAATCTTAACTTGAATATGCTGCTGCAGACTGGTAACCATACTATGTTCTATACTCTGATATGATCCTAGAGTGCAAAAACGATTCATACTTACATTGCAATATAACTTCAATACGCACAAAATATACTATTGTAATGCATTGTACACATTCAACTACCGTACTCTCCATGAAAGGCGTATTGAATTCGGAGCAGTTGTTCTTTATAATATATGTCATAATCGTTATGATTGCGCCGATATGGTGAATCAGTCTCAGTTTCGTGTGCCAGGGAGAACGACCCGTAGCTTCGCGCTTTTCTATCTACCCCTTCCATCAATGCCGATGCACGCATACCCCTCGCAGGCTTTGTAATGACCGCGACAGAATGTTCCATTCTCTAGACATATTCACTAGCTCTATTCATATTTCAATAAAAGCAGTCAATTAAAAGGATACTCTACAACAATTAGTTCTTTGAAAGTATTGATATTTCGTTTGCTTTTTTTTTCAAATTCACATTATTAGAAATATAAAATAACTATTACTTTTAACTCTATTACTGATAATTATTATAGTTAATTTTGAATTGAAGACTGATTTCAATAGTTTTAAATATTTATTCTTGGTTTAACAACATTACAAATTTTATAATTTAATTTAATGTATTATAAAATTACTTATGTATATATGTATATACACATGTGTGTGTGTAAGGTTGTATACACACGTCTATATATACATATAAATGTGTTACGCAACGTCTCTTTGTTATTCTCCTCTCTAATTTCTATAATAATTACCTCCCCCCTAACAGGAAAAAAATACACAATTTTTCTGGAAATGATTAAGTAATGTTTTAATATTATCAATTAAATTTTATCGAGGATCACTCAATTCATTATTAAAATATCAATCGATATTTGGAAAGCCATATTCGAATATAAAAGAATGACCACACAAGTCGCCATGTTTAAGGGACAAAATATTTTCTAGTAAATTAGTTTAGCAAAGTTGACTTATGATAAAACGTTCGTTCTAAAAAAATTAATTCGCCATGGGAGGGGTTCGTAAGTGATACTCAATTAAAAGTGTGGCTATGTAGCCTACATAATAAATAACGTAACGTAATATGTATTGAAAAGCAAGTATTTATGTTGTAATCAAAATCAAAATGTTTGCAGGTGTCTTAAATGATACACCTACAAATAAACGAATAAATGACATATATGGACGATATACGTACATTAATATACATATATATATATATATATATATATATATATATATATATATATATATATATATATACATACATACATAAATATGTAAACATATATATTGAAAAACTACCCTTTTATGTGATAGACCGAGAGGCGGGATAACTGACGAGCTAAGGTAATTGGCTTTTTAATGTAATCTACAGATATATTATTTTGAAATAACAACTCCTTGCAAATAGCAAGGAGTACAAATCTCTCGGGAAATAGACAGAATTTTATATTTCATTACTGATTATTAGCTGCTTATTATCTTAGATTGCTTAGATTTATTGCTAAAGGGTGTACAGCTGTGAGATATGCATTTTTTCCACTTAATGAAGTAAGATTATGTTTATTGACAGGCGTGCAGCCTGCTGCTTACAAAGGTTTAATCCCATCATTAGTAGTATATTCTAACGCTACTTTTACTTTAATTTTTAAACGTTTTATCAAAAATGCAGGAAAAAATATATTTTACCTTCTCTTCCCCTTTTTTTAAGCGTGAAGCCAAAAAATTATATACATAAAGACATACTAATTTAAACTTATAGAAAAAATAAAATCACGTTCTCAACCTTTACAATTATTGAAACAAAATTAAGCATATTAGTAAATGTCCAAGGCAAGGAAAATTAATGAAATTGTAATAATCATCACTGGATAAAATGAATTGAATTAATCTGAACCTACAAATTTCTTTTAATTAACGCAATTAAAAAGATTTAAGATTTTATAATAAAGGCAATCAACTTTCTCCATGAGAAATTCGCTTCAATCGACGAATTCACTCACAAAATGAATCTGTTAAATAATACAATTATTTCTCAAGCTGTCATTATTTATATTTAAAATCTGTTTTCTAAGATATATTAGAAATATCAGTTATTCTGCTATACCTGCTGAAAATTAAAAAAACATATCTAGAAACTTCATGTCATCAACATTAGTTGCCAAAACTACTGCAGACTATACAATAAAAAGTGTCTTCCGTTTTATCTAGTTATTAAAATAATTACTTCATTTCTGTCAATTTATTTACTTAACTGTGAAAATGTATATTAAATAAATTTTAATAAAACTGTACATCTCATTTTATAACCCGGAAAAGACGACCTATCGAAAAGCATGTAGAAAGCAGATTTAATAATCTGGCTTCGACTATGCGCACACTCAGGTACTTTGTCATAAAACATATCCTAATTCATAAACATACATAATTTCTTTTAAAAAATTACGGGTCTTTGGACAAATTACCGGTAAGCTTCAAAACTTTAAATTAACTAGGTCCAGATAATAGAAACTTGTAAATATTATTAAGAGTTTTCTGAAAAATTATACCTCTTGCAATATCTGCTTTCCTTTTCCTGTTTAATTTAACTTTGCTTCCTTTTTTAGATCTATTTACATCAATATCAGAAATCATTTTATGTCGTCTAAAATTTCTTGTTAATAAATGTTCATTGACGGATACAAACAAAACAATATTTTTCTTCAATTATTATATTTCCATATAATGAAAGCTAATAAGTTTCCAACAATAAAAAAGAAAATTAATGTTTTACCACCTTCAATAACCTTTGAGAATCTGCCTGGAAGCATATGCATAACTCTTTCCTTTTTCTTAAATTACTATGTACAACTTTACAAAAAAGGATACAAAAAGGTGACCGACGAAATTTATTAGAAAAATTTAAACTTTTCGGTATTTTGACTTTTCTATATGCAATTTAACATATATTTATTTTGTTAAGTTGGTTTTGTTACTCTAATATTTATCTTCGACATGATTCGAATGCATTAGACTACCCGCGTATTAAATGTATTCTCGTATATTGTGGAGTAGCAACATCGGAACGGCACACAATAAACGTCACATAATAGTCCGAAAGCAGCAGGGATTTCAGGTAGATTATTGAGGTGAAGCCAGGTATTTGAGATACTGTAATATTTCGTACGGTGACAATTTTGTTATTTAAACAAAAAATGTTATTTACGCACCTCATGATGTACAAAAATCATTACATACAAAAAATATTTTGAGATATTTTAGGCATTTAATATATTACAAACGACATTGTGTCAAATTTAATAAAAATTCCAACTGCAAATCACTTATAAAATGTTGACAGGTTATTTAAAAATCATTTTATAATATTACATAAATTAGATATTTGAGGCATTTTCCTATTTATACAGAAGGTTTATTTTACACTAAAATACGATTTATAGCAAGCCTGGCCGATCAAACAGCTATAACAGATTTTTAACATGCGACAGGTGTTACAAATCTTGCATTACAGCGTGAATCAAACACACTGTCTGGTTGGAAGTGAATGAATTTATCATGAGAGATTTAATTATTTTGATACTCAGCATTTCATAATATATTGAATATAAATAAAGCATGTTAAGTACGAGTTCAAATCACCGGATAATTCTAAATTGAAATAAGCTGCTATGATGGATGTTTATTTGTATACGACGTGCCCATTTTTGTAGTATACTATCTTGAAAATTAGCGGCAAAGTTGAGACATGTAATGTTTAAATGAAATGTGATGTAAATGTGAAAGTGATGCTAGATACTTTGCATTATGCACCTTGTTTAGTTGTAAATAATGTAGTAATTTTGCACCCTTAACAATGGTCCACACTGGAGTCTCTGATGAGGTTTTAAGTGACAATTACTGCTGTATGTAAATACACTGTACCACAGTGACACTTATTAATTTGTATAGTGTGACAGCGCAAAGATACATTTACAACGAACAATATCATGGGTTTTAGCTAACTATTAACGTTATTTATCAAATACGGTAATCAAATAATAACGGAAAGTAACAATTATGGTTATGACGTTCCTTTGTAATTATTTATATATATATATATATATATATATATATATATATATATATATATATATATACATATATATATATATATATATATATATATATATATATATATATATATACATACATATATATATATATATATATATATATCCAGTTTGGAGTCTCATCGGATAACTCGCGGCGTGACGCGGGATTTGCACGTGCACGGGCATAATTTTTAGTTAATTAATCTTCACCGCTTTGGTGTTGTTAATAATAACATAATTATACGTAGCCTATAAAATTTGAGCCAAGCAAAAATAGAAAATACGTTATATTTTTATTTGAATATTAAGTGCTATTATTTGCATATTGAGTCCCTTCGTTTATCGGTCAGTATTTTTTTTTCAAGAACGACTTGGAAACCAGTTATGAATTTAAAATTATATCTCGTTAACGACATAATTTCTCTCGCATCGAGGTGTCACGTAAGCAGAGGCCTTAATCTTACAGTTAAAAAAATAAAGAATAGGTTCCCTTTTTCCCCCTCTAAAACGTATCTTTTTGTGATTTATATCGTCATAAAAACCTATAGCGTACTTCCAGTCGATACACGATCTTAAAAATTGGCAAAATGAGTGGCCATAAAGCACAAGCAAAGGGCATAACCCAAAAATTAGTGATTTCTAATTCTATGTGCATTACAATTTTTTTTTAAATTTGTGAATATTGATGTTCTAAAAAATTTAAATGTCGTAAATAGTTTACCTACATTCTAAAGTTATACCCTACATTCTAAAAAATACCCCAGACACACAAACGAAAGGTTTCCTTTCGTCAAAAGAATTCGCCAAGGGAATTCCAAAAAATGTTTTGTTTTCACCATAATGCAATAATTATAATATAATAATACAATCATTTTCACCATAAATTAGTAAAATATAATAAAGAAACCAAACAAGCGGTAAAGTAGGTATCAAAATTTTATCGACAATAACAAAAGCAATTAAGAACCAGTCTTCAAATATTTTTCTTCGTTACTCTTGTTACATCAGTTATCTACACTCGTTTCCTTCCTCCAATATTCTCTAATCATCATATAATAATTATTTAGATTTCCACACGGGCTTTTAACATGACTTTTTGGAACACACTTTTCGTAACAAAATCTAATTGGTTTGTTGCAAAATGACGTTGATCTTCATTGTGTTTACATATTGACATATATCAACTGTAATTAATGTATCGATCAGGCGTACAGATATATGATATTAGTTGACATTAAAATTATAGTTCAGTAACTTTAAATTTATGTGCTTAGACAATTAAGTAAAGGATAGATTCGTTTTTCTCATTTCAACCAAGTTCATTTTACTAATAAACTTTTAATGACAAGTCATTATTACTTGTTAGACGAAACATTTATTGAAATATTATTTGTTTAAAAATGAAGGAAATGAATGAAGGTAGATAACCTTTGAATAAAAATAATGCCAAACATTTCATCATATTTTTTCGCTCACCTTAAGAGATTGCTAATTTTAGCGATTTATCTTAGGTAGATCAGAGAGGTTTGGAAAGGTAGGCTGTTGAAGAATGATATTACGGGCAGATTTTTCCTTATAAACTTGAAGCAAGCCATTTTCCCGATTAGCGAATATGCAAGAGGCGGAAAACTGTACCAAGAAACTTTTGTCGTTCTTCGCACGTGGCCCACTTATGCGCACTATCGGTAACAACGATAAATGTTACATATCGAATATAAACATAAATAAAAACCTCTATCTGTTGACAATATACATATTAAAATATACATTAAATAGGGATTCGCAAAAAAATCAATTTACAAAGAAAAATAACACAAAATAGCAATTGCTTTATATAATACAGCAAGGATAAAGCCGACAAGTACAAGCTCACATCATAAATAATATATTCATATATCAGATATCGTTATTAAAAGTAATATTAATTGCTTAATGGTTCAGATTTCTCAAAAATGCATACTTATTTTTAAGGCTATCACAATTGTTTTATTTCTAATTAATTAACCAATTAATTCTTCGGTCTTATTGAATTTTTGGTATAAGCAACTTTCTAAACCTTGTTTTCTTGTATCGTTTAACTTTATTCGAAGTGTATTTCTCACTAAGTAGTGATTCTTTTGTCTGTTTATGAAGGTCGCTCAAGATAAAAGAAAAATATTTAAAAAATCTGTTTCCCAAAACAAATTTTATTTTCGTCTTTGTTACAATGTATTCAATTTAAATTATTCGCCATTTTATCACTAAACAGTTGATCAACAAAGAGCTAAGCCTTAATTCAAAATAAAACGTTAAAAAAACATACAAAAGGAAAAATCTGTACAAACATATTAAAATTATGATATTTTACATCTGTAATTAATAAGCGCCTTGTTTTCTTACTTTGAATCGTTTAAATGATTTGATGATAATTCATAAAGAAAATATAAAGTTAAGTTGTTAAATATACGGAAAAACAAGAAATGGTACTAAATGTGTTTTAAAAAAAGAATTCTGGTGATATTTACTTTAAATAATTACTAACGAAAAAACATAGCAAAGAAGATACCGATTTGATATTTGAGTGACATCGGAACGAACCACGCAGCTATGCAAAAATTTAGTGACCTAGCTAAATTACGTCCATCTCCTTTTTAACACGCTTTTATTAGTTTCACTTGTATCAGCTATTTCTAATGGTTGTATCGATTTGAAGCTTTGAAAACTAAAGCATTTCTGATGAACATACAATAACATGGGAAATTTAGTAATATAATTAAATAATACCCAACTATTTTTTAACAAGCGTTTATTAGTGTAAGTTGTATCAGATATTCTTAATTAAGCTATTTTTAATAGTTCCATCGGTTTGAAGCTTTGCAAACTAAAGTAATACTGAAAATGGAAGACTATGGTACCCTCTAGCTAACCTCAAAGAGTCTTACGGTTACGTAAGCGTATTTTTAATTTTTACAAAATTAAATTTTTGCATTTTTCTAATGAACAGCGACATGCGTTTATCTTCAAGCGCAGGAAATTTTATAAGAGATTTTATGTGTTTTATGTTGCTTAGATTACACTTTGAGTCCTAAAATCTAAAATTTTTATTATTATGTCGTAGAATATTATACCTGTTGATTAAAGCCAAAAAAAATTATTGTTAATTGTCACCAATATTTTGATAAAAAACCTAAGTCGATTTTTATTTTCCAATGATCATTCAACGGTTAAGCACCATTCTTTACCATTATTACGTTTTATGTACTATTATACGATATCTCTCTAAGCTAAGTTCCAGAGCGTTTGATGTAATAGGTAGTTTACAAAAAATTAAAATAAATTTAGGAAAATGTAATATTTCCGCCACAAATAAAAGCAACCTGTATCGAAATGGGTGAAGATTGGACGTAGCCGGAGGGCATCGATTGGAAATAAAAAAAGAAGGTAACCATACCCTCTCGGGGACTTACATCGCAATATTGTCTTTGGTACATACACATATCCCCTCATTCAACCTTACTTGATCAGTCTGGCAAACCGGAACCGTCCGAACGAATACCGGACATTTCCGGGTATATATCAATGTATTCGTATCCGGCCATTTGTACAAGACCGGACATGAAATTTTCAGTCAATTTAGAAACCGGAAACGACGGAAGCTATAACATTTTTCGAGCTACTTTTCCGTATTATCATATAAACTTTATGAAAATGTGTATTTCGTCTTTGGTGTTGTTTATGTTTATAACTGGAAAATCCTCTCGTGTTGCTATATTCATCTGTACAGCTAAACATATAATAAAAATATAAAAACGAGCCTATAAATTAATAATGTTATTTGTAAAAATGCATTTGAGAGCAAGTATTTTTTTTTGCTTTTTCTATCTATCTCTCGGTTTGTAAGGATATCAAGTAATATTTATTTAACAGATTTTGATCAGAATTTTTCAATAATGTAAACTTAATGGTATCAAGAGAAATGACTGAGATATAAGTAGCAAACAACGTTGACAAAATCAAGAAATAATGTATATTTCGTTGTTTGTGATATTACATGAAGTCTCTTCTTATATAATTAAATTGAAAGATAATATGTTAATTAGTTTGTTAATCTTCGTTTTACTTTTAAACAAGCTAACGGATTTCAATAAAATATTACCTATGGATAAGGTATAGGTTATCCATTAACCATCATAGATTAAAAGTAGACTGTATATAATTAATCTATCATTTATATTAACAGCGAATAAAAATGCTATTATGTTTATAGGTTAACTTATATAAAAGTAATCACGTTTATCTATGCTTATATTTACACCTAACATACGTATTTCGACCAAGCGGCATATTCTGGCCGATAAACAGTTGCCCATGGACGTTAAGTGAAGAGAGAATAAAGGGGATTTCCTTAAAGCAGGATATCGTACCGGTACTGCCAGGTGGCGATCGATCCTTATATTTTGCGGGTGAAGTTGCTAAGAAAAGATAGTATTGCGTCAAAAATTAAATATTTTCTATATAAAACTTATATCATAAAATCTATTGGATATATTTAGATAACATTTTCTTTATGCTATTACTAATTGAAGAAATGGAACAAAAGAAGAGGATTTCAACGAAAAGCGTTAGATATATTGATGATAATTATTTGTATCGCTAGGAATTTCATAAGTGAAGAAAAAGCGTCCAACTACTGACTATAACGATGGGACGACATTGAATTTAATGGTGCAATTTACTCTTCCTGATAACTAGGTAATTGAAGAAGATTACAAAAGCAAAGATGCGAAAAAAGTTAGTCCGCAATAATGACATTTTGACATGTAAACTTCTAACAATTTACATGCAATTCCACCAGTAATTTTACGGCTATCCATCTGGACCACTAATTTCTATGGTATCAAAATACTTTATACTTCTATATCAAATAGTAACAAAAACGACAGCTAAATAATTCTAGTAAAATTGTATCCTTACTTCTTCGTCAGTTCGTCTAAGTCTATCTTTAAAACTTACAAGGCGAACTATTGGTAAAATGTATAATATTCTTTCAAACTTTTTCTTATAGGTAGCAATTTGCATTTATTCAAAATTTATTTATTGTATAAAACCGCATGTGGTGAATACTGGATATCGATATTATTTAAATAACATGAAAAGTTATTTTTTCATCTATTTTAATCCACATAATAAAAAAATAAAAGTGCAAGGTTTAATGTATTGTATTATAAGGAAAATTCCGTTTCGTAAGCACACTTACGCTTTTATTTTTGCGATGTTTTAATAAAATATGTCTAAAAATTACTTCATATCTATTTTTAATTTAAATTTATGGTCTAAAATTTTCTCACATTATTATTACAAAATATTTTCAATTTCAATATTCAAGAAGCTAACAAGCGCACTAAATAACACAAAAGAAAAGTTAAAAATAATTGCGTTCTATTGGAAATTAGCCTTCGATTACTGGCCTTGATCAATGTAAACTTTGCCCCATTCAATATTGACCAAAAATTTCTATGTACCTTGTTTGCAACTGAAAGATACAGAGAGTGTATTTACTATTAATTTTTGAATAACGAGTATTTACTTATTATATTTTATTATCCGCTTATGATAATTTCATTCCATAAAGTGGTGAAACATGAATACCCAATAATTGTATCACCATGGGAAGATGCCGAGAGTCTACATATTTACTTTTCATTTTATAACATCGAGCACCTACTTATTGTTTGAATAACTCCCAATCATTGTATCAACATGGAAACCTGCAGAAAGTGAAACTTACTGTTAGTAAGAAAATTTTCTGTTGATTTTTTTAACATCGATTAAAGGTGCCTTCACTTGTGATAATTTTTTTCCATAAAGTAATACACAATCATCGTATTATCAAAGGAATTAATTTCAGGATTGAAATTTTATAATATAATTCTGCTAATAAACAAACAAATAAATAAATAAATATCCTTTTACAAAATTTATAACTTTATACTGTCATACAATATTATTGCAAATACTCTGGTTCAGAAAAATGTCAAAGATTAAGTACTGGAAACATAGAATTGGCCTAACAAGCAATAAAACACAGCAAGTGAAACAAAATTTTTCACAAGCCCCAACGGTGAAATAATCATGCCCCTATTTGATACTAAATTTTTCTTTGAATAATTTAAATGCTCCTATACATATTCTTCAAAGGAGCATACAACATGACGTCCGAAATAAATGTGGGTATAACTTGGTGCAAACAAAGCGTAAAATAAATATATTTTACAAATTGGAATAGTTCTGTGTCAACTCGACTAATGTTAACATGCAACTAGATATAACTTCCGTTCGACTACAGAAATTATGTCAAAAGTTTACAAATATCTGCACACAAAGTATCCGCGTATATCTACTCCTTAAATTATTATCTTAACAGTGACGGGTCATACGGACCGGACATATACGGGTATATGCAAAGCGGGGCTGAAAAACAATTCTGAAGTATCACAGGATATCGACGAAAGAGCTCTTTTAATAGAATAAAAACCTGGTTATTACTGAAAAAAAAAACGACTCAGTAGAACATCGAGATTGCAATTTTTCGTCCATTTTGCTGCCACGTCTGTCTCAAAAATATAAGTTAGTAGAAACCTGTGATTTGACTTTAATATTTTGTTTATCTTTTGTTTACACGCGCGAAATAAACGATATACCCTCGATCCTGTCTACCCCAATAAGCAGACAACATAGTAAACCAGTCAAACAGCAAATGAAAATTTACTTGTTCGCAAACACGAGTCGGTTTACAGACTGCAACAATGTAACTCAAGTTCACACAAACTATTGTAAACTTTCCAAGCGTGTTTATGTGTGACGCGACAATAAATACGATTAGCTACAATTTTGACGCTACTACTGTTTGCTTGCTCGATGGACACACTCTATATGTACGTCCATATATAAAGCACGTGGCAACAGTTAACCCTTTGGTATCCAATACTCAACCGTGGAATGCCTTTTCAATTTTCTTAAAAGGAAGTTAAGTCAATACTTACCTGATGGATATTTTCAAATGGTATTGATAGAAAAAAAATAATGGTTGGCAAGTTGAATATTCAAAATATATGCTTCAAATAAGATTATCTTTCTTCGTCAGAGATACAGACTTTTGAAGTAATTGAGGCACATTGGTAGCAAATTATAGGACTTATATTTTATACTTTAAGTTTGAATTGATTTCTTCTATATTAGAAATTAAATTTATATGTTTAATCTCAATACTATTTTGAGATTCATTATTAAAAAATTGGAAGCAGAAGAAAAGAAAAAATGTTTTCCTATTTTTTTTTAAAGTGGCAAAGTTAAAAATATAAAAATAATATTTGCTTTCCGTTTAGCATATAAATTGAAATTTTATTATTTTCTCTAACGAATTGAATGTGAGAAAAGGCTATTTCATTTAAAAATTATTTAAATTTTTTTTATAAGACGGTTAAAAGAAAATATGCTCCTCTATAAAAACACCAACATGATCATGAATATAAAGTTCCCAGGTTTATTGGATCGATAGTTTTAGAGTTGTAAAATATGGTGGCCCACAGAGACCACATAACTCTTTATATTTCCAACAAAATGATAAATGTATTGCATTAGCGTCTAGGAAAAAGGCAAAAAAATAAGGGAAAAGGATGTTTTCAAAGAAAATGTTAATGGATAAGCCTAAACCACATCGGGTGTAATACATATATGAAAGTCTTTCAATTAAGTATTCCTTCAGGTTTTATGAACCTGAAGGAATACTTAATTGACTATAGATTTTTTTTATTTGATAATCTTCAGAATGATGAAGAAAACTATTAATTTTTGAAATCTGAAATGCGCTCCGTCCCTAAGTTATGCCACTGAAAATTTAAAATTTGAAACTTACGAAAACTGCAGAAAAACTAATTGCCTCCAAGGCAATTAGTAATCGGTAGAAATATCCCATTTGGGTAGGTCTGTAAGTGGTAACCTATTGTTTTTAATTTTAATCATAAACAAATTTCCGGGGTAAAAGGCAAAAACTTAATTTTTAGTTTGCCAATTATTTTCGGAACGCCATTATTTTGTAACAGGAGAATTTTGAATCAGCTCTGAACAAATTATTTCTTTTATCATGAAAGTTTTTATCTGCCTTTACTCTACATCGTCCATTTCGTTTTGTTTTTCTTACGACACAATAAATATTGTTGTAATTCATGCCTGCTAAATATATTATAATAAATCATTTAGCTAAATTTAAGAATTTATTTAACTACCTAATAGTTAATTTATTTATCACTTTTCTAGAAAATAAAATGATATTTACGCTGTTAGTTCTATATTAGGTAAATTTTACAAAATATCAAGAAGTCATCTTCAAAATCATGAGATTTTTTTCTGAAGAACTAAACTTATAAATGAAGATTTCCTTGATACTATCAATATCCATTTATCCTTTTTATCAATGAAATCTCAAGAAATAATCTGTGATTAAAATGGTATTAAGTATTTATTAAGTTTGTTTTCTTTTCATTATCTTTCTTGTCACTATTCACGAAGGCACTTTATTAACTTGTGCTAATAAAATATCTATTAACATAAAATTTTTATATCCAAAGTAAATCTATTGAAAAAATTATTATTTCTTTATATTTTACTTAAAAAATAATAATAATAGCGATAACTTCATCAAATTAAGTTTAAAACAGAATGGTTTCACCGAATTTTTTTCTCATTTATAGTTTTTATATTATATTAATTTACACAAATTTCCTCTGAGGCTCACAATATACAAAAATGACTACTTGATATAATTTTTTTCAACAATTTTAAATGATGCCAGTACAAATTGTCACGCTATAATTTTAATTACATAGTAAAAAGAAAATACTGAAATAGGACTTTCAATTTATTTTATAATTCATATGTGCTAACCAAAAGACACAAACAAAAATATGATAATACCAAAAGCGACCTATTTGTTTCTATTACGCAACAATACTTCGGTTAACAGTCTTCGAATTTCGTATTTTCATTTATGTTTTTAATAACTAGACTTCTCTAATTATACTGTTTCATTGTATGAATGGATGAAATAATTTTGAATTAAATTATTAAGTACTTTATATTACCCACCATTCAAATGAATCATTGAACATATCCAAATAAAATACAAGTTCCGCAAGCCAAGGGAATCCTTGACCTTGATACCACAATGGATTAACACCAGCCATTTTCCGTTGGTGTGACCCATCTAAACATAACGATAATGCGTAGCGACTGCTGACAATACCATATCGGACAACTCACATCCATAGGTGATGTTGCATTTGGACTTCTAAATTACTGGAATATTGCAACTACGTATTACATATACATACACCTCTATATTTACGTTGGGAATATGTATCATATCCCGAACATATAAGACTGAAATATTTCATGAATTATATTATTTTTTTTCTTTTCTAGATTGTCGTAACAATATAGTTTGTTATTGTGTTTGTTATATTTAAGATTGACTATGGATGAGCCACGTTTGGTATAGAATATACATTTTATTAGCTTATGAACGGTAAATAAGAAAATTATATATCTATATGTATATATATATATATATATATATATATATATATATATATATATATATATATATTTAAGAATATTTGCGGCTCGGAGCGAAACGGCTAAAAGTATATTTACGAATATCTATAAAATCCAATATTTAAAAAGATATCTAACACACACATACGTACGTGCCCACACTATATGTAAAATAACCGGTTAGGAAATTTGAAATTAAGATGATTTATTCTTTGATGCATTATTTCAAAATTGTGTTCAATTTATAAAACATTTTCTTAAAGCAAATTGTAATATGTCTGATTTCATTTAGTGAATATACATATACGTTTGCTTGACAATATGACTTTAACAATAATACTAACGAAACGACAAACTCAAACATCAACCATAATGGGTTAACGTCGACCACGTTTCACCTATTGTTCTTTTTCGGCACACAACAATAATAAGTTTTATATAACCATTATACCGACGGTATAATTTTATGAGTAGCAATTAATCATTCATCATTTATGGTTTAATATATTAATGGTTAATTAATTTTTTATTTACACAAAATACTTAAATTATATTATATTTATTCTGAGGGTCCATACAAATATATCTATATATATATATATATATATATATATATATATATATTTATATATGTATTAGCTTCCTCTACCTTAAAAACTGCTAAGGTCAAAATTATGGAAAAAACTAGATTACATAAAATTTATCTAACATTTAACAAAAAAGTTTTTCGAAACATCGAAATATTTCGATATTCTGATGCATGCGAAAAACATCTATTTACCTGGTGAGAAATAATGTTAACATTTGTATACAGTGTAATAGAAATGTTACGTATACTTAAATATTTACTACACTTTAACTTCATCTACAAGGGACCAGGTTCTGCTTTTATTGCACCAATTTACTTCATATATTACTTATAAAAATGAAAATTAATTAAAACAGTATCACGGAACTAAGTGACATTTGTAATAGAAAGGAACTTAGCGCGTCCCGTATAGTCCGGCTTTAGTGTTTAAGTATGAAGAAACGATATTCGACTGTTTACGCTGCCCTATCTCTTGAGGGATTACCACGCAATTTTTTTGACTTGTTTAGTACTAACTTAAACGTCGAAGCTTAAGAACACCTTTTGTTTCAAAATAAGTCGTCTAAAATTTGTTAGCTCTCATAAGTCAAAAATAAAAACAAAATCACTATAAGATTATTCGTGTATCTGCCTATGTGTTACAACCAGTTTTCTCAAAAATGGTAAACAATTTTGGAACAGAAAATTTGACATTGGAACTTCAAATTTCGAAATACTTTATACTAACTCCCATATTTTGCAGCAACTAATCATTCAAAATATTTGTATGGTAGTTCTAGAAAAAGCACGAAAAATATTTCTTTAACTTGTATATCGCGTGGAATATCTTTTGAAAGCGCTAGTTATAAGGTAATAAAAAAAACTTTTCTAGGAAATTCCAGAGGTAACAAAGATATGCATCAAAATGTAGGAGGAAATTTTTACCCCTCCGCTCTCTCCATTCTTCTTCCTCCCTTTTCTGAAACTATTGAAAGAAAAATCTTAAAAATGTTGAGGATTGCTAGAATCTGTCTACAAGGTTACGGAAAAAAGCATGGCGATGTTTTGGAATTTTCTGATGATCCTTTTGTAGTTTTTCAGATACTGGTTCTACTCCTTATTAGCATATGCGTTTACAATATCCGTTGTATAAAATTAATATATTATTATAATATTCGTCGTATAAGTTTTATATATGTCCTACATCATGCCCATTTTAACGCTAAAATGTGAAATCATTAAAGGTTCACGGTCATAATGGACCGTTACTTCGAATGAGTGAACGTATTTGATTACACTGTCATTTTCAAATCTAATAATTTCTTAAAAGTTATGGCGAATATTGTGTGTAGGTTAAAAAGGAACGTCCGCGTTTACACAATATTAGTGTAATGATAGATTTTAGTGTATAGAGTCATCGTTGCTATGAATATTTAAGTCTGTTTATTTTGTTATCAGTATATCTGATCGTCAAATTTTTTCATGGAGGTATCAATTGTAATTTGAAATTAATATTAAATACTAAGGTGCAGAAGTTTATAACTTAGCAACAGATACCAAACTTCTACGCAGTAAAATATAAAGGCACGACATTTCAAACATCACCTACATTGGTACCGCCTCTCTCATCAAGACCTATAGGATACTTCCTGTTAGCCTGGAGTCTTGCAATTTAGAACGAAGGAATGTAAAGTAAAACTAAAAAAAAATCAAGAATCATTAACTTGTCATTCTAGGTGACTAATTATCTTGTTTTCTTTTAAATCCTATATTTTTCGTGTTTTGTTGGTGTATATGTGTAATGTTTCTTCTTCCTATGCTTTGCATATAACGATACAGAACAAATATATAACGGTACAGAACTGCGTATATACAGGCGTATATATAATACAGGGCGCGAGTACTGCTTGCGCTTATGTACAATATTTGTTACGCTGTGGAATATAAGACATGAAGTAGATCAGTAGTGTTTCTAATTTAATAAGAAACTATTAAGTACTTGTTCGGTTCGCCTTAAGAGGATTGCGTACGCACATATTTATACAAATCAAATTGTAAATATTTGAAACTATATAAAATGAAAAAAACACTGAGTAAAATTACATTATTTGTGTACATACAGATACAAAACTGCTATATATATATATATATATATATATATATATATATATATATATATATACATAAAAGTAGGTTTACTCATAAACGCAATAAGTGTAGTGAAGGTTTCAGAAATTAAGGAATTCATCGTTGTAGGCTTTCGATAAACTTTAAGTAAAGTTCTATAAAATCTGCCATTTCCGGTTCAGTTGTTCAGAAATAGAAGGAATATATTTTCCCTTCGTCTTTCAATACACATCTTGAAAGTGTTTAATTAGAATTATGAAAAAAAATTTTCGAGATCTTTTTTATACGCATCTTCAAAAACATTCAACAAATATTTACATGGTTAGCACATTAATATAGTCCGTATTAGTAGAAGTCCTCATTTCTAATAATGTAAATACTGGTGAAATATTCAGGCTAAGATAGGATTTAATATTATGCAAATAGATCAATTTACTTTAAAAAAAATTTAAAACTCAAAATGTTTGACTAATTTATTATTTGCAACCAAAGATATTACAAGATTGTAATTAAATTTACATAAATATGTTATTTCAAAGATGCCTAAATCTTACAATTTTAAGGAGTAGGAAGAAATAAGTTTTGTGACTACTAAAATTAATCACATGTTGCATATTTTATTGACTATATATTTTCAGGCTACTATATGCCATCACGAATTTAACTTTGCTTCTAGTATATACAAAACCAAATAAAAATTAGCTAAGGGAATAGAGGAGATTTAGCTAAGGGAATAAGGGAATAGAAGGACTAGCAACTTAAATTGTCTTCACATTCACATAAACCTAAACTCAGAATTCGTTCGTAGCCTAAACTATCCTAATTTATTCATCCCCTATATATCACGTCTGGTGACACCTGTAAATAACGGCTATAATTAAAACATACAAAAATGTTTATTTTGCGATGCGCCCGTTTCCCGAAATCTTCCCTCCTATTTCATTAATTATGTGGTCCATGACGCCAAACGAGTTAAGTGGAAGGCACAGGGTCCGACAGCCAATTACTGAGGGCGGCCAAGAGGAAATTGGAGAAAAATAAATACCTGATGCATTCCAGTAATAACACCCTTAAAGTTGGTAAAAGCATAATATAAAAATAAATACTCGCATAGAAATTAGACAGGTCATTCTAACCAAACCGAAAGGTAAATCCTACTCATCGGTATGAATTTTTAATCATGAAGTTAAGTGAAACTCAAGATATTTTATTGAATTTATTTAAAGTACTCATTAGAACAAATTTGTCTAAAATAAATGTTTTTATTGCTTTGTTCTTCCACATGCATATACCTTGTACTCAGTTTTTAATGCCCATATTTTTTGTATATCCCTCGCCGTATCCGTTTCGTTATAGATAAAACGCTGGTAATTTTTTTAAATTTATATTTAAAATATTTTTTTAAAAAAACGAAGTAATAAGTAACGTACGTTTATACACGACCATTGTATTTTATTAACCATATTTATATTAACCGCTCGAGACTTCAGTATATATTCCTAATAGCAACGAATCTATCGATGACTTTGAAAATATTCGACAGAATTATCTACGAATATAATCTGTAACCGAAACCTCGAACGTTTGCGAAACATCATTTTCTGCTTCTCGTGAATGTATTATTTTTTATATTATTTAAGTATTTTAGGGAAATTTAATAATAAAAATAATAGATATTACTGAACTGAATAATTTTCATAGCGATATTTTGTCATAAATAAATTCATTTTAAATCCTTACCTTTTATATTCACGATCACATTTCAATATTCATATTTAAAAATTTTTAAGAGATCCTTAATGACGACAATTACAATGAAACAAAATTACTAT
Source organism: Druceiella hillmani (assembly GCA_039881145.1). Classification (NCBI taxonomy): domain Eukaryota; kingdom Metazoa; phylum Arthropoda; class Insecta; order Lepidoptera; family Hepialidae; genus Druceiella; species Druceiella hillmani. The sequence continues at coordinate 2,442,381 of JAYKKI010000138.1, forward strand.
ATAATTTAGTTTTATATATATATATATATATATATATATGTATATATGTATATATATATATATATATATATATGTATATATGTATATATATATATATATATATATATATATATATATATATATATATATATATATATATATATATGTATAACCGTATGTTACTTTCAACGAGTCCCTTAACTGAAAACTCACATAACATTTTAAAATAAATTTTTTATGTTTTATTTCATTTAAATGTTACGTGTAACTGAATTTTAGCAAAGCAACTCTCTTATTCTTAATGAAAAAAAAACAAAGAAAAAGACTCTGCCACTTAATTCATGACCCGTACGTCTGGCGGATTTGCCAAAATCCTCATAAACGCTACTCGTGTTTCAATCTCCGGACAGGCCGGACACCTGTCTTCTCGTCGTCAGAGGCGCAGGTGACATCTCGAAAGAGCAGCCGCCATTTCATTATAAATGATGCGGGAAAGGCTACATGGAGGCTGAACAAAGAGTCGAGGCAAAACGAAACGAAACCGAAGGCATGATGAAACCGATGGTAGATTTATTTTTGTTATATCATTTCATATAAATGTCAGAGTTGACGATATTTCAGATAAAATTGGTAAAAGTTGACAAATGGTAGACTAGTTTATTCATATATGTAATACTTCTACAGAGCTGCTGTTGAAGGACGAAACTAAAATTAAGTTCTTGACTTAGGACCAATTGATTGTAAGTCAGTCAATACTCCTGGGTTAATTAAACAGTTAATTTCAGTGGAACATAAAATATGGTTATATAACCACATTTGAATATAATACCAGATTGAGAAAAAAATAACTCATCTGAAATTGTTTCTTTCAAATATGTACTAATTCATTGATTCAATACTAGCAGTTACTTCGACCCCCTGCTTAAAGATTTCTCTATAACCGATTTTGAATTTTCATAAGTGGTATTTAACAGATGTCGCGCATGACATAAATTTGTTAAAAGCCGCAAGTAAAGACAGTGGTAGTCAATGGGGTAACAATGAAACGTTAGAGGAGTAATAGGTTGGATTAAGGTTGACCTATCATAGGAATTTCTACGTTTACCTTCCTAACGTAAGACATTGACAGTGTACTGAAAATAAATTTATTAGTTCTAAAAGAATCAGTTATGTTTCGGATACGGAAACTATTCTGCATATTGGTTCGTTCTGTCTGAAATTTTCCATGTGAAATCAAATGCAAAAAGGTTTTTTTTTCATATTCCATCATTAACAATTAAATATAAAATAATTCGATTTTATACTATACATGTAGATTACACGTGCCGTGCTTTAAACTACTTTGTAGGTTCTAACTTGTAACATAAGTGTAAATAAAAGGTGACATCTAATATCCAGTAAGTTTCATCGACGAAAATAAATATAAAGGAATGTGTGATACCACTTGTCAAAGGCACTTGATTTTCGAAACCAAGGTTATTTATAACAAAATTTCTATTGCATGAAATTAATTTTGCATGATCGTAATTATGATAACGTACTTACGATTACGTAACTACGTAACTACATAGGTAATTGAGTAGAGTAGTTGAGTTCTAAATACACCGAAAAACAATCACGAAATAAAATAAAAAATCTGGCATAAATAAATATGAAAAGATAGATAGATTATTGGAAAAATTAGTATTATGACCGTAATATTTTCTTCTTCATTAATTCTTATCTGTTCACTCAAAACAAAAAAATAATATAATTGTTTCGCTTGTAGAAGACACTGAAAATTCTCGGGCGTGCAAAACTATCAGTTTTTTAAAGAACTGTTAACTATAGTAAAACTAGTAAGGGTATGTTTGTTTTTTAAAGAATTATTAAGTAAGGCAGGAAAGGGAACACTTTCATATTTATAACATTAAGTTAATATAAGACATATTAACATAAGACACACTAACAAAAAAAAAGATAATGACTTAGAAACCTAAATGTCATTATTCAGTCAAAAGTATATATGTAGCATACATAGCAAGGAAATAATTATTGGAATTTAATCAAATTTACTTAAAAACAAACTTTTACATAAATTAAGAAATATTATTAGAACAAATTTAAAGAATTAAATATAAATATATAGCTTATGTTAAAAATAGTTTTCCTGACTAGGTTGTATGTGAATCTTCCCATATATGAATATACACACAATAACACACACACACACACACACACACATATATATATATATATATATATATATATACACATACATACATATATATATATATATATATATATATATATATATATATATATATATATATATACATATATATATGTTTATATATGTGTATGTATATATGTATTTATATATATATATTCTCCTCGCTGCCTGAATTAATTAAAAACTAACAAATGTGGTTTCATCTTTTTTTTTGTATTTATCTTGTTTTTAAAATTTCATTGGATTAAACTATAACCCATAGGAATTTGTTTTTACGAAAACTTACATTATCTTAAATTTATGGCCGTGAAATACCACATGGTTTTAGTTGAGCAATTTTCTTTCGGCAAAAAACATTATTACCAAGGGAAAGGTTTTCGAAAAGCCATTTAAAAAATGCTGTATTTAACAATGTTAATTTTATTTATAAATAATACTTAAATTAATTATCACAACGATTTGGGCTTATCCTATTTTAAAGGTTCATTTATTCTATAGCGCCATTTTAATTGAAATTGACACAGATATAATGAAAAAATAATTGAGAAATTTTCAGAATAAGCTTTATATCCGAGTCATTCGGACGCAAATCGTATAGAGGAATGAGTTCAGAATGCTAATAAGCTTGGCGAAACATATATAAAGCAAAATTTCATAGTAAAATGTTATACCAAAATTTGATTTTGGAAGACCTTGCATAGGTCTTTCAAAATACAATTGGCCATTATACTTGATGGTGTGCTCAAAAATATTTATGCAAAGGTAGTTTTCGAAAATTTTAATTACATTATATTATTTGAAATCCCCTTTATAATAAGAAATAGGATATGTACATATGGTCCAAAACTGAAGAAATTAAGAGGCTGCGCAAGATAAATGGACGTACGGAAATGACGAAATGATATAGGTTCCTATTTTGGCTAAAGAAGCCTATAAATAGATAAGTCCTAGGTTTGAAACGAAACAGAAATTATGTCAATATTGACAGTAGATAATTTTCTAATTTTGAGGTCAAGAAATTTTATGGAAACCAAATCACCGTCGGGCACGTGAGAAATTGTACGCACATAAAACTATCTGACTAATTAAATTTCCTCCACGGCGGGTCGCTTGGATGCAGCAAACGAAGTTAATCTTGGTCAAGGGCGCGAGTAGCGAAAATCTCTTGATGAAGGCGGGTCGAAAGCAGCTGAGCGTGGAAGGCAGTAGATTCTGATTACGGAATTCGACTTCGGTTTTCCGTCATCACACTACATAAAACGCCAGGTGTTGCCCCGAAATGGCGACATGGTTTAATTATATTTTGTTCCTGTAAAGTATCATAGCGTCATTCAAGAGGAAATATTATAATGACGGCAATTAATCTGTGCATTATTTATTCTGTCGTAGGTAGAAATATAAATGCAATTGGAGCATTATTTTTTATTACATTAAAATATTCGTATCATTTTGCATATTTCCACTTCAAGCTGACGAATTTTATATATTTTAAAAACCAAAACAAACTGCACAACATCTCAACTGAAGACTTTTACTCGATTTGTAATAAGTGAAACTTAACTTGATGCGTATTTTTAAAAATGTAAGACATTTTTAAATAATTTCAAATAATAATATTTTATTTTGGTAGCCCAAAAATTAATTTATAAAATAATAGGTCCACAAAAATTAATTCAAATAATATTTAAATTTAATACGTCGTATATTCATTAATTATAATGTTTTTATAAACACAGGCAGGCAGACGTGATGGAATTATAAGGATTCCATTTATGGTCATTTGCTTATGGAACACCTAAAAAGTGGTGTGCAGAGTTGCAGGATTACAGTGAATTACGTTTTCTACGAACCGAAGAACACTTTATGCCATGTATATATAATTTTTCATAAGAAATGTTATTACATAAGTAGATTGGATTCGGAGGTTTTTCGTAAAATTCTCACGTAAAACTTTATTTTACGTTGACAGAATCCACGGACTTAAGCAACAGCGAACGTGTTATTTCTTGTCTTTTGTTTATGCTATGATCATTTTGAAATAAATTATACCAAAATCATGCCAAGAATCTACGTAGTAGGTAAATAACAAATATTAAAATGATTGCATAAATACATGAGATGAAATGGTTTAAGTTACATTATATATTTGGTCTTTTCAAATTACAATTAAAGTGTTCATCGTTTTATTTTTTCATTTTTAAGCTCAATTTGCCAAACATTTATCTTCGAAGTGAGATTCAATGCATACCTAGTTTTCTTTTTCTTCCATTTTATAGATTTTAAAATACAAATAAATTCTAAATTGTGTATATAGTAGTCTTCGAGTCCAAATATTTTTTTTAGCCGTTTTTAATATCGTCTTGGCATCAGGAAAAATAAGTTTTTATATTCGAGAATTTAAACTCTATATACTTATGCATATCTTCTTACTTTGTTAAATCTTTGTATAGACTGAGAACATAGAATCTCTTTAAATATGAAAGCTTGATTAGGCGTTACATAACCCCTGTGCGAGCAGAAAATGTTTTCTGTTAACTTTTCGAACTGTGACGAAAAGGAACATAAACTTTTTGCGAAAGAAAACCTAATTTTTTCAACGTAACGCGGGAATAATTCATAATAATTCACCATCTCTCTGATTCTACACCTTATATTACACTTTGGAACGTTGGTGGAATACATTAAGATTTGTAAGACAGCTACTTTTTAAGAGGATTATTTTTGTGTGTACAAGACGGTGGTCGCGTAGCCAGGGGTGACTCACGAATCAAGATAAAGTTAAGCGTTTCCACGATGTTTCATTTAATTCTTTCTTTAAGTCAAAAGTGAATTATGTTGCGGTTAAGCACCGTTTTTATGTTTGCATAAATCAGTGACATGAATAAATTTATTTGACATTTAACTGCAACAGAATTATATTACGCATTTCTTTCCTGATAATATTTCGAGGCAAAAAATTGTTTTTTAATGTTTGTTTCTGGGTAAAGAAGCAAAATCGTAATGAATTCACATTTCAGCAATCTGATATGTATTTAGATAGAGTGTAATACTATTAATATTTGAACACAATCCTATTATTAATTTCACCGATTTATGAAATTCATAATTGCTAACATATCAATATAATTTATATTACAATGTTATACTAATATTTATATCGAGTTTACAACAAATGTTTTAAAAATATAATATTTAATATACATATTTCTACATTACAATCCTTTTCATTTACCATTTTAACATTTTAAATTAACTATGATTCTTTCTGATTTCTGCAGCACGTTTATGCTAATTAACATCACCGCCTTCGTTTAAGTGGAAAACCGCGTAATGTAAAGTCGTACAAGAGTTGAACAAAATATACAATAATTATATTAGAGGAGCGTGTTTATTATTTCATGACGAGCGATGTGCGTTATAGAATCGTTATTTGCATAACAACTTGATAGTTACAGTCAGCTACTATAACGCATGTGCACTAACAAATTGCATTACGTTTCGCTAAATGCGTCGTAATGTTGATGTTTATTTATTATATTTGTAGACCTTTTTCATTAATGTGTGTGTTTAAACAGATTTAAATAAATGTGGGTGTTTAAACAGTAATATTCGGTGCTTTTGGGTACGGCAAATTGCAAAAGCAGCCATATGCACAATGTATACTGATTAATATTTTAGATGAACCAAGTTTTAAAGAAGAACCGCATAAGCGAATATGTTAATACACATGGTACTAAGTTGTGATTAGTTCACAATGTAGTAATATCAACAAACACATTGGGTATCACTATAATGTACTGCTAGGTGGCCTTAACAGACGCCTGTTACCCTAAAAATCTAGTCAGTCGACCTATATCTACACGTATATAAGTATATGTACACATTAACAGAGGGTGCCGTTATTTTTAACACAGTTATTTATGATGTTACCATGTATTTTACAACTTAAAAAATAATTTAAATTTATCCCTATATCTTTTTTCAAACATCTTTTAATATGTTGTTCTAGAATAAGGGGTTTCTCCTTAAATCCGTGGTTAATTTTTTCCAATAACAATTATACCTAGCCCCAAGAGGATAGGCATTTTAAAATGAAGTTTGGGTTTAATTTGCCGTTTTTAGTTTTTAAAGTTTGTTTTGAAAATATTGAACTCGACATGTGTCTATCAGCCTCATCAACAATATTTAACTTTGATGCCTGAAGGGTCCAAAAGAATACTTATTATTATTTCTCGATCGTTCGTACGTCTGTGCGCCTGTCGCTATTATTTAGTTTCCAAACTGTATTCATTATGTTGTTAAAATTAAGTAAAATTTTAATCCAAATATAAAGTTGAAGTAAAATATGGCAAAAAATTGCGGTCCATTCTAATATATTCAAATATCAGCTTCGAATAATGCAAAATATGTAACAGAGGCTGATTTTTACATTTTTGAATTGTAATTTGAACAAATTGTATCTGAAATGTGGGAAGATAGAGTGTCACCTGTTTTAATTTCTAAAGCGCATGGTAAAATAATTTAAAGAAAAATCCACTTAATCATTTTATATTTAGCTTAACAACACAGAATACGTTTTTTTCTATTTTCTATTATCTAAAAGAAACAATATTTCTTTATTCTTTCTTAGGTCAACCAAAGATATGATGAAAACTTTATTTGCATGGCGAAAAAATTTTTTTACATTTTCAAATATTATTTTAAAAATAATTTTTATTCCTAAATATTGCGTTCCTATGACTATTTGACATATCAAGTTATTCACAAAATAAATAGATCCGTGACATACAGTCAATATTATTTTCAAAAATGACAATTTTCATAGATTATGCTTTTTCAAAACCAAATTAATCTATCGACGTAATATTAATTTATTGGCTATATCTCACATCAAGATGTACGAGCTAGTTGAGGGGATGGATTTGCTCATCTATTTATTTATAATTCTCTTGAGTTCGTAAAACTACGTTACGACTAAATGACGATAAAGCCATAATGATCTCAATGTGTTTCCGGCCCTCAACACAGGGCGTAAATTGCGTCTTTTGTAAGCAATCTATGTGATGTGTGTTCATCAATCATTCGCAAATACCTCAATAACGTAAGGTATTGCTTTTTCTGCATTTTAGTGAATGAGGTGCCGTTTTAATGTTCTTTCAGAAATATTATTAGCAAAACGTGTACATGTTCAATCCTATTAACAAAGCGTACGTATACAATTGTGCATGTATTTTTTTAAGACAATAGTATTGAACAGTATATTTTTTAGTAAAAATCTGTCATACACATTTTACATTAAAAAGTATTTCAATTTACTATAGCATTTTTCTCACCTTTTAACACAACTGCGTTAAAAAAACGAAAATATTTAATTTCTTGGGAAAGATTAACAAGCTTATACCTCAGTAATTTCTAATACGTCAGTAATTTATATTGAAAAAATAAGATTTTATTGTTGAGAAATTTCCCTAAGAGTCAACGTTTATGAAACTCATTTATTTTTTATAATATTATCCACTTCTATAAAACTTCCAATACACGACATATCATTGACTATTACACTTGAATACGTAATGCCCATTCTTTCAATAGACGGAACGGAAAAAATAAACTGAAAATTATATATGAATTTAATAATTTTAAAATCTTTTTGTAGGTGCACGAATAAAAAAATTGCTTCCCTGACAGAATTTCCATTACTAACGCAAACCGGAAAACAGTGTTAAAATATATAAAATATAAGTTATGTTAAAATAATGCATTAAATTTGTACTCATAATTTATATCATAATTTTACTCAACTAAACAATAACAGTATAATTAAAACGAAAAACCCTTTTTTTGTATTGTAAATTTACATATAATGTAAAAGATATAAAATATTTGTGAGAAATACTCAAGTAAAATCAATAAATAGTCGAGTTTTTTTATTATTAATTAAATAAAGCTTTACTTTCTCTTTCGAGTTTCAATCATTTTACACTGGGATAAAAATAAAAGAATCACAATCGTTGAGACGTACTTAATGACTTACTAAAAAATTAAATATGTTACACTAATAATTTCAATACGAACTGAAAATACGTCTTCTTCATACGTATACTGGAGTCGTATATCAGAGTCTTAATTCACGGGGTGGTATGAAGTGGGGAAACGTCTCCCACCCTGCTTGTCCTACTGTGTACACCGTTGCGTCTCAGAAAATGAAGGTGCATCATTATTTACAGAGACTCCAGATCCAGATCAAAATTCGACAATTGTGTACACTGTATCAAATTAAAAGTTTACATTCTTCATTAATATTATTTTAATACTACAAATGAGTTTATATTTTTAGAAAATTTTAAATTTTATTCGCCAACTGGCCAAAGAATTGTGAAAAATACACCAATCCACAAATGAAGGTGTACATTAAGTTTATTTAAATCAATAATGTTCTGTATCAAATTCAATGGCTTGGTGAAGTAAAACTTCTTTAGGTGCGATTTGAGAGTAGCTCAGATTTCTTTTCAGAAGAAAATTACGCTCAGTAAAGTCTATAAATTTTCTTACGCAATTTTTTTCATTTAAAAGCATCAACTGACTATAGAATTTCGCGAGTATATGTTTTACATACTCATATAAACTTGAATTTATTTATATTCTATTTTCATAAAGTTCGATACTAATAATTATTTTCTTTGAAAGTATACCAGCGAGGTAGAACCTTTTAAATATGGTTATGATCTGATGATGGGATTCCGAAATGAAAAATGGAATTGCTCAGTGGATGGTAGTAAGCCAATTGTGGTTCATGATATTTTCTACTAGTAGTTGTTACTTTGCAAAATAACTAGCCCATCGGTAACATAATACCTGCAACAACCACAATTCAACCACAATGCAATTCACCAGGTCAGGGTCTGATGATGAGTTTTGTAGATTAACAATGGTAGTAAATAAAACGTTATTCAAGATATTTGCTGCTGATAGTTGTTATTTTGCAAAATACCTTCACGATCGACCAGGTAAGAGTCTGATAATGAGTTCTGCAGGTGAAAAATGGAATTCCTTAACGGATAGCAGTAAATCAACTTTGATTCAAGATATTTGCTTTTGATAATTGTTAATTTGTAAAATAACTAGCCCATCGGTAACATAATACCTGCAACAACCACCAAAAAGGTTTTATTTCAACTGCGCGTAGACGTTACTGGCACTCGTTTAATTTTTTTTTTATAAATTTAGATGTCCGCATCATTATGTTCATTACGTTTACGTTGATACAAATTCTGATATACTTTTCTGGGATCCTTTTGTACATTTATAATGCAAACATTTTCATTACTTTCTTCGATTCGACTTCTTCTTCGACAATATAAGCGGGTGCAAAAGTCGTGGAGTCAGATTTTGTGAAATGCATTTTATGTGTAATGAGCTGGATAAGTGTCCAATTTTATAAAGTGATTTTTACCAACACTAAATGGTAAATAATTTTTTTTCAGAATTTTAATCCGACATAATTTTACATTGACTTAGTTTATTAGACAAAACACTCAACGGTTTTTTTTTAAATAAAAATAACAGTTTGGTGAAATAATCACTTATACTCCAATGTTAAATATACAATTCTTGAGAACAACATTTTTGCCATAATAAACAGTAAATAATTTATAAATTTTAAAATAAATAAGATATTTATAGTTTGAATATTATATTAAAAACTCCGAGAACTTCTTGGATAACGAGTATTGTAAAATTACCTGAAAAAGCGCTCTCTGTCGACAAATTATTTAATTATGCAAGAAATGATAAGTTCATTTCCTTTTTTTGTTTGGATGTATAATTAATAAGATTATTTAATTTTCTTTAAACGGAAGAAAAACTCGTTGTATTTTGTTTATATATATATATATATTTATAATATATATATATATATATGTATATATGTACATATATATATATATATATATATATATATATATATATACACATACAAACACATAAATATTAGTCAACATACGGGAATTCCTTTCTCAAATAAATATTCGATCATTTTGGATATATTGTAAATTAAAGTATTACAGACAACTTTTCTAAGAAGATAAACAGCAATGTTTTTCATTCATTTTTATTAACTTTTAAAAAAATGTAAGAAGCTAGTTACGTATCGCGTTCCGCGGATACTCAAAAATATATATTTAACTATTACTGATTATAAATATACTTTATTTAATTATAATTTACAATAATAATTATTAAAATTAATAATTTTGAACAACGTTAACTCTAAGACGTTGACTGGTAGACTCTCTCTGTCAGTTGCTCGGACTTCTATTTTATAGGTCTCCTCTGCTGACGCTTGCGTTCTGAGAAGTTTGGTTTTATTTAATGTTTTTGAAGCAAAGTCAGCAGACTTGCTTCTCAGTAATATAACGTTCATCGGATGTTGTTGGCTTCGCAGCGTTATTGAAGATTAATTTATTAGACATTTATGCAGAGTGGCTTCCTAATATTTTGCTCCTATCCATCGGATGTTGTGAGTTAGCTTAGCATTCTTGTAACTTAATTTATTTTATGTTTATGTTGAGTTGGTTCTTAGTAGTTCGCCGTTATCAATCGGATGTTATTATTTTGCTGATGGATTATGGTTACGTAACTCCTCCATCCCTTAGATGGGATCGAGCCATCTCGATTCCTAGAGTGTCCTCACTCCTACGTTCATTTATCGCGGTTGTTCAGATTCGTAAAGCATTTGCATTTTCCTCTTGACGTAACTTGAGCTTGACATAGGTACTGTTTTCCTTTTCTTTATGTGGAATTAGTTGAATGATGCAGTCTTCAGTTAGGGATGGTTCCTCCATCTTCACGTTTTGAAAGAGTTGATATCGTAGGTGATTTCTCTGCAAGCGCTTTCTCGGTATAAAAACTCAGTCCTTCCGAGTAGACAGTATATGAATTTGGGTAGTGTAGCGAGGTTTTATTTGTCAGGTATGGGGTATAAATATTTAAAGAAATTAATGAGGGGGATTTCAAGGATAAAGGTTATGGAAGTATAAGTGCTATAGGCTTTGTTACTCAAAGATTTATCCATACTATGTATGTTCTGTATCTTCGGTTTGTATAGGGGTATTGTTTAGCAATCTGGGTTTGCCCAATTTTTTTTAAATTTTATAATTATTATTATTTTTTTTTAAATTTCCTTGAGTAATTTTTTTTTCGATGTAATTATAATCAAGTGTAGAATGAATACTTGCGCGAATGTTATTGAATTCTCTAACTTCACTATTAAATATAATCTATCAATTTTTGTTTATTTGTATATACATTTAGAACCTTTCTTTTTTTTGTACCATATTTCTATTTTCCTCTGAAATGTTGAGTACGTTTGTCGTATTCTCTGATCGTTATATTAATCCTGTTTTTAATGTAAAATTTGTGACAGCTAAAATTGCATCTTTTGGGGCTCGATCGGGGTTAGGGCTATTGCGAGGAGTATGAATGCTCCGAATGTGAAGTACTTGTAACGCTGGGTTATCGGCGTAACAGTTTGTCATGAACTCTTATCGATTTTGCGTTTGGGTGTTTACATATTATTTCTGCTATGTTATTCGGATTACCCTTTTTGTCTCTTGTTGATTTAGCTACCTGCTTGTAAACTAACTCTCCTATTTTTAAGTCCGGATTTTCTGTGTCAATATTGCGTTTTGTAATAATTTTTTCTTTATTTTCGCTTACCTTAAGGGCTATTAGCGGCTGTATATGTTCAGATAGGGCTTTATATTTAAGTACATAATCTTGATAAAATTCTTGCGGGTAATGTAATTCTAGCGGGTTTCGAGAATTTGTGTGTCCTAATAATAATTCATGTGGTGTGTATCCTGTAGTCGAATGTATAGTGTTATTGTATGCGATAAGTGCATATCGCATTAGATACGTTATCTCTTTTTTATTAGTTATCCTTTGAATCCTTATTATTTCGCCAATAGTGGAATGAAACCGTTCAATCGGTGAATTGGAATTAGGGTTGTATGGCGTGGTGAAATGGATGTGAATATTGTGCAGTCTACATATTTCTTTTATAACTTCATTTTCGAACTTGGTATCCGAATCCGTAGTTATTTTATTTGGAAGTCCTAGTACTGAGAAAATTCTAATTAGTGCTTCTGCAACATGAATGCTACTTGTAGCCTGTAGGGGTACCGCTTGCGCGTATTTCGTGAAGTTATCTATTATTGTGAGGAATGTCACGCCACCAGACGTATAGAGGTCCATAAACATATGTTCTAATGGTTTGGTTGATGTTTCAGTTAATGACAACGGGATTTTCAGCGGGTTCCTTTCATATTTGGATTTAAGGCATGTTTGACATTGATTGATGTACCGTTGTATGGTAAGAAGCATATTGTTCCAATGGTAGTTTCTACTTAAGTGTTTATATGTTTCTTGAATTCCACGGTGCATTGTTTTTCCTTCGTGGTATTGTTTTATAAGCTCATTTTGTTCGGCTCTAGCTTCGACTACTGTAATACGTGATGCACATTTTATTAATTTTGGCCCACGATTATTAAATATTGTGGTATAAACTTTAGAGAATATATGATACAGATCTTCGTCGTAAAAATAGCAATAGAAAATTCTATCGGCAATTGTATGCTCTATCAAAAACTGAATTGTTTGTTTTTCTGTATTGTTTACCGGTATGAAGACGTCCTTTATCATCGTTTGTGAATTAGTCAATCTATCTTCTACTCTGTAATTTGTTCCTGGAGTTTTTCTAATGTGAAATTGTTTTCGTTGCCTATCTATAGCGTCTGTCGTTATTGGTATACCTATCGTCTCGTTGTCGGGCTGTGTATGCGTGGTTTCCATTAAGTCTGTTGATTTGTTTAAAATTTGATCACGATTCTGGTTTTGATTCTGAGTATTTGTTCCATTATTATCCTGTTGAGTTATTGTCTGGTTTTCTAATTCTAAAATTTCACCTGTGATTTGCTCGTCGTCTGTGTTTACGTGTAACGAATCTATGCTATTGTGAAAAAGTTTAATTCTAGATAAAGTGTCTGCATTTGTGTTTTGTTTACCCTTTTTGTATATTATGTCATAATTATATTCTGCTGCCTCCAACGCTGTAATTTTGAATTTGGATCTTTTAATGCCATAAGCCATGTTAGTGGTCTGTGGTCGGTGTAAATAGTGAATTTTCGACCATACAAATACGGTCTAAAGTGTTTCGTAGCACATACGATTGCGAGTAGTTCCTTTTATATTACTGAAAGCTTCACTTCGGTGTCGGATAGCGTTCGAGAAGCGTACGCGACCGGTTTGTCGGAACCGACTATTCCTTGTGATAATACCGCGTCGAGTGCAAAGTCCGAAGCGTCTGTTGTGAGGATAAATGGTTTGTCATAATCAGGGTATTGTAATTTTTCAAAAGAGTCTATGAAATAGGGAGTGTGGATAATTTTAGCGTTCTTTTTTAAACAACTAGTCATCGGTTTAGTTAGTTTGGTAAAGTCTTTTAGAAATTTTCTATAATATCCTACTAAGCCTAAAAATGATTTAATCTGTTTTCGAGTTTTTGGAATAGGGAAATTAATAACAGCTTTTATCTTATCTTGATTAGGGCATAAACCGTTATCTGTTAATGTATGTCCGAGGAAGTCTACTTCCTTACGAAGAAATTCCGATTTGTCTGTATTTTGAAGTTACATTGTCTGAGTCTATCAAATACGCGTTCCAGTTTTGTTATGTGTTCTTGCAGTGATGTTGAGTAAACTATTATATCATCAAGGTACACAAGACATGTATTATCTTACAGACCTCTTAAGATCGTGTCCATTAGTCGTTGAAACGTGCTGGGGGCATTCTTAAGGCCGAATGGCATTCTAAGGAACTCGTAATGTCCTCTGTTTGTGGAAAATGCGGTTTTCTCTATATCAGATCGGTCCATCTCCACTTGATGGTAACCGGAAGCCAAATCAAGGGTCGTGAAATATTGGGCTCGTCCTAACTTATTTAAAATTTCAGAGATGTTCGGTAGTGGATATTTATCTTCTATGATACGTTCATTTAAACGTCTGAAATCTATTACTAGGCGCCATTTACGTTTGCCTGAAATATCTGCCTTCTTGGGCACAATGTGAACTGGGCATGACCAGGGTGAAATGCTGTCTCTAATTACACCTTTATTTATTAGGTCATCTACTTGGTTTTGGATCTCTTGGTTTAAACAAGGGGCTCGTCTATAATTTCTAACAAAAACGGGGGTATCATCGGTAACACGAAGCTCGTGTTTAACAACATGTGTGAAAGTGAGTGGAAGATTTTCCGAATGGAAAATATCTCTATATCTGAAACATCCTATTGATTTCCCTTTTTTCTTCGTCAGTCATGTGATTTGTCCTTAGTCTTGTCAAGTTTTCTCTTAATTCATTATCTATAGCGGTGGGACATGTGTAATGATTAATTTCGTGTTGATTTATTTTTATTGTCTTCCTGAAATAGTTCTAGTTTAATCGGTGTTGTGTTTTTAATAATTTTGGGTTAGTCTGATCTGTTAATGACCGATGTTATCATTTTCCCGTATTTTACATTCACTATCGCGGCTGGTAAGTATAGACCCTTTTTCCATAAAACTTGCATCTAGAATATAATTTCCATCTAAGTAATTTGTTTTTAGTGTTACTATCTGCTCGCATCTAGGATATATTTGAACTGTTTAATTTGGGTAGTCGAAATGGATTGGAATTTCAGCAGTGTTTGTATGTAAGGTTTTGTTCTTTAAGTCTATTTTGCTAGATAATTTTCTTAATAAATCTAAGCCAATTAAACCTATATATTTAGGGTCAAAATCAAAAATAAGGAATTTGTGCATAATTTCGGAATTGAAAGCAAGTGGAAGTGGTAGAACGGCCACGTTATTGTGGCGTGAAGTCGCATGGGCGGTTCGTATTTCAAATGGTTCATGTTCTATAAGTTTTTCGAATATGGTGATATTAATTACGTTAGCGGAAACCATTGAGCTTGATGCTCCGGTATCTATGAAGAATTTTCCACCGAATTCTGGGAGTATTATATAAGGTAGATTGACTTTACTGTGGTGGTTGTTTATTTTCACTACGTGTTTGGGTATGTATTTTGAATGTCGTGAAAATTCTGCTGTATGTCATCCGAGGGTGTATTGTTTTGTAAAGTGTCATTGTAATCTTCATAGTCATATTGAAAGTGATCGCTCTGATTACACTCTTGATTGTCGATGTCTGTTTTATCGTGTGTTTGTATACCTATTTGTGGCTTTTGGTGTGTATAAAATAACTCTTCCGAAGCCCAATTAGGCCTCGGCGGTCTATTGGCCGTGCGCATGGATACGTCCGAATATTTTGGAACGTTCGGCCGCTGCACATTTGAGCCATGTTTATTATTATTGTTTTGTTGAAATTGTCGCTGTGGTAATTTTGATCTATCTGTATACTGTCGCGTATATTTGTTGTGGGTATCGAATGGTGTTATGTTATTATTCTTAATACGAGTATGTTTATGAATATTTATGTTTGTATTTTGCATGTATTCTACTCTCGCTCCCTCCTGTCGCGCGAGCACTATCGCTTCTTCTAAGGTTTCAGGTCTATTAATTCTAACCCCTATTGATATCTGCGATTCTATATTGTTAACGAATTGTTCTATTGCCATCGTTTCATAATAGCGAGTATCACTATGTGTGCCTATTGAAAGAATTACGTCTAACAGATCCCTAATCCTACAGCCGTATTTATCTACATTTTCTGATTTATGTTTAGTGGTCCGGATCAATTTTTGTGTTACTTGTATCTCATTCCTAGGTTCTCCTAGTCTTCTTTTTAATGCTGATGTTTTTGAAGCAAAGTCAGTAGACTTGCTTCTCAGTAATATAACGTTCATCGGATGTTGTTGGCTTCGCAGCGTTATTGAAGATTAATTTATTAGACATTTATGCTGAGTGGCTTCCTAGTATTTTGCTCCTATCCATCGGGTGTTGTGAGTTAGCTTAGCATTCTTGTAACTTAATTTATTTTATGTTTATGTTGAGTTTGTTCTTAGTAGTTCGCCGTTATCAATCTGATGTTATTATTTTGCTGATGGATTATGGTTACGTAACTAGCTACAAATAACATTCATCGTTTCTAGTATTTCACACGTCAAAAGGAATAAAGAAATCATTATATCATCAGTCACTTATCTATCTGCCACACATATGTATTTCTCAGAAACCACTTGGCGTAAAAATTTCGTATTTAGTGAAACACATTAACCAGTATATATCTCAATAACTAAGATTCAAAAATATTTATTTTGTAATTTTAAAGAAGTGGGAGAGTTAGGGGTGCTAAGAAAGTGTAATAATCGAAAAAATTAAAACTCCGTATATATTGTGAGATATCGTTTGAAAATATTAGTCATATGAGTCCCAATATGTCTTTGTCATAGTTCTCATTGTTCAACGATTATCCAAGAGGTTATAATTATCTAAATTCGAGCCATTTTTTAAAATCTGGTTAAACATTTAGTAGACAACAGAGTCTCGTCGTGAAAGATTAATATTTTTAAAAAGTTTAATAGAAATCACTAACATTTTTTGTCATTCCTCTGTTACCTGTATGGAAGGTCACATCTAATATAATTTTTTCCTTAATTCCACTATTTTTGTGCCGCGGGCTTCACGACTTTCAACACTTTCATTAATGTTGGTATCTACAATATTTCCGGAAACAAAGTTATGAAAATATACTTGAATATAATCGTCTTACTTTTCACATAGTATTCGTAAAAAGTGTTTTGTTATAAC
Organism: Druceiella hillmani; assembly: GCA_039881145.1. Classification (NCBI taxonomy): domain Eukaryota; kingdom Metazoa; phylum Arthropoda; class Insecta; order Lepidoptera; family Hepialidae; genus Druceiella; species Druceiella hillmani. The sequence goes on from JAYKKI010000138.1 coordinate 2,459,375, forward strand.
CATTTAACTACCTCTCATTTAATATATTTGTAAATAATGCATATAGTTTCATAATATGACGGATTTTTAATTACTTGAAATAATTAAAATTCTATCACTGCCTCAAATTGAGTTTAAAAGGATTGAAGAGAAATGAAATAAATGCTAGCATAAACAAAAATAAGCTTAGTTATATTCATCAAATGTCCCTCTTTTTATAAAAATTTACATACTATAGATAAGGAACGGGTTTTGATTAATTTTAATATTTATTTTTTTTTCTGTGTAATCCTCCATGTTTAATTTGTTTAATCTACATCTTTATGTATTTAAAAACACATTTAATTTAATAAATTATTACTTTGTTTCAAAAATCAGTCATGGATATCATTTCTAGTATAATTTATTTCAAAATAGGCTTACTTATGGATCATGAATTATAGTCAATTATTCCCTTTTTCAATATTTTCGACAAGGCATACACCATTCGACAAAGATTTAATTTGAAGGCGCCATTCAATTAAATACCGAACAAATATTATAGATTCAAAAGTCTTCATCTTTGTTTGTTACTTCATTGCCCTCTCAACAGCAAAATTATTTAAGATAAAATTTGATACCTCTGGATTAACACAAAATAAAATCCCGCTAAATGCATCGAGGGTTTCGTGATATTTATAAATATTTAATATTATTTATTATAGTTAATTAGAGAAAAACATGTATATTATCGTGAATATCTTAAAAAAACTATGACGATATCTAGAATCATCGTTACAGTTTTCCTAAATTTTACGTAGTTTTTCTATTAGCTGACGAGAGATTTCCATGACCACGTTCTTCCTCCACTATTAAATCATCATAATAAAATATGTGATCAATGGACTCATGGAGACAAATAGAAATAACCCCAACTCGGTGGGTTCATTATGAGCCATTGAGAAGCTCATATGACCACCTCTATCCTCTAACATCATATCAACTCTATGGTACCGTACTACTATATTGGTTTCAGCATTGCAAAAGTTTTCAATGTTTAAAATCGATGCAACACGAAGAAGTTGGTAAAACCAATTTGCTACGTTTCTTTACCTACATAGTTATATGCTAGTGAAACTAATAAAAGTATGTGAATTTTAAATCAATATGTATAATTTCTAAAATAAACATCGGTGTTCAAATCTTTTCAAAAACGAACCCCCTAGGAACGAGCTCACCCCGTAATATCATTTTTTTCTATCAGCTAAGGAAAAAATCCATAAAAATTAACTGTATATATTCAGTCAAGCGTAAATAGATATAAGTAGTAATTATGCATTCGAACTTAGCTATCGATGAAACTAAAACACCTTCAATATTATATTCCTTCTTCCCGCCTGATTTTATCCTAGAACACTGAAATCGGATTTGAAGTCATTGAGTATTTGCCATCAAAGTTGGCTGAACTTTACGTAATATTAATAAATTTTAAAAAAATATTCTAGCTGACAAACTTAAATGATTGCAAATAAAATAGCAAAGTTAAAAGAACCATCTAACTTAATTGTACACATCTGAGAAATAATAGAAAAGCTTTCTTAGAAAAAACTCATCGATTAAATAGAGTAGTTCTTAGAAACAATTAACGTTAATGTGAACTAACTTTTGTCATAACAATAAAAGCAATTTTCGGAAAAGAAATCTATTAAAAATGAGGATAGTTTTAAATAAAAATAATTCACTTGTTTCATCTCACATAAAATTCAAATAACATTTATGTGTTTCCAATTATCCAAACATGAGCTGAAATCTACGTCGATGTACGATAACAAAATAATTTTATAATGATAAACATTCCTGGTAATATTAGTATCATTACACCATATCCTCTCCAGAGTACAACAAAGTCCCTATTTCGGGCCGTAGACTTGCTACTTGTGTACATGCTTTTTCTTGTAATTTCCAGCTATTTCCAGTTTTGCGGCGTTTACATTAATGTACATTCTATTTCGTATTCCGGTCGCTTATGTTCAGAATCTCACGGTCACATCATGAAATTATTTCATTCTTCATGTTGGGACGATGATGAATGTATTGGAGAATATCTTTAGAGACGTCGTCTATAGATATTTTATTTAATAAATTCGGAATGCCAATTGTCGAAATGTTTTCTGAATCTATTTGTCAGTGGACATGATGGATGTGTTTCTGGACTTCACCTATCATCTCGGAAAATATATTGTCCTAAAAATATCATGCAAACGATGTATTCTGCAACAAAGGTTTTTGAAAATTTCCTTTTTTCATAGAGAACTAAGTTCTTATTTTTACGAGTATGAAACGTTTTGTTAAAGCTTTTATGTTTTTAATTGCAATGTGCCAAATATTTCAGACATTGTTGATCAAATACTTTTTCCAAAACCGCCTGATAATATAATTCAAAATAATAATCCAGAATCTCCAAATAAAAAGCCAAAGAATTTTGTTTTCTACAAAAACTTGGTATCGGTTTTATTATGGAATGCACCATTTTCAAAATATATTTCCTAAAAAAGCGGTAAATTATTTTATGCCACATTAATAGCATTTGTGAATTTTCTCAGCCATATTCCACTAACTGAACACGTCTGAGTATTTTTCTTTAGAGTCTAAGATTTTCTAATATTTTTGGAACATAATATTAATACTTTGTGTACTAATCGCTCTGTTGTTGACGATTTTCGTGATTATAAGTGTTTGTGTATTTTACGATCAAACTCAAAGGATCATAAAAAAATTATGATTTAAGTCAGCTATCAACAAATCTGAGTCAATCTAATAAAATCAATCTGTCGATTGTATCCAAATTGTAATTTCAATATGACAATAATCTTCATTTAGTTAAATTTAGTTAACTCTGTAATTTGTACAACTGACGATTTTTATTGATAAAATGTTTTATTATGGGAGAATAGACCGAATCTGGGTAATAATTTTTTTATTATTTAATAAGCCATCCTTTTTACGAATATCATTGTTTTATTGTTATAATATCAGGAATAAAAAAGAATCTATCTCATTTTGTTGAGAATGAGACAAATATTTAAAGACAGTTTACTTTTGTTATCCTGAAAGTTAAAACGAATAATCCCATAATGATGTGAAGCCGTTGGTAATGATTGTCAAAACGTTTAAAACTATTATTCCTTCATCCGAATCTCCACCTGTATTTTCCATTTTGTTTTGATCAATAATATAAACTTCCTGACTAATATCCTAAGGCTTCTAATATTAAACCCTATTAATACGGTAAACTAAATATGTCATGTATTTTCAGGTAACGACTTAGTTAGTATCATTACAGAGTCATAGGTCGCTAGAATGAAAAAAAACGTAAAAATTTGATAGCCAAAAGGTGATATTGCCACGGCTAATTTAAGAAGAGGAGTTTAAACCAGTCTACCTAGCTGATAATGTTAATTTAAATTTTAATCTTTCAACGAAATTAATCAAAATTCATGAAATTATGACTACACTGACATTAAACTTCATAAATGTTTGAAAATATGATTGATCTTAGAGGCCTAGACATGCAAACCATGTAATCTATATCATCAAGTTTAACTGAATTTTTGCAACATACAAAAATACAAGAAAGTTATGCATTATTTAATAAGTCAGACTGATGTTTTTAACTAAACTTAGCAGGAATATAGATCAAAGTTTTAAGGGGTAAATATAACATAGGTTAAAATCCAGTCGAGCATTAAAATCCCTTTGAAAATCTGATGTTGAGCTTCGTTCGTGCCGGTCTGTGGTAAGATGAGTTCATGATATACCTGACCAATTAAATAATCACAAAGTTCATAATCGTAGCGCCTAAGCCAGTAAAGTCGATCAGCATTACGCAACGATAATTATGAATATGGCCTGCGACAAAGTGATGATGTCTTTCGAAATTTTGACCAAACTCAAAGTCGGAAATATTTAATGTCTTTAATATATGTATGGTGAAAAATTATATAAAATTAATATCCAGTCAAGTATTAAAAATTCAGTCGAGTATTAAATTACATTTGCCACTCCAATGTTGAGCTTTGTTCGTGCCGGTCTGTGACACGTTAATACAAGTCCAAGGTCTACCTGACCAATTAGAAAATCACAGCGTTCATAATCGTAGCGTTTAGGCCAGAAATATCAATCAACATTACGCAACGAATAATTACGATTATCGTATGCGACAAAGCGATCAAGTCTTTCAACATTTCGACCAAACACTACGCCTGAGGATATTTAACGTCGTTAAATACAAGTGAAATTTTGAAAAATTATAGAAAGATTAAATTAAAATTAAATTCGTTTGCTCTTGACAGATTGGTGACATTAAAAATTGAAGGTATTCATAATCGTTAAAAAAGGTTTATTTATGAAGAAAAACCGACTAAGTCTGAATTTAACTCACCCGACTAATATTTTGAATATATTAGATATATGTAGGCGATATTAATATAAAAGTACACAAATAAAACTATTTTGCTCAGGAATGGAAGATCAGAATGAGTGAAGAGTTATCTGTAAAAGAATTATGTGATAGACAAATATTTAACGGTTAAATTATTATTAAGACTTTATTTGTGGTTTTATTCTCAGGCTTTGTCAATTTTTTTAAGATGGAATAAAATTAATATCAATATACATAAATATATTAACTTATTATAACTTTTTATTGTAAATGGAAACAGATATTTTGAAATAAAAATGGCATTGTAAAAAAATAGTTTTCAAGAAAAACAGCCTCATGAGGTACTTCTCGTCCGTGTTTGGAAAATTAAAAATGTTTTATTGCTGTTCAAATTATTTAAGTTCACTAGCATCAAACGATCAAAATTTTTTTAGCTAATCAGTTCAAAATATTCCTTCTATTTAAGATTTAATTGTATGTAATTCTCATTCAGAACGAGTTCTAAAAATAGAACTTGTTTCCGTTTTTCAGGTAAATTTTCTAGGGCCCAAATCGTTCTCAAAAATGTATATGTAAAAACAGGCCAAATACCAGCCGCGTTTATGTGATAAGTATACCGTACCCATATGTTACCCATAAATATACTTGGTTTATTAATAAACTTTTTTTCTCGATTTTCATTGCAATTATTTTATAAGATGCAGCGCTGATGTACGTGGTTCATTGCAATTATTTTGCAAGATGCAGTCTCTCCTATGTGTCGTCGTACCCAGAATGTGTTTCGTACTACCACAGTCCAATAGATAAAATTTGGTACGTTCTTAGGTTATATACAGATATATATTTTTCAGGAAATAAAATAATAAATGCATATTAAATATCATGAAAATTTACTATTCTACAGAAAATGAGTTAGGAATAAGATTTTTCTGCTGAGCCTGGCTGGCTAAAGGAGATTCTAATTTTTGAATTAAAATATATTTTTGGTATTGGACAAAATAAAAAAAAATGTTAAATCAAGTAGTATTTTTGATGTTTTAAAGCTCTTTACGATTGAAATTAGGGCTAGTATATTTTAGCAGGTCACGTTTGAAAGGTTCATTGCACCCTAATAATAAAATTGTTAAAAATTACCTGCTAAACACATGAATTGCAGACGAAAGTCAAAATTATGATTTTTTCTTCATCTTGGTGGTCTTTTCAATAAAAATATTAAACGTTACAAGAAATTATAAAAAAAGCCTAAAAAATGTTTATTAGAAACACTTTACGTTAAGACTTTTCTAAAAGTTATGAAAATAAAACAAAATAATATATTTTGCAGGGGAAAGTCACAGTATCACTTTTTTTCAGCGGAGTTTTTAATTGAAATATTAGGCGTTACAAGCAATTGGAAAAAATCTCCGTCCGCCAAACGACGTCAATCGTCGGGATCGGCGGTATATCTGCGAAAATACTCAGCTAAATCAATAAATAAATAAGCCGATCTCTTTCTATCGTGCACTCTTTAAGCAGTGCCCCATATCAGTATTTATCGAACACAGTTACTATATTGACTTAACATTCAATGACTGAAATTTGCAGTAAACGAAAAATGAAACCTGTTTATTACGAGGAAAGCTCATACCAAGACGGTTCCGTACACACTTAGTGATATAAATATTTAAAGGCGCATGATTTAAAGTTTAAATATAATTATATTATTTTAGATAATAAATATATTCATGGATTTAAAAATATCGTGAATTTCTCATAAACTTTTAGTTTAAAAAAGTATAATTTATTTTATACAAAGTTTTCTACAAATAATATAACATATATAAATTTTAATGCAAATAATGTATAATTTAAAACAAAGATTTCAAATGACATTTTGAAAAATATGTCTAGAACGGTCTTATGGAAATTTATGAAAAATTAGTTCAGGAAGCTTTATATATTGTTATTTTTGTTCATTTTCTACACTACAATTGAAATAAAAAAAAATCAATTACTTCTTTTGCCCTCTGGAAAATAATGTAAATATTTATGACCGTCTATTGGAATGCAAAATACACGCATCTGGAAAAAGTCGCTATCGCAGGTAGCATGTGATTAATACTTTAAGGTTTCTTTTTTTGGGCCTGAAATCCTACAAAAAAAATCAACCCACCCCTAAAAATATTGAATGAAGATACATGCAGAATCGGTATAAATAAATAATTTTGCATCAAAATTTGTGACACTGTACAGAATACATATTAATTTAAATTAATAGATTTTCTTTTTATATCTAGTCGGGTAAGTTCCATATTCTCCCATCCCTTTTCTGATAACCCTATTAAAAAAAAAATAAGCCACAATTTTTGCATATACGTTTATCATATTTATGTTGAGGTCGCATAAACTATTTTATTTTCAAATATAAAATAATTTCCTTGCCAAATTCCATTCAAATCGATTCAGTGGTTTAAGCGTGAAGACGTAATAAAGAGATAAATAGATACACTCGTTTTCACATTTATAATATTAGCTTTGTATGCACACTATGAATTTCTTCTAAATTTGAACAACAGACAATGGAATGAGTATTCAAACTTCACTTAAAAAGCAAATAAAATCTTAAGTTCAATATTTTTGGTTTATAAAATGGACGTTTACTCTGTAAGCATCAGAAAACATTGTTTTCCTTTTCATATTTATTATAGAAATACGCGACACAGGATATTATAGACCCAGTCCTATTCAGGTCATTTAAAAATACAATTTTATGATTACTTTTATTTCTGATGTCTCAACCTTGGTAGATTAATCATGCCTCAGGTGATACTCAAATTACTTTATATCTACTCTAATGCCTGTAGATTTCGATTCAACCTGTTTTAAAATAGTTCGTAATACTCATAAAAGAATTAAACATATATATGTTATGATTTAAATGAAAAATTATTTTGTGACGTGCAGCTAAATCTCCCATCAACCCGTCTATCATACTGGTTGACCTGAGTCACAATGGTAAGGTAACAGTTGATTAATGACTACAAGCAACTTCAATGCGGCATTCGTGTTGCGACACGAGTTTGTCGTATTTACATTAATTCAGAAATGTAACTAGAAACGTAACCGGAAGATCACATCTTAACCAAAATATAACGCGTTGTATTTTTTGGGACATTTCCACTATATCTGTAAAACAAATATTTTGGAATACTAATAACTCGTTTTTTTAATCGAAACCAGACAACACGTGAAATTAGGGAAAAAATGCTATTGATAATATGTAATATTACTGTCACCAATTTAATCTTTTCATAAGATTTCCGAGAAAAACCTCTAACCAATGTTTATACAGATGGACGCATGAGTTATTTTATTGTCTTTAATCGTTCCCCTAAGGAAAGGTGCCATTATGATGTAAAAAGTTTGGCACTAATTTTTGTGATATTGCATTAATCTTATGACTTCTTTGATGGTCATTGATGGAATGTTTGTGATCTGATCGGTCCAACGAACCGGCTTTCGGCCAGGACGTTTTTTCTCCTAATTGCTTCCTAGTATTATGTCCCCTTCCAGGTTGTTAGAGTTTTTTTCTGGTAATATGGTCGAATTATTTAAGGACCTATCAGATATGTGTATAAAAAAAGCCCATAATAGATGCCAATTTATTTGATGGCGAACTCGTTAGTTTAATATACAATCCAATACACCATACTATAAAGCCTTAATTTTATATATTAGGATTTCCAGTTTTTATAATCGATAACAATGGCATCAACAACTTTTCAAACTATTTCTCTAATATACGAACTAGTGCTCAATTTATTATTCACCTTCTGCGGCTCTTAGAACTTGAACTTACTTGAAGCTACTTGAACAAGCTGAGCTATCTCAACTTTAATTCTCTGCCTCTCTTGCTAATTATTAAAACGGTTTAATTCCAAACGAGCGATCGACTGCAGATTCCACTTTTAAACAAATAATGCATGAAAATTCTTCTTTGTATTTGACAGCATTCAGAGCGGCCAAAATTTTGCATTTGAATTTCGATATTGTAAAAGATGATATTAAATCCATCGATACGAAATCGGGAATATTTTGAGGATTTATTCATTGAAGCTAAATGTAGATCTTTTTATTTATTTTTTAAATGAATTGAATGCGCCGTTTTTTTCAGATGTTTATCCGCTAAGTTGAATCTCCCAGCATTTCTTTGTGCATTTCTAACTATTTAACTGGGTATCTAAAAATGTAAAGAAATTAGATTAACATCACTTTTTATTTTAATACAAAAATAAAAGAACTTCAATGTTACGATAAAAATATTTTCATCAATATAAATGAATAAATTAAAAGATACAGACAACGAAATTACTTTTCTCGCGTCTATGAAAGATATTTATAATAATTTTAATGGTAATAATAATACTATACACACTTAAATATTTAAAATGTTATATGCACCGAAAACTCATATAGGAAGTTCTTCCCAAACTTGGCAAGTTTATTTGACCCTAACACATAAGCTCAATGTCGCTAATTTCTACGTTTATCCTAAATATAAATTTCTTTAATGACCTGGAATTAAAATACTACTTGTAATTATTGCCGCTATCATCGGGCTTTTAATGTTACAAGTTTTGGATCAGAAATTTAAATAACTGTCATGAAGGAAGAGTGTGAAATTGTTTTTTTTGTTATTTATATGTGACAAAAAGTAAACTCAGAAATTACTAAACCAACTTCAAACAATGTTTCACTTTAGGAAAACTATAGTACCTTCAAGAAGTGTATTTCAACACAGACATAAGCGATGTTTTATCCTTATAATTTGATTACATAATACCCCGTAAGATAAAGCAATATTTGTAACACAAACTGAGGATAAGTGACCGAATCTACGGATGTATTGAGTTACATTAGGTAAATCGTTAGAGATATAACAAAATAAGGAAAGAAAAAATTCACGTACCTTAGAAAAATATACATAAAAGTGTGGATGCTGTAGGTCTAACTTACTATAGAAAGACTATAATGTTTATATTTATGACTAAAGTATTGGTATGTGTATGACGCTTTGGGTTATGGAAAAATTTGCACGTATGCACAAAGGCATGTTTCAACATATTTCTTTAAATAAGATGGAGCAATTTGTTTTTTGTGACAAATACTATATTAAACATCACTCATTAAAAATTAATTTACTTTTTGAATAAATATATGACTTCGAGTAATACAAGTTAGGGATACTAATACCTGCATATTATTTTGTCCGTGTAGTTTCTCTTGCCATTATACTTGTCAGTATGTTTATTTAATTTTTCGCACTCGAATCGCCAAAACAACTACACAAATTTAGACATAATTTCCATTTGATAATACATATGTTACTTAATTTTAATTTATTGATAACATTTATCCCAGTGATTCTTATTCTTTTGAAAGCATTAAGAAATAAAATCATTACAATTTCAAAAATCGATAAATGAAATTAAAAACTACATAAAATTATTTTTCCCTATCCGCCAATATTTAAATTATTGTATTAAAGGGGAAAAGGGAAACAATAATCAAGCTTAAAATTATACATATATATATATATACATATACACATATATATATGTATATATATATATATATATATATGTATATATATATATATATATATATATATATATATATATATATACACATATATATTTATTTATTTTTATTTTTTTTGTAATATGCTTTAAATGAAAATTGGGATTAAAGTGCTAAAATATAAATATTGATATGAATTCTCCATTTTAAAATAGGTAAGGACAATTGAAACCCATTCTTTTTGTAAACTTTTGAGTATTAAATTTTGTAATCCAGCGATTTAATGTTTATCTCAGATATTATATAATATAGGTTGAATTTTTCTTTAACATAACTCTTAAAGCTTTCGAAATTTAGGAGTGATTTTTTCGCTCGTTCCGCCCAGTGACATGCTATTCGACAGATCTTTGAAAATGATATTAAATTTCTATCTAACATTTAAAATGTTTAAACTCTTCTTATATTAATGTTTAAAAACTTCTAATTCATCTATTATGTAAATGTTGAAAAATTATTTTACACGATTTTTGGGAACCTATTTCATATTGCACATTAGTACGGCGACCAGCTCAGATCCCAAAATGTATCGGAGATGGCGTAAGTCTGGGTTAGAAGGACGGATGCTCTCTGTGATTTCCGTATTTTTCATGCAAATGTTATTAAATTAAACATTTAGTGTGCTAAATGGAGAATTACAAATAGATATTCAGATATTTTTTTTGGATAGTATTATAAGTCACCCTTAAAGTTTTATCACGGCGGTTAGAGTCTCCTCGTTTCACAAACTTAAACATATTTGTTCTCAATTACTTTCGTCTTCATTCCTAGTGTTGATGAAAAACTGTGTTTTTGAATGCCACACACAACAGGATGTCATCGGATGGGTGTTTTAAAATGATATTTTATCGTTTTTTTCATTTTTAATTCACATTTATGGAATATTAAGCGAATGAAAAACAATTTATCGTCTATTAATGAAATGAAAAACAATTTATCCTCCACTCCTTCCTTTTCATTTGTCAAGGGAAGATTTTAAAACACTGAAAAATTTAAACAACCATTTATATTGGATCAAATTTTTCACGGAATGAAAATAATTTTTGTTAATTTCCAGCCAGCAAGAAATGTAGACTATCACGGAACACTTCTTTTTCTGTAATCCGGCATGCATTTTTCTTTTTTTTTACAATCACTTGCCAGTCGCACGTTTTTTACACGCTTGCCAGTCTATTTGCCAAACGGGGACATTACAAGATACAAGAGTTCGGTGCAGAAATGGCCGACTTATTTTAATCATACTCATCGTTTTTTTATATTGATCACTTTAAAGAATGCTAGATAAATAGAATCATTTTTCTAGTAATTTTCACCAGACGATATTTTTATAGTTTTTCCTCCTCTCATTCTCTCTTTGTATATTATGTATTACACCATCTGTTTAAAATTCCATTTTTTTAATTAGATTCTCACTTCCCATAATATTATATCCCACGGTAATCTGAAAAAATATCTAGTTTACCAATAAAGTTTTTGTTGTTTTTTTGCTAATTTTGAATATTTTATAAATAAAAGGAAGATAAATAATTATTAATGCAAATTTTGATGCGCCTACTTCAAAAATTTGGAAAGTTACAATACTATGATATAAATACAAATAAATAGACGAGCAAACCGACAATAGTGTATAGCTGAAATTTCTTCAATAAAATTGTGTCCTTTAGTAAAATACGTCACATGGTACAATAAAAAATAAATAAAGACATTTAAAATTTTAACTCCAAAAACTATAAAAAACATTGATTTTTTTAAATTGTTTATTAATTATATAAACGTATAGTTAATTATTTACGAAACAATAGACATATTTACAACAAAGCCTCGCCATAAAGTTTCCTTTTCGCCTTATGAAGGCTTTTCACTTCCAATTCAAATGAAAATCTACAAGTCCCTCTATAAAGCTCTCCACGTATCATCCGTAGTAATCGAGTTTCTATTTCAGTGTGTAATATTGAACACATTTGGTATAAATTGTTCATTACAGTGATAACAAAGACAATAATGTTTTCCTCCACAATGTTCCATCATTAACAATGTCAGTCTCATTTTAATGAATGGTTACTTGGAGATGCAGATAGAATAGAAACATTCCTTAAATGGCGATGAATTAATTATATTAAATGAATTAATTATATAAGATATTCATATAATTAATTCCATATTCAAATTTCTCTTATTCACTTATATATAGGAATTGTAAATGTGAAACTAACTGATAAGGAATTAAGCTCACATGTGAAGGATAATATATCCTAACGATATTTCACTGATTTACATGTAACCAAGACAAATAGCTATCGTATATCGGAGTTAAGTTTACAGATGATCTGGATTGTGGTTCAGATTATATTATATGCACGTAAGCAATCATATTAATGGCATTTGATAATTTTCAAGACAAGCCAAAGTTTTATAGTAATGGTTAAAGTTATAATTACTTATGTGTTTGTTAAGGCTCTATTAAAATAAGGCTTTTAGAGCTTCAGCGTTCTGTGTAAATTTTTCTTTAAAAATTGATTTTAGTTCTATTTTCCACTAAATGATATTCATTTAATTCTTAATACGATTTATTAGGGCCCAAAAAATCCGTATTATTATGTTGTACTCATTCGTTCTTTTATACATTGTTTTCCCTTTGTTGATTTTTAACGTTTATCACTTAGCAAACTAAACATTTTTAAATTATTGTATGAGAGTACTAAGAATGACCTCAAAAACAAGATTTTTTCATCATGTTTTGCGTCAACTTTATTCTTGTCGTAGGCTTCTATATAGCCTATTTTTCCATAATATCAAGTTCTATAGTTCCAGATTTAAAGGTCAAGGAGAATATTTGTTTTATATTTTTCAGCGGTTTTCTAAAGATGTGCCGCCTAAAACTATGAATATATTTTAGAGACCCTTATGACGAACCATTTCAAACGATGGTCAAAAATATGTTTTAAATTTTTACTTTATTACCTGTTTTATATTGGCTCCTCAATAATTTCGGCATAAATATTGTTTCGTGTTAAGTTTTCAAATATATGCGGAAAAATGTTTGTGACGGACGTACGCGTGAGTGGTATTATATGGTTTTCGTTTTCCTTTTGAGGTACGGAACAATGAACATGACATAGGCCATCGAGGGAGATGTTTTTAATTGGTCACTCAAATTTTAGAATCACCATAAAAAGGGAAGGGAATTTAATGTGTTTCTTTTAACTGTGCAACAAAGTAAGGAAAAATGTCAAAAAACCGTAAAATTATCTTAAACCGATCGACTCACGGTAGCGCATGAATATGTAAAAGCTTAATAACATTACAATAAAAATTGTTTATATTACGAAACTTTTCATTATGACATTCTATAACATTCAGTTGTGACAATTATTGCTAGAGATAAAAACAATTTAAACGGATGTCTCCCAAGGGTCAATGAAATATTGTCGTGAAAATTTACACATGCACGTATTTATTTAAGAAAAGAAATTAGAATGTAATAAAGAAATAATAAACAGTACTCACCTCACGAATTTGTAAATGCATTTACTTTTAAAATGAAATAATTCAAATTAAGCAATATATCACCAGTTTTTTAATATTGGTAATATAATATAAAATCTTATTGCAAACAATAAAGAATATAAAATTATACGTCTGAAACATATATACTGAAATTGTTCTGTAGTTGTAAATGCTACAACTATCATCATAAACGTCATTTACTCGACATAGTACTTCAAGTGAAATGTTGTTAAATGAGTCATTAAATTTGTTCTGGGCATCGTTTTTTAAAATTTTTTTTTACTGCAATCGCACTCCAAGGTGTTCCAAAGTTATCGTCAAACCTACTATACACGCCTTTCCTTTCCTGTAACCGTTTAAAAAATCTTGACGACTGCAAAATATATGTAGTGGATATACACAAGTAAAATTATTACAATTATTTCAATATAATTAATTTTCAAAAATGTTAATAAAACTCTATTCCTTTAATGAGTTCCACTATATCTTTGCACTGTATTTGAATAGATAACGGATACTCACGACTCCGCGTAGAAACATATTGCTGGTAGGTTTTGTCCTTCCGCCCTCTGTAAAATGTTAATTGTTCAGGACCTCCTTGTATACAATTCTCCTAATTTTCCACTTAAGTTTGAGAATGACCAAACTTTTAGTTTAACTATTTCTGGAGCACACCGCAAATATCAGGCAACGGGAGAAATTGCCATTCATTAGATCGATATCAGCCAATTGTAAACTCTGTCCCTTTGCATTATTTATAATTATAATATAGCACACCTTTACATAAAATTACATATCCTAAACTCAGTGAAGGGATTAGAGAAATTCGGGGGATGAAGAGGGTTTTTCTTCATTTAATGGATATGATATTCTTAGCTTTGATTATGCAAGCTGACTATTACTTCCATTAATTAAAAGGATATTATAGTTAATATTTAATAAAATCGAATACAGTATAAGTAACTTAATATAGTAATAAGTATAGTATATATTATTATGAGTATCTAAAATACTGTGATATCTGGAATTACTGACATAGTTTTCCTACATTCTTTGCTTAGGATTCTAAACAGCCTATTTTTTTATTATCTTAAGTTCGGTAGCCTTATATTTTTCAGAATTTCTCTAAATATTTGCCGTCTAAAACTAAGAGCATGTTTTTGAGACCTTACGATAAACCCTTACAATCGATAACTATCGATAACACTACGTATTCAATTTTTTATTTTTTTCATAGAATAGATATTATACACATAATACATAATAAAGAATATTATGGATTATGCACATAATATCTTAGAACTTGAATGCCCTGATAAACTTTGTAAGCCATTAGAAAGAATGAAAAAATATCGTTTTTTTTGTGGTGTAAAAACATTTCAGAATATGCTAAAAACTGCGTTTCTAACATTTTTAACTAATTTTTAGAATTGTAAAACAGATAACCATTTGTGATATTATATATTATATGATATGCCTCTAACATTAAAAAAAAACAAATCTATGACACAAATTTCATTTCTTACTCCTTATATTTAGGGTTTAATTTTCCAAAAAATCCCTTTTTCGTGGATATCTATGGGGCACAAGTAACTCACGTCAAAATTTCAAAGTTTGTAAGCTTTATAGATCGGAGAATTTCTTAATGTATGAGTCAGTGTCATTTTGATTTTATATCTACAGTATAATAATTACAAGCGTTTAGTCGGAAAGTTCGTACTGATTCGCAATTTTCCAAGCTTTATGTTTGCCATTATTTCCATAGTTACGAACTATGTTTTAAGAAACGAATTTTTTTGTAATATGCGGAACTGAATTTGAAACTAACCACTCACTTGCTTAAATAGTTATTAAGTTACGAAATTTTTATCCCAGTGTACTGATAGGGTGAAATGTTTTACAACTCGATGAAATAATTCATAAACATTTAAAAATACTTGTAAAATAATCCGTCTGTTAACCCCTTCTTTCATAGAGGGATGATAAACCGATTTTTAACATTTAAATTGGCATTTAAATTAAATTCAATTTTATTGAAATTGTTCCAAACTTTTAATGCGAAGTATAAAACGCGAGGTTAATTGCAGGTGCTTAAATAGAATTAAATGTTTACGTAAATGATGGTTTAACTTCTGCTAGCGTATTATATGCAGATATAATGTTATTATTTTATCCATTTAAGTTATCTATTTAGAATAAGAAACAATAAAATATGAATATTATCTCTTTGGAAATATATAAGTTTTTCTTAGACAAAATAGGCTCCATTTTTAAAATTATTTTAACAATATTAACTTAGGAATTTCTGAGACTAAACCAAACAGACGTGTGTATGTTCAGCCATCACAACGATTAATGAAGTGTTTCACCCAATCATTTTATTTTAAATCATTTCTAGCTCTGTAAAGGAAAAATTTATTGGATTTATTTTAGACTGCCTTTTTAAAATGTTTGTTGTCATAAATATATTTTCCAATTATACTTTAATTAAACGCAGAGGGATGTGTAGTGAAATTTAATTATTATTGTTTAAATACGTGCAATTTTTTGTTTATCACTGTAGATGGAATTTTAAATCCTAAATTCCGTAGCGAGTGCGGAATAACTCTAATGATTATATTTTCAAGTAGGTATTTTATTTAAACAAAAAATATTGGGTTTAAATATTTAGGGAAAACTGAATATTACTTTGATCAAAAATCCCTGAGAACAGTAGGTTTGTGATTAAAATAAATAAATATTTTCAAAGAAATAACGATTGTAGTTATTATAACAAAAAAATTTTACTGTCAAAAGCTTCCGGAAAAATTGTATATTACTTTAGTCAAAAATCACTGAGGGTGGTAGATTTATGATTTACATGGGAGTTGGGGCCCGCTGCTTAGATTTCTTTATGTGTTCGGCATTAAACAATAACATTATTATTATGGATATTTACATGAATTTTAAGAAACATACTTAAAAGTGTGAACTTCCAGATAATGAAATAACTTATTTTTCTCTAAAAAATAAGTTTAACAGTTTTATTCGACAACGGCTATTAATCCGTTCACCATGAGATTATACTATCTACTGTAATGAAAAAAAGATGATATTTTATTTGCATTAAAATTATTGAATTATATTGGAGAGTCTATATTAAATATAAAACAATGGAATTTTATTTCCCATTATTACATTGATTTCCATGTAGGAAACATCGATTTTTTGACTAAATATATTCGCTCAATATCTACATTTAAGTAAACAATTTCATAATTATTCTGAGCGGACTATAAAGAAATTGCAAGGGTACAACAAATAGATATACAAAGGAGAAAACCACAGGTTTGAACTATATGCATTAGAGATAATTTTTTTATTGATTTTATATAACAGTTAGGTAGAAGCCGTTGCTTTTTGAGGTCAAGGCTTTTTATTTAGAGAGAAAAAAAGGTGCATTTAACCCACGATAACAGTACGTTGAAGCTAGCCGTACATTGGGACATTTGTCACATATATTTCCCGTTTTACGGTGGCTTCTTCCGGAAGAGGGCAACATTAAGGAGAAATTCGAGCAAGGTTTCCTTTTTTCCAATCATTGAAGCATTTTCGTCAAAGTGACATTGCGTCGCCTTGGAGGCGTTGCGCGTGTTACCAGCGTTGCGCATGTTGCCAGTGTTAATCGTAGTGCTGCGCGTGTTGCCTTGCCTATTAGTGGATGTTTTTACACAAAAGTTTTTGTATTTTTATAAATGGTTGAATTGAAAGAATTTATTACAATTCAGCCCCCTACAACCCGCATGAAATACAAACTTTACGGAAATTGAAAATTAATAATAGTGTGGGAATATTTTCTTGTGCATGTGTATTTATTTAGAATTTTTCTGCTCAATCTTGCTTAGTATTTTGTCCACCTATTTAAAGAATTATTGAAGTAACCAAAACGTTATGAGATAGCAGAATTAACACTTTTTTTTGTTTATTTACTTCTGACCACTGAAGGCTTCTTTTCGTTGTAAGCAATGAAAATCTTATTACATCCATAAAAATGTTAATATTAATAAACACTCGTTTTTTTGATTCGATAACTATAATTATTTGCAAAGTAACTTTTAATCTTTGCTACTTAACCTAGCTGAATTTTTAATTTAAAACTGTAATTTAACTTTTTCATACTCTTTACTATTAATTGTTACGAATATTTTCTTTTGTTCCAGAAAAGCGACTTTTATCGTCTAACTTATAGAGAAATTTAATCTTACAATAATACCGACATGTTTTTTTGCAATATATTTATTCAGATATGATACCATTAAGTAATAGCTGTATTGTCTAATAAATTTGATATTACACTCATGATAAAAATTCTAATTATGTCGTCGGTTTGTGCATCATTCATAGACCGTTGGACGGATTCGAATAAAATTTCACAGTTTTACATTTTAGAAGTGTGATTAATATTGCGAATCTACATTGATGTTACAAAATGTTTACATGTATTATAAGATATCAAATGGAAATGAAAAAGAGCTTTTGGAGAATTTTTTTTTTTCGAAAGAAAGTTCTTGTCACTTTTTCAAAAATTCAGAAGGTTATTGATACATTTTTAAGCTCCTGATTCTTCTGGTATCGATATATTTAACGTATTGTAAGGCTTTCCATTTTTGTAAATGAAACTTTGTTAATTATATAATTTAAACTATGATGACAGTTGTCATGTTTTAAAACATATACTTTATGGGTATTTTTTAAACATTAGGCCATATTACCATGACCTGCGCGGAAAAGCATTAGTTACTCAGAAAATGAATGAAGTTAAAGCCTGCTTATCAAACTATTTAATTCGATTATATCAAAATATTTGCTACAAGTTACACAAATATTTTACGCTCTATTAATAAAACAAAATTACTAAAATTCAACTATAATTATTACTTCTAACTTTCATAAGGTTCTGCGATTACGTGACAATGCTGCACATAATTTTTTTTTAAATTTACAGTCATTTATATAATAACTTAGAGCAACTTTTTTTAATTTGATATATATAGGTTGCGTTGTCAATTATATTTCAGACAACGTAACATTCATGTTCCAATTTGTGTACTCAAAAAGACATTTCGAACTAATGTGTTAGGTAATTAGACCAATATTGTTATAAATTAATGAGTAACAATAAAAAATTGCCGTCTTTACCGCCAACGAAAGTGAATATTATAATAAATTTCTTCTATGATATATTAAGCCAATTTTGTCCAAAGTTTTGTTGGTGCGATCGTTTTTAATAATTAAAAATTTTCATATTCCACGATAAAAGATTCTTAAAAAAATTAATTTATTCTAACAAAAACTAATCATAAATATTTTATTAATACTATAAAATTATAACAAAAATCATGTCATGAATTATCTTCCATGTTTTTATTATTTTGATGTATTGATATAGTTATAATATTAAAATATATTGTTCAAAAATTATCTTAATAATTTTAAGAATTTAGCATTTTCGATGAAATGAAACTGAAAAATCTCTTTAGACTTTTACTCAGATTTTATTTAGCCTTTCTGAATTAAATTATTTTTTCCACATGTTTACTTCTGATATTTAAAATTCAAACATAAAATAACGAACATATTTTAGATTAACATTTAAGTATGCTTAACTCAGATTTTTCAATATGAGTCTTATTTATTTAACCAAATAACTTGCAAAACGGTCTGTCTGGAATTAGACGCTCCAAATCGAGGATGGAAAAAAATCGTGTTGTTGAATTTAGAAGCGATTAATCCCCCGCTTTGCCACTGTGGTGGCTGAAAGGTAAATTGAAATTGACGAACTTTTGATTAACTTTTGAGATTACTGTCCTTACCTTCATTGTGCTAATAACCGCTTCGTCCATCGGCCATTACTTTGATATCTTTAGGACTGCGAAAAGCCATTTTTATATAATTGCTTTTGTTTGAGTAAGCACTACAAGTTATGTTAACAGATCAATGCGGTATAAACATACTGCATACATCCGTTTTTGTGTTGTGCCATGTTGTTAAAAAAAATTTCTTTGATCACCTTGAAATAACCGTAAATCTGTCTAAAAATGTTCGACTGCACGATATAAAACACTATAAATTGGAACATATGTAATCCTTATTTTTTATGTTTTATGAGTACTTTTACGTTTGACCACGCGGAATATTTTGAGAAACTTTTCAAGTGATCCAACCAGCATAGGTTGAGGTAGTGTTGAGTTTATTTGTTCTCGTTTTATGATCCGTTAAAATAAAGAATAAGAGTTTTTACTGGACCGCAAATAACTCCTTTAAAATAGTCGAAAAATTTTCAGTAAACAAAAACATTATCGCCATCACTTCAAAATTCGCTTCATGCAAAGTTTTATGGTAGTATCGGAGCTTATTGAATCTTCCATTTTGTCGGGTAGGATTTTCTCCATCATGTGGTAAAATAAATTAAAAACTATTCGATTAAATTGAAGCCAAATGGTTAAAACCAAAATTAAAATTCAATTAAATCAAATCATGTAATTTATTTATTTCTATTTATTATATAATTTTGCACCACAGAAATAAATAAAGGTAACGTTATAAACTCTGTGACTTGTCTGTCATACATAGTTAAATGTCTCAGTAACTATTTTATATAGAGACGTTTGACATAGTAGTCAAGCCTATTAAAAGTTAAAAAAACATAAATATTAACAATCAGCTAAAATATTTCTGACAAATATCATGAATTGTTTTTTTATTCAATTAAAGTTCAGCCATTATTTGCGTTACAATGTCATGAATTATAAAGGGGCCTAAAACTTTGCATTGTTTAGTAACTTGGTTACGCAAATACTTAGAAAATTATATCCTCGATACTAAGACCTAATTATGGACATAATATAAGATTAGAATGATTAATACCCGAAGATCTTACCCAAAATTGTGAAAAAAATCACAATTTATTAACAAAATCAGGATACAGTGACGGTGTCGGAAGGTGGTAACCGACACTCTCCAGTGATTTGGAGTAAACTCAGCGAGTTTAAACCAAATAAAATAAGTAGATTGTATATACAGGCACATACAAATTGATGAAGTCCGTCTTAGCTGTTACCGCGTATCTCCGATATTAATTAACCAATTTCGATACTTCTTTTTTATGTAGTTTCAAAACATTGTTTGAAAAAGTTTGCATAGAATTTTACCATGTAAATTCAAGAGCACAGGTACCGTGATGGAGTTTGAATAATATTGATCTAATGATAATCTAATAGCAAAAAATCTCTAAAATGTTTATATCGCTAAGGGCAACATAAATCTGTCCTTTAACAAAATCATGGTACATTAATGGAGTCAAAAGGTAGCACTGTGAAAACAAGTACCCTTCCTCTGTATTGGTGTGTATGTACGAGAGAGAGAAAGGGAAGCGCCGACTTTGTACCAAAAATCTCTAGCAGTAGCAGTATTAAGCACATTTATGTGGGTTCGGAAACAATATCGTATCGCAATCTTCTACATAAGTATTCGCATATTCATTATTTTATACTTTTAGGTGCGGTTTTAATTCGGTGGTTATTTAAATTTGATTAAATTTTGTTAAAAAGTTTTATTATTTTTTCTCTTCAAAAATCAAAAGCACCTTCAATTTGAAACATTTTTCTTCGCCGTTTTCTGAATTTGTTTGAGTTATAGCACATTTTAACAAAATTTTCACCTGTAGTAAGAAATCTAATATTAATTGAATTTGTTCGAAACAACATTCGTATATTTCTCATGTTAATTTTGTAAACTCGCCAAATTATTTGTTAAGCGACAGCATAGGCGGCAAATAAAGAGTGGTAAAAGATCCTGTCAGTGCAGTTGAATTCCCTGACTGCTCGCTCTAGCGTTGGAATGGTGAATTGAAGCCAAGATTTGATTAATTTTTGGAATAACTGCCACTCTGTTTCTTACCCTAATATCTATTTTCTAGCTTCAATAAAAATAATAAAATAGGTAATAGCCAGAAAAGAAGAATGAATGGGAGGAGATTCATCATTAATCTTCTATTCTGGTTATGAACACAGAACGATTTCAAAAAAAAATTTAGTAGCTGCCTATCACATTTTTGAAACCTTCCAGTATTATTCCCTGATATTGCACCATTCGATTGCATGATTTAATAATAAAAATTTAATATAAGTAAACATATATATATATATATATATATATATGTATATATATATATATATATATATACTTTGAACCATGAAATATATATATAATATATATATATATATATATATATATATATATACTTTGAACCATGAAAGTTAAGGTAATATTTTATTAAAAAGAACTTCGCAAATTAAAATACACTTTCTTATAAAATTATATTGTCTTAATTGTTTCACTAAACAATTTTTTCAATAAAATTTCACTTCCTTCCTAACATCATAAAATACGAAATCCGTATGACCAAAATCCCGTTATTTGTCTGTTTATCTGACAGTCCAGCGACTCACAAACTATCAATACTATCAATACGCTAAGAGCTAACGTTCTAAAGCAATTGTAAAAGGCAATGTTTTTTTAAATTTTGTATGTTGATGTATACATGATCATAAAGTAGCTAATATAGGGGTTAAACACCTCAAATGATTAGGAGCAATACTTAGGATATTGGGTAGTCATAACCATGTATTTTTGATTAAAATAATCAGGATCTGAAGTTAGGAGTTTAAAAATTGATATCGATAAACACCAAAAAAAACCCACTTAGGATTAATAGACTAAAAATTAAAGAACATAACACTTACTACGACTAGTTATGCAATGATATTTCTTTACTTATAATATAAACGCTTAGACTTCTGTTATTACACTGGAAGCTTCCCTTTTCATTCCGATGTCCACTATAATTTTAATTACTTGCTTTTCTATAACAAACAAGATATAAATATTTTGAATCGTAAAAATACTATCGCGATTATCAAAGTTCAGTTGCAGTCTGGGAGTCAGAAGATAGTGCATTTAGAGTTATGCACATAGCTTAAAAAAATATAATTAAAAGTTACTTGTACTCGACATGTATGAGTAGAACTCGCACTATGGAGATTCCTGACCCTTTAAGGCACTTATAAAACTTTAAGAGTACTTGCATATAAATTATTTATGAAATCTGTTTTTAGCGATATAAGTAAATGTATTTTATATTTTTAACAAGTCTAATAATATACTACACATTTCCAAAATAATGGTATCTAAAGTTTTACATTTCGTGCGGTACAGTTGAAAGTGAAAAAGTCGTGGGAAAATTATTTTTCTTCTTAAATCAGGAGAACGATTGAATTTGAATATAATTTTTTAAGGAACACATTTGTAGTAAAACTTACGATGTTCCTAGATATTTTAATGTTATATATTTACATATATATATATATATATATATATATATATATATATATATACACACACACATATATATATATATATATATATATATATATAATATCTCAGGAAATTTAACAATGTGATTAGTATCATATTCAGAATAAAGTCAAAAAGTTTTTCTTGGGAAAAAGGTTTTGTTTAAAAACTGTTTTTGAATTTGCTTAAAAAGAACCACGCAAAGTAAAAGTGTCAAAAGTAAGATCTTGGAAGCATAATAAATTACTTGTTTCTTAAAAGCCACGTACTTACTTATAAATTAATCTAATGAGTTTCACTTATCTATGTACAAAGGTTGTTAAAAGTTAAACAAAGGCATGAAAGAAGCAAGTAAAATAAAAAAAGCGAATGTAGAATTTTAGATTAACACCAAACTGATTAACAACAACAAAGGAAAAATCTTGAAACAACTGTAGGCACTGCGAAATATTCATACGCACTCTGGATACAGTTAACTGTATTCCCTTCACTAGGATGTGCAGAGTTACGCTATAAACACAACCAATATACATTTATATTAAATAAAATCAAAAAAGTAAGTTCTGTGCTTTGATTGGAAGACAATGAATGAAAAAAACATAAATTCATACACAATACACATACTTATATAAACATGTTTCCAACACAGGAATGAAAATGGTTATTAAATATTTTGTATTCTAAAAATACTTCTTAACAATTATTGAATTATGGTTTCTTCAACTTAAAAGGAAAAATGTCGTTTACAATTTTCACATATTTAACCTAGCAAAACAGTGACTACCTGTATAACCTCCACTCGCACGTAAATTACATTAAAGTCTTCTACTCCACCAGTTTCATAAAAGCAAATACCTTTCGCTACAATAAACAACTGCTAATCGGCGATACAACTTTTGTAACATCTCGCCGCTGTTATGGCGCAACGTTACCTTAGTGATGATGCTTCAATAATTTCCGAAAGGGAAACTTCCATTTACTTCCGATTTTACTCTTCCGGAAGAGTACACCATAAGGCGGAAAAGTATGTGAAATAATAATTGGCAGGGATGGTTAGTTAGGTCGTAAATATAACGCTCGTCAAAATATATATTTCAGATTGTGACGAGACTGTTTTGTATTGAAATCTAATATAAAGTTCAGTCCCTCTTGTCCTAATTTAAGGCTGATAAGCTTATTATTTGTCCACGGTTTTGACAAGCTTTTTTTGACAAGCTTTTGATAAATGGTTGACAGTTTTCACCACGTTACGTCTTCAGAAAAAATTTGTATCGTTTACCTAAAAAACTTAAATCGAACTTCATACCATAGACAAGTATAAAACTAAAAATGTAGTTGTTTTGATTGAAGTAGTATTATTGGAATTAAAATAAATTTGACCGTTAAATATATATATATATATATATATATAAATATATATATGTATGTACATATATATATATATATATATATATATATATATATATATATATATATATATATATATATATATATATATATATATATATATATATATATAGTTTTTCTTAACACTAAGTAGTCAGCCTAATTAAACAAATGTAAAACGCATACCACAGGAATAAATTAACGACTTGAGACTCTGTTACCAATTAAATTTATTGAAGCGGTTATATCATTACCTCCAAGTCATATCCTTTTACAAGCACATACAAATAAATTAAAATGTAACAACCCAGATTCCATTATATATCATCACAAACCTTCAGCTATTAAATTATTTGACACTTAAATGCTCTACATTTGACTGACAGATAGCCTGTCACAGCAGTCGCAACATTATGTACAATAGTTACGTCAGAAGTGCTACACATATCTCATTATCTTAATTATTTTTGGTAACATGTATTTTTTTTCCAATCACTTTTAACGCCTGGTACATATCATTCTTTTCTCATTGCTTTTATAATCCTTATACACATATGTACAAATTGTGTACCTTTATACCCATAAGTATTACTAGCAGTTTGGCAATTGGTTACAGTGAAGCTATGGAACATATTTCAGGGTTTTAAGTATCATATGTGTGGACCAATTATTTTTCAGGGTCTCATATTTCAAAAAGGAGAAATAATGTGTTTGTGGGATCACCAAGACTCCCATATAATTATGTGTCACATATTTCACGATAACGAGAAAAAACATTTTTATAATTTTTTTTGTATGTACTTTAAATTGAATATATAGAAAAAAATATGCTTCCTATCGTGTGGACATAAATTGCCAGGGAGAATTTCAAGATAAAAAAAAACATTTTTTTGCACAATTTTCTAAAAACTTGTTCCAAAGGAGTTTCTTAAAATACCTACAAAAAATGGTCTCTCACACTTTATCGCCAAAACGTTTAAATTTACAATAATAAAAGAATTATTACAACTTTAGCCAAACCAAATTTGAGTAATCTCTCCTTAATAAAATGTTTCCTATTACTAAATTAAATCGTCCCTTTTAATTTTCAGAAAAATAATATTTAATATTTCAAAATTGCATATATGGGCATTAATAATAATTTGAATTATCCAACTATAAATTTGTACAATATAACGTTTTCATAAGTAGCTCATGCTCTTTTTAGCATCTCATGCTCTTTCGTCACTGGAAAAAAAATACAACAAAAATAGAAACAAATAAAAATAATGTAAATTTTACTGCTCAAGAATAATATAATTCCTTAAGAATTTTTCATTGAAGAATAATATAATCTCTAAAGATACCACCTGATGTGACAGATATAGTTTGATTTCACAATCATAGACATAACCTTATATTTTTACCTGTTTGTCAATGAAATCCAACGTTACCACGTTGAATTTTTTGAATGACTTCAGACTAGGTTTTTGTTATATTATAGTTTTACTGCGTTTATTAGTAGAAATTAATACCTTCGTTATAAAAACCCTAAGAATGGTATAAGTATTATCATGATAATAGTAATATAACTTAAATTTTAAGCATTTTTTATTAGTAACAGTCTTTATATTACATTCAAATGACATGTGAAATTATTACAGACATAATAAAGATCTCCACAAATATGTTATTACTGCCTTTTTTAAGCCAAATAGGGGTCCTCGTAGATTCGCTACGTCCCTCAGTTTGTCTGTCAGCCTTTTTGATTGCCGACTATGAATCCCATAGAGCTGAAATTTTAAATATTTTTATTTGTAAAATGTACAAAATTTTGAAATAAATTCATTTAAAAAAAGTTTTTAGGGCCACCACTCCTACATACAAAATTGAAGGTGATTTTTTTATTACGCATGGGTATTACAAAAATATTAGGGATATACCATAAACACATCCGTTTACAAAATATTAAGTTTTAAAGCGATCATTTTTGTCAGTTACGTGTCCCCTCCTCCCACCAGCTAAACCTCTCTTTTTGAATATATAGAAATTAACCACAGCTTAGTAAATTCTACCGCTTTACGTGTAATAGTCGATCAACTAATACAATTGGGCATGTAAAAACTTCATTGGAACTTCATACAAAAGACTATAAAATTAATGTTATATTATAAGATGAATATTTGCTTATTAATTCGTTAATTTTAAAAGCCTGGCTTATGCAACCTTTCAACCAGGCGCGTGAATTTAGACCAAAACAAAGATTTGAATTTAGATCAAAAAGAGATTTAAAAAAAGATTGCTAATTATTGCAAATTATACATATACTGGGACCCATATTCTGTAATTGATAAAATAATAGGATTATTTTCGAGTTAATCAAACTAAGCTGTTAAAAGTAAAATTCTACAAAAAGTTCTAGGATATCTAAATGATAATAATTGTTCTTGTGTTTCAAAACTAGACCGGTCGGTTCTCTTTTCCACAAAATATTTCAATAAATAACTAAATCCATGAATATACCACAAACAAATAAACAGTGAACAATTATTAAATAAAATGACAAGTAAAAATAATGTAAACATGGTTCTTTTTAACACAGTAAAGCGAGTATGCACATAAGTTTCGGAAACATTTTCATACAATGAAGATCGCTTTCCACATTTTCACATGCTTTCCAAATTTCTCATATAGGTTAAATGATAATAATTTTCCAGAACTTTTTACGAAATGTCCTTTTTGAATTTGGTTTCTCATTTTCTTCCAAAGTTTAATTCATTCCAATATTTTCAGATATTTGTTGGATACACATATTTAAATATAGGTAGGGTAGGAAATGAATTGTTTTTTTTTTAATAAAAAGGGAAAAGAAAGCAAATATGTCGTTTGAAAAAAGAAAACAAAAAAAGAAAAAGAAAATAATATTTCACGAGAAAAAACAAATATTCAAGCCAGTGTTCACGGCTTTTATACAATGGGAGCTTTTACCAATAGAACTCTGATTAATAAAACGGTAGAAGATCTTATACACCACCTCATCTTTGTACACGAATACTTTTCTAATATTAAAAAAAAGGTTTAACCACGAATGACCGAGCGACAATGCTCGTTAATAAGTTCCATTGGCCTAAGACTATGCACCATCTTTAGAATCTAGTCTAATTCTTGCTGTAATCGCTTTGACAGATAAAATTTGCGCCAAAACATAAATACCTTCAATCACGCGTGACTATTATCTTCCATAGAGATGTTCTATTATCCATTTTCCGAGTGCATCTTCAGATTTTGACCACATTTTAATGGAAGTATCCTTGGGTTATACTCTTACTAATAGAAAATGATCCGAATTTATTTATAAATGCCAAAGATATGCTTTAAAATAAGTAAAACAACGTACAGGGAATTGAGAACCGTAAAAAAGTTATTTTTGAATCCGTAATAAAACTATGTTTTGCATATTATATATTCTGAACACGAGAGTAATTATAAATTACGACGTCCAGAGTAATTATAAATTATGACAAACCAAGGCTTATCATAATTTATAATCACCATCGACTATGATTATTACTCAAACTTGTCATGAATGGTAAACAAACTGATAAAGTATGCAAACTAATTTACGTACTCCAAAGGTATAATTCTAGTTTATGCACGTAATATTTTTCAAGAGTTACGAGCTAGGAAAGTGAAATATTATCAGTATTGTGACGTCTCTGTCTTAAAAAAGACTTAAGTGTCTATATCCAACCAAATGATTGGGTAAAATTATTGTATTGTTATAAACTTTAATATTTTTATATATAACATATAGAATTATTGGTTTATAATAATTCTATATGTTATATTTTCAGTAAACAGGATTATAACAGTGATATTTATAACAACAATCCATTTAATTTTCACGTTACTCAAAGCCATAGCATATTTCTTGAGAAAGTTTATTCTCTCGGTATGTTGAATAGAGTTCTCCAACTCGCCTCTTAAAGTTTCTCACTTAAACCCGGACAACGTTCTGACGCTCGAGGTGTACGATGAGTTTACCATCGCGTTATTTGGTCGCGTTTTAATAAAATGATTGGTATATTGTACAGAGATTGGATAACTGTGGATAACCGGGAATAATTTTTATGATATATTAATGCCTTCATATGGGGTAAAATTTTGTCTAAATGCGCAGACCCTTCCCCTTTATGGCCTATTTAGGGTTATCGGAGGGTGACTTAAATGTTTCTGAAAGGATTTGTGCGCGTATATTTGGGCAAATAAAAAACCCATTTTACGCTCAGTCGGGGGAAATACTTCTATCAAGAAAATGAATAAAATATATTTTTCAGAAACTTTCAGAATTTTCAAAACAAGCAAACAATTAAAGAGATATCACGAATCTTAAAATTTAAGTATTTGTTTGTTTGTATTTTTATTTCGACGCTTGTTACTCAATTACGTCGCAACAAACAAACCGATTCAGATTAAAATTAACATGAAACCAGTCGATGCATTAAATTTAGAAAAGAAGTTGGTTTCTTATTTTGGAATTTTTTTATATTTCTCTTCCTCGGTCCAAAACTTAATCGCCTCATTTCAAAACCAACGTTAACAACAAGTGCTCTATAACTGATGAATCGATTTGAACAAAATTTCGTATTAAGGTATCCTGAGTCCTGGGTAAACGTATTGATAAACCGGCTGATAAGGTTAAAATTGTTCTCTAGCCATCTTTTTTAAGAAAATCCGTGATAATATTGGCTTTTTAGAGGTGATAAATTTTTTAAATATGGTAAAATATTGATTTGTAAGATTTTACTTGCAAGTAAAAAGCAATGAAAACCTTTTAATTAGGCAATCTTTGTTAATGGTGTTTCCCTGACATGTTTGATGAAAGAAATTATTGTAACTAATGACGATGTATAGTAGTTTTAACAAAATTTCTTCTACCATTTATGAGATGACAGGGATAAGAATATATTAATAATGGAGATAAAATATGTGCAAGAAGTTATAAGAAAATACAGTACAATACGGCATAATTGTAAGAAAGTTTAAAAATAAAAAAGAAATAATTAAAGAATTGGGAAAATAAATTTAAAGAACGGAAGTTCACAGTCTTGTACTTGATGTGTAAAATAGTGTAAAAATTACTACCCTCGGACGTTGGCAGCTACACGTACGAGTAACGTACATTATGAAATGAAATAAAAACACATCTTTTAAAAAAGGGAAATAAGACAACACTTTTCCACAATAAGCGATGTTTACTTAATTCTCTTATCAGTTTCGATCAATTCCATTAATATTGCTTGGTTATTTCTTAATGTGAAATTTTATTTAGTCTCCAAATTTGATCTTATCACCAATTATATAATTTAGACATTTTTTTATACATTCTTAACAAAAGGTTCATTCCCTTTACAACTAAATTATACTTATTTAAAAATGGCAAGGTGTTTGTCATTTAATGAGAAAGGAAATATTTGACAAAAGCGGACAACTATTTAGAGGGAATGAACTCTCAAAAATATGTAGAAGACCTGTCAGCTAAACAATTTGTAACCCTCGTCAATTCTAAATTTTTTATTTTATTTATGGTTTCTCTTTATGACATTAAAATATTTTTAAATGACATAAGGAGATTTTTCATTGGTATATTTAAAAATTTGTTTGCTCGCGAACTTCGGTTACACACTAACTTACTCACCCTACGTATTCTCAAATACACCTCTAATTCTTATGGAAAATTCTTTACCATCCACGCAGCAACATTTTAAAATCAACTGGATCATTAAACCAGGAAATTATCTTCTTCAAAACCCTATTCTTTCTGGCCTCTTTTAATTTCTTTTTTTTATCTAATCTTTAGTTTTTTTTAAGTTTAATTTGTTACTTTACATTGTAACATCCTTTAGAATCTTCCAAACAACCAATCCCTCAAATCTTGTTGTGTTTGACTCGAAGATACTGGCTATGTAACAATAAGTCCCCATATGTAGTTAATATTAAAGTTATTAAATAAATAAAAAAAATAAGTAAAGTGAGACTACTTTGATAATTTTGATTACTTTGTCTTTTTTTGGTGACCATGAACTGAAATTTGAATCCCGTTATATCGTTTATAAAAAAAAACTTCTAGGCGTTATGATTATTATTACACTACACTAGCACACCCACTACATGTTTTCCCGTAAACTTTTAACAACATCCCAAGCAAGCTCCCAAATAAATATTATTCTCTCTTTATACTAGAATTCATCCACAAATTTAATGCTGCAATATTTAAAAATAAAAGGAGAAAAGCTGAGAAAAGTTCCATTTCCTTATTTACTTTTAAGTTATTTCTGCAAACCGTAAGCGTAAAAGTTTTCTCGTACGAGCAATATCGATTTGAAAATTGTTAACACTTTCGCAAATTTATACATTCGCGTACATATTAGCTTTATACTACTGGTTATGATCTATATTGACCCCAATAACACATAACTTAACGCACATAACTTAAATTATTAATATGGAATTAAGAAAGCAGTTTAAAATCATGTTTAAAAATATTCGTCGTTCAATTATAAGATTACACAAACGAATCTAAATATATTTGAAGGACATTTTTAGCGTTGAATGCTTACTAATATTATGAATAATAGTATTTTTTATATTTGTTGGTTTCTTAATAAATTACTGTAAAACGGAAGTAAAATACCACCAAATTTGTCCTATCCAAAAATTGTACACATTGGCCATTACCCATATCTATGTCCGTAGGTTTGTTACTCCAACACGCTTAAACCGCACAACAGATTTTTATAAGCCTTCGTAAAAGTATAAACAATCTTAAAGTTCATAAAACTACGTAAATATATATGGACAGTTCAAACTATGCTTGGTCTGTTGGTTAGAAAAATTAAATAAAAATCACATCCTCTCCCCTTCTCTATCGCATCCCCTTTATCGAAAATTAACACAAATGAAGCCGCAAACTAAAGTTAGTTCTTAATAATACGTGGAATACATATAATAATAATAAGAACCTTTGTAATTCGGTTTTAATGTCAATTTTTCATCTTGAGTAAACTTTTATTTCAACGAAACTGTACGCAACTAAAGACCAGAGTCACACGACACTTGTTTCGCTAATGGATTGCTTATGGGGATGTTGTGGTGGCAACCGTATCGTCTATTGTAATAAAAAAGGACGTCGCTAGAAACTCCATTACGACAACACGTATTGGAATTCTGAGATAGAACAGTGTTCATACTCGTTTCTTTATTACGTTTAAACGTTAACCAATGAGAAAGTCGCATTTTGTCACATACTGTCTCATAACTGCCGATACACGAGCGACTTGATTACAGAAGGCCATTATATTTTTACAAGAAAACTCTACATTTATAATTTTATTATGTCTCTGCTAATTTTCATAACCTGAATACATTATTGTAAAGGTAATAAATAATTAATAAATTTTCAATAAAACAGATATGAAATTAATTTTTTGCAAAATCATTTTTATTAACATATATAATAAAGAAGTGAATAAAAAAAATTTATTTTTTCACGTGAGTATCTTGATTAATATTGTAACTAAACTCATGGTAATTCGGTATTTCATATATTCAGAGCTATTTACAAAACTTACTCAGCCGCGCATATCGTGTGAAGCCTATCCTTATAAAGTCTAGTGCAACAGCTCGTTTAGACTGAAGCACCGATATCAAGTAAGCAATCCAGTAGCGAAACAAGTGTCGTGTAAGCAGGGCTTAAAATATGTAAACGTAGAACTACACTATCAAGAAACTGAGACTGATTACAGATACTTTTATTATATATAAATTAAAAACATAACTTCCCTTTGACAAATTTGTAACATTTATAAATTATATTCAATGTCAGGTTTTCAACAGAACTAATGATTATAAAAAACTACAAAAGGAGACTTGATTATTCACCTAAATTAGTTAGCAATACTTACCCCATAATAACAGGGACCCAACATTGTAGGAATCAATGTCTTGTATACACGGAATATATATATTATCTTCTAAATTGCAAAGTGATGTAAAATATATAATTTTTTTTCTATTTATTTCCACAGATATGATTTTATTGTTAACATATCTCTCGTTTTTCTATTTCTACTCATGATTGTTTTTGATTTCTGGATAATATAGAGATCGTCGATAATAAATTGTACACAACGTCACATATTTGAAATAACTTTGATTA
The DNA here is from genome assembly GCA_039881145.1 of Druceiella hillmani. Classification (NCBI taxonomy): domain Eukaryota; kingdom Metazoa; phylum Arthropoda; class Insecta; order Lepidoptera; family Hepialidae; genus Druceiella; species Druceiella hillmani. The sequence continues at coordinate 2,491,873 of JAYKKI010000138.1, forward strand.
ACAGAAACTAAAAAATGAGATTTAATTACTAACTCCATATATGCCAGCAGGCATTACTGTCATAATCTCCAATGTTGTAGGAATATACGTCTTAATTATAGATAATGTATATTTTTCTCATAAATTGACATGTCGTGTTAAATAAAATAACCCTTTTATATTAATTGACTAGCTGTGCCCGGGGGCTTCACCCCGCAGAATTATTTTAATTATGCTGCTCTCTCCCCCGTAGTCACCAAACACCTCCGCGCGGTCGGGGGTACATCGGCGGGACTACTCTGAGTGAATAATAAATAAGGCGATGTTCCTCCATTCTGTATAGTCTAGGAGGTGTTCCCCGGCTTCTGTTACCTTTTTTATTACCGATGTATCATTATAATAGGGTAATTACATAAATTATAATCTTTCTGAAAGTATAAGCGCCTTAATAAAAAAATATTTTTGTAATCGGACATTTAAATATGTTACAGTCGAAAGAATATTAAATGATATTGACTGTAAAACAAGCAATTTTTTATCGTTAAATCCGTTGAAAACAATTTTTAATATAAGTTATTTCACATACATTTTTTAATGTTTTTCCAACCTACCTATTTTTCTTTCCTTCCTGTTTGCCCGTTCCCCCTAATATTTTCCTTGTTCTTCTATTGCGTCCTAATTTTGTTACAACTACAAATTAAGTTCCAAAGCACATATATGTTTTTCTCGATAATTACATAAAAATAACTAAATAAATATAAAATATTTTTCTATTCGCTAAGATTATTTTAAAATAATAATTTCACATTAACTTACAAACAGTAATTGTTATTTTATTTCCAGATTTAATAATATTTTATAATATTGTTTATCAATTAAATTCTGTGTGAAAGTGGAGGATCGGTTATAAATAAATGTTGTTTCCTTAAAGAATATTATTTTTCCAAAACTAAAAAAAATTATTTGAAAATGTTTTTGTAAAAGTAAAAAAAGAAGACAGTAACAAATTACCGTTTTCATTAGACAGTAAATTTTCATTTCTGTTGTAAAGTATCAGCTTAGATAAACCGACAGCAGAATAGCTGCAAGGTCCACTTAGCTAAATCCTAGTGTTTTTCTATTTTTGTTATCTCGTATTAAAAGAAACTCAGACTCAAAATTAGAAAATTTAATAAATCACCCAAGAATATTCTAAGTTTTATATTAGTACCATTACCAGGTAGAGTAGAGAATAACTACTAAGATTATTATATTTATTTTTTATTTAAAGACGAATTCAAAGTTTTTTTAGAAATAAAACAATGAATGAAAGAATAAAACATAATATTAAATTATTATTAGACTATATACCATTGAGACGATTTTCACCTAACTATTAAGCCTAATACGCCCAACTGGGAAAAAGCTACAAGAAATAAACCTTGTTAGTATTCATTAATTTTCCGTCAACGGATCATAATGATCCCACATTTTCTGTAATATTTATTTCATTCTCTAAAATTGACTCTAATTTATTTTTTACTTGTATTTTTTGGGAATACGCACTCGAAGTGATTTATTTTTGTCACATCACTTGGCAAAACCTTATAAAATTATATTTTGCTTGTCTATTTCGTTTTGTTCATAAATATTGCGGATACGCTACCAATATCGAACTTTGTGTGTGGAATTTTAATACAAAGAAAAAGAAACTTCTTTGGACATCAGCTTGCTTTTATCGTTGTTGGCAAGCCGTGAAAGAAATATGCGGAACGTGCATAGAGGATGTGGAGGGAAATTTTTTCGTAGTTATTGTTTTCTGTTAATACAATAATTTCTACGATAATAATCAACATTCATATCAGTTGTTTGCATTAAAATTAAACGCACACTACCGAACGAATTTAAACGAACAAATTAAACGCACAATAACAAGATAAACCTGTTAAGTACGACAAACCTCTAACTACGAGGGTTTTTTACATATTTAAACGTATATAAATATTGTAATTTTCATAGTATTTCTATCAAACTAATTGAAGTGTCTAAGAACTTATGAAATTTAGATTTGCCTGAGTTTTCCTTTAAAATTTTGACAAATTTTTAATAAATGCTTTTTACTTTTTGACATTAGCAACTTCAAAAACGGGAACAATTATTTTTGTAGACGTTTTCAGCAATGTGTTTAGAATAATTTCATATAAAATTCTGGAAAGAAACAGTTTTTTTATATATGTGGCCTGGCTCGGTTTTTCAATTGATAGCCACTCGATATTAACACGATTTGAGTATTTAATTTACTCCTTCCGATAATTTCACATAAATGCTTTTGAGTATTAACTACATCGACGTTAAGATGGTTTATCACTTTGGTAAATTTCAAGTTAAAACGTCAAATAATTTATGAGAAAAAGGCACACGCTTGTGACGGATAGCTCCAAAAAGTCCCAAAACTGATTCAAAAAAGAAATTGAGATTGTATAAATTAATTTTGTTACCGACATAGCGGTTGTGCGACTGCATTATCGACACTTAGTATCTAATATATGCCCTTATGTAGATTTCTCTCCATGAAAATCAATTATCCAAAGAGTCGCGAATGTTTAGTTTACGACGCCATGGCCTCTAGACCCCACGATTACTCTTAATCACAGGTCTACAACGGTTTTCCCCTTTCAGATTTGATGACTGATTTTAATAGACTTTGGGGCGCTAATTACGGAAAAAATGCTAAAAAAAATTCAATGACATCAAGATTTTTAGTTATTAAGCATATTCTTTTTGCCAAAAACACCTAGGTCTACATAACCAAGAACTGATATTTTAATTTAATTTTTTTCTTAATGAACAAAAAAATAAACTGAATGGTTGCAGTAGACAACAATAAATAAGTTCTCTCAAATAGTTAATTAAACATTACATAAGTAACTTAATGACATAGCCTTATTATTGGAAAAATGGTGGATTATTAGGTCATTTGCTGGTGGACTTTTAGGCAAGACCTCATTTAAATGTAATTAATTTAAATCGTTAGAAAAAAGTTAATGAAGTTAGATAGAAGAATTCTAGAATAGAGACAGAAGACAACACTGAACGAAGAAAGAGTGGCCACCGAGAAATTAAATAGTTTCTGGAACAAAAATATTGCGATAAAAAATTGAAGCCCCCCGGAAAAAGTTTTGTTACCCCCTTCACACATAAAACTAGGAACGATGAAACAATTTGTAAAGGAACTGAATAAAGAAGAGGGTTTTAAATATTCACAATAAATGTTTTCACCTCTATCTGAAGCTGAAGTCAAAGAAGATATTTTCCCTGGCGCGGACATAAGAAAATTGATGAAAAGACACAACTTTCGATAACAAATTAAGTTAAATTGAACTAGAAGCCTAAGAATATTTTAAGGAAGTAGTGAACAATTCTTCAGAAAACCATAAAGGCCTAAATTATGATTAAACATTTCGGAAAAATGGGATGATCGATGAGCATTAAACTTCACTCCATCAATTCACATTTGGATTAGGTTCCTGATAACTTGCGAGCTTTTAGTGAAGAGCAAGATAAAAAATTTCATTAGGATTTGGAGGAGATCGAACGTTGCTATCAGGAAAGGTTAAACAAAAAGTTGATGGCAGACTATTGTTGGTTACTAAAGCAAAATGATCCAAGTCGGACTTTTAAGCGAACATATCATCGGAGCTTCGGTGAAAAGAAAACAAGATACCACAAAGTATTTAATATTTCTAATTTAATTATTAATGTTATTTAAGTGGACTTATAATATTTTGAATTTGTGTAATTATTTTTTTATCGTACTATAATTTTTTTTCAAATTTGCAGACCTGTGTTAGGTTTATTTATCAAACTTTCTACTAATGATGAACAAACTGGTAACGGATATAAACTTGTTTACGTATTCCAAAGATGTGATTTAAACTTGTTCGCGTATGACCTTTCCAAAATTCGAAAGGTTAGAAGGTTAAAAAGGAACCATTATAGCTACATCATGTTACTTGTTTATCTATCAAATTAAAATTTCCGCAATAGTTAAAGCCAATGATTTAGGTTCTTAAGAATATTTGGACTCACTGAAATTTTTAATAAAGATGTTTTCAAGTTTTGTAATAAAACTTGATGCTATAAACTAATGGCTTTTCTATTCAAACCGCGTTATTTGTTATTCTCGAAGATACTAAATATACGGTTTTTATTGCTGTTTTTCCTGTTTTATATAAATGCACTAAAAGTTTTTTTTCTACTTTGAAGCATTAGAGCTATCTAAGAAAAAAAACCGTTATGATTAGGAAAAATTAATAAAAATGTCAAATTTCTTAAACTTCCCTATCTCAGAAGATAAAAACTAACCCTTGTTGAGAAAATTTATTATCGGTTTTATATTTATTTATCAAATGAAATAAATAGCTTTTTAATTTTTTAATAATTCTTTATATAAAAATAAAATTTCTCATATTTTTTGTATGAACTAAACATAAGAATGAAAAAAGAAACATTATGTTAGCCTAAATAAAAATAGAATTATTTTAGAATTAATGTATTAAAAAAGGTTACTAGGAGTTCATTAAGAAAACTTTTATAATTTTTGGATAATTTGCGATATTCCTTTACGTGGAAAATAATAATTAATGTTTATGAAAAGGTATATACCTTGCATTTTTCCATATACTATTAAAAGCGGTAGGGATAGCATAGAACGGAGGTCAGGAATAGTCGCCTAGCATGAAAAAAAAATTTATAGAATGTTTTTCGTAAAATTCAAAACGCATCTATTCTAGCTAACTAATTTGTAGGAAAAATACACACTAAAATTCGTAGCATGGATTTATGCGATCTGTAGTCTATCTTCATAGTCGTCCGTTGGTCGCCTGTCTCAGGTCCGTCCGTTGGTCATCTGTTGGTTGTCCACATGCAAAATTAGATTATAATAAATATTTTTAAAAATTTAGAAATAACATAGCTTATTATAAGGAGATTTTTCTATCCGAAACTATACCAAAACTTGTTCCGCATGAAGTTACTCCAGTTATGATTACTTCCATAGTCCAAACGCGAGCCTGGAGCGATAGTAGACAATAAAGCTCATAGTGTGCACATACGGCGTACAAAAGGTTAATCTAAACACGGTACTCCTTTACGTTTGAATTAATATGTGTAAGTACATTTGTACGTAATGCTCGTAGAGCGAGTTTTACTAGAATTTATGAATTTTTCTATTTATTTTTACCTACATTCATGTTTTTTCTCTAGTTATTATTATGTTCATTAAATTTTCTATCCTTTCTTTTTTCAAAAACAGGATCATACATATAGCCCTGATACCACAAGCAGTCGTGATGTGGCACAATACTCATCTATAACATATAAACTTTTATCTTAAATAAACCCTTTTATTATTCGAATTTGGATTCGAATTGATTTGTGTATTGGAATATAAAATAATTTGATCAATTTTATATTCCAGTCCAAATCTCATATCAAAATACACGCAAGAAAAAGTTCCGTAAATGTGCTTTGTTAAATTATTCGTGCACACTAACCAAAATATTTTTTTTTAAAATACTAATTAAATGAAAATATCTAGATTTTTCTACAAAAGAAGAAGTGTATATTCTTAGAAAAGTGATAGATAAATCCAGGATTTTATTTCCAAGTATATGGTATACCAATTAATAAGCTCACCAAAAGGAAAATTCGCATCCACTTTGTGCGTATGCAAGCAAGTATGTAAAAATGTATTTTAATGAAGCATCTACTTACAACCTTTAAAATTATTAGCTTTGACAGACCGATGGACGGACATTATGAAATTATATACGTTCCTTATGCACTACGTACCCCTGAAAAGGTGTTCTGTTCTCGAATTAGTTCAACGAAAGTTGTAAACAGTTTTGTAAACTAAAAGCTTTAACTTCGTCTCACTTATTTTACTAATTCAAATTTTTACCCTAACTAATAAATCCATACATCCCTTACCGAAATGAACACGAACAAACTGCTACAAAAACATTTATGCCGCCCGCCTAACGCTCTAAAGAGGCTGTAAAACAGAATAGTCCCGCACTCAAACACAATCGCCACCCGATATGAAGACATTTATATTCCCCAACACGGACAAAAAAATGAAGGTGGGTATCATAAATACTATTCTATGATCGTGAACAGCCGTCCGTCTTCTGTATCACATACCGATCCCTTTATTAATACTCGAGCAGGTCAGCGGGCAATACAAGCGCACAACGAGGCTTGAAGCATTTAAGTGAGACCTGGAGAATCCTGTGTTTGATGTAACGAGAAATATAAGATATCAGAGGTTTACATTGGTTTCAAGTAGCGGGAAATGTAAGTGACTTGCTTTCGTGGAAGATAGTGAAGTTATTCGTTTTTGAATCGAAAATACATTAAATGTCAAAGTGTATAAATACTTAAATGTTAATTCAAAGTCATCATGAATATCTCACAAGGTTTATGTCCGACATGGACTTGAGAAAAATGCGAAAAACAAAACAATACGCTTACCTATGCTTTCGCACAATTACTGGGCCGCAAATCATAATCATATTTATATAAGTATTTGGAAACCTATCTAGTTCGTTTCGTTTTAAAAATATGTTAGAAAGCTCCACGTTTCACAAATGCAATGAAAATAATTTTGTATCACAAACCCTCAACCATTTTATACAAAATTTATTGGTTTTTTACAACTTGTTCTCAATTTTTTTTCTATTATAATATTTAAATACTAAAAAAATTTTTGCCAAAAATGTATTGGTTTTTTATAGTTTTTTTTACTGTATTATACTAAAAGCATCTTAACATCAATTTATTCCATTTAGTTTGTACAGACTTTTGGTATTCCATTGGGGTTTTTAGCATTTCACATTATTTTTAGGAAAAAGGAAAAAATGTTTTATAATTTTTTTCAAGTCCACCGATTATAAAAACATGTTTATTTTAAATATTGAATATATTTGGCGTTAATTTTCTAGAAATTCATTAATCTTTGCTACTTTATTTTTAACAACTTTATTTTTCCATAAATGTCAAGTCGCATTTTTATTAGCGTATATTTGATTCAAAAGTAAAATGAAAAAATTAAAACTGACGATGAATTGTATCAAAAAATATATAAGGTTATATACTGTAATTGTATTTTTTTAATGATACCAATAATAAATTTTAAACCAATATAAACATATGCTAATGACATATTTTTATACACTTGGCTGAACTTTTAGTAGAAAAAATTTCGAAAAAATTATATGTAATGATTAAAGAGGTTTACTCTTTGACAAAATAACGTTAATACGTTTAAACTTAAAAGTTTAAATGAAATAGTCAAATTTCGAGCATTGGGCGACTATAAATAGGTTTTATATCTTTAAATAATTTTCGAGCAAAAGTAAAAGTAATGTTGGTCACATCTTACCATAATTAGTAAGTAACTGTGGATTATAGTATCGCATATTATCATGCAGTTGATTTCCTTTTTTAAAACATTTGCATTTTTTGTAGAAGATCATTGCTATCAAAGTTTGTAATATATTGCCACTTTGTGATTTTATTTGCCTGTAAATAAGTAAATAGTTAAGCTGTTTGCTTCGTAAAAATTATCAAGAATTGTGTAATGAATAGTATTACGAACTGTATTATGAATAGTTTGCCAGGTTTTCATACTTTGCTAAGTTATGATAAAGCTTCCATATTTGTGAAAATTTAAAGGCTAAATATTACCTGAATCATATGTGCTTTGGCTACAATGATCCGAATCTTTCTCATGGAAGACTTTAGTCTTAATTATTTCTTGCATTTTCATACAATCTAATTTTTATTGTTTATGAGATATCATTTTGAAGTTTGTGAAATCCACTTATTATAACGTATTTGATAAAAGGTAAGTTTTTAGAAAATATCTACGTAAACAAAATAATAGGAAATCTCGTGTTTCATAAAAATATATTTATATTTACTTTTGCATAGCATCAATGAGTTCTTTAGTTTAAAAACCTTCGGAAATATAACTTATTCATTATAATATTTCAGGCCGCGCCAGCTTGACAAATTCCTCACAATGTGGTCCTTGACAACACTGTCAAAAAATTAACCACGCAAAAAATAGTACCATTATATATATGCTTATAACTAAAATATATTTTAATTCAAAAGACGAAGTGAAAGCAAACAAAATGCATTACAAAGAGGCCAGTACCAAGACCGGCAACTAGATATGTAGAGATCCATCAAGACTCATTTTGAAAATATAATATTACGGTTCTAAAGTGAATTTAAAAAATTCAAACCAAAGATAATATAATACGAAATGGACAATAGCGAAACTGCCATCTTAGCATGAAAAAACTTTTAAAAATATAAAAAAAGAACAAATACACACGCATGATTTTCATTTCTAAATTACTGACGTCTCTATTCACAGACCAACGTCCTCCTAAACTAACATCTAACGTCAGAAAGATAGAAAAAATTGCGTTATAAGAAAACGATTCACGCGAAACAAGGTCATGTCAGTCACTAATTAAATTTACATCATCATACATCTGTTGCGCTGCTTCGTTAACTACAATATGCAGTGTCAGTGTAAAATTAAAAAATGCGGCTTGATTTCTTGGCGTACATTTTCTCAGTAATTTATAAGCCAATACCGAACAAGATTCAGCCGGCCTTGTTAATAAATATTGACTGGAATTAAATTTGTTTTCCAGAATTTAAGCTGGTTATATTTAGGTATTTGGGTATATTGCACATTTTCGTTTCAGTACTACATTAAAAGCAGAAATAATTATGAGATTTAATATATTATTCTTAATAATTGTTATGTAATATGGAACAAATTGCATTATACTTAGATTTATATTGTAGAAGTCACAATAAAAAAAATTCATTGAATAAATATGCACTTTAGCTTAGTTACTAGCCGGACCCTCGCAAAAGTTTTACCAAAATGTGAATAAAAACTAAATAATGAGCATTTATATACCTTACGCTCTTTCATTTGAAAAACTGAATTCAAGTGTTTGAAAATAAAACTGAAAAGGACTTCTTTGTCTAAAAATTATAAGACGTAAATTTCATACATTTCTAAATACATGGTACTTTCAAAAATGGTTATGTATATTATATTCATTCCGAAAATTTGGATAAAAACATCGTTTTAAAATTTATAAATAACTTTTTTAACACACGTTGCTTCCGCAATAAAGAGAAAAAGAAAATTAAGAAAGACCACAATATAAACATACTCTTTAATTTATGCCGAAAAAATGGTATACCTCTTTTATAAAACGAAACGTATATCTCTTTTAGATATATCGTAAATTTTTTATTTATAATTTTTTTTTAATTTACCCTTATTTTCCATATTTTTTCACTTCATTCTATTTAATTTCGTAATGCTGTTTAGTTAAGAATATACTTTATATTTCTATTCTTCTCAATAATCAGGAAAGACAGTTTTAAAAATATTTTATTTATTTTATCATAAATTGTACAACCTCTTCAACTTTTTAAGTCAAACGATTTCATAATTAGCAGTACGTTATACATATAAAGCAAACAAGATGTTAATTCTTTAGGGGTCACATTTTGTTTGTGATGATGCTGAAAGTAACAGGCGTTTTAGTTTATTTAACAAAATGCAGAAAAATGGCTGTTATATGAACATATAAAACATCAAAACGCCTTGTTCAGTAATTATTTTGAAGAGTTTTGTTAACTTTTTATTTTTTGAATACCACAAAAATATTATTTTTTAGGTTCACGTCAAAAGCGGAAAAGCGGAAGCGGAAAAATGTTCCCATTCCTAGGATTTTTCATGTGAGTTAAAAAAACTGCATAATTATACGAAGGAAATAGAAAATTAAAAAATTATGTCAAAAAATCAAGATATTTTAGGAGAAACAAGTCACTAATAGTTTTGTTTAATATCTTGTTCTTTTTTTCTGAAAAAGCGTGAATGCTTATTTCACGAACTAATCCAGTGAGTTAAGTCCGAAATACACTCGAGTAAAGAAAAGTGATGTTTGCGAAATGTAGTTATTTTAATTTATTTCGTTTTTTTTTTAAACACTTTGCTGTGGCAAAACCTTCTAAGTATATAAAATGTAAACTTCGAGACGTTTTTCTCTTCTATCACGTCAACTTATTTGTCTTTATCATAGTATACACATAATATTTTTAAAAAATTAATATTTAACAAACACATTAAATAAACATTCGTCAAAATGATCGATTTCAATGAAATATCATTTAAATAGTTGGGGAGGTTAACCCCCGAACTATTCCAACTGAGACTTATTGTTTGGTTTGCGAGCTGTGATAAAGCTATTGATTTTCCTTAACTTTTAAAGCCGATTTAAACGGGCTTCTATTAACTACACCTTTGTATTATTTAGTTTCAATATTCAACCAAAATTTTAAGTTGATACCTGAGTAAGTCGTGGCTTACAATTAAGGGAATAAATTTAATTTTTTTTAAAACAGAGATAAAAATGTTTTGAAATGTGATGTATTGTTGAAGTGTTGTAGAAAAATAAAGTATTTTCTATATTTATGCACCGTTTATAGAAATTTGGTCAGGTGTACGAATGTGATTTGCGTTAAATATCCGAAAGTCCTCACTTTTGTTTTATCGACTGTTGACTGCTCAGTCATCAACTATAGTTTCGATAAAATTTGATACAAAAATAGCCTCTGCCATAGGTCAACACCTAGAATACCTATGCAATTTCCCAAAGATATGTTGTCCAATAACACACATACGAGATTTGCGAAAATTTTAAATCTCCCTATTGTTTGTGAAATACAGTCTTGTTTTGATAATGTTTTACATATAACATTTCTTTTCTTTTCTATTGTTGTTAATGTTTGATCGTTTCTCCTTGGCACTGAAACCACATTCTAGAAGTAATGCGAAGAAAAACGGGAATAAAAATTAATTTTATAAATATTTTGGCACTTTGTTTAAAAATGTACACTCATTAGTCACTTGGAAATATAATTTAAATTATAAAGATATAAAGGAATACAAGTGATAAAAATAAAAATGTACAAATATTTTATACAACATCGTGGTGGTAGCGATTGCGTGTTTTCTAATTCTATAAAGAATGAAGTTTTTAATTTTAATATAATTTTAGTTTAAACGATACTATCAGTATCTTCAACTCACTATTATTGTTATTATAAGAATATAAAAATACAATATAATTCTATAGTAACGTGAGCCCTACTTTCTTGCGATAAAATTGCAGAATGACCCAACATATATAGAAGCCAAGTGTAACTGCCCCTTTAAGAATATCACAATGGGCGGTCATAAATTTATATGAGTAAAAACGTTGAGAAATTAATTTACGCATAATGCTGTCAGGATTTGTGGAATTAATATGGAAGCAGTCCCCGTCTAGAGCGGCTGATAAATTCCTCGTCAATTTTATTAATTTGTTTGGAACGTTAGATTATAAGCAGTTCCTGCTAAGGTACCTCTGGCGTTGCGAGACGCGATTGGACTTTGAAGAGATTATGGTGCGGATTAAAATATTTAATAATATTAGCTTTGTGAATGTTACGCTCCGAAAATGATGAAATTATACGCGGCGGTAAATTCCTAAACGAATTCATGAACGGTACAAATATTTTTTTTTAAAAATCTGTTTGGATGTGGATGTTTTAATTAATTTGATTAAACCCGGTTAATAAAATAATCCATAGAGTTACGACTGTCTCTCCAACGTGCGGTCGGCTTACTGCAAACGCGATCCATAATTATTTATATGGGTTCCTTGAGGCCAGCTAAGAGGGGGAGTGAGATTAGCGAGGAGCAGAAAAGATAATCATCTGTCGATCTTCATTGTTCCATTTATAAATACGTGAATACTCGCTATAAAAATCCTTTTTGCTTCTCTTTTAAGTAACGCCATGTCTTTTTTGGAATTAGGATTATTATGGTTCATACGAACTTATATATTTCTGAGGGATCTTTCATTCCCTCATAGAACCTAAACATCATGATAGATTTTGATGAATAAAATGTTGTTGGATTCACTATCATTTCTAAACTAAACTGGGATATTCAAAATGGTATAATAAGATAAACTTATTTGTGGAGAGCTCTTTGAATATTATCCTTTATATCAAGTTGTTCGGTGGTGCTGGCATCGAATTCAAAAATAAATAACTTAGTTATTTATTGGGAACAAATAGGTACCTAGTACCTATTTTGTGATAATTATTTTATACTTTTTACTATATATTTTTTTGAAGTCGGTTTTTTAAGACATTTAATTTTGGAATTTTAGTGATTAATAATATTAACTGCTACTTATTTCTTACAATATTTTATAATTATTAATAGTCACGGCTAAAACTAGTATATAGATAATTTCCTCTTTGTCTAAAATTTACTACCAACAACACACAGGAATGAAGTGATAGTAGTATCCGCCAGTGGTTATCTGTCAACCGTTGAAGAGTTTTGTTCTTCATATCTGAAGTCCAATGTCAAATATTACAAAGTAACAACTACTACATAAGAAGTTCCATTCTCTATATCCGCAATCCAATATCAGATTTTGGAAAGTAATTATTAAAGTACCAACTAACCAGTAGCAAATACACGGTGTCCGGAAATAGGTATCTAACAATCTATATATTTATATGGGACCATGCGTAAAGTATCCTCTTCAAAGTAAAAAAGAATTATCAAAATCAGTCCATGCGGTAAATAATATATCGCTTCATACAAAAAAAAAATTCTGACGAATAGAGAACCTCCACCGTTTCTTGAAGTCGGTTAAAAATAAATTGTGTCGAGGTCGTACAATAACCATTACAATTTTTTATGTAGATATTAATATGGATTAATAGAACCGAATTAAAATGCTCTTCTAAAGCAAAAAAATAACCAAAAAACAATATCCACAACGCAAAGTATCGAGGAAAATATTCCTATTACGCTAAAGTCAGCTTATGCCGCGCTATTTACTTACTGCGTAACTTTATTTATCATTCAACAACTTGTTTTTTTGACGGAGTTTCATTGAAATTATATGGGGTAATTTTCATAAAAAATGTGTTTATTGATATAATTAGGAGATATGAGCTATTAATAACTAATAGTAACTTCGAGGGTAATTAACTTTAGCATCATTCACCGTACTTTTCAAAAACTGGAGTCTTGAAAAACATGGAACTGCACACAATTATTTTTCTGTTATTAAATTCTAATAAAGAAATTTCGTTTACTTAATTTGGGAATAGTACACGAATGAAAATATTATTTTTAGTATTTATTTCATAAAGATACAATTGATGAATAATCAATACCATTGGTGGTCATTTCCATTTAATTTTTATCTTATTTCTTTTAATACATTTTCACTTAATTTTTTTCACAAATTTAAAATATCGTTGCTTTTACAACCTATTCCTGACGATAATTTTGCCAGAGAGTTATTTATTATCCCTTAATTATCAGTTTACTTTTATCCGTTATTCATTTCCTTTAAATAGACAATTGAAAATATACTTTTCTAGATTTAAAATCTACCAGCTTTTGCACTGATGGCGGGCGACTGGCGCGGCGCCGTACGTGTCGCTACTTGTTTGATATCTGTATTTGTGTGCGTGTACGCGCAGTGGGGCGTATTGTCAACTGGGGCATATTGTAGTGTTTTACCCTATATATATATATATATATATATATATATAAATATACAGGGGCAGGACGGTGATCGGGGTCAGCAAATGGCCAAGAAGAGGAAAGGTTTTGTGAAATAACATCTCGTTGCCAAAACTTTACATTTCCGTTGTCTCTCGTTAGCGTTTGTTTTGACGGTACTATTTAAAATCGTAATCCGGTGGAATGTAACGAAACGTTATTCAAGAGTTAGTTTTATGTTGTAAAATCTAATTTTTGTACTTAGCCGAAAATAAGTTTTTTCTCCCAAAACTTTCAATAACTTACTGTTAGGTACTGTTATAAATAGTTGTCAATGAAGTCTTCGTAAGATCAATAGGTAATGTGTGTGTATCTATGTGACCGGATTGTAACTTTTAAAATATGAATGGCAAATTTATGCAATTTGGGAGAGACAGGAGTTGCAATGATACACAGCAGGTATTTAAAGAGAATCGATTAGACATTACAAATAAAAATATATGCGTTTATATATATATATATATATATATATATATATATATATATATATATATATCAATTATATACACTTATTATATTCAATTATACTCAAAAATAAAACGTAATTCTTGAAACAATGTGTTATACTCTGAACTCCCTGGGTTAATGCTGAAGAGAGCCGAGTTTACCTAAACGAATAAAATAATAGATGTATGGAAACTGAAATATATTATGAGTGTAAATGCTTTAGATTCGACTTTCATTAAATTTCTAAAAAAAGAGCTCATGGTGCGCCTAAAAAAGTAGTAGATTTTTTCTCTCGTTGCAGGTAAGATAATATCTGTACTCAAGTACAATATTCATAACAGGCATATTTTTACCTGTATTGCATTTGAGTCTTTTTTTTTAAATATCATCTAATTATTACGTATCAAATTGTTTATTGAAATTAAATACAAGAAAGTTTATTGTAACAGTGAAGTATAATATGTCTGAATCAATTTTTATATCTACATAAAGCAAATTAGTTACGAAAACTGGGTATATCCTATTTTAAAATTAACCCATTTATAATTTAACATATGTAAGACAAGAGTTCTGGAATCATGGATTCAAATCGTTTGTTGAAAGGAAATTCACCACTGAAGCCAGTATTTTCCCTATTCAATTACTAATTTAACTGCTTGCAGGAGTTTTCAGTGAATTGGGAGCATTTGATGGCTTTAAGCTTTATTGATATACCGCTAACGAGGAACGATTAACACTCTTACCTCTTGTTTAATCAAATTACATATCTTTTGCTTTTGATATCTTTTTAGATAATAAATTTTAGTATTTAATCGTTTTCAACGTTCATTAGTTAATACTTGTTCCAATAAGTGTTTTCAAAGGATTAGGATCATCGCTATGTATATAGCTTTAAAATAAGTGACTGTATTTATTTATTTTGACTGTATTTATTCATTACGACTCAACGATCCAGTATTTATCTTCAAAGATAACTTTATCTTCGCCTCATATTATATTTAATGCTCTAGCATATTGAGACCATTTGATGAAACTTTTAAATTATTCGAAATTATTTTCATTTGCATTTACTTGAACTATAATATAAATTTGACAGTGAGGCTTTACCTAATTGATGTAAAATTGTAATTAATATTAATTATTAAAAATGTAATTTATATAGGTGTATACGTTTCTGTAGCTCCAAGGAACGAAAGGAATCTTCATACGATCATTTCGTTGTCCGTCCGTCTTTCTGTCATAGAGAGCTTTTTTTCAAGGAATGCGTAGAAGTATCAAGATGATCAAATACTTAAGTCGACACTCGCTTGGAGTTGTAAAAAAATAAAGTTTCTAAGTTAATTCAATCGAAAAATACGACCCTTATTTTGGCATTCGCAAATAAATTAAAATTTCTAGGGTACTTCCTGTTGACATAAAATCATGAAATTTAGCAAGAAACTAGATCTCATAGCGGAAGTAAAGTAAAAAATCCGAAAATTGTTTATTTGTAGTTATATCAACTAAAAATATTTTTTTTTAATATGCGACTGCGGAAAGTATAGAAGACAAAATATTTTTGTTCTAAAGAATTAAAATTTTGTAAATAATTTAATAGGAATATTATGTACCACTTAATGTTCATAAATACCTAAACGAGTATGGAAACCTTGTAGTGCAAAAACCTCCTTCCACTCGTGTTTTACATGTTTTTAATTTAATATTACCCATTTTTAAATTTCCAAATAAATTTCCAAATAAATAAATTTATTTATCCATGTCAATACATACTTTTTTAAAACTAAATATACTACACTTTTGTTATATAATATAACTTTTATGTCCCTGATAAGTAAAACGTGTGAGTAAATTTTGTGTATCCTGCTTACAAAAAACTAGTAGTTCTTTTACAAATGAGCTAATCGTCTCGGTTTTAACGTAGTAAAAAAGAAAAATGTTTTGCATTATTTGCTTTATTGCAAGCGCTTTTTTATATTGTATTTATTTACCATTAATTAATGGAATTTTCGAACGATTTCTTTATTTAATCAGGACTTTCGTCGCATACTGAACTCTATATCCCATTTTAAAAACACTTCAAAGCGATTCAAAATATTAAGTCTATCAAAACTATGCAAAATAATTTGTCTAATAATATATATTGGAACTTTTTATTAGACTATCGTTAATTAATGAAGGACGTTTTCAGCGATTTATATGTCTATTCCAGGCTTTTGTCGAATACAGAACTCTACAGCTCATCTCGTAACAGAAAAAAACGCTTATAAAAACCTATCAACAATAAGCTTAATAATATAAATTATGATTTGTTCGTAGATTTCAAAATATAGACAACACTATTTCGATTAATCAAGGGAAATTAAATTTAGGAATATTGTTATAAAGGTGGATTATGACCAGATTACAGACAAAAAGACATAACAAAAGTTATTAAATGCAATCATATACTAATATGATTAGCTGGCGCACTTCTTCCAACATTAATCTTTTGGAGAACATGACCTCTGACAAAACGTAATAAAGGAAACTACATCAAAGCCTCGATCTTCTGAAGGCTGTAGTACCCAAAAAACAAGAAGTCAGCGGGGAATATAAGACAAAACAGACATGTGAATATAACCTACGTTATTAATTTTTATGTTTTACTTCATTAAATAGAATAAAGTTTCGTTAATTTACTCTTGAAAATAACCTTTGTTAATTCAATTTTATTAAAATATTTAAATACTAGCCATTATAAAGTAAAGAAGCTGGCCAGTTTCTAAAAACTAGAAATATAATTCAAATCTACGTCATGTATATGAAAATATAACTTCGTGACTGACGCTTGTAATTAATTTTATTTTTATCTCAAGCGTTTTTTCAGGGAAAATTTTATTTTGGTAATCTTTATCTAAATTTATTTTTTGGTGAAAATTTTGTTATCGGTAGTGTAAGTTTCTCAACATATGAAACTCATGGTAAATCTCATTTTCCATCATCTTGACTGACATTATCTTAGTAGGAAAAATGTTATTAACATTATCTTAACAGGGAGGAATTTTCTTGATAAGAGACCTAGAACCTAACCTTATGTTTCTGCTGCTGTTAACTGTTAAAATATAAGACTAAAATATTAATCTTAATTTGACATAATTGCAATGTCACAAAAAACTGTTGACTTAAATTAAATTTACCTATAAAAACAAATATAATTTCCATTTTGTTATTAATTTTTCTACAAGTTATTCTAAGTGTTTTTTTTTTGGTGTAGATTTTTTTTATTAAAGCGGCGAGATTTAAACTAGTATTTTTTGCGCTTGAGATATATAAGTAGCATCAGTACTCAACGTGAATATAACCGTGAGTATTAACCGATATACTACTACGCTACACGAAATATGAACTTATAATTTTGGTACCTATTCAATTAGTAACGATTCGTCGCTTGTTTGCAATGTTTACTCTTTTATTAACCTTACTTGTATGTATGAATGTGTGGAAATTAATTTGCAATTTAATTTTCCTTTAAAATTTCATCCACATTCAAATGTACGGGTTATGTAAAATGTTATACACGTATCAAGAACCGACCACAATACAAGAATTTAATAAAAATAAAAAAAATATTCTAAAAACAAAAAAAAAATTTCGAAATATTTCAATTCATTTTTCGCCCAATTCCAGACGTTTGAATTATCTAAATGAAGAAACGAAAACGAAGTTAAAATGAAACTTCTATGTATATAATAAAATATAATATACAAAAATTGAATTGCATATTTGTTTGATCGCGCCAATTTCTGCAATCTTACACCTAACTTCAATCCTTTTGGTGTTAGAAAGCACATACCTTGATAAAACTTATAGACTCACGATAATAATATAACGTTACCATTTATAATGCGAGAGCAGTGGTAAAGCGGAAAAATGTTTTGCTTGTTTTGTTAGTAGCTAGCAATTATTTAAACACGAAAATATCAACATAAAAACGACGTCGCAAAAAACATAAAATGCCCTAGAGATTTCAGATCCAACCAATTCGCGCCTTAAACCAACAGCTCGCGTGTCGAAAACACGATCGCAACTTCTTCAACGAACTGTCTCTCTCCGTTCTAATCAGCGTCATATCGACCTCGCCTCCATGAGAGTCACATTTTTTGGTATAACCATCGAGGTCACTGACTCGACTTCCGGGTGTGGTCGATCGCACGCCGCACGAATCTGTCTTTGAGTGGCATTTTCCCAACGGGGATATATATTTTTTTCGTGATTGGATTTCGCAATGTGTAACTCTGTTCCTGATATAGTGCCGCCTATAAATAGGACGAACAAGTACATATTGGCCACAACAGTTCTCGTGAGATTAATTTTATAAAACTTTAATCAAATCCGAGTCATGTAATAATTTAAATGAAAAAATGCCCCACTTGTCATGAAGCGAAAAAGTATATGAGTATATGATGTTTTTGTTCATAGAAGCTTCCGTTGGTTTGGTCGAAGCTAGATATTAGTGACAGTTACAATTTATAAGAAAATAGTTGCCAATATTTATCTGGCCACACATTACTTTTATAAGGTTGTGGAAGTGGAATTTTCAATGATCTTTAATATCGACCTTGCGTTAGAACATATACGAAAATTTATGTCAAATATTCCTTTCATGCTAATTTATATTAAATTTACTTGATTATTTAGTTGTTATTTAAATAACCCTAATAGGATTATATTTTAAACGTAGTATTTATTTTTTTCATCCTTTCCAAAATAGCAATAATTTTTTAAATATTTTCTGTACATTTAATGCTTTGACTAATCAGATCTTTAGATAGGGCAATTTAACTTTAACTTAATTATTGGGCAGATATTTGATTTATTTATATTTTAATAAAAAATGGAAAAAAATATTTAAAGGAGTCATTTTATAAGTTATATAACTCATGTGGAAAAAAAGAAGTGACCGCACGCTGCTGAAGAGTCACTTGGGTCTTTCATTATTTGGGCCTAATCTATTCGCCTGGTTGTTTATTATATCTCAAATGTCTTATGTACTATTAAAATGTTTTAAGTAACTATTATAGGATTATATTTGTTTCATTTAATATTAAATATCTTCTCAATTTTGCAGTTTAACAATTTCTTTTAAACGCTTAATTCTTTGACCGAGTTTTTTTATGACTCAAAAATTACTGTTTCTAATCTCTATCGATTTTCGCTAATTCTTTCCTCTTATTATCCTTTTCTAACATATATTTATGCAAAATACTCTAGCTTATAGAATGATACTAAAGTTACAAAACCCGTATTTAGAATTTTGATCTCTTTGTCAGTTAATTTATTTTTCAGTCACACAAAGACTAGTAAAGAGATTTTGATTAAATTTGGTGTGAAAACAACTTATATCCTCGAGCAACATATATAATGTTTACGTATTCTATATGTTGCTCGAGGATGTTAGTTGCTCGAGAATGTTACAGCTCTCAGGATATTATTTTATCTGATATTTTATTGCCAAGGTGTATATTGTAAGCGTCTTTTAGTAAACTTTACGTTTATAGCTATATTACGATATAGTACTGCCAACGCTATCTATTTCATCCGTTGCCAATATTTTTAACTATGACGATTATTCTAAACAATTATAATCGTCAAATAATTTAATGCGAATGAAGTTGAGGACACAGTTATTTAATAATATTACTGTTACGTCGATCATTTAATTTTAACAAACCGTGGTATATATATGTTTTTTTTTATTAAGACGTTCATTAATAGCTTGCTTTTTTTATGAGTTGTCGTCAAATCCTTTTTCCCTGACTTTTGGATTGAGTGGTAGATTTTTTTAAATGGTCAATCGTAAACGGCACATAGATACAGATGCTGTTTTTGCCACTGGTATTTTATAGTGGAGAAGGCAGACAAATTTTGTAGATTTTCGAATCCTTCCTTTTATACACTAAAAATAGATGCTACTACAACGTTCCGTCGGTATTGATTGAATTTTCTTTACAGATTTATCGTTTACTAATATTTTATGACAACTTCAAAATACATAGTTTTAACTTCTTTGAGTTTTAGGTAGTGTAAAACACAATGAATGAAAAAATCATTATAAACTTGTGGGAAAGCCAATCATGCCAATTACACAATCGATAGGATATAAATAAGGATAATAACTGAAACAGTACTAGTAGATAATGTATCCATCTGCAATACGTCTGAACGAAAATAACATCCAATTATCTTAATAAACTTCAAAGTTTCCTTTGCTTTAAATTTGTTTCCTATAAAACATTTGACTTTAGAACCTACTATTTCTCCTTAAATTCTGCTAAATAATATCTCATCAATCATGCCATTTGATTATGTTCTCTTATTATCTATTTTGAAGCTTAGCTCTAGCTAAAAGTTGGTGTTTTTTAAGTTTATGCTTCGTAGATAACGAATGAATTTATTTAAAAAATAATCCATTCATTAATCTACTAGATAATATTCTCTATGTACTTTCTTCGAACGGAAATTATTTTACAAAAGTTTAAGGTAATTAATTTGAAAATTTTGAAACAAAATAGCTACCAGCAAAATTAAGTGTAAAGGTAGATTTATGATAATAATATTGTTTAACTCAATTTTATGTTTTGGATAAACTGTTTTAATTTACAGATACTTTATAAAATTAATTAATGAGTTTTATAACAATAAGCATCCGATGAAAATACAACTAATTTTGAGGATTTAAAATTTTTTAATATTCTTAAAAATTAAAACACCATACTTTCGCGCCATGTTTGTTAATTAATCTATCTCACAAAAGGTTTGAAACTTTGGATAGTCTCTTACCAAATTTTAAATTTAGACTATTTGTTACTTACTACTACCGACTCCAATAAAAGGGGTATTTCAATTCGACTGTAGTTTCTATGTATGTTACTACATGTATTTGGATAGATATATATCTTATCCTATTGGGCTGATCTTTTTTTAAGAAGAATATATACTCCTGATGTATTTTGATGAAAAACTGGGTAGAATTTAATCATAGAAATTGAATATATACCATGAACGGCCTAGGTGCTGTGACCGAATTTGAATGGAATAGGTCGACTGATAAACTAGTAATAAAGTCTCTAATTTTGTATTATGAGTACGAACGATATAAATCTATCTTTTAACAAAATCGGCATCAAATGATGAAGTCAGAAGGTGGTGACCAAATCTCTTCAGTGATAAGGAGTAAACTCATCGAATTTGAATTCCTTTGATTTGCCTTGATGTAAGAAATAAAGTAACAAAATAAATACGTAGGTATTTACATACAGACACTCACAACGGAATGAAGCAACTAAGTTAGTATTATCAAGGCTGATAAGTAAATATATTCTGGTATTAACAAATGTATAAAATATGAGTAGCTAAGTAAGTACGTATTGTTATATGCAAGACAAGAATCAATTACGATATTTCTAGACAGGTAGATAGTATGTTCAGGTCTATATAGGTTGTGAATGTGTACATATTAAGCAACTACGGTGACATAAACAGAGGAAATTTAATTTATATATCTGAATATAAAATATAAAGTAGTATATGAATAGATTTATGTTAATTAAACGCCTCAAATGTTTGTTTTAATTTCTTTTTTTAAGTTTGTTTTAATTGTTTTACGTAATTTCGTGACAATTTGGGTAACGCAGGGTATCATAGATATTAAAGGTGGAAAAATTAAACTCTTTACCAAAAATACTGACATGTCGCACTCATGTGTGTGTGGGTTTGCATGAAGATGAAAATGAGGCACTGACTCGTAATCGTCTTAGCGCTATAACAGTGGCATTATTTTGAAAATTCATTTGTGTTTATGGACGATATTGAACCGCAAGTGACAATAATTTTCTTTGATTTAAACTTTTCGGTGCGTTTTTTAACCAGAGTTATTTGAAATTCTTTCTATTTGTTTGTTAAAACGTTTTGTAAATATAAAGGATAAACATTTTTTTTTATTGTTTTTTTCAAATAATCTTTTTATATAAGAAATATTATATAAAAATTAACACTTGTCGGTACGAGTAATTATGCACAAAACCATCACAAAACTTACATTTATCGTAAAAAAATATACATTGTAACCACAATTACAAATGTGGTGGGCTTTTCAAAACTGTCGGAAATTAAAGATTCCGGTAATGCGTGATGTCCGGTAAACTGTGAGATAAAAGAATATAGTTTGATTGTAAATGCCATACAGTACTGTTGCTTTGGGAATTAGTTTCAATATTGCCGTTGCAAAAATACACCCATCTACAAAACTATATCAAAACGGCTGTGTCAAAAGGTTTAAAAATACCCATAGATATAATAAGATTTAAATCTCGTGAATTTGCTTATTTTTAATTGTGAATATGATCAAATTATCTCATCCTTTAGGTTTTTTTAACTATGAAAAATAGATAGTTAAAAGAATCGGACTTTCCATCACAATCAAACTTTCATCATACTTACCAAAAATCATGGATTTAGATTTTTTATCATTCGCACGACGAAGAAAAATTGCTTCAATTTTTCTTCAATACGAAATAACCTTCCAAATATAACATGCGAGCGAGCTTCCGGAATGAAAGGAAAGATAGAATATTTTTCATCAAATATATTTTGTGATGAATCGATTTCGCATCCTTCGATTACTAGAAAGCCTTTGGCTATTCATTTTTCCTTCTCATAAATAACTACAAAATTATTTTCTTAAATTTTTTTCAATGGAATATTTAGAGTTTATGAAAAACCTTTGAAGCAATTTTCGTTACTGAGTTGATATTTTCAAGAATGTTATAACAGTATTTAAACATTTAAAATGACGTTATCTCCCACTTACAATAGATACTGAGCAACATTTTATTGTAAGCAAATGCGCACTTATTTTGCATTCTCGTTCAACGTAACCTATAAATCGAACGTCTTTGCAATATTCGGAACCATGGTGCAATGACGGACAGCTGATATGAACAACTATATAACAACAACAACCATACTATACTTTAACGACCGTGTTACTGATATTTGCTATATTGCACTTAATTTATCTCGCATTGTCGAAAGTTTTATTTATTGCTCTCATTTGTCCTAAATTCAAAACGAAGTCTACCGTTGAATCATGTAAGTCGTAGGGTATTTTGGAATTTGAGTGTTGTGCTACGTAATTCTTGCAAATTTCAGCGTCTTTATGAGTTATTTATAACATATGTTTACACCAAAATGTTTAACTCACAATTGGGCTCATTTAGAGTATATTGAACTAAATATTGCCTGATAACTGTACATAAAACAACATAGTTCCTAAAATACATGATGATGACACGCTTCAATGAGTTTATTCACACTCATCACAAACGAAAACAGAGTGTGTTTCGTGTGGGAATACATTTAATGAAGTATGGATCCTTATGCATTGTAGATTTAGTGAGTTTATTAATTAAATTTTCAAAATTATTGAAATGTGTAATGATACTAATTTCATATATATCGTGCCCTCAAAATCTTATTGAGATCAAGAGAGTTTGCATGCTGAATTTGTGTAACTTGGTATTGGACACACTGATGCATTTCAGATTGTTCCACTAAACATTCTTGGCATTAGAATGAAGAACAATAAATATTTGTGTGATTATATACAAAACCATGACATGAAATGTTTTTTTATAGACGAGTGTATATCAGAAACGCCGAGGGAACTAAATAAACGGGGTTTAACTAAATCTTAAAGTTTCTTTTGACCACTTGACAATTACACTCTCTCCTTAAAATTTATTTCTCGGTGTTAGAATTAGAATCAAAGGGTATTTTTTTAATCCAGAGTTCAATCAATATTTTAATTAAAACTACGAAATGATTTTGTTTGTTATTAATAATTTGTTATGCTTACTAACTACTCAAAGTAATTTGAAAGAATTTTCACAAGAAAATCAATAATGAAAGAAATAAGTTTAAGAAATATAAAAATTTGTGAAGTAAAAGATTTCGAATTCATTGTTTTTTTAATTTTATACAAGATGGAAAATAAATTTTAGCATAATAGCAGAATATACATCGGTAAATGAATATTTAAGATATAGTTATAATTTTATTAATCGTCGTTTATTTTAAAATATAAATATTTATGAAATATTCATAACGCAGCGGGTGACTATTTTAATAAAGACCAGAAATATACCAATGTTTCATTAGAGCTCTGTTACTTAATAAACACACACACATACACGCGCACACACACCCACGCACACGCACACGCGCACGCACGCGCGCCCGTTCGCGCAAGCGCACACACACACATGCACACACACACGAGTATCTATAAATATAAAACGTGACTTAAGTTCGTTTAAATCACTTAATCGCAAATCGGTGCGACTCACTAATTTAAGTTGCCAGCATAACTTAAATCTAGTAATAAATCGATTTTAAAATCTTGCCTGTAGGTTATTACAAGCTCATTCATACTAAAACATAAGGTTTCTACATTAAAGAAAATATCGAATAAATAAGAAAAAACTGGGAAGAATTAACAAGAATCTGAAACTATTGGATTAATGCTTTACAACGCGAAAATTTGAAATAAAGAAAAATTTGAAGTAAAAAGTCATTCCTGAAGCGAATGATATATATATGAGAATATGAATAGTTACGATCACTGAAAAATAGGTATTTCTTAACTTGAAAGTTTTGAAGGTGACTTGTAACAGAATAAATATATTCTAACGAAATGTGAAAATACAGAGTTCTTTTTACTCATATCATACCCACAAACGGAAGTGACTGTCTCCAACAACAAATTTAGGAATATCTGAAACACACCCCATGCTCGCCTCTAACCTGATTATATGGATGTTATTAGAGCGCGGAGTGATGCTTGATTTGAAGGGTGAAAATGGGAAAAACTTTGAATCATGTATGTCATATTGTAACGTGCAATTATTGTTTGAAGTCTTTTAAAGTAGGAATGAGGTACAACATAAGCACGTAAGAGTAAAAAAAAATGTTATTGAAACTTTAAACGTTTGGAATTATCACGAAGTTACGCAAACTTTCCAAAAAATATTTTCATCTAAAATTACAGTAGCGTAGTGGGATTGTAGCCCGTTTAAATAATTTTATGTCACATGTAGGTGACATCAAATTATTTAAACGGGCTACAATCCCTTAGAAGTTACTTTTGAAGTAAAATTTAAAAAACTATTTTTAAATGTTGAACCGCCGTCATTTAAGAGAAAATTTTCCCATTATTTCATATTTCCATCCATCAATTATCACCTTTCAGTCTTTCAGTTTTAAGAAGTATGGCTGCTTAATTTACAAATTATTGGTAAACTTTAATTTGAAAATAGTTATAGCTGAATAAATAACAAGAATGCAAGGCATGTTATTGATTGGACCTGACCATTGACATTCATGAATATCGATAAATTCTTTTAATTAAATCTTTTAATAAAATAACATGTGTATTATTTCGTAATTTATTATTTCGTATCAATTCTACATTATTTAAAATAAAGCAAAGCCGCATTAAAGACGGTGCTCGAAAGAGTACATTTTATTTAATGAGATAATTTTGAGGAGACACTATTATTTTCCTTACTTTCCCTTACGCCTTTTTTATTTTTTGTTATAAATTACTAATATTTATTTTTAAACTAATGAATGTAATGAAAACATTCACCTTTATTTTACCAAATAACCCCAAAGATATAAATATAATATTATATATGAAAAATAGCAAATATAATGTTAACTACTGGTTGTTAGTTAACTATGGGTATATACTAAGATAACTTGCTGCAAATCATAATAAAAATGTTACGAAAAATCTCCATACACGTACATTTGAATATGACACAAGTTAATGAAAATAAATATACTAATATATTATACATAGTAGTAATGTTGAATTTGTGGTTATCTTGTTTGATATGTTGTAATGTAAATGTTTTTTTTTCAAACATAACTTACTTTTCAATAGATATATTTAAAAAAAATATTAAAAAGAAAAAATTCAAAATATTTGGTGGCAAAATTGGACGAATGATGTTTGTGACATTAATAAATATTTTTAAAAATTTACTCTATTTGGATGGTAAAATCAAATTATTTCAGTTAATAATATTATTTCATGTCTATTTAAAAATAGTAAATAACATTTAAAATTGCCTTAGCATCCACAATAAAGTCAATAAAAGTAAAGAAAACTCGTGTTTACGAAGGAAATGTTAGTAGTTAGGCACGAATCACATCGGTATCTATGTTTGTACTTAATAAAACTTACATAATTATGAAGGAAGCATTGATTGACTACGGACTTTTTATTTAGCAGTGCACAATGAATTGACAAAAATGACTAGTTTCCGAGTTCAAAAATTCGTCTACCCTTGAATTATGCCGCTGAAAAACTTGTTTTAAGAAAACTAACTAGGAATCGAGTAATTTTCAGGCAGTGTTGATTCGTAGACTATTTTTGGAACTTTGTGTTAGTAGTCTGTATAAAAATCACAGTATTTTATCAAAACAAACATAGAGACAGCAAATGAACACCATTTTTTATATAAAGTTAATTTTAAATATAACTAATATTGAGCTATTTTTTTTGTTCACTTGTCTTTCTTCGACGCTTAAAAGGCGCAATAAATTCCAATGAAATTTTTAACATAACCAATTCCTAGATTAAAAGACAGGCTATATATAATTATTATAATTATTTATTAATTTCGCTTCTAAAAGTAAAAAGTTATCTGCATATTTGCTTGTATCTTTTTACGCTTAAATTAAAATACAATGAATTTTAATGTTACGTATAAGTAATATACATCCTTAATTAAAACATAAGTTTATATTATAAATAATTATGCTTTTAAAAATAAAATATTGTCTGTGTATTTGCTTATTGGCCTTGCTTTTACGCTTAAACAGGCTCAATGGTTTTCAATTTTACATTTAGGTATTTTACGTCCTAATTTAAAACATATACTATATATAATTACACTTTTAAAGTAAAAGAATATCTGCATATTTGCTTCTTTGTCTTTCATCACATACCTCGGCATAAAAAAGTAAACAAAAATAGTGGAATATGCAATATTTAATAAATCAAGTTCATCGATTAATTGTTGCTAAAATGTCTCAACCTTTTAGTCTAGACTAACATCGCATAACTGTCACGGTGCATCACGCTGTTCCACCAATCAAGTTAATATTCAGGTCTCACAAATTATGTTCAAAATAATACTTACCTCGTAAATATAAAACGGGCTTAACTTAAAGTTCTACGTATTTCTTTGAAAGAAGTTTTTTATATCTTCACGGTCAAAGTCGTGGGCAAGAGCTTGTATTTACTATACATAGATTTCAGACACAAATACATTTCCAGCCGTACCGTTTCAGTAAATTTTAGTGTTTTATTTTTTACCATATAACTTCTTTATTATTAATTGTTCGATTGCAAAAAGCTCACGCGGGAAAATCACCACAATGACAAATAGTCAACTAATGTACAACCATTAAGAGGATGTCTCTAACGGAAGGTGTTTCATTTCGATACAATGGTTTCTTTTTAACAATATAATTATTTATTTATACATCTTGCTTGTACATTTACGAAAGTAAGAGTTTATCGTCATGTATGAAAGTGTGCAAACGTACTATGAATCAAAATAAGGTATAAATTCAGAATTGGAGATGTATTTAACATTTAAGAGGAGGATATTACGTAAGAACGTTTTGAAAGGTGTTAGTAGGTTTAAAATAGATTTTGGGTTTTCAGATATCAATTATTTATTTTTCATTTCAAGTAAAAAAGCCTCCTGCTACAGTGTATATATATATATATATATATATATATATAAATATATATATATATATATACAGGCTGTCCAGTGGCAGATTTCAATGTTTGAAAAATTGTAAAAAAAAAATACACCTCTAATACAAAGTAGGTTTATTTTAACTTTATAACAACAAATGCGGATTTCATATTTTAAAAACCACATTTTCCAAATGGCGGCCATCGAGCATTTTTAAAAACTATCTTCAACGTAGACTGTCCCTAAAAAAATTCCAACCTTCATATCACTTTAGGTCTAACAATATGTAATTTACTTTACATTTGCATTTCCCGGAGCGCGTCGTCGTTAGAAAGAAAATTGTTTTCATTGTTAAATTTCACATTCAAATTTCAAACCTTTTCCTTTTAAAATTAACTGCATTTAAGTCGAATAAAGTTATGCGAGTAAATTAGGAGCCACTTTCGTTGAGTGCTAATGAAAAGTTGTTTTAGGGGGAGCTTTCAATTACTCTTCAGAGAGTTACGCCTAACACTCGAAGCATTGCGATGGCAAAAACGATATTGATTCGATTCAAAAATTTCGTTTTAAATTATTTCAATAGAATTCAATTTCATTTAGGGTGTATTTATTAAAATATGAATTGGAATTACAATTAAATGTGATAATTATGATAATTATACTATTTTATTTCACTGATGTTTAACGTATAACCCATATTATTCATAATAAAAACATACGGCAAGAGCAGGAAAAAAACCATAAAATAATCCATTAACATTTGGACATGCTATTAATTGTTCTATGAGCACTGATTTTTTAATATAGGTATATCTATATATTCGTGTAATGTTTCATTTGGTGTATACTTTTGTCTTTGGTATATTCCACAAATCGATATACTCGTAAAACTTGACATAATTTAAAAACAATTATTTTCCCCGCTGTCAAAATAACTTGATCGTATCTCATCGACATCAAATATGAGTATTATCTATATAATGTTTTTATTGGATTCTGTTTCGAACTTGTTGAAATAAAGACGTAATTGCGTTTCTGTGGATAAAAGAAACAACATTTAAAGCCCTTATTTCGGGTTTATCATCTGAATTCGACAGGTAAGCTTTTTACAATAAAATACTGAATCAAAAACAAATCTAACCTCTCAAAATCTTTTGACGTTTGATACGAAAGCTAACAGCGACCTCTATGGAACTTCATTTTGAATAAGCTTGAATTTTCTTATACAATCTAAACCAATTAGGAAATCATATTTAAAATTAATTTTCTTTGTCTATGACAAAAATATCCATGTTTTGTTCTACATTATATATTTTAATTTTTAATGTAACCATACCTTTAGTTTTTTTCTCACTATTAATAGTCTTTAAATTTACTATTTGTGTATTATCTGTCCTTTTTTCTTCATTCCGTATATTTAATAATTTAGCATTAATTAATGACACATTTGAACCTGAATCATAAATTCCAGTTACTTTCACAGTGTCATTCAATAGTAAATTTATTTTTATTAATGGTGGCACCTCTAGTTTTTTGGATCTTTGTTATTCAGTTCTGTTTCTATTTCGGAGTTATTTACTGTTCTCACTATTGATTTCTGAGTTCTGTCTTTAAACCAGCAATTCTCCTCTGGATGATAGCGTTTCCCTTTTTTTTCATTGGCACAAATTTGGCATGGTTTTCTTTCTTCAATTTTTTTTTGTTTAAGGTCAGAATTTGTAAATCCTTTTTTTTCATACTTAGTTTTCCCAACGAGGTGTTCTAATTTTCCTATTTCATTATACAAATCTTCTGTTTGTTGCAAAGTTTCTCTGTAGATTTTATCTGCAACAAAATTAGGCAAGCCGAATGCTATGAAATCAATAAGAGTCCCAGTATCAATGTTCTTCCTAACTTCCAGTAGTATTTTTTCTCTTTCTTTAGAGCGTACTCGAGTAACGTACCTGCTTGGTATTTAAAACCTAGAGCATATCTCATGGATGACCAACCTTTATTTGCAAATGTCTCACAAAAGCATTTCTCCCATTTGCTCGACTCTGATTCTACTGTGTATTTTATTAGCATACAGTCGTACCAATGTACACTTGACGACTCCATAAAATTTTTCAAAATCTCTATTTTCTTTTTATCTTCGTTGACTTTGAAACGTTTACATTCTTTATTAAAATTATTAATCCACTGGTGGGCATTAGTGGTTTTACTTGTGAACTTTTCTATCATAAAATTCTTCGCTATCTTGCCTAGATTTTGAGTTTCTGATTTTTGTTCTTTTTCTTCGAGTAATTTTTCTAACAGTTTTTCCAAAGAGTTGTTTAAGCCACTAGATTTAGACTCTGGATCACATTCAGTTTCTATTATTTCTTCTAGATAAACATCATTAAACTGCAAGTTTTGAGCCTCATCCACATATGCTTCCGATATCTCGTCTGTCAAAGTTATCCAAATTTTCCTTGTTTGGTGTCTTCTTTTCAATGTTTTTTTGTTATTTTGGCATATTTTGTAGTAATCATAATTGCTTTGTGTTGATTCACTGGTTGATATTCCGGTGGTATTCCATAGATCTGACCACTAGTTGTTGCAATTGAGGTTATGCATCAAATGTTGGTTTTTCCCTCGGAAGCTGTCTTCACAGCAAAATCAAATCTTAACTTATCCATTATTCTCTCAAAATATATGCAGAAAATGTTGTTGTATAATGTTTTTATTGGATTCTGTTTCAAACTTGTTGAAATAAAGACGTAATTGCATTTCTGTGGATAAAAGAAACAACATTTAAAGCCCTTATTTCGGGTTTATCATCTGAATTCGACAGGTAAGCTTTTTACAATAAAATACTTAATCAAAAACAAATCTAACCTCTCAAAATCTTTTGACGTTTGATACGAAAGCTAACAGCGACCTCTATGGAACTTATCATAGATAACGCGGCAAAGTTTAAATGAAAGGATACCTATAGGTTTTCTTTACATCTATAACAAGTACAAAAAATTACGGTAACGATATTTTTTTTATCCGCCTTTGATTCGTAGTTAAAAACATTAATTACGATTTATTTGTTATGCAATATTGAAGACGTTACTTGGCAGTGTGGTAACAATTGACTGAAGCATAGCACGTTATCCCCACTTTGAAGCTTACTTCAGTCACATATTTTCGTAACGCTTCCTGAAACAATTTGCAATCAAATACGTCTAAATAAGATTTACTACACAAAAAATAAGGAACCAATCAAAATTGATTCAGCCTTATTCATATTGGAAGCAACTATCACATTTTTTCAAGCTCCGCTACCTTGTTTTGCATTTTCTACAGATTTTACTTTTGTTGTATGTTATTATTTAAATTATTATGCTGCAAACCACAATTTTTTGCGTAATTATTTAAACATGCATTTATAATTTGAAACTTACTGAAATTCACTTTTCATTTTCTCGTTTTCATGTTATGTCTGAATTTCACTTCGCGCCAATTTAAATTTTTGTAGTCAAAATTTAATAATTGAAATGCGATTTTTGATATTCTTTCTTCACCTAACTGCATACATATCTGAAATACACCTAAACAATTATTAATCTATCCTCGAGTGATGCTTCGTATGAAGGAAGAACTTATTTCTTCTTCATTCATATGTATTTAACATTTAGTTTGCACTTTGTCAAACTAAATTAATTGCATATTTATTTTATCTTAAATCCCGTGTCAGATATCAACTAGGCCAAATTTAGACAGTGACCTAAAATTTACACCGTAAATTAACTTTTCTTCTTCTTGTATTCGACCCTTAATTCACTAAATTAATCTGGGTCCTGATGATATTATTATGAGAGAATTTTATTTAATGTTCTGTAAGAAAAATTAGCGAAATCATTTTCATTGAACCAACTGATAAAGCTACATTATACATTATAACATTTTACAAAATGCACTTATTTACTTGTAGGTACTGCATGCAGAATATTCCTTATAGAAATTTAGATACATTAGTCTTATCACACCAACTTTTTTTTTTAAATTTCGGAGTAAATAAATTTAGGAAAATTTTGAGGGCTTACAACACAGGTTGAAATCTCCATTTTATAATTAAAATGACTGTACTTCCTTCTAACTCATGATCAAGTTCTAAAGCTTGGTGTCAGTTATGAGACGCTACAATAAATTAAGGTAAGCAAACCTTAAGATAATTTTGTTTGCAAATAACTTGAAATGTCCTGTCAGTGGCTGATGTATCTCCTATTCTGTCATGTGAGGAAATGTAGAAAACTTTCCTCTAAAAGAAATCGTGTAGAATGCCGTAACAATATATGGGAATAAAATTTTGTTATGTGTTTGTGAACGAATGAAAAGTCGAATATTTTCTTTCAAATTTATAAATGATAATTATACGTAACACTATGAGAAATGGATTGAATAAGCAAGCAAATTTAAATAATTTTACGATGAATATTATGGCGAGCAATTGAAAGTATAATGGGAGAATGACTTGAATAACAGGGGAGTCTATTTAAAAAAAAAGAAATATATATATATATATATATATATATATGTTTATATATATATATATATATATATACATATATATATATATATGTATATATATATATATATATATATATTTATATATATAAATATAAGTAAAGATTTAATGAAAGTGAAAAAAGAAATGACTCATGAAAATTAAATATTAATAATTTCTGTGACGAACATTACCAAAAATTAATGACCTATTTAACATTGCGTCTCAGTAACCAGTTATACAATCAATAAATTTATAAATTCTAAAACCTATTAATTTGTTGTTTAGATGTCACAATATATTAAACCCGGGCTCCGTACACATTCATTTTAATTCCCTAAATTTCAACGTGTCTGCTATACCGGGAAATAATTCACAACTAACTCCAGCTCCTTTTGCATTAAACATTAACCAGCTTCCTAAATATAAAAAAAAAATTAACACATCATTTTAAAACTTCTCTATACCCCCAAGAAGGTCAAAAATAAAGGTTTTTTTATGAGTTCTTTTGTACAGAGTTGGATGCTACCCTATAGCAGTGTTCCCGTTTAATAAAGATAAATGTATTTTAAATGATCATAACGGTATTTTTCTCTAATTATTACTGGTATCCTTAAAGGGAAGCAATTGAAAGGTTCATTAACAAGAACTGGACGCAATATTCGGTCAGATTTTATGGAAACTAATATGTAGTATGATAATTTGTTTAATATAATGCACGTGTGTATAAATGTAATATTTTTAAATGGTTCCTTACATATAAGCAAACTTATCTTTCTCACGAGAAAAAACCCTGACCAAGCTAAACATGACCATTTTCATAGTCATTGAGGTACGACAGAAGTTAGGAAAATAATTATTCTAACGCTATCTTTGAATGAACGAATTAATAGTAAATTTCGTAAACTAGGGTGTAACATATTTCATAACATGGTTGCATGAACCGTGCGGAAATATAAAACATGAAACGAATTAAATAAAATGTGGAGATTTTCAGAATAAAGTCAACGGCCGTGTTTTCCTAAGGCTAATCTAGACCTAAGATAATCTTGGCTACGAGAATATGTAGTACACTCATTACATTACGGAGAAATTACAAAATGTGCCGATTGTACCGGTAGCAAATCTCTAACACTCTCCTAAACGTCATAATTAAGGGGTGTTAATTTTATGTTGTAACATTTAAACTCAGCATAGCACGCTATCCCCATTATGCCGCGTTCCTTTCGTCACATATTTTCTTAACGCTACGTGAAATGATTAGCGCTCAAAGCCGTTTGAATAACATTAACTACAAAAAAGGAGAAACCGACCTAATTGCAGATTATAAACAGTTATCACAAATTTTCATACGTGTAGTATCAACATTGCTGATAACCGTTTAAAATACACTTTATACAAATTTCTATATTTCACATTAATTAAATTAAGTGCAGTTTTCAATATTTCTTCCATTCTTTTTCTCTAGTTAGATACCGAGTGGCCTAAATTCAGACAACAAGACAACATTGACAGAATTTGACCCTATTCATAATAATTTTCTTCTTTTCTTTTTTAATCTTGCTGTCAATGTAAAACATTAATTTGAAACGCTTAATGTTAAACCTTGGTGATATAATTTTAATTATTTATATAATAACAATAACTATAGAACGCATATTCATTCACCAAAAGGATTTGGTGAATTAACACATTATAAAACTGAACAAAATGCGCCGATGTAATAGTATTCACAATGAAAAGTTCGTAAAATATAATCAACAGTCGCAGATAATCAAACCAGTCTTATCTCGTGAGCTCTAAATCAAAAACTTCATGATAAATAAATTGAAGATGATGTTGAGTCTTTACATCTGAGATTAAAATCTCCGTATACCATTAAGGCGATTGTCAGACTAAAATCTTCATTACCGGTTGTCGTCGTCAAGTTTTCTACAAGCAATTTACATTTAATTATCAAACGACCCGCTTTAATGACTGAGTAGGTAGCTTCAAAATCTGATAATTAGAATTGTCCACTTAGATTTGTACACCGATTGTTATTTTATATTTATCAGATAATCATCAAGGTTATGTTTATCATATTTCATGAAAAATCACATGAATATATAAATAATTATAAATAACTCCGTAAATAAAATTAAGTTAATGGGATATACTTTAAGCATTTTAACGAATAAATAAAAATAACCCTCCTCAGAAATCACCAAAACGGTTCGTTCTATAAATATTCATATTATATACATAAACTAGAATCACTTAGGTCTATCTCCTCCTTTTTTAAAAATTATTTTGAACGGGGATTTTCCCTAAAAAATATCCCAACCTTCGTACCACCTTAAGTGTAATAATATATAAATCATAATATATATCAAAATTTTCGAATGGTTATTTTATTTTCTTCTAAAATTAGCAGCGTTGAATATATTTGGCGTTAATTTTGTAGAAATTCATTATTAACAATTAAACGAAACTACATGATGTAGTATTATTTAATTATGGATTAGCAGCGTTCGTAAAATGCAAGAAATTATTTGAATTTAGGTCATCGCCATAATTGAGTTATATAATGTCAGCAGTTAATACCTTGCAGTTTGAGGATTTAAATTGAATGGAAGGAAACTTCATTTAGGGTGTACATATAAAAAAATAGATTAAAATTTTAACTAGATATGAAAATTATGACAATGATACTATTTCATTTTACTTATATTTAACACATAACCCATAGTATTCATAATAAAAAAATGTAAGAGAAGAAAAAAAATCATTACGTAAAAAAAGAGAAAAATTTATATGGAAACACAATAATATTTTGAATATGATATTAATTAATTAATAAGTATCGATTTTCTAATATAATTATATTTGCCGTTGACATATTCCACAAATTAGTATACTCATAAAGCTTTGAATAATTAATAAAAAGATATATTTTCCTCGCTACTAAAATAATATGATCATATGTCATCGTAAACAAATATGAATATTATCTTTAACAAATGCGAAAAATAACGATATCGATATTTTAAAAAATAACGATATTTTACGATATTGGACCCAAAAAAATTATAGACCAACACTGTCTTCAATTCATAGTTAAAAATTTAACTGATTTTTAATTGAAGCGCACCACGGAAGACTTTATTATTTACTGCAGACAGTTTCCCCATTTGCGGTGTTATTTCAGTCATATATTTTGGTAACGCTGCTTGAATTTTTGCTCAATTGATTTGCGTTCAAACGCGGTTAAATAAAAGTCACGTCACAAAAAATAAGAAACCTATCAATATCAATTCAGCCTTTCACATCTTGGAAGCAACCGTCGCATTTTTATCATCTTCTATCTTTTTTGACATTTTCTAAAAATGTCATTCTTGCCTAACGTTATTATTTATATTATTATGCTGTGACCCAAAATTATCTGTGTAATTATTTGGATATTCATTTAAATTTTGATAACTTACTACAACATGTATTTATTTTTCTCGTTCGCAATTTTGTTTCATTCTACGTCCATTACCTTTTTGCTTCCATGACCTTCAAATAAATAAACTTTATGAACCAATATTAATTTCTTATAAAGTTGTGTGGTGAAAACTTAGTAATTGAAATGCGATTCTAGACATTATTTTCTCAACTTAATTGCACAAATAGCTGAAATACACTCCAACAATAAATAATGAGTAGCTTACCCCGAGTAATTAGTCTCTTCTTCATTCACACTTTGTAAATGGTTGCATCACATCAATCTAAACTAATTATATAAATATAATTATTTTATCCTAAAATTCTATTTAAATGGGCCAGATTCTTAGAGTGACATATCATTTACGGCTTCTGTCAATATTTAAAATTTACCTTTTTATGCTATTTGATTCGACTTTTAATTCGTTCGTCATATTAATCTTGGTCTTTAAATAAATTATTATAAAAAAAAATAAATTATTAAATAAATTTTTGAATAACCGGTGGGTTTATTTTAAAGATAAAATTCCAAACATAACGAAAAAAGCAAACAACTATTAAATATTAATATAAATAACGATTTTATGAAAGTGGAAAAGAACCAATGACAATAAAATATTAAAAATTTTCTTCACAAATAACGTCAAACGTGAGTTTTAAGATGTAGTCGATATCAAATTTCCTTCATTAGTTGTATATTCTATAAAATTACAAATTTTAAAATCGAAACCTATCAACTCGTTGCTCAGATGCCACAAATTAAAAGCCTTAAAAATTAAAGCCTTAACTCTGCACACATTCCTTTTAATTCCCTAAATGTCAACGCGCCTGCTATACCTGGCATAACCGGGCTGCTATACCGGGCAAAAGCTGTGAATCAGCTTAACTCCAGCCACTTCCACATTAAACATTAACAAGCTACTCCAAACATACAAACAAAATTAACACGCCGCCGAAAATTTTAAACGGCAGTTCTAAAACTACTCATATATTATAAAAACACATGAAAACATAATTAAGGACGAGTCATAATTGTTTCAATGTGCGAGTATGTGGATTAATAAGAAATAGTTATTTTTACAGGACCATAAAAGCATCATAATTAATGGTTCTTATATGTCCTTTGGGTAGAGGTGGTTGTTATCGAGGTCCATAGCAAATTTCCGGTTTGTTAAGGGTAAGATTATTTTTAATGTTCCTCGTGTTATTGTTCCTTAGTTGTTGCTTGGCTTGTTAAGGGGAAGCTATTGAAAGTTTCATTAGAAAAAAATGGACCCAGTATTCTTTTAGATTTTATGGAAATTAATATATAATTTGATAATTTGTATAATATAATATAAGTGTGTATAAGTGTAAAATGTTTAATTAATTATTTACATATAATATCTTCCTCGAGAGAAAAAAATCCCTATCTATACTAAAGACGGTGATGAAAATTAAAAATCAATTATTTTTTATTTCGAATGTTTCAACCATTACGCAATTGCTCTTCTCTCCTTATTTCACAGCCCGTGGATTTGTGCCTTGCTATCGACTAGTGTAACGACCTCAAACTTTTGTGACAGAAGCATTTACAAATCATGAAATTTTACAAGTAATCAATTTTTATTATAGCTTTTTGGAAAAACGGGATCTATCCCTAAAAATTATACCATTTTAAATGATACACGTACGTATGTACATATTCACTTATGTACGCATGCACTTATGTCCGTTTGGACGTATGGGTATGTATGATGTCACGCTATAGATAGAACTTCTTGACCGATTTTGGTTATTTTTTTTCTGTATACATTGGATAACCATTGCGATAGAAATGTATTGATTTTTACTACGGTTTATCAAATAGTTTCATCTCCTCATTTTCGTTCGGCAACCTTTATCGACCTCCATTTTGTACGAATCTATTTAGTTCTTGTTTTGATTCCTTGTTGATTTTATCTTTTGAACTTTTAACTTTTTTATTAGCTGCACTAACCGAACCGTAAAGTGTTATCTGATAAGTCATTTTAGGTATTTAATTCTTAACACGACCAAATGCCTAATTAATAGCTTGATGTTGCAAATTAATTACGGATTTCCCAAAATTAAATAAATGTATGTAACAAGTAACAATCAGATATTAAAAGGTGTTTATCATAAAGCTGGCTTTTCCCGGTGGATGACAGAGAAAACACAGACCTCCGTTTGGCAGTGCTGGCACGACATGTCTTTAAACAGACTTCTCCCCTCACTCTTCACCTCCGGCACATGTACAAATGCTCCATCTGTCAGAATTCGCCGTCCGGTTGAAATGCAGTTAATTGTAGCTAAATATATGTACTTATCCACAGTGAAATTTATATACATAAGGAATCATACTTTTCACAAAAAAATATCAACAAACAAATAAACAGACAAAGCTTCAGTTTTATAACATTAGGTGCGAAAATTTTTAATCATCATAGCAGATCGGTATTACCGGGCAATGATACTTATGTGTTATGAATATAACCATGAAACATCTTTAATATTACAAATCCTAAATATTAATTTGCCTGTAAATTTGTTTGGTAAAAGATAACTAATCAACCATCAAGCAACAAAATTTATCATGCGTACAGTTTGTGTAAGAGATGAAAATATAAGCAGTCCCTAGTATAAGCCACGTAGATAATAGCTTAAAATCTTACTAATACCTAAAAAAGTGTGTTATCCAATCACGCCTAAAATAGAAACATATGAAAGTTGGAACAGGTATAACTAAAGATTGGAATAAACAAATAGGCTGCTTTACATTCAAAGGAATAGCGTATTTCGCACAGGATGAAACTCGAAATCATTATTACATGCACTTGAAT
This sequence comes from Druceiella hillmani, assembly GCA_039881145.1. Classification (NCBI taxonomy): domain Eukaryota; kingdom Metazoa; phylum Arthropoda; class Insecta; order Lepidoptera; family Hepialidae; genus Druceiella; species Druceiella hillmani. Next base: position 2,530,669 of record JAYKKI010000138.1, read on the forward strand.
AAAAAATCTTTGCTCCGAATGTCTTCTTACTTTACTGATCCCCCTACCATGATGCCTCCTTCTACGAACATTCTATCACTGTTTATGCTGCCAACTGTGGAAGAAGCAGGCAACTGACTTATTTGAAATGCTCCATCAACGCACGTATGCAAAAGTCATCTAGAGAAATTATTTCATAACTCCCATTCGTAACCCTCACGGTCCCCTACGGGGTATTTCCTCCTATATCCTGTTCCTTTGCTCCATTTATGTCTACATGTCACAAATACACACACACACACACGCGTACTTGTGTGAGCACGCCCGCTCGCAAGCACTCACACACGCATGCAGACACACCCACATATCTATGGGTGCATTGCCATAGTTTTTTTTTCTAAATTATTTTGCAATCGTATTCACGACCTATCTGCATTGCATGTCTTCCCCAACATATAATTTATGATATTACTTGGTACTTGGTTGACTGTGAGAGATTATTTCTATAGAAATAAATCTAAATTTTATATTTGTACATTAAAGTCATTACTTAAATAGATAAATAAATATGGGTATTCTAACCAAGAGGTCCATAAATTAAGTCTCTTTATAATTGACTGCGAACGGAGGTTTTAAAAATATCCTTAATAGTTTTCTTATTTTAAAGTTTTTATTACAGGCGTCATTAGTCATGAAATAACAGCCAGTCCTCCATAAGTTCATATAATCATGGCAAACTGCTCTCTTTAAGTTATGAAAGACGTTTTATTTCAGATATTATTGTTTTAAAAATAAACGCAGTTAGGCATGAATTCCCAAGTCTACTATATATTTATTTTATTGATTTATATGAAAAGGAATTTAAAGGCTGATAAAGCTAAACTAAATTATTTATTGTTTTACTGTTATAATTTTTACGAATGGATATTGACGAGAACCCAAAATGCGAGTCGATAAGGTCATAAATGCAATAAAGACTTCAAGACATATCACCATCGCTTATTGTTTCTGGTCAAATAGACAGAGTTGAGAAAGATCCATAACAGAGGAAGCTATCTAATGTCGTTTCCTAATGTTTCATATTCTTTATCAACACTTTTAATGAACACTTGTAACTACCGTACACTATCACAATGTCACATACCTTATATGAAATATGCAAAAGTAAAATTTTGTTTTTGGACATTAACGATAGATAGTAATTCCTATTAAAATATTTACATAATTAAAATTTGTTGGAACGAAAATTTTTCGCCTAGCATTTTTTTCACAAGTGCATATTTAAAAAAAATTATTTGATATAACTACAATTGGGATTCCTTTCCTTACTTGTGCTGTGAGTTTTGGCTTCTTGCCAAATTTCATAATTCTAGGTTAATAGGGAATACCCTATAAGTTTTGATTAATTTGCGTGTGGGAAAATATATGGCATGTATGGGCGTATTTTTTGATAGTTTTACTTAGAAGCTTGCATTTTTTACAATTCCAAAGAACCGTCGACCTAAGATTTGGATATTAATTTAATCTTGATACGTCCATGTGTTCCTGAAAAAAAGGATCTTGTAGATAGACGAACCATGAAGTGATCCTATAAGGATACATTTTTCCTTTCAAGGTACGGAATCCTAAAACCGGACAAGTTCGCGTGAAGACTCGCGCAAAATAGAGCTCACAAATTGTCTAGACCTTCTAAAATTGTTGATAGAATTTAACCGAAATAATTTTATCCAAAATTTCTAAATCAATTAGAATGTGTCAGTTTTTTTTTAATCACGTATGAAAAATTGAAGGAACATAGTGCACGTTATTCTGAAGCTTAATACTTCGCAAATGAAACTTATAAACTTGTGAAGCACGAGTAGAACTGCAAGGGATATGTACATATTTAGGCATTTATAAACACTTAATAGAATACGGGATTTTATTTAAACTATTTACAACACTTTTACTTTTCTTCTAGTAAATATATTGATTGGCCTACGACATTTTTAAAAGAGGCATATTTAAAAAAAATAGAAACCACTGTATTTTTATTTATCCATTTACTTGTACTATAAGACATCCCATTTTGCCGTTTTTCTAGATTACAGGTTGACCGGAATTATCTTATGTTTTGATGACGCTATAAATAGCAAAAAAATATCTTCTAAATACTTATATCCTTCTGCTGCCTGAATAGAAAAAAAATACTGCAATATGAGGTCATAGGTTTGGTCTCATCCTAAGGTATTAAGTTCAATTTTTTATATCAAACCGTTTATGATAAAATGGGATATGATAGAAAGACGGACGGGTGGACAAAAAACAAAGTGACTTAAAAAATAGTGAATAGAATATAAATATAATTGAAAAAGCATTTTAAATGGCATTCAACTTTAAGATATTTGCAGAAAAAAGTAGCTCCACTTTATCTGAGGACGGAGGGGTGAGGAACTCAGTGGTGAGGTGAGTACACTACAAAAAATTAGTTTGGAATGAAGTGACTGCACTACAAAAAATTAGTTTGGAATTTTAGTACATATTAATTCAGATTTTCATAAAAAGCACCTTCGAATGGAAATTGTCATAGGTCTAAAACTATAAAAATGACAAAGATGTAACAGGCAGACTGACCGATATCATGGAATGATAAGATTCCCTTCTTCAATTTGTCGTGAACCATAAAAATGTATCATACAACTTGTTAATGCAAGAACAATAAAAGTTTGTTTCTGGTAAAGATGAATAAAAACAACAAATTATAGGTTTAAAAAATTACTTAAAAATCACAAGTTTTGTGTGTTGTGAGAAAAAAAACCACGAGGTTCATTAAACACGATGCTTCAACAATTGACGTATCAAAAATTCAATAAATAAGCATTTAAAAAACTTGATGCTCAGACGCCACCATAAATAATATAATAACCCAACGAATATCTACCCCGTTTCCATAAAGCTCTTCACGTATACCAAATGAGATAATAACTGACTAACCGTAACCATTCGCACGCACATTATTAAAGAAAAATAAAAAAAAGAATTCACATACATAACTTTTTTACAAATAAAAATTGTGTAAACAATATGATTAACTTTCTATTCTTAAAGTAAAGCATTATAATTGAAAGAATTCAATTTGATTATCAGACGTATCTATATAAGTAATTTATTGATATTTATCAAAGTTCTAATTAAAATATGGCTGAACTAGGTAAACAAACTTCTTAATTTATGATTATTCAGCAAACTGGCAAAAAACGTCAAAGAAGGCAGCTCTCACGCTACATATTAAAATTCTTGTATTTTCATAAGCCCAAATAGCACACTGCGGTGAGGTATTAATGGATTTACCGTGAAATTTCCTGTTATAAAACGCTACACTAAATTTAATTACTGAATAAAAACTTAATATAAATTTCACCTCGGAAGTCGTAAAATAGCATTATAGAATACCTCTAAAACACGAAATAATTTAAAAACAGAACGTAGCCGGGTGCAGTCTCGTAATATTATGCGTGATTAGAATATTATATCTGATTAAAAATTGAGTATTTTTCATGAAATAAACAAATACTCTCAACTGTTGTTTCAATAGTATTATTTATTATAATATTGACCTACATAAAACCATTTATATTTACCTATGAATTCAACCAATACAACATTTAATGGATAAAATATTTGTTGAGTTTGCAGAGAGATACAAGTAATATATAGTTTTACCGATATCAATATTATAATAAATACTATGACAGTTTGATAAGTGAAACAATTTGAACACCTGGAGTAAATTTGGGGGTGTGACATGAGAAGCCATATGTATAAACACAATCGCTGTGTTTCATAAAGTTTCGTTTATGAAACACAGTATTTCGATTTTCTATAAGGTTTAAGACATAGTAAGAGTAATGGAAATTGAAATGAACCCTGAATAGAGAGTATTTTAATCAAATCTAGTTTCTGTTAATATTAATGACCTATTTTTAAATATTTGGGAAAGCATTTCAGTTTCTAATTTTAGTTTTCAAAATTCTTTATGGTAAATTATACCTCAATACTAATATATTAAGCAAGTTATTGGAAAAATAAACAGAAAAAGTAACTATATATACAGATAAAACAAAATGTAAATAAATAATGATTTGACGTCTGTCTCAAACCAGTCAATTACTACACCGTTTCAACCCTAAAATCACTAATACAAGACATATTCAATAAATTCTATATGTAAGTGTTTACACAATCGGATTTTACCTCCTAACTAATATTATAAATGGTAAAGTGTCTTTCTTAGTCATTCTTTCACATCATTATCGGAGCAACGAATCGCCACAATTTTTGCACAGATATAATTGGCGAGTTTGACAATGATATGTGTTATTTTCTTTCCCGGGAAATCTCATTCTATCTAACATTTTGAATACGAAAGTGTGTTTTTTGCCTTCTTTTACATGGCAACAAGGCAACGAATCGACATTTTTTTTTCTTAGAGGTTATTAGCGGACCAGGAAATGACATAATTTTTTATCTGGGAGAACCTGATTTCTTGGCGAAAATTCTTATTTAAAACTAAGAAATACATAAAGTGAATAACGAAGAAAAATCACAACAGAGCAACAGAACGATTTGACTTTTTGAAACACTACATATGTTATATAAAACAGCAATATACATGCCACAAATTAAAATTATCTCATTCCACTAGCACGGCCGCGCACACCCACGATGTTCTAAAATAGTTCTTATCAAGTTTTTGGTTACAAAATCTCCGTCAAATTAACTTAATGTGATGAAAACTTAACATAATTTTGACTAAGAAATAACTTAACATGCTTCACCCTCTAACCCTCCTTCATAGCAACACCCCCCAACTTTTGCTAGTGTAGAACATGTTTCGAAACATAGCTGATTAGAATCTTGTAATGACTCGTGGTATTTAAATTTTAAAATGTTTACAGAAAGAAGTGAACGTTTCCCCATAAATTTAGTGCTAATCGTTAGTACAAGTAAAGTAGAGAGCATTAAAAAAGCATTCATTATTGAGGTGTGCATGAAAGAATAAAACAAAGTGAAAACTTATAAATATTGCAGCAATGAAAATTTAAAATACAGCTTGAGGATAAGAAAATTATAAAGGTGTTTACAATCTGTGACAAATATGAAAGGATCATTAAAATCCACATAATTGTTTGATATATTTTCTTAATTTTTCGGTTGTTAATTATTTCTTAATAATTATATGCGAATTATGAATCATTATATTAGCCAAAACCCGAGAATAATGTGAATTACGAATCATATTATTGGCCAAAATCAGAGTGTGAGAGGAAAAAAAAATTAATATGTTTATTGTCACACCTCAAAACTTTCCAAATAACCTTACAACTGCCTCTTTCAAAATCCATTTATGAGGCGTAAATATGATGAAAAATGTGACGTCAACACCTCATTCATTTCATGCACTATAATTTACCTTAAAGTGTGTGCCCTATTAAGTTTCTGTTTCTGCCGCTTTATACAAACATATACAAATCGACTGCCGCTTTATACAGACATATTCATTTCTTCTGTGAATAAGTTTAAAAAATTGATATAAATTAAAATGGGAGAATCCGATTTCTACATTTAAAAAAATTAAATATACTTTTACGAGAATCCAATTGAAAATATTTTCATAATATAGAGAAATCGTTTGTAATTCTTCGTCCTGGGAATCCTTCGTAAACATTTTCATGATACTATGAAAATTAGTTCATTCTCCGAGCACATTGTTTTCTACATAATATGTTAGATATGGAACTTATTAATATACTATTCCTAATATGTCTGCAGAAAATGAATTTTATCAATGAATTAAAAAAAAAAACCCTCCTTACAAAGCAATTCAATGAAAGGTTCTAAAATTCTCTATACGAATTAGATTCATTAACTTTCACCCTCTCCCATTTTCACATATTAGAGTTTTCCCCAACGCAATTTTCCACTCTCTGCGCCTATTAAAATCTCATAAGTACGATTTATTTCGCACTTACTTTTCTGATCGTCGAAAATGAAATTGTTTTTTTCGTTGATTGCCCGAGTTCTGCAATCGACGAAGGAAATAATTTTGTTTTCGACGAACAACGTTTAAAGCCGTTTTAAAATAATTTGATTTTAAATCGAAATATTTGAAACATAAAGGAGTTAATTAAAAATATGATGTTACCGACTTGTTTTTGCTGATCTAATTTTATTTCCTGTAAATAAAATTACATCAGCGCTCGCATAATTTTTAAATTAAACATTTTTGTTCAAAGTATATCCTGTACAATTGTTATTAAACTGCATATTCGTATTTACCTACATCCAAAAGTTGCCCAAAACCGTTTTGTGTATGTGATTATTATATCCTTTTTTAAGTTTATTTTAGTGTATTAGTTATTCAAATGAAATTAATAGAAGATTATCGGTTGGAACACACGACACTCACGAATTTCTTTGTTTGTCTAGACATAACCTTCAAATGGGTGGATCATTTTGGATGAAACTTTTGTATAACTTTTTCACGTAATATTATTGATAAATCATTTAAATTTAAATAATATTATGTCAAGAACCAATATAAATTTGCTACATAAATTGCATTATTTTTTTAGGTCGCATATGTGTATGTTATTTTTATTATATTTGTCCTAATATTTAAATTTAAAAACAGGAAAAACTTTTTGTATTTTAATTTTTATCCTTGTCAGTTCAAAATGAAATCACAAAAATTTCTACTAATGTTTAAAATGCAATAGTATTAAATGTACAATTTTTTTTCATATTTCACTTCTTCCTAAATAATTGTATAATAATGTTAACAATTGATTTTTCTACTTTTATTTATGGGTGAAAATTATTACGATCATTTGTATTTTAGGAATGAATACTTTTGAAGTTAATTCAAATCGTTATTTAATCTGGTAACAAATAAATTTGAAATTTAAAAATATAGTATTTAATTTTGGAACAAGCCTGTCATTATTTTTGTTGTCTTTCAAATAGTAAATCGTAAAAATTTGAGTAAGAATTGCCGTCGTAAAAATTTAATCGTGTAAATGACATTAATCGTAAAATTTCAGTTAGACTCATTTGTAGTTTTTTCCCATCCAATCGTTATTTACTTTCATTATTTTTTGCTCAACTTTATTTAACAAATATATTTAAGAAAAAGTAACATACAATAATATATAAACTGTTTGTAAATACAATAAATACAAAAAACTTACTAAAAATAAGAATGTCTAGAATACGAGCGTGAGATACGATTTGGAATGGAGAAAATATTGAATATGAAACTTAGAATCTTTATAATAAGATGGCAATATTCTAAAGGGGAAGTTAGTGAATGAGACTTAGAAAGTGCCATGTCGGAGAAAACAATATTATAAAATGAGCAGAGCAAACGTTCTTTCTTATTTTTCCCCTTTCACATACTTTTAACCGACAACAATAAATAGAATCGAACGTGAGTTGAAACAAACAGAAGCTAAGAATTTAAAAATTATTATTACAAACTAAGAATTTAAATTAAAACTTATGTTTACTTGGCTTGTAAAGTTTGTAAACGTGCTCGAAGGAAATAAAAAAAAATAAACTAACTACAATAAACACGTATCAAAAGATCATAAAGTGAACAAATTCAACTAAAGAAAAAAAAATCAGAAATTGTAATATTTCTCGTCTCATTGGAATAACTGCGCACTTGAATGCATTTTTAATAGAGTTCTTATCAAGTTTACATTTACAAAATACTCTGGCAAACTGAATGAATTTCACGAAAAAATGTAATGCAATTTAGCACAAGAAACAACTTGGAATATCTCATCTTCCCCCTTTTATGACAGCCACACCTCTCATAAACCTCTCAGTCAACGCTAATTAGAGAATCTAAAATAAAATATTTCAAAAGGTGGCCAGGTAAAGCCTTATTTTAATCTATGTAATTTCAATATTTTTAGAAGTGTGTGGAAATTAAAATATATCTCTTTAAAGTAATACTAACCTATTGTTTTTGTTATCACATGCGTATCAGATTTCAAAAATTTAATATCTTAACGTATAAAAATTTATTAAAAAATATAACTTATAAACGTGAATGTAGAGAATACAAAAAATTACGCAATTATATACATTTCAACACTTAATGAAATTACTAACGCGTCTATAAAAGTATTTAAATAGCTGTACAAAATAATAATTCACCAGAAATTGAGCAACGATAAGTGAAAGAAAAAACACTTGGGGAAAAGAAAATTACAAAGCCATTTAGAAACATATGGATATCTGTAATAAAAGTGAAAAAATCTATATATTTGAGGTCATTAATATAATAATTATTTACAATCATTTTATTGTTAACCGCAACTAATTTCTTGTGAATAATATTAGGGAAATTTTATCCACGGAATAATAGTTATTAACCCAAATAAGAAAGTGAGAAGTTAACAATTTTTCTTTTTTCTTTGTCTCTTTTCTCATAAATTTTTAAAGAGAAATGTTTACATTTAAATTGGGAGACCAACCTGTTAATGCCGTCTAAGAATAGTACATTTTCTCCAAATTTAGAAATAATGTATATATATATATATATATATATATATATATATATATATATATATATAATATATATATAAATATATATATATTTATATATATATATATATATATATAATATTTATAGAAATTATATTTATGGTTGTTTGTACTCCAATTAAAATCAATTTTCATTCACACACATAAAATCCAAAAAAAAACATGAAAAACTTTGTTCAACAATTACAATAAGGTAGTTGAGTAAATGTAATGTTCGATAAATTTATCAGCAACTTGATGAATGAATACCTTTTCACAATATTATTGCTATGTAAACTGACGTATATTCATGATTACACATATATATTAAAGTGTTAGTAGTAGTAAAAAGATAATTGACGTTAACAAACTTTTTTGGTGCTGATTCTTGGTATCATACTAACATTTTAATTATTTAGATTCAGTAAATATAATTTTATTATAATTTAATTAAAAATATTAATGATTTTCCAGTAATAAATATAATAAAAATTTTGCAAATCAATGCAAGGCAAAAACTCTTTGAATGAATTTATCGCAGTTACTAAATAGATATTATGTTTATAACAAAATAAATAATTAAAAATCATGGCAGAAAAAGTATTTTCACTAAAATCGGTTTGAAATATTGTTTGTCATGAAAAATGTTTAAAAAAATCGAAGAGCTTTTTGAACTCGAGTTAATGTGGTTTAATTACCAAGTTATATCACAGTTTATGCCATCTAACCATATTAAACGAACATTAAAACGTTATAATGTAACAAATTTTGATAAAGGAACAAAGATCGAGTATCTATGCCAGATATTAAAATTTCTTTCGTCCAATTAGAACGATTGCGTACTCCCATGAGTTCCTTATTAAGTTTTCAGTTACAATTCAGTAACTGAAAACTTATTAAGTTTTCAGTTACAAATCACTGTGTCAAGTGAAGTAAATGCTATGTAATCTTAATACAATTTTGCCTCAGAAATAATTTGAAATATGTCACCCTCCACATCCTCTGCTGGCCACTCGTCACGCATACCCACAAACCGCCCTACGAACGAGAGAGTCTAGAACAATATACCTTCAAAAGTGGCTGAATGGAGCCTAGTAATAATGCATCCGACTAAAATGTTGAAATGTTCATTAAGGTGTGTGGGTATTTGAATATTATAATAAATGTTTTACAATAAATTGAAACGGGTTAAAGAAAAGCTGTTCAGAAACTTATATGTATTTATAAAAAAATTAATGGAATCAATAAAATTGGTTTAATTATTAAAGAGATTACTTTAATTTTAACCGCGGTTACCTTTTTCTTAATATTGTTAGAATAACAGTATTTATTTTCATGTCATATTTCTCTTGATATTATTGCCACATTTTAAAATTTCAACCTCTCATTTTAGACTCCATTTCGAATAAAAGTAAAAATACTTCTAGACTTATTACAAATAATATGCTTGGAAATAGATATCTCAGAAACAACGTACAAGTAAGTACAAGCAAACTCCATAATAGTCGATATACATAGAAGTTGCCGAAAAAGACAGCCATGACATAACGGATATTGAAAACATACGACAATCATTCCTTATTTACTTTTTAGGTATGAAAGGGTAAAAATAAGTTAATTGGAGAGATAATATTATGTTCAGCACTTTTTACACGGAATGCTTTTGTGGTTTTTATTTTATAGGATAATTTTGAAGTTAAATTAAATAGTCTTTCAGAATGTATCTTTTTCAATTTTTATGACGAAATTACAGGAACGGTAAGAAATATTTATCCAGTTTCTAACTTTTTTTTGCCAGAAACTGCTCTGTGCACTTATATGATATTAAAACATTCTTTCGTGCATTTATTTTTTACATAAATTAATTTTTCAAATTAAATAATTAGGAGAACACCAACTCGGAAAACATGTGCTTCTGTGTATATTTATTTAAACATGACGGCTGAACAAGTAGAGGTAATTTTTAGCGTTCCATGAAAAAACTACAAAAAAGGAATATTAAGAGAAGCGATATTATAGAAAACTATTAGAAGTAAAAATTGTAATTTTAGCACAAAGGTAAGGTATGTAATGGCCCAATTAAAGATGTGATATACAGAATGTTAACTTTACGTGTAAACTGAGAAAGAAAAAATATTCTTTCAAGGCTATGGCATAGGGCATCAAATGTAAAATTATTGAAGCACGAATACTTCAATATAAATGATATATTTTTTTATCGATTTGTTTAAACATGTTTCATCATTGCTATCCCATTCACAGATATGTCGCACTCGCTCACCTATTATAAGTATATAACTATACCTTTTTATACGTCGGTTTTAGATTCGACGCTACATTCTTTTGTCCATGTTATTTAAAATTTTAAAGTGTAAAATTTCAAAGATTTTGCATCATTATCTTATGTACTATTCGTTTTATAAGGTTATAACTATTCTACTAACATAGTGTTATTTAATATAGCCTGTGTCATGGAAATAAGTGCTATATATTTTATGACTATGCTTTTCTTGTCAATCAAAACACTACATGGCTTGAAATAAAAGCGTGATTTTGTATATATATATATATATATATATATATATATATATTTGTATATATATATATATATATATATATACATATGTGTGTGTGTGAATGTATACATATACATATGTATATCAAACTACATGGCCTTTTCTGAACCTATGGTATTACATTTTCAAAAGACCACTGTTTCATCTTTTTTCTCGTATTTATACCCGAGAAATTATATTGGTCATTTATATGTAATTATGCGTTTTATTTTAAATTATCCAAGCTTATATATCCTCGAATTCCCATTGATAATTGGAAATTTAATTCAATATTTAATCAATTATAATTATTTATTATTTGTGTTTATTCCATCTTGAAAATTGTGTATTTGACGACAATAAAAACTGTGTGATATCTAAAATATATAATTGAAATAAAAATCATAATTTAAAATATTATACGAAATAATTTATAATATGCTTTTAAAGAAAATAAATATAAAAAATGTGGTATAAAGGAAAAAATAAATAAACGTAATAAATGTGGTTTTAAAAGTTTTGAATCAGAGGTAGGAAATATTGAACAAAATTGGAGCTTAGACACAGCAGGAAAGGTTATTTAATTTAATTAATTTATGAGAAACTAATAAAAAAATCATGACATGCATTGAATACCAATTGGGTAACTTAATTACCAAATGAAAAGCCGCAGTAAAATTTACAACGCACCTAACTGTTTCTTAAGGTCAACTATAGAAAAAAGCAAAATATAATTTCTCAGGAGTAAAATAAAAATAAAAGAGCCACATTAGTCGCATATCAAAAGGTTATAAAATACTATAATTTAGGAACAAAGATGCTAATTAAACACGCCGGAGATTAATATTTCCCACATTCCATTAGCCCATCCGCAATGTTCTTATTGAGTTCTCATTAAGTTTTCAGCTTCGTAGCACTGTGCTAAATTAACCTGATGTTATATCACCTTAACGTAACTTTACTTAAGAAATAACTTTGAAATATCTCACCGTCTAAACCTTCTTGACGGCCACAACTTTCACAAATCGCCCACTCTCCACTAATGAGAGAATCTAATATAACATACTTAGAAACGCAACTGGGTACTTGTGACTTGAAACAAAGCTTGCGGTTATAATGTTAAAATGTATATAGAAATAATTGGGTATTTGAATATTTCGTCTTATATATATATTGCTGTATATTTGAGACGGTCGGATATAAGTCGAGAGTATAATTGAATGTAAAGGGAGTTTACGACATCAAATGTTTTAACCATTCCTTTTTATTTTTTTAATACATTTGGCGTTAATTTTGTAGAAATTCATTGTTCACAATTAAATGAATCTACGTGATGCAGTATTGTTTCTACTTTCTTTAAGTTTTTTACCACGACCTAGGTTTCGTTGTATTGCAACATCTTTAGGTGGGCTATTAGTAAAGATTGCTGAGGTGGCTATTAGCAATCTTTGCTAATAGCCCACCTGAAGATGTGGTAATACAACGAAACCTTTTTATTTCGATTATTTCTATGTGTTTGTGCTATTTTTTTCATTCTGACGATACTGTTGAAAATGTTCACACAAAATGTATTCTCCCAACTTCTCTGAAAGTTGTGAAAAAAACTACGCACTAGAAGTTTACTTAAAGTATACCGTAAGACTATAGCAATAATACTACATTTCATATTTATTGAGAAATTTGCGATATTTTTAATTATATGAACGGTATATTACGGGCCACATGTTTATATGGTGAAAATAAAATTGATGTTAATTTAATAGAAATTTAATAGAAATACTACTTATTTTTACATATCTATATATACCAAAGTATGTACAGAGCACTTGTGTTGCGAATTCTATTCACAATTTTATTTTTTAAGTCCATTTATATTAAAAAACGAATCATAATTTAAAAAATTAATTAATACGCAGACGTGAATGTAAAAACACTTTCATTTTGTCGGTTTTAATTATGTCTTCTTCAATATGCCAACATTGGTAGCTGTTTCCAAACGAGATGTAATACAATTTTATAGCCCCTAGATCTCCTTTATACACATATGAATCTAATTCTTTCTTCATCTCTAGGGGTTTTCCGATTTATAATGACGTGATTTAGTGGCGAGCATTTACAAAAAACGCAAAGGCCCCACCGGAATAAGAGCAAGAAGTGAACTCTTGTTTGTTCAGATCCTTCATTCACGTTATCACTTTTATGGATGCGTTTTTTTTATTTTTCGCCATTATATTTCGGTCGATGGACTCTGGACAAGCGATCGACAGTGGATACATGCCAAGACGGAGGAGGGAGACACACGGTACAGTCGATTCGTGAGGCTAGATGGGTCGTGAGCTGAGGTGTTTGAAAAATAATGTTGAGTATAAAAGTGGCCTCAAAATTCACATTCAATATTATTTATTTCTTTACAACATCGATAAGTGTATCAAAGAGCTTCACTCTACACATATTTCTTTGAATTAAATTCGCTCATAATAGTTAGGTTTTCAGGGTCCCATACCTAAATTTTAAATACTCATAATGTCACCAAGTCCATCAGTCCGTCCATTTAACTGCCACAACTTACACACAAATAGTTTCTAAAATTTTAGGCTTAAGTGACATGTCAAATATACATCTTGTTTATCTTTAACCCTATTAAAAGAATTCGTCGTACTGTGAATTAGCTTTATGCTTCGGTTGACATTTTTGATTCTCCAATACTATTGCTTAAATTGATTAATATTAGTTGTTATTACTTAGAGAGTTGGTTAATATTTATATATTTAATTTTTTCATTAAATCAGTCTTCAACTATTTCATTTACTGAATTTTGTTACTACTCTCTGACTTATTCAAGTCATTAGATGATTTAATGGGCTGAATCTGAGCTGACATTTGCTCATTATTTTTGACGCTATCTAATTTGATTTGCTTGCTACCAACAGTCTGTCTCAGACCACTGCTTGATATAGACGTCTCCAAAGCATAAATCGTAGGAGGTTATGTCTATAATAACCACGCTATGCAAACGGTTTAGTAATTGCAGTGTATAGCTTATCGCAGTAGTTTAGCGCTGCAGCCCGTCACTGGTTTGTAGCATTGTAACTACGCGAATTTTAAACACCACTCCAATCCTGGTCCACGGGGTGTCGAGAAATGAACGGAGTTCCAGCCGTAAGCCACAACGTCAAAACCTAAAAGCCTTATGATCAACCCAAAAATCCAAGATAAAGGCTAAATGATATTAAATTTAATTAATTTCATGTCAATTAGTTGGTTTAAATTTAAAGTTATTTTTCTTTATTGATTATTTTTTTTAATATTTTTTACAATTAATTATCTTCGTTTAGTTTAAATATATTTAATTACTTTTTATTTATTATTTTAGTTAAATTTTACTTAATTTTATGTTAATCATGAAGTTACTAATATTTGTGTTGGGCGCACTAATTTTTGTTTGTGTTATTAAAATGCTATACTAAAACTGTCTGATGACAATTAAATTTAATTATGAGAGTATTATTAACGCGCTAAATATGTTAAAAGAAAAATAAACATTAATGGAAATAAAAATCAAGCCGCAAAATTAAAGGAAAATAATTTAAATTCCAGTTTAGGATATATTTTTTTTCAGTTATTTATAATGTTTCTTTCTTTCTATAATTTTTGAATAGATATAAAAAAATAAACCGCAAAAAACCTTGCTGACTGAATATAATAATTCAAATTATTTCTGGTAGATTGCCTTTACTATCTTTGTTCTCTTGAAAGATTACAGAATTTTACGATTGCATGCTATAATTTATGCTTGATTCTTTTTTTCGTAGTATAGAAAGCCAATGTTTCTGAAAGGAAGGGCTCTTTTGTATTCTGTCTCTGTGTCTATCCATTTATCTGTCTGCTGGAGACTTCTAAATGAAATAAGATAGAGATGTTAAATTCACTCGTAATATGTAGTTTCTTGGCCTGAAACAAAACAGAACAATAGAAATTGAAAAACTAGGATTTTGTGAACTATAAAATTAGACCTTTTTGATCCACACTGTTAACTGATCTGTTCCAAAAAGGCATTACGAAGGAAGTTGCATTTATCTATGTAGTTCTCATACCCTGTATTTAAATAATAAATAGTAAAACAGGTAACAAGTTTTAAATATTAAAACCTTTTTTTTTTATACTTTTTATAATTTCACAAAATGTTTACGTCCATTAAAAACCCACTAGGCAATTTATTTGCACTGTGAAAACAAAAGTAATATTTGTAAATAATTTAACTAGAAATTTGATTTACCTTTACCTAAATATTTATATGTACGTAAACCTTGCAGTACGAATTCGGTTTGTACTTTGCACCTTAACGTATTTATATATATATATGTATATATATATATATATATATATATATATATATATATATATACATACATATATATATATATATATATATATATATATATGTATATATATATATATATATACCAACTTATATGTATTCTATCGTCCATCTTTGTCAATTCACATACAATGTACATAAATAAGAAAAAATAGTAACTCTTTATAATATCATCTTAACCTAACAGAAATGTAAGCCTCCTTCAGACAGATCTCTCTTTTCGCTTTTCATCTTCTATACTAATTACTTCATATTAGGTATACACTTGTTATAAACACTTTAAAGGTGGTCCCCAAGTGTTGAATTGTTTTATTCTATCTTCACTTCATTCATTGGTAACTTAATTCACCGACAGTTGGTGCATTGTGTTGTGAATAGATTGTGATAAATTCCAATTCATAGCGTGTGTTTGTTTATATTCGTTATCTTCTTTTATGAAAATATCTATCAGAATGCTTCTACGCCATGACAAAATATTTTAGTAACACGGCTGTCATAAGCAAAAGCCTGGCACAAGTCTTCGTAAGTACATGTAAATAATATTACATATTAATTTTCTGTTACGTTCATGTTTTACTTCTTTCGAAAGAAAAGCGTGAAATAACAACAGCGTGGTGGTAATAGTAAGTTGTTCTTGTCACACTTGCTGATGGACGTTCTCGTGTTTACAAAGTGAGATGTGAGGCATTAGTGATGAGAACGGATTTTTTTTCTTACCCAACTCAACGTTATGGCCACCTTTCTGATACGGTTTGAGGTTTCCTGAAAAGAAAATTAAAACTCCCTTTTTTCAATTGATTACTTGAATAACATACACCCGTATTATTAGTCTCATAATGTTCTTGTAGAATCTCTAGATTCCTACATTTCTTTTTTTATATTTTTGTAACTTCTTAAGTTGCCAAGGTTCTTTAAAAATTAAAATTGCTCTTTATATATTATTTTTCAAACTTTAACTATTTAGGAGAAAAGAGGAGACACAGGCAGTCAAAGAGCTAAATATGTTAAAACTAGTTCTTTTTTATTAAACACTGTGTAAAAGCGTGGAGATATAAATAAAGTAATATATTTTTCTATTACAAACAAACAGAAAAATGTCATCTGTGGATAGAGAACGTCAACAAGAAGTTTTAAATTTACTCGTAACTTCTACACATTTGTATGTGTGTACCGATTATTGTAATAAATTCTAAATCGATTTTGATTTGTCTTACAATATTTTATTGATAATTTTGTTTACTAAAACACGTATGGTAGAGTACTTATAGAAACGAATAAAACCACAGTTTTAATAATCATGAAAGTGTATTATCATGAAATTTGTTATATTTGATAACTATATAAAAATAATGTTATAGAAAGCCCTTTTGTTGAGTGAAAAACGACTTGCAAAAAATGAAAATGATCTTCGATCACTTCTTTTGGGGAGGAAAGTTACGTTAATATAGAAGTTCGTTTTCCATTAAATATTTATTCACTTTAATATGATGAGAGATGTATCTTTCATTATAAAGTCAAAAATTGTTTAAATCCTGTTGCACATTTCTAATTCAATTACTTTTCTTTATTGGTAAACCTATCAAAAACCAAAACCTACTTGGATAAAAAAATGAAATAAATTATAGCCTTGAAGCCAATATCTGTCGAATTTTCTTTAAAGTCATATCGCTTGTTACAGATGTTAGTATGTGACAACCTTTTAGAGTTCGGTACCTCGAAAAAAAAACTCATAGAATCACTAACGCATCCGTCCGTCTATTCGCTTGTCATAGCTGTTTTTCGTGAAAACCATCTTAAAATTTGACAATAACTATTTTTCAGGATTTTAATTGAGATAAATACAGAGATTTTGTTAAAAATGTGTAGGTAGAATATATATCCCTTCCCTATTTCCGAAACGGCCAAATCAAAAATTATGAAAAAAATTCAATAAAATATATCTAAATTTCAACAGAAAATTACAGCGATGAATGGGAATTTTATGATTTTTCAAATATTCACGATAATTTACGTCTCTGAAAGACAAACTGAGTTTATATATTTACACGGTGAAATACAATATTATTGTTTGTAAATAGTTCGATGGCAATACTAGACATCCGTAAAGGTTTATATACCTTAATGTGTACGACATCCTCGCATTGAGAGTTCTACTAGAACTTAACAGGTTTTTTTTGTTACTAACTTTAATCAGCTTGTCTTAATCAATACACGATGCTGATGTTCCTCACTTACGGCGCTTTGAGCGTCTGTTAAAAAATCACCTGTGTTTCAAAAAATCTGTGAGCTTCGTTATTTAATTTTCAGTGAAGATTTTATATGTACATAATGAAAAAAATGCCATTAACAATGAAAGCCAATATTATTTTGAACAAAAACACGTACGTCAAATGTTTTGCAATTATTATAATTAATGGAACAAGTGAGATCTACAATGTTACCAAATAAACAAAAAAATTATGCTCAAAAACTTACAGCGTCGTATTTCAGAGAAACTCGTTACTTTGATTCAATACAATATATAAACTAATGTTTACGCATTTTCATCACAGACCGGCCCACTTTAGATACAAAGGAGCCAGGTAAGGAGGAGGCTGCTTTTATATTTAATGTTAGTAAGGATATTTTCATCTATTTAATCACTTGTAAAGCTCGTATTTTTGTTTTATTAATCGCTTAGTTTTTGGCTCCCCGCGCTACCCTTTTACATGGGCTGCGTTAAAGTTGGAAGTTCGTTTTAAGTTGTACACATTATTTGACATTAATATCTGAGCTCACCACATCGCCATATAATCTCGTCTCCCCGCCAAATTCAAGTGAAAGGTTTAGGAAAAAGTGATTGCTCCAAATATTAATTATTTGTTTATTTATTCCAAAATTTTAATAAAAATGTGTCTTCTCTTATATTAGGTCTCGTCTTGTATTAGGTTAGGAATTAACGATGTATTTAGATAATATATATATATATATATATATATATATATATATATATATATATATATATATATGTATATATATATGATACGTGTATATGGCACGTTAATAATTAATGATATGATACGTGATGCCAAAAATAATAATAATACACACTATAAGGCCATATAGATGAATAAATAAAGTTTTTAAAATATTCATATATATACCTAAAAGAAACATTTGTGTAAGAATTTTGTCTCCATTACCCGGCTAAGACTGTGCGCATGCCCATGACCACTCACTGCGCTATTGAGTACATCACCGACTTTCCATACGTAGTAGAGTTCATCAGAAGTGTAACATTTATAGAACAATTTAATACCAACTTTTTCAAACCCATTAAAATATAAATTACTCTCGTTTCAATAAGCCATTGGTTTGCTTAGTTTTGCAAAAGACCTAAGGGGGTTTCTTTTAGTTTTTGAAAGTGTCTAGGAGTCACAAACATGTATATACATTCATGTATTTATCGACATTAAATATTTGCCGTGTATATATTGTCACATATGTATACTAATATTAATTTATACATAGTCGCTACGAAGTACGAAACTGCTCTCGTGTATATATGTCACGCACATAGATATTTATATGTCACGCACATAGAGTAAGTTATAGAAATAGAAAAGCAATATTTGTTTAGCTATAATTTTTCTAGATAATCCTAGTTTAGCTCTCTGCACTCAAACAACAATTAATACTTAAAATTTAAGAAGGCCATCTGTAGTTGTTTTCTTGGACTAAAGAGTTAATTATTAAAATACATATAAATGATCGCAAGAAAAAAAACACAATTTTAATATTACGAAAGCGTAATTGAAAAAAAATCATTGACGTGCATATACCTTAGCTTTGTTAACGAAACTAAATCCGTTAAATGTCATTCAGTCTATAAGAAGGTAGCAACTGTTATTTAAATATGTTAAACCTCTGATTCCGCAAATAAACCAATTGAGGTTGACTTTTCAATTTTTTCGCTGTTTTATTATTTTCTTTTAAATAGACAAAACTAATAATAGATTATATTATATTAATATAAATACATACGCAAACACACACACACAAATACACATGTATGTATATAATTATATATATATATATATATATATATATATATATATATATATATATATATATATATATATATATATATATATATATATATATATATCCTTTGTGAATTCCATTTAAAAACGATTACTATTAATATACCCGTGATTAAAATGTTTGATACAGTTTTAATATCATTCTATTACAGTTTACATTTATTTGTTATTAATAACTAGACAAATAATTTTAATAAAACTTTATAATATAGAGATACACTGCAGCAAGCCAAATCAAGACGGGAACATTTGTAAAAGTAGAGTAATTCTCAAAAAAATCAATATTTAATTTGGTAACTCGTAATATCATTTATTTAAATGTGCAGAAAAGGACTAAGGAAACAACTGCAAAAAGATTAATTCCATAATTGTTTAATTTGTCATAATAAATTAGTTGACACTGCTTTTAGAAGTTTAACTTCCGTACAGATTTTGTGCATAGTAATTTTTACCATCAATAATATATTTTATAAATTTTCCAATATTATATTTTGAAGAAAAGTAAGAAAAACTTTAATACATGGTTCATAAATTAGACATTTCAATATTTTTTATATGCAAGCAATCGAAATTTTCATTAATTTTCATCATTGCTAATAAGCTCTTGCTACTAAATACAACAGATTTAATTGGCTGCTTTCGGGAACTAAATGTACCAAAAATCTGCGAAACGTTGTTCCATCGAAAATTCCATTTTTAACAATATGTAAATGATCAAGATAACGCATTTATTATAAACAAAGTCTAAATACCTAAATGTAATTCTAAGCATTATTCTATAACGTCTCAACGACATACGTAATGCTGTCCTAATGCCATCTATTGTGCAATTTATACAATCGTTCCCATAATACCCTGTGTGATAATCATTGATATTATATTTATAATTTAAACTAAGGACCTCAGTAGGTACCACATATTTTTCTATAGATTAAAAAATATTTCTTTAATTATTAAGTTAAAGTACTATGATTTATATTATCATAAAACTTTTATAATTAATGCACATTAAGACTGTAAATAAAGTTTATATCACATAATATTAATTACAATAATTATTTTCAATGTTCACCTTCAATATGTACAAATTAGTAATAAAAACTCACAATAAAGAAGTTTGATTTTCAGACGATCGTTTTTTTTATGTTGCCTTTGCGCACGGATTTTCTCACATGATATGAAGAAAACGTAGACCGGCGCTTTCTAGTACATTAAGTAATATTTTAAGCAATTTTCCTCATTTATTCCTTCGCCTTATGCACATGGGCAATGCTTCATCCGCCACCATTTCCAGCTCGGTCGAAAACTGCTAAACTCTAAAAGATAACACATATATACATGAAATTTATATTTGGGAAAATACTTCCTAGTTAAAACGCTTATTGCGTATTACCTACTGATATTAGGTGACATGTACAATATAAATTATATATATATATATATATATATACACACTCACACATATACATATATATATATATATATACATATATATATTGCCAGGTTTTCCATGACTTTGGATGATGTTCACCATTTTGATCCTTGAATTGATGGCGTAACTATATATAGACAAGCTTGTAATAGTAGGATATGTATGATTTACAGGCAAAACTGAATTAATATGCGTTAGCTCATTTATATTCGTCATTAATATCCGTTAACGTAAAAAATGGCTTAAGAGATGAATACACAAAATTTCTCTTTAATAACATTGATAGGATTATTGTTATAGTCGGCCTTATTTAGAATATATTTCAATATTTTAAAATTATTAATTAGGCTAAGTAGATGGCTTGATTTTTTTTCATCGTGTCAGACATTGAGCTTAGGAAATAATAGATAACATCTTAATATAAGCCGAATAAAATTTTATGCATACAGTTTCTTGAATAAACCTGAGGTACATTTATGGTATTGACTATGTTTATACTTGGCTTTCATAATATTAATATATTGTGTGTGATATATTGTACGAAAAGCACTAATAAAAAATATAAAATAATCTGTTCATTTGCTTTAAATTTCAAATTCTTGAATCTATTTATTCAATATCAAATTACTTTAACATTTAAACTTTTAGTTAAATTCGCACAATATATATATTTACACATACAGAATGTACATGAATATATATATATATATATATATATATATATATATATATATATACACATATGTATATACTGGTCACCTTTGCTTTCTGGAATGTACTTCAAGTACCTAACAAATAAAATATGACGTTCTGCAATCTACATGACATGAAATTTTAAAGCAAATTCGTAACAAAGTTCTTAAATAAATAAACAAAATTACACTTTTGTATTCATATTTTACATCTCTAAAAATAAGGATCATCACATTACACTTCAAAAATAAATTAAAGATACTTATATTTATGTAAAGACTATACTGAGTTGATACTGCGTAGCGAACTATTATGTTTTATGCGATGTATACCAATATTTGATTTGGGAAGATCTTATATATACAGGAATAGGAAACAGATAACAACAAATTCGCAGCAATGAAATGGTCAGTGTTACCAGATTATTTTTATCACAATACATAATTGATATCGAGAAAGACGAGAACTATTGTAAAATTATGTGGATATGGAAATAAAACAGTAGAAACTGTGAACCTATGACATGCAAACAGACGGGCATTTCGAACTCTTATGTAATGGTTACATTTTTCACCATGGAATTATAAAATATTTGGAGTGTTAGTCAGTTTATTCTATAATTTTGTTCCGTAGAGAGCATAGTATCTCTGTCCCTAATTTTTTATTTGAAAACTGCAAAAACTACATGTAAAAAGTGCATAAATATGAAAATAACCGTCCAACTTTTTCAAAAGAGTAAATCAAATGAATATAAAACAATTAAGTGTAGCTCTTTCCTGTTGACATCGCCGAGGTTTTATATGACAACATCTCATCTAACTTTCAAATAATGGAACTACCTTTCGTCTAGTACATTTTAGTTCACTGTTGCTCGTCGAGTGAGTTAGTAAGTCATTTGATTACAGGGAAACTAGTTCTTCTCAAATTCGAAATTTTTTTATTTATCGTCATAATACTTTCTTTGATTCTTGCCCCGTAAACCAAAATTGTGGAATTCAAGAGGTTGGTTATATATTATAACATTTTGAAAGTACCTGGTCTCATCGGCAATGACCTTGAGTGGTTCTATTCATAACGACAATATCTTTATTAGATATCACCGCAACCTGGTTTATTTACGTTTCATTACCATACATACTCTCTGGCTGCCATCCAACTGTGCTACGTTAGCAGCCAGAGCTTCCGATGATTCATTTGTTATGATAATTTTATGTATATGCTCGCATATACTGCATACTCCATCATCCTAAATGACATTGTAGACCTTAATTTTTTTGTTGCGGTATGGTTTCTGGAACCTTGGCAATAGGATGAGACAGACGTAAGTATATGCTGGAAAAATGTCTATTGTTGGTAACGCGATCTAGGTTGTTGTTATACATCCTTATTGGACGCTTGGCCACATCATACTTTGTATTGTAAATTGTACTCACATTTTTGTTTTGAAAGTAACTCACTAAATGTCGAATTTGTTACCCAATTTTTTGAACTAAACTTGTTTCTTTTTATAAATGAAACATTAGGAGGTAATTCCACTCGTTTCACTGACACGTCATTTATGCTAACGCTATCTATCAGCCGATTTAAATACAATTTGGTGGCAATATTTTCAAAGGACAATGTGCAGGACAAAACCTCAATGTTATTTTTTCATATGTGAACACGTTTTTGGCAAAGATGAATTTTTGTAGTTTTTTTTAAATATAATAAATAAATTAAATATGTTCAGACAATAAAGCGTAAAATAACATTAAAATAACTATTATATAATTAATGAAACATCGGTCTGTTTTTAATAAAGTTATAATTATTTTACTTTTTAAACATATTCGTTATTACAAACATGGTCATATAAAAGATTTTTAACTGGTTTTGTAATTTATTTTGTTATATTTGATGTTTTGCGTTACATTAAATATAACCATGGGAAAATACAGAAATGTTATGCCATATAAATACGTCGTGAAGTAAAAACTTTTATTTTTTAGGATCCGTATCCGAAAGCTTTCGAACCTTATTGTTTTGGGAACGTAGTCTATTCGTCCGTCCGTCTGTCTATTAGTGTGTTAAAGAATTTTAAATATATTATATATAATTTGTATTTAGTTTGATCTAAGCAGAAAATGGTGTTTAAAATGACGTAAAATTTAATTACAATTCTATTTTCTTTTTTAAGTAAAGCATAAAATTGTGTTTTGAATTTTTTTCCAATAAAAAATAAGGATTTGGAGGGAAATCAAAATTACCATTTTCAGATCTAAATATTATAAGGTCTAGTTCAAAAACACCACTGCGTAGAAAGCTGTTTTTAGACAATAAATACTAAAAAGGTCCAAATATAAGATATTAAAAAATTATGGCTTATAAAACCAAAGTATTTTTGACAAATTTACGGTATTATGAATGTGCTTAGCTTACGCTTATGAATGAGATGCTAGGCAACATATCTTCATAGTGACAAATGTAAGATTTGAAAACGGATTGTGATAACTATATGTACCCTTAAATATAGAAATGTTTACATGAACGTAACGTAACTTTGTAGTACGAGTTATACTAGTGACCGGAGGTTTGTTTTTGCTTGCTACTTCACTTTTGCCTACACATTTTAAAAAACTTAGAAGATATAAATTTAACCCGATTTTATCGAAAATATTTACTAAACATTTAAAATTTTCAATCTAGGGTTATTTTACATGTCACAGATTTCATTCGAATGGAAAATCTCTAAAAATACTTCATATCAAAACTGTGAGCATAGTTTTAAACATTCAATGCCAAGTGTGTGGGTTAAGATAATTAATTATATTTCTATATTATTTTTTATGACGTCAAGGAGTCGAATAATATTTAATTGTTTTGCAAATAAATTTGTGTATATTTTCTTCTCAAAGAGGGTTTTTTATTTATTATGCTCGCTCCACTTTTTTATAATTTCTTTTTCCTTATTTTCTTTACGTGTTTACAAGCATCGCAATATATTTTTTAATATTTGTGCGTTTTGCCAGAGACTTATTTTTTACGATTTAATTTTTTACAAACTTTTCTTGTTTAATAATGTAGGCGGTTCTTTTAAATAAAATCCCACCAATATTTTTGTTAAAATGTTCAATTCTTTATTCTATTTTGCGTGAAAAATTAGTTTTATACATAACAATAAAATCTACTGTGAAATGATTGTGTATATACGATTACTCAAAATATTTTTTTACAAAGTTCACAATATTAGAATATTGCACATTATAGTTCTAGCTTAAAAAAAACTAAATATTGTTACATAATTTACATATTTTTGTTTACATTTGATATTATTGAACGAGTAAAATATCTTACTACGTTTAGATCAAAGGTAAAGCCCAAACTCACATTTGCGCGAAACATAAACGAAACATTTGAAGCCCTTTATTTTTACATATTGTTTTTTTTTTTAAATACAAAAGACAGCACGTTTACCTTTTTATAAGCAAATAAATAATTATACTTTTATAATAATTTTGCAACTGTTATAAAAATTATCTTGTAATTTTTAACAATATACCTTAATATATATCTTTCGTATTGTTATAATCGTTGATTATTTTCATCGACCAAACCTTCCGTCAAACTTTTACGTGAAAATAAGCAGCGATGATAACGTTGTGAAATACTTCTCAATAAAATTCATGAGTAATTTTAGTAAGAATGACGATGGTAAGATTGACGTCTTCCAAAATGTGAAGAAAGATGACGAGATTTAGAATAAAATTGGTACTGGGAAATTTTTATTTTTCTCTGGAAATCTGTTTTTAATCTGATCTATTTTTTTTTCAAAAACTCATGAATTATGTATACCTATTTCTATTATGAAACATACAGGAAGATGAGAATTGAAAAAAATTATCGCAGTTTTCATAATCACGGGAATGTGTAAGTCAAATCGTGGATATAGTAATGAGCTGTGTAGTTAGAAGAATGGTTGTTGGTTATTCAAAAACATCATGCGATCGCATCTATGACGGGTCATACAGCGTGAAATGAAAACGAAACTTTATCTTCTCTTTTAGTTTTCTAATATATAAGCGTGACATATTCTTTTATTTTTTGATGATGCAGATAAGCAGCAAATGGTGACGACTTTTCATAATTAAATTGGAAAAAAAACTCACCGGCGTCGACACAAGAATAACCTCATGGTTAATAATACCGCCTAGATCTTACCTGTATCGGTTTGTGTTATTATCAACCAAAAAGAGGAAAATATATATATTTTCTTTATAATTAAAAAGGCAGAAAAAGAGGTGTAAAGTGCAGTAAACATGTCTCTAAATATGAAAACTTAAATTTAATCTATAAAAATGGCGTACGAAAATAAAGTAGCAAAATGGTGTGACATATGGCGTATGAAAATAAAGTAGCAAAATGGTGTGACGTATGACAAACGTAATAATCGTAACTTGAATTTTAGGTACAGGTTTTAAGAATTTAATCTAATTATAAAAAAACCGAATAGTAGAATGCAATTTTCTACATATATATATATATATATATATATATATATATATATATATATATATATATTAAATTTACTCAAAATTGAGTTCTAAAAACCCCATATAGCAAATTTTTTTAAGTTTTGCCGTAAGCAAAAGTTTAAAATGTAGGGAATGACTCTCTAAAATACATGGTAAAACTATAAATAATCAACCAATATTTTACGGGCTAATATATTAATTTTCATATTTTGTGAGTAAAAAAACATCATGAAAATATAATTGATAACGATTTGAGTGCATTTAGAATATATTTATTAAAAAAACGACAAACGTACGAGTTTCATGGACCCTTGGCTATTTGGGAGTACATATTTATTTAATAATTTAATCATATTTATGTATAAATGTAGTGCATAAATTTATTTATTTCTAATGATAATTACCACCCTCTTAATCCACATGTATTCCCTTCTAACATTCCCATAATTAAACCTCGAACAAAAACTCACAATCATCAACTCCCCCGCTGCACTTGCGTATTCAAAACAATTTATAAATATCCAACATCTCTCTCGAAACTGGTTTAACACGACCCTTATAAAAATTAATAAAATCTTATATTTGACAACGTCGATAATGATGATATAAGGTAGGATCCTATTGGATGAAACATAGATAAGTACCAATATCTATAGATCGGTTTTCACCTCAGCGATCTCACTTTCATATTCCTTGAAAATTCCGACGGGTGTATGCAGGTTATACCTCCTCCGTGGAGATTATAGCTATGAAAATGTGTTATGTAAATTGGTCTTAAACAAAGTACGTCCATTTATTATGTGTATGTACATTAGACTATAAGGGAAGGTGAAGTCGGGTGTCAACACAATAAAGGAAAAGGGATTGTTTTTTCCCAGGTGGACAGTTCGCCGATGGGTTGATAGAATCAAAGAGGTTTTACGCCGAAGCGCTTGTATCTATTCACACTGTTATGAAGTACATTTCAAGCAAACGAAGGAAATATGTGGGCAGGAGAGCAGGTGTGTTCAAGTGGATTTTCCTTATTACCTCTTCGTCGCGGCACTGTATTAGTGTATAACTTACAAAATAAAAAAGATTAAGATTTAAAACACCAAGTTAATATCAGATAATCAAGGATAAAAGACAATGTTAGAAAATAATATTTAACAATTTAAAGGTAGAAAACATATTCAATGAAATATTACTAAAATTAACGCTTAAAAGTCTGACTTCCACAGAGAAGGCATCTTTTCTGTCACAGTTTGTGGTGACAGAAAAGATGCCTTCCATAGATATATTTAAAGAAAACGAAGGTGGGAGAGACAGTGCTACTCGCTGCCTGTTGCATTTTGTCTCTCTTTTATTCCATCTCGCTCACTCATATGGGGAACAAAACGTGCTGTCCAGCCAATGAGGAGCGTTTCATCACTGCTTTCTTTCGTGGCATTTTCTTAATTAACCCCATTTCATAAGTCCGTTAAAAAGTTTCGCTTCAATAATTTTCTAATAATAATATTGGGTATTAGAAATGGCTAAGTGGTTCGAAATGCCCAGAATGATGTGAAAGAAAAGAAGTCTGTACCTTACAGTACAGCACTACCCCCAATAGGTACCCGTGGGCTATTGCCGTGATGTATTATCACATACTTATGTTCACACTATTTCCTTTAATAGGGTGATATTTTTATTAAGCAACAAAATATTATATTCTGGGGTAAAGTAATATTCTATACTCGTCTTCATAACACAAAACACAAAACAATACATACATACACACACACACACATACACACATATATATATATATATATATATATGTGTGTGTGTGTGTGTGTGTGTGTGTGTGTGTAGTCCCAACGGGATGTACGTACTCGGTGCTACACGCGTTCGCGTGACATAGCCCACATGAAAGGTTATTCGTAATCTATTAATGTATTTTCGATTTTTGTTGTAGGAGTGTATAAATAAGTTATTTATTACTGTATCGATATTGTATTATATTAATTATTAATTAAAAATGTCTACTCTATGCTTAAGAAACTTCTCTTCTGTCGGTAGATCCACGTCACCTCACGTCTTTTCATGCTAACTTTAAGCCATTATTTTCTTTAGGCGATGATTTTGCATACACATTATACATACATATACACATATACGTATGCCTTACATACATATACATATTTTTATTTGTAAAGGTGGCCAAGCCACATAATACATCATTTATTATGGTTCTCACAATATCGGTTACACCAGATTTGTCATATTTTCTATAATTTTGTGGTTATAAAGAGTTCTCCACATGCTATTTTCTTGAATAGGTTCAAAAATTCTTCTCAAAATTGTTCTTTTTAAAATAAGTAGTTTTTTCCTCTGTTTTATTGAGGGTCCAGCATTCACATCCATATAGAAACATAGGCCTGATCAAAGTTTCATACATGCCTGACTTAGTCCTAATACAAATAATCCTGGACTTGAATTGGTTTTAAAGGCCGTAAAAATTTCTGTTCGCCATGAAAATTCTGTTGTTTATTTCCAATTTCAAATCATTGCAGAGTTCCCAAATACTTAAATTTTTTGCAGTTTTAAAAGTGTAATTTCGTAACTTCAGAGGTGATTAATCAGGCGTTCTATTTGTTGATATTAAACATTTTGTTTTGTATTCATTGATAACAAGACCCATCTCCTTTGCCACACTCTCAAGAACTACAAAAGCATCAATAACTGAGTGTATTAATCTAGTAGTTAAAAATATTACTTTTCTTATATTTTAGAAAAAAGTTAAGGAAAAGATATTTAAAATATAATACAAGGATTTTTTTAACTACTATAGAAATATTGTTATATTTAGTTCAATACACACTTAATCATGTAATTTTCCTCGCTTAACTTTGTAAACACCAATTCACTATTCAATTTACAGTAAATTACAACTTTGTTTGCACGATTATTTTTTCGCAATTTCACTTTTTTTTACTACATCTTCTTTTATTTTAAGTTCCAACCTTTATCACCCATTTACGTGAGTTTGTGTGAGACGTTGATGGTACACCAACCCCCAAGTGTTAATCTCAGTGAAGTGCTTTTATCAAGCGAGCTCTTTGTGAAAGCGTCAGCAGTTCGGGAGCTTTTATCGATTTTGATTAAGAGCTTCCGGCGACTCGTTTTGGGTGTCTTATTATTTATTCATTCGGATACAACTAAACATAAAATGTGCATGCAACATGGTATATTGAACGGCCTTGGTATATTTTTTATTTTGCGAGTACGGATGAAAATCAATAAATTTATTGTGTTGCATAAAATTGCTGTTCTATAAATAAATGAGGCATATTTGCTTTAAAATTTTTTACATTTTGAAAAATCAAGCGATTAATTTTTTTGGTAAACCATACTTTTTTAGTTATTAAAAAATCATAAGTTTTCAATGATATTTTCAACCAAAAGAATCTAAAATAGATTTTAGATTGAAGAAATATTATTAAAAAAAACTCGATCCCTATTTTTTAAAGGTTTTACGGAATACAAGTTAAGATAATAATTTGGTTCCATATCGAGCATCGATATTCAATAACGCATGCGGAAGGTTAATGCCGTAAACGCAAAGTGATAGAGATTCACCGATTGTGAAAAGAATTCCTAAATTGTATTTTTGAGAATTAATTTTTATGAACCTTTTACGTTTTATTCAACTTTTATTTAAAAAAAAATCTTTTAAGTTCAAGTATAACTCGCGCTACAAAGACTTCAAGGTATGCACTAAGATAAATATGAAAGTTTAAATATTTAAGTGTATATAGTAATTCTATTAACATTTTTATAACCCTTATAATTAGATGTTTTATATTTTAGTTTACAACTGAGAAAACTATGGGTAACATGCGGTTACGAACGGTATTAATCCTGACACTATCAATGTATATTAATACATCAAAACCGCCCTATATACAACTTGGGCACGGATTTACCTGCATTTGGTCATGTCAACTAGGTCAGGGCGATCAGGATGACTTCATTGAAACTGGGTCAAATGCGTCTCAATGGATACATCGCGGATGCGGTTCAATGACTTGTCGTAATATTTTAATTAGATCCTTAATGATATTAATGTCATACTTGTTTATGAGCAAGCGACAGAAAATTAATCGGAGAGTAAATCGAAATAAGCGTCTGGCTAACAAAAATATGAGAGAAAATTTATATTCTACATTTTTGACTAAAAACCTATTTAGTGTAAAATTGCTTAATGTAAAACTTGGATTCTCATTTTCAGAAAATTCGCGGATTTCAAAATTCTACTTATTTTGTATAAGTAATCACCGCATTTTAACAGAAATTTGTTTTTTATTTATTTCTTTTTATTTGACGTTTTAAAAATTGCTGGGAAATTATTATAATCGGTCTCATTGCGTTGATTTTAAACTAATTTCTTAAAATCTTGCTAAATAACTATACAAGTTTAGGTAACCTAATTAAATAATTGTGTATTTTAATTAAATATGAATATGTAATTTAACTAAAGAATAATTTCACTTTATATATAACAAAATACGCATAATTTGTTGAATAAAGTAACTAAAAAATTATTTTAATTTGATTTGGTAATAAAACAAAATACCAAAATAAATTTTAATTGGACATTTTTAAACGGAACCATCGCTATTTAAATACAATGCAAGTAAGGAAGGAATTGGCAAATGAGGAAGAAAACAATATAAAATCTTACGAAAACCAAAAAAAACAACTTAATAGGTCCAGAGGGGAATGCCCACACCACTATGGACCGCAGTATCGTGTGGATAGTATTCAGGTCTCGTTGAAACTTATTTTCTTGGATTTAATCCGCATATAGAAACAAGAAAGCATCCTAATGTAAACCTCGGGAATAACTAATTATTGACGATTGAATTTGAGTGATGTCTTTGACGCTTTGTCACAATTATTTCATTATTGTTTGATATATCGCATAGTATGACACTTTAAATAATAAACATAAGCTTATAATATATCGTATAATTAGTACGACTCTGACACGTTTATTCAGTTTGAAGTGGGTTATTTCCAATATGACGAACACTAATATAGAAAATTAAAATAAATACAAATAATATGAATCAAAATACGTTTTATTTATAATTTGAACTGTAATACATATTATTAAACATACTATAATTTACACTGAGGTTAGGTTTTTGGGAGTTTGTTTTTGTTGATGTCATTGGTTGTGACTAGCCTTTAGACAACACTTTAAGAAAGTTGTATAGTTTTCAAATGACTACATTTTCTTGATATTGTGATTAAACATAAATTATTGAATCAAACTAAATCATAACTGTAAACAAAAATAACAAACAATTACAAAAACAATGTCAAAACAAATATTTCCATGATACAAAATCCATCTTCTTCCCCGTTACAATTTACCGCTCGACTTTACTGATCCATTTGGCGATTTTTTTTCAATTATTAAATTCACTTACAGAGATGCAGATTACTACATAATACGGAATACGTTATTAGAAACGAAAACGTGATTTTTCACCTTTATTAAAAGAAGATAATGATTTTGAAGAAGAAAGGCTGAAAGCTCATAATGATTTCGAAAGAACGCTACTTCAAAATAATCCGATATTATTGTCATAGTTATCGAATTCAATATTATTTGTTTAAATTCATATTTTTCATTTAAATAATTCTCATAATTTTCATAATTTTCAAATTCGATATTATTTGCTGACAATAATTTCATCACGTGTCTTTTGGTAAGTTGTAAATAAATAAAAGTATTGTTTTTGACATTCCTTTAACTAATCTACAACACAGAAATAACCTTTTGTTTTCTGTTGTTTTTTCATTATGTGATGGACTATTCATGCACTATTGCGGATCTTCATCAAGAACCGTTTGACCAAGTTGATAAAAAAAACAGTCAAACACAAGCGTAATTATTAAATATTCCATTAATTTAATAAATTAATATTTATATGGTAATATTAATAACATGAAAGCAAAAAATACAATATTAATTTTTTTGTCCGTTCTATCAATTTTGTAAAATCTGGTGACTAGCATATTGTACATTAAATGGACAATTGTATTTTTTTATCTTAAAAAAAATAAAAAAAATTTATACGTATATTATATTAAAGTAATAAATAATTAAAAATTGAATTTCCCATGCGATGCATAATAAGCGTCACTTCTGGTAGGTGTCCCATGAAACTTCAGTAATTTTTTTATTACAAAGCCGTACAGTAAATCTTAGTCATTTCTTTTGTTGCACCACATCATAATGCCATGGCTGTCTTATTAATTTTTAGGCTTTTGTCTGTCGGTCGATCGTCGGCCTTCTCAAGAATAGCTATAATATTCTAGTGTTAATCCATATAGTATTAAGAACAGATAAAAAGACACATATTTGAAATTAATGTCAAATGCTATTAATATAAAATGGTTTACAGTCCATAATCAATGCAGTTCAAACTTATAACTCGATGCAATAAAAAAATACGATCTTTGAAATATTACGCACATTCATACTGTCTCGGTTATTAAAACAATTAAGAATACTCGTACTAAAATTGACCTAAAATCTTAAAATTTGGTACGAAGTAAGATTAATCACGAATAAGAAAAAAATTATAATTCAATGTGAAATTATTACGTGATGAGTTAAATTGTTTAATTCCACGATTTTCATTTTATTTAATTTTTATTTATAAATTTTAACGCATAAAATTGACACATACAGCGCTTATTTCTACAAGGACAGTCTCCTACGGTCAGCTAAAACGTCAGTCTGGATTCGTGCGACAAATAGTCTGGAATCGAACTTAAAATTCCGTGATCCGCGGCGCCATTGATATTCGTGAGTCTAGCACACCACGATAATCAAACTCAACAGATCCGGGCGACGACTTTGTGCTTTTAGTCTAACGATATGATATAATAGCACGGAACCTTCGAGGTAAAATGCATTCTATCCGCACTTGTGCTCTGAAGGAACTATTCAATATAAAAAAAATTGAAATATGGAAAAAATATATACAGTCACATTTAAACATACACATAAATTTATTAAATATTGAAAAACAATAAAGAAAGGGGCGGTAGGCGATTACGAAAGGGACTCATGCATAAGCAAATCTATATGCAGGCAAACTTGAATGCCGGAATTAACGGTGCATGAGGACTCAAATTATTCCACAATTTAGTAACGTGCAAAGTGAAAGAATATTTGGAGAAGTAAGTATATTATTTGGGAATCAGTGAAAAAAATATTTATTATCAATACCACACTAATTTGATGAAAACACTAACAACCAATTACAAAATAATTGTTTGTTTAGTATTTCGTATAAAAACAGCTTCTCTGATTAATGAGAAATAATTTTATAATTAAAATAATACAAATGAACATTCCAAAATGTGTAGATCAGGAGCTATACGTAGTAAGTGTGTGTATTGAAAATGTGCCGGGTGCATTATAGAATCAAAAACTGGTACCCATATATGTTATGATACGAAAATATTAAAAAAAAATGGGCTATGATACAAACATATTTAAAAGAATTTTTGATAGTAAGAAAATGTATAAAAAATTCTAGAATGCATATAATTATTTATTGCAGATCTTTTTTAAAAGTGTTCTTGACATTATAATACAGAACTATACTGTTGAGAACAGCTTTAATAACGTAGCTGTAAATAATTACAAAAAAAGTTATTAAAACAAAATGTGTTCATGGATAATTTTTTATCAGAGCAAATTTGGGATGATTAGCTAGTGTAAAATAAAATGTATGAGTTTGTGAATGAATTAAATAAGGTTCCAAAACTGTAAATTCTCAACTGTATAAAAAAAGTTAATAATCAATTTAACATACGTATAATATATTTACCATAAGGTAGGAGATTCACGAACTCTGAGCAATGAACCAGTGTTTACTTGTTTATAAATATTCATGTGAAGAAAATAAATTTATTTTTTTCTCCGAATTGAATTTTTTTCTTCAATTTTTCCGGTAAGTGCGGGATAACACAATTAACGTCACCGCTCCCTAAATCCACTTGTATACCTTGAAACAATTCCCATAAGCGTCAACTTCAGACACATCAAAGAAAAAGTCACAATTATCTATTTCTCCAACTAAGCTTGCCTATTCAAAACAAGATAAAAATATTCAAATTGCATTGTAAATCTTACTCGACATCTCTCTCGAGACTGGTTTAATACGTCCCTAATAAAAATTTACAAATTTCTCATGATCGACAACGTCAACAAAGGCGATACGAAGTTCCAAGGAGGACCCTATCTAGCGAAATGGAGTTAAGGGCCAATAACCATACGTCGATTTTCACCTCGGCGATCTCGATTTCATATTCCTCGATAATGTTGGCAAGCGTATGTAGGTATGGAAAGGTATTGTGTAAATTTTATTTGAAGAAAGTTCGTCTGTGCAATATGGATATGTGTATTAAATTATATAGGAAAATGAAGTCGAGTGTCGACTCGATAAAGGAAAAAGGATCGTTTTTGGGTGCATATTTTGCCGACGGGTTGACAGAATCAAAGAGGTTTTACGTCGAATCGTTTGTATCTCTTTACACTGTTAGGAAGCGTGTTTCAATTTTTTCGCCATAACAAAAGGACGACATAATTGTGAGGTTTTCTTATTTCACTAAAGGCTCATAAATTTCTCTCACAAAAAAATTTTTGACAGTATTATTATATTTGCGTTTGTTTCTTTAGGATAAATAGAGGTCACATTGCGTATAAAATAACCTTATGGCTTAAAATGTTATTTCTTCATTAATCGTATTAAAACCATTCATTTTTCTTGCTTACAAAAGACAAAAAAGTCAGGAAAATGGCTTTCTTGATAGAAAAGTTGATAACAATTTTACAAACTCACACGGGCGATCAATGTGAAAATGGTTGTTCACCTATGGGCGCTACGAAGATATCTCAAATAAATATACAAAAGGACAAGCAGAAAATATGAAATAAATAATTTATTACAAAAATCTAGAATTAAAAAAAATATACCAAAAATCATACACTTGTGATACAGCTGGCAAGCAAAGTATACTTTGGAAAAAACTTTGCAAACAGAAAAAGCTGCATATGTTCAAAATTATATAAAACTACTATCTCAATGGTATATGTACTTATGGAATGCATTATTTCATATACTTGAATAAGTTTTTTCAGTCCTTTTAATCTCTCAGAAACATTTCCTAAAATTTACGATTCAAACAACTTTGTACTCGTTTTAATAACAAAAGATTTTCAAAATCAAATGACCAGAACTAAATGTGTGACAAAACAACAACATGTGGTAACAAACCACCTGATCTTTGTTTATAACTTCGAGGAATAAGTGAATGCAAGTAACTTTTGCTCCTTGCTTATAACCTTTAGCGAAGTGTTTGCTATTGTTATCTCCATGATGGGTGACGCCAGCAAATGCTGCGTGTTATTTAAATTTGTTACACGTTGACCAGAAAGTTTATGTATTTTGACTTTTCTGTTTAAACTCTTATAATCGTTTAAATTTTTTTAAATTTAATTCTCAAAACAATTCATTAGATCGTGCATGAAGCCTGTATTCGATACCGCCTTCTATATTTATACTTATATATTTTAAAGCAACTAAATAGGCCAGTATATCCCAGAAAAAAATTCACTTACCGTTCAGCTCGTTTTTTTTTTAAAAAGGTATTAAAGCGTATTACTATTATAATTAACTTATTGTTGTATCCAAGCTAAAAAACTTTGGAATTTTGAAACTAAATTTATTTTACCTGAATATTTCCATTTATAATATTTCTTTTTCTGTACTGCATCTTGGCTCCATCTTACATCATTTTCTAAATTTGTGTTTAAATTTAAAAAATATTTTAGTCAGCTTAATCATTAATTTCTTGTTGTCTTCCATCAAGTAAATTTTTGCATTTAACTATTATGATCGAAGGCTATTCCTCCGGTAGCAACAAGTTCACCAAAGTCTGAAATAAGTAAATACATTATTATCCTCGTAAATTAAAGTTTCATAAGAGTATTTCCAAAACTGCCTTTCAATGTTAGTGACACAAATTATGATTATCCAATAATGAATTAAGATATCCTCATTCAACCTGGATTTAGGAAAACAAATTGGAAATAGATAGATATATATGTACATAAACTGTACTCGGGTATTAACATATATATATATATACATATATATATATATATATATATATATATATATATATATATATATATATATATATATAATAAAAATTTACATTCGTCATGTGCGGTATCTACTTCAATGTATCACTTATTACTTGAAAGTGTAATTAATGGTTATAACATGCTAAATAGCTAGCAAGCTAGGTCAATTAGGAATTGATCAGCAGCGAGTTAAACAGATAAGGGTGATTCGGATTAAAACGATTTCAAAGCAACATTTACCAATTCGCATTTATAAAAAAAAAATAACCAAGGATGGAGAATTATTCTGGATAATAGTAATTCACGTCTACCAAATGATAGGCAAAACACCTATGTTAACGCTTAACTACTATGTGACTTGTTTAATTAAATATTTTGTGGCAGCTATAAAAATATAAAAATATTTATATATTCTCCATTCATTATTTTTTAAGATGAGGTTAATGTAGTTACACTTTAATATAAATAGTGTAGAAATTATTTTTAAACCACTACAGAAATATTGTTATATCTAGTTAACAGTGTTAATATAAACATATCTTTCAATTTACCATAAATATAAACATGGTTTTAAAAGTTATTTTTTTGCATTTCATCTCTTTTTTTATCTTCTTTTCTTTTTTCTATCTTCTTTCATTCGAAGAGGTCTACTTTTGTTGTCTATCTATGTAAGTTTATGTAAGATATCGTTGTCATTTAAACACCAAAGTGTTAATATTAATGAAGTGATTTTATCAAACTGGCCTGTGCGACGAGTGCCTCTCGAGTTCACGTTTGAAAGCGCCGACAGCTCGGGAGCTTTTATTGATTTTACTTGAGCGCTTTTGGCAGCTCGTTTTAGGTGTCTTGTGATTCATTCATTCGGACAAAACTAAATATGAGCCATACATGCAACGTGAGTGAACGGCCTTTGCATTGTTTATTGCTCACTGTGGGAAAAAAAATCAATCAACTTATTGTGGTGCCAATGTTGTCCTATAAATAAATGAGGTATAATTACCAATCTATTACTTTTTTCGGATAATATACTTTTATTTATTTAAAATAGGCCTTCGTAACATGCAACTCGAAATATCATTTGAATTAATTACGAATGATATATTTTTAACGATATTATCGACCAGTATAATCTTAAATAAATTTTAGATTGAAGTATTGCAACAGATCTTGAAACACTGAAAACCTCAATCCCTATTTTCTGAAGCTTTAGAGAATGAAAGTTAAAATAAAAATTGAAATCCGCGCGAATAACCTCTTAAAGTATTCTACAAAACATTCGAAAGCTAACTCCGTAAACAACAAAATAATTAATGTCCACTGGTTATTAAAAGAATTTGTAAATTATATTTTCAAGAATAAATTTCCTCCTAATGGCCTATAACTTATCCTAATCACTTTGAATCCGGTACATTAAAGTGAAAAATGGAACGCTTACAACTTGACTCACATGCTTGTCTGCCATTTCGCCTGTCACAGCCAATTTTGTCAGAAAATATACGAAATAGAAACGTAAAATTTAACATGGAGACAGCTTATTGTTCCATATAGTTTGCACTAATATTTTTGTAATATTTATGCGTTTAAAGAAGGTTAATGAAATACTAATTTTAGTACATTTTATATATTACCTAGAGTATCAATCGAAAGTTTTTTTATCACGAATACAAAAATATTTTTTCATTACTTTAAATTCATATTTGAAGTTATATTGTAAAAAATGGGACCATGGGTCATTTTCCCTACACCCTGTTTTCCAAAACTATTGAAATAAATATCATGTAAAAACAGGGTTTGTAAAATCTAAAGAGAAAATTATAGCCATTTTCCTAAATCCCATATTTTTGAGATATACATCATTTTTACACGCGTGTGAAAGACATAGTCGACGATATATTTATATTGCCAAATATTTATATATATATATATATATATATATATATATATATATATATATGTATATAAATCATTTAATACAAATACTATGTATCCTTTAATATTTATAAGTGCCTAAGTGTATGCAACAACCTCGTAGTGTGAAGTCTATCGCACTTGACAGGTCTTTTATTAATTTAATAAAAACAAAATCTGTTAAG
The DNA here is from genome assembly GCA_039881145.1 of Druceiella hillmani. Taxonomy (NCBI): domain Eukaryota; kingdom Metazoa; phylum Arthropoda; class Insecta; order Lepidoptera; family Hepialidae; genus Druceiella; species Druceiella hillmani. The sequence continues at coordinate 2,569,167 of JAYKKI010000138.1, forward strand.
TACGAATAGAACTCACAGTATGAAATTTGAGAGTAAACAAGTAGATGAATACAAATATTTAATCATTTGAGGTTTACAGCATCTTTACTAAACTATTTTAAATATCATATCATAATCAAATTCTTCATATTTAATTTTCAGGAAATCGGAGCATAACGTAAGCAAAATTTTCATCTTTAGTAAAATCGAATTATTGACCGGAGATCACCATAACTCAACTAATTTTAAATAAGTAATTACACATTATTAAACGACTTTTGTTGTAACTTGAAATTTTAAAAATCTCCATAAAATCGATTAAATCCAATCCGAGTCGATCCAATCCGAATAGGCTTTTAACTAATATCTTACAACCTTCCTAAAAATAACATATAGGTAACATTTTTAAATATTAAAAATGTTACCTGTATGCACAGATTATTTAATGAAATATAAATTAAATTTTATTTAAAAAGAACAATCTTGTAATAATTGGTCGAATAAAGTTTATAAAACTTTATTTATTTTTATATTATAATGAAATATTTCTATCAAAATTTTGATTGGTCAACAAGGATATTAAACATCACCATTTAGATAGAGTACGAGTAAGTGCAGATAATGACTAAACAACGTATTGTTATGCTAAAATAATATCTTAAAATTTTCTGAGAGAAACTCCCACGCCCCTATTGAAATGATTACCGCACAGAAAGTGGTGGCCCCTCTTTGATAATCACGATTCTTTAATTAGTTTCTGATATGTCATGTAATATAATATTTGAAATCCCTAACTACCCACATTCAGAAAAATGCTAACTATGTTGCATAATAACCACAAGACTTCCAAAAAATCGAACAAATCAACTACTCGGGTACGTTTTTTTCAATTCGGGATAGACCGTCGCCAAGATATTGTAACGGATATGAGGAATACTAACGAGAAATAAAAGCAAATACATACAATTTGTACAATAATCATATTTCCTTTAAAGTATAAATAAACAACAATACATACTGTCACAAAGCATGCTACACTCAATATTGACATTATACTTTTTCTTGGGGAGTTATTTTTATGACATTTCTTAAACTACTTTTTTCCTGTTGTCAAATAAGTCATATCATGTTCGTACAATAACTACACTTTTTGGTAACGACACTGAAAGTAACTTATTGAACAAAATGAAAAAAGGATCCTAAAATAACAAAAGAAAACAATATACACAATTACAAAACAATATCGAAACATACTTTTCTATGACCCTTCAGCTAACTTCTGCTACTTATTCATACTTATGAGTTTAACCTATGTAAACGTTAGTTAGTTTAATCTATGTATATTTTTTAAAATTCTCTGCATATTATTTCTAAAAGGTGTTTTTTATACTACCTCAAAACCAGTGATTTAGCTACTATTTTGAAAATTACTTTCATACCTAATCACGAGAAATAAAGGAACAATTCTCTCTATATTATATCTAAAAGGTGTTTTTATCAGTATTACCGCTTCAAGTATATGTCTCTCGTACGTATATACTTTATCGAAACCAATATTACCTTTATTGCTAATGGCCACAAATAAACAAACATATAAAAATAATTTGTTCACTCCGTTAAATTCCGGAGTGAACAAATTATTTTGAGCACAAAAGTTCCCTAATTGTGCTCAAAACCCCCATTAATGTCACAACTTCTGATGCAAGCATGTTTTTGGAAATGATAAGAAACCAATTTCTAATTACGGTAACCTTCTCTATAACCGTTAATAAAGCAAAATTTAGGCGCTCAAAATTGTAGGTTCAGAACATGTTTTTTACATGGAAAATTTTCAGTGGCTTTTTAACGAGTTCGTACTTTATGCTAAAAATACATAGAGCCAAAAATTAAACTATGATCACGTTACCATTTCTAATATCGTTTTCATAGAAGTTTAGTAAACAAAAAGTTTAAAAAATATAATGTGAGAAAGCCAATATCTGCTTTTTTAAAGTATTACAATTTTTTCACGATGAGATGTGTATAATTACTTTCCAAAATAAAATACTTTCATTTACTTATTTTCACATTACATTACCCTTCAGCGACTTGCGAGTTATTCGCACGAGCCAACTAGAAATTAGTAATGATTAAAATTATTTTGAATTTAAAAGCCTCCATCTTCCAGATATTTATTTAAAAATGCATAACGAAGTGAAGAGGTGATAATGAACATTTTTCTTAAAAATAGGTTTGCAATAATCTAAACTGATTTAACTTAACTTCACAAAAGATTGGTAAAATAAAAAAAGTAATAAAAATAAGAAAGACAGTATAAAGCCGTATAAAAGAGAAACTAAATAATAGAATCAAGGCCATCGCAGAATTCTAAAATTGAACTTTAGTCAAAACTGTCACATGAAGGGAACCCCATTCCTTTGCGGCGTGGGGCGTACCGCCGAAACCGGCGCCGGACAAAATATGTCAGAATTCCGGTCAACGTTACCTTAAACTTTTTAATTAAAATTGTGTTAGATGACTCACCCTGATATTGCCACCGAATGAAACGCTTTTTCAAATAATTGTTTTACTTTTCCGTATAAGCGAAATATCGTTTATATCATGCGTAATTTTACAGTTCAATGTCGCATAGTTACATCGTTTTGGGTCAGCGTAAGCGACACCTATATTAAATTTGGATGTTAAAAGTAAACTGTAAAAGGAATATTTTCGATAATTTGGCATAACATAGAAATATGAAAAGAATATATTTTAACTCAAGGAAAACAAATGCCATGCGAACAAATCTGCCAACAATAGTTGTATACATAACATGTGATATATAATTTAATCCACTGAATCAAAAATCATATATAATATAATAGATATTATTTAGCGTGCTAATTTTTAGATGTCTTTTCGATTCGCAAAATATTAAAAAATTAATATTTACCCCTTAAATAAAATTATTAAACAAATTAACGAAAATTAATATTGTTGTTAAATTATGACCCCGATAAACAAAACGCAAATAAAAAAATACAATACATATAATGTCAAAATATTGGTCCAAAATTTTCATCCACAGAAAAATAATATAAAAAATTAAATAAACCCACATTAAACATTGACGTGAACACCACAGCATAGAAATTCTTGATATTTATGAATATGTTGCAATGTCTTTGAATATGCTCTAACATTTGTTAAAAACTATCACATAAATTTGTTATAGTGATGATAGTATAAACCCATATATATATATATATATATATATATATATATATATATATATATATATATATATATTTATATATATATATATATATAAATATATATAAATATATGTATATATATATATATATATAGGAATGATAGTATGTACACAGAATGTTATATCTAAAAAAACATTTTTTATATAACAGTGTAATGATATTTAATGAAACATTTAGATATGATCCTTCATTATCGTTTTTAATTTTAATTCAAAATATTCAGTACGTTTTTCTAAAAATATACGAATTTTGAATAAATATAGGATTCGTTACACTTATTCCACAAAATGTGAGGTTCACATTGAATCATTAATTTTTGTTAACATATTAAAAATTTATTCATTAATTTTTGTTAACATATTAAAGAGTTATGAAAGGTGTAAAAAGCCTGAAAAATTTTAGAATCTATATTAGAATCAACATTAAAAGAACAATAAATATATTAACGTAATTGAAAAAAAAAACACGAGCCTATTCTTTAAAAATATCATTAAATTACTTAATCTTGTCCTCTGGACATCTACAGATGAAAGTTATCACAGTGTCTTTAAATAGTATGAAAATACTTCGAAATCCTTCACTAATAAACATGTCTAAGTTACTTCAATTTCTAATATCATTATTTAAAATAAAAAAAGGAACTAATCACTTTATATGTACCCCGATGAATAAGCTATCCTCCAATATAATATCAAAAATAATTGTTTTACAATATGTAGTCTACTTTAGTAAATTAAAATGACAATATATTTACATATACTCTATCGATTATCCAATGTTATATTATACGAGGAGAAGTTCGAGGAGAAATCTTTCAATCCCGAAAATTTATTAGGAAAATTATTTTACCAGGAAACGATATGATGTTGTTGAATTAGAAGCTTAAATATTGCATGCTCCTAGTGTTACTACTACTCCTAGGAATATTTAAGGAATAATGTAGTAGTTATTCCTTAAATATTCCTAGATAAAAATTAAAGTAAAATTTTGTGCCTTTCTAAGAATATGGAGCCATGAAGAGAATTCTACTCCACCATAGATTTACTTACTATACATTATCTCATTCCATTTTGACGGATTTCGGGCGCTCTCTTCAGCCGAGTTATGCCAGGTTTGGGTTAATGCGAAGCCTTAATGTCTGAGGCCTATTAATAGACAGACGAAGACGATGCATTCGCCCAATTATTATTGCGCTCCGATAAATCTTATCTTATAACTTTGTGGGCAGTAATCCAGATTTAAACTCAGTTAATTTAAGAGCATTTTATGTATAGATCTAAGTTGCCTGCAGTTTCATTGAAGGGAGATTATTTTCATGTACATTTAAAGCCTAAACTAAATTTTAAATTTCATGAGTAGTATAAAATCAAAATAGCAATCTGTCAACTTTTTCTGAAATTATTATTATAAAATATCTCAACTTCAAAATATCACATTTCCTTTTAAACAATATAATATTGGTTTAAAAATGCAATTATAGAGTTATTTGAAATCAAATCTGAGTATAATGAATTAATTTAAGTAAACATATCTTTAAACGATGACATTCTAATATTTAATTTTAAGAACACTAATCTCTTTCATTCCCACGAAAATTGATTAAAAATGTAAAAAGCTTTTCTTAAAACGTAAATGTTCTTCTTTGAATAAAACATTAAACAAATTTCAAATGTTATTTATGATCCGAAATTATACTTTCGTAATAAATATACGTCATAAAGTATACAATCCAATCACCATTAAATATATTTTTACTCTATTTTCATTCACAAAACAGAAAATGACGTAAAATATGAATAAACTTTACATTATACACGGACACAAACATTGACGCAAATATCATGGTATATTAAGTCTTGATATCCATGAATACGACGCAACGTCATATCATTGACGAAGTATGGTCAGTATCAACTGTTTTTCGATGCGCTCTTATTGAATTATTAGAGCTTTAATGGTTAAAGTTAATTAATTTTATTGAAATTTATATAATGTAGACAGCCATGTTACAGTATTAGTAATGAGTTTCCAGGAAAATGTCAAACAACCCCGGAAACTGGAAAACGATATGGTGAAGAAAAATGACTAAAAAAATCGTTTCTATTGGGTTTTGGTCGATAATATGCCAATGTTACGAATTCAGTTTTGTTACTTCTGATTATTCATTTTCATTATTTATTAATTTTATTTCATTTTCATTATTTATTAATTTTATATTTTTACGCAAAATGTTTTTTTATTTCCGAGTATTCCCCAAAAGATTTTGGGAAAGCCAGAGAAAGATTCTGCAACCGTAATATAAAATAACGTCAGTGTGCACAATAAGCCTCAGAAAACTGCGTTCAAAAATTATGGTTTTTATACAGCGAAACGCTTTTCATGCATTTCATATTATACACACAAATTTTTGTCACGAACTTATAAGAGTAAGGCATTATGCCTTACGTTATTTTCATAAATCTCAAACAATTTAATCAGAATACGTAGAGATACTTACCATACTTAACAATTTAAATGTTATGTTGATATTTCAAAACGTACATGGATCATATTTTCCTTGTATATAATAATTCTCTAACGAATAAATTTTAAGTTATGTCGGTATATTTAAGTAACCAAAATCACCGGCTTTCACAGGTAAGATTTAGATATACGCGTCAATGTCTGCAAACGTACCAATGTATGCACGACGAAACCCTATAGTAAAACTTACCACTCGGAAATCATCATAAATTGTAAAATTTACTTTAAACCCGATATTTTTGAAACGTTGAAGAGTTTAATAATAAGAATAATAACATAACATAATGGTAACTTTGTTAAAGCATATATTTTAAGGGAATTTATCTACTTAACTCTCCAATTTTCATTACGCATTTTTCATAAAAGTCAAAATCGAGTACAGTAAAATTTTATTTCATTTTTATTATCGCGTAGCAAAATGAGTTTATAATTATTCACGACATATTCCTTATAAAACCCCTTTTAGGGTGCAAATTTTCTTTAATGTTATTAAGGCTACTACAGGACGATATTACAATATGACATTGAACTATAAACGTAAGCGTGACAAACTATTTTGTGGCAATGAAACAGAATGCTAACATCATATGAATGAAGTGTTTCGTCACAATACGCCACAGAAGAATATATTAGAGAGAGATGGGTATCTTTCTTCACTAAAATTGGATATAATGTTATTGTTGATAAAATAAAATATAATTAAAATCCATCCCGGTAAAATTAGTTAAATAAAAAACACGAGATTGATGATAAAGGCATTGGAGCCAGATCATTTTTCATAAAGCGCGTTATAATTTTTTCTTTATCATATCTTTACCAAGAACTTAGGTTTTTCAATTAATTTTACATTTTTTGTAACAAAGCTATGATAGCCTTTAGTTTAGTTTTGAAATATAATTTGGGGAAGGAGTTTTATTAATGTGGGGAGGAGCTTAGGTATTTTAACAAAAGATTTAGATGAATCCACGCTCATATGATCTGTGTATTAATTTATACCTCATATCAATCGAAAAAGACAACATCTACACTCTTTTCTACATAAATTTTCATGAATAATTTTTTGATTTCTCTTAATGAAAAGAGGAAAATTTACAATTTCGTGATGTCTGTCTGTTCATCCGTGCCACAACTTTACGTTCTCTGTAATGTTAGATCTATGTTTATAAAATTTTGCAAGTAGATACTCCATATGGTGGTCTCGATTAATAAAATTTGCAACAGAATATAAAAAAAATTAATAAGCTTCAAAAAGGGAGCGAAATTTTTTTTCGTGAATCCCATATGATGAGGTGTCAATGGATAGCTATTTTATATCAAAATTCGCATTATATTTTAAATTTTTAATCGTAAGCACCATTTCCAAAACGTAAGAAAACAAAATACAATTTAAAGACAACCCTGTCTTAATTTTACAACTATGGATTTCCGTTAAATTGCGTCAAAAATTTTAAGACATATAGACATTTGCAGAACTTTGCTTTATGAATGTTCACACATACCATTCTCCAATATTTTATGTATATATATTTCATGTATATATATATATATATATATATATATATATATATATATATGTAAAAAAGTACAGTAAAAAAAGATACGTCAATCTTAACATACCTTCGTTGTGCACCCTAATATCAGGACTGGCGGACGCGGTTTAGCTACCAACGTAATATATTAGCGTTTTAGTAAAGTTTATGCTCATAGAGTTCCGAGAGAAAAAAAAGAGACACAAAAAAATTCCATCTCATTTTTCTTACTCCAATTTCTACGCGAACGAAGTGGCGGGCACAGCTAATTTATAATAAAAACATTAAACGCAGGAGTTTCTACAGCTAATATATTTTGGCAATTTTAAAGCTAAGAATATATTTCTACAATCTTAACTAATATCATAAATGTGTAAGTTTTAACGAATGTGCCGATAGATTCTTGTTATGCTCTGACTGCCTTACGTTCTATGTAATATTTCTAATTTATGTTATAGGTTACTTTTTATCCTGAAACCTGAAGTGCTTTCTGAGAGAGAGAAAACACTAATGGGAATTTCACGCGGACAAAGTCGCGGGCCGAAATTGTAAATTATATATTGAAAAGCTGAACACATAACAGCATGAAGCCATGAAAATACATAAAAGAAATCTGCTTTACTAACAAAATTTTCGTATTCATCGAAAATCTATAAATATATAATTGTGAACCCATGGCTTCTGACTAAACTAATCAAAAGTATTAATAATACTCCGCCGAACCTGACGTAAAAGCATTCGAATTGCTCTCACCTTAACTCATTTCTGCCTGCTTCCTTCCGAAGCTTTCAATATGTTTTCGTAACAGGTTTAAAAACCGATATCTTGTGAACATATTGCCTTCGATAGGTGTACCTATATGTATATTCAAACACTGTATTGTCTCTACGTATGGGTAAATTGTTTTTCTGCTGAAGAAGCTTTAAGTTTAAGAGCGGAATTTATCTTAAATTCGCTTATATAAGGGAGCGAATATTCAATTTGAAATGAGCTACAAATCTTAAATAGATCTATTGTTACCGGAGAAATACCTTAAGGGTAAATACAAAAAAATCCAGAACTTTTCAGTTAATATGCTATCAATTGTTAATAATAAAAAAAAACTTTTTAAAAATTATTTAAAAAACAATAACCTGGAAGATTTATTAGAATGTTTTATAATTCTTATAATGTAAACGATTTTAAATTGAAGTAATTTAAAAATTATGGAATCATCCATTACAATTCAATTTAATGAAAAATCCAAAGTAACTAGTATAAAGTGACCGTTTTTAACGATTTTGAAACGCAGTATATCAATAAACAACGTACTGTGAGTACCATTGAAAGGTTTAGAAAAATATAGGTGAAGGATATATTTAAGTACTTTTAGATTGTTTTTTAAAGAAAAAAAGTAAAAAACCATTGCTACATATATTTTAAAAAATTCTAGTACACAAAAAATATTCTCCACTTCTTTCCCCGACATCTTCAGCATAGCTTAAGCGGAAAATAGCAAAAATTTAACTGATATATGCAATTTTAGGCTAGGTTTTATCTATTTTCAAATTCTTAATGAAAAATGAAAATATTTTTGTTTATGATATTTCGATTTCTCTTCTTCCCTTTTAGCATTGTCTTTAACAAAACTGCAATTTCCACTATTACCTGGAGCTTTTGCGTGTCATGTCTTAAATTTCAAGGTTGAAGTAATATCGTGCAAGTAAAAAATTTAAAAAAATTTACAAAAAGATCGTCCGAGGGGAGCGAAACTAGAGTATAATGAAAATACAATGGAAGTAAAATTATATCAATTCGGTTATATTCAAAATTATTTGAAATTTTAACAAACAATATTTAACATGATCTGAAGTAAAGCAAAATATTTTAAAATATTTTGAACCTAATTTATTAAAATTGCGAGACCCTACAATTTTGCTTCCAAAACGGAAAAAGTCCATAGATTTAAGCCCATTTTTTAAATTTTAAATGAAATGTGATTTTTAAACTAGATTTCTTCTTCCTCATTTCTTTCAAGTTATGAATATAACTGACGCAAATTACTGACTAATTAAAATCGTAGCGAACAAGCGTGAAGTAAAAAAGATAAGTTTCCTTTATCCTAATGAAATACTGGGAAAAAATCAGTTAACAGCCATTTTATAAGAGAAAGTATATTTTTCGTCCATCTCTATATTTGAAATACCCCTAATGCAACGTAGCTAAAAAAAATGTTAATTCTACATCATCGCAAAACTTATTTACAAATAACGATAAATCTTTCGTATGTATACATATTGGACCTTAAATCACCTGTTGATATGTTGAAATGCTAAAATATTATAAATGAACAAAAAAACCTAGTTGCATGCTACAGATATAATGCCAATTGTCGGAGTTACTGACAGGTTATGAATATAAATTTCGTTCCAAGTTTTATAAAAATAATAACATTTCCACTCGTGCTGTTTAAGCGAGATATAATAAAAAGTATCCAAATACACTTTTTGTGGTATCAATAGTTCTCGTGTCCAAAGTCGCAGATGTTAGTCTATGTATTACTGCGTCATAGGTAATATAAGCAATGTAAATGTGTCAGTGATTCGTTGCTTGATTACAGAATTGTAAGGCAACAAATATCAAAATTAGGCTGTGCTATACATCACCAGGTGCTCGTGGAGTATAGCTCCCATACTCCAGGAGCACCTCTAAATATAAAATTAAGCAAAAAATATTTTTCCGACGATCAAGGAAGACCGCAAGGCGAATTTTGTGAGTCTTATGATGATCGAAGAAAATATCCTGATACAAAGAATATTGTTATGGAGAGATTCATTAAAAAAAATTAGCAGTCATATTGATTCCTTATACTGGAATTCGAAACATCGTTAAATTATTTGAAATTACATTATAGAAAATTCAATTAGTTATCTGACGATTCAAAAGTGAGGCTCATGGCCCAACACCATAATCATTTTTGGACACGCACTTAATAATCCTTGACATCAATAGGTGTAAAAAATTTACAAACATTTATACGAATATAATCTTATAACAATTTTATAGCTAAGGAATTAAGTATGATTTTGAACACTTATTTTTACCATAATCTTATATATTGATATAAGGAGTTCTGTAATTACAATCACCTTAAAGTATTCATGCGCAAGAGCATGAATACCTTAAGGTGATTTTAATTACGGAAATTGTATTGAAGATAATCCTCATTAATAAAATGTAATCGATGTAAAGTGATCATATTGGAATTCGCAGATTTTAAGTCTTATTTGGAAGGTAATATTTATAGTAAACAAATTCAATTATATCATTGACATTTACAAATATGGATAACTGACAGAGCTAAATGCTAATATTTACTTAAGAAGATTTGTCCCATTTTAATACAAAACCCTTCAGCTTTCTAGATAAATCTTGAAGTAAAAACGCAACCTTGAAGTAAAAATTTATTTATGCATAAAATATATACAAAACTCATATAATATTTTATTTCGCTTTCCGAACTATATCGCCTGCAAAGTGTTGTGACATTTCAAAAGCATTACATCGCAATACAACATATATTGCAGAGTGCAAATTTGTACATTCAAAGTCGTCACCTCATAAAGATAGGGTTGAACGAGATGACTATATCTGGGTTCACAACGTTTGCCAAGAATTTTTCACCAAAATAAGGATTCATTTACGATCTTAAAACGTATAAAAGTGAAGCCATCAACGTTATGATTTATCAAATATTATTGCCGTATTTGAATATTTAAAATGCAAATAGTTTTACAAATTTCTTAGAAAGAAATTTTAATATTCTTTATAGATAGATAGAATCATATATGTATATGCGAATGCTAATCTAATACTCTCAATTATTAAAATGTTAACTTTATTATTAGAAAGAAAATAACATATGTTCTCGAGCTAAATTAAAGAAATTTCTTTAAAAATTGGATTTAAATTGTAATTTATTTCTACAATTTTTATTTATATGTAAATTGATTATTGGGAAACAGATTGTACAGAGTCAAAAATGAGAAGACAGAGTGGGAAGTATAAATACTATGTTTAAAATTAAATATTTTGGTTTTCTAAGAATGATGAATATGTAGCTTTATTTTTCACAACTTTTCTAATAACGGCTTATATTTTAGCCATTAACAGGCTTCTTTTTGATTTACCAGTGTTTTTCAGTCCACGATGAGTCACATAGCAGATACAGAATTCCAGTTACTTTTTAGTTTTATCTTTTCCACAGAAAATTTTTGTAGAGTAATTTTCATCGTCTCTTAACGACCGTACTTTACATTTATATATTTACCACATACTTTTTATTAATAAGTTTCCTTAACTAATATTTGATATATTAATTATATTGCTGCATAAAATTGATAATTAAAATATTCTGAATTGGTTTTTGAGCTAAAGTTTACCATGTAAATTAAAATATGCCTAACATTTACTATTCGCTAGTCTCCTTAAAATGATAGTTTTTTGGTTCATCTGAGGAATGAAAAATTTTAAATAAAGTGTTTCCTAAATTTTATCTTATGGTAGGTTGTTAATCAAAAAAAGAAACGAACATAAGCATCGTTTCAGAAAATAGTATAAAAGCTTTTAGAAACATAATAATAGAAACGGACATTCTCGTCGCTAGTTTAGTTTATGGAACATATAAGAGTTTTGGGTATTTTTTACTTCTTTTATTCTCAAATATTTGCAAAATTCAAACTAAGACGCGTTTCATACAGCCTTCAGAAATTTCAGTCATTATTACCATAATCATCATATTATGTAAAATTATATTATATAGACATGTAATTATACAGTGAATAATCAAACAAAAGATTTTTAGAACAGGATTCTCTTTTTACGCTGCATTCTGAGAAAAAAGACCTCATGTTTGTATTTTTATTAAGTTGATACTGATAATTTTAGTTTAAGGCCCTCGTATGTTTATCGATTTCTATTATATTTAAAATACAAAGAACAGAAAAACTGCGGCCAATTTAAAAAATATATTGGAAATGGTCGAAAATTGAAAGGAATAAAAGTTTAGAGCTGCACATATTTTTTTCTACAAATTCTCTGAGCCATAAGACGGCAACATATATTCCCACAGTAGTTTCCATTTGCATTAATCCCTTCGCATTATATATTTCCTCAGGCCAGCCTTTCATCTCTTATATTTGTGTACACTTTATTGGACAATATTATGTTATGATTTTGAAGGTAATTTGAAACAAATTGACCAGAATCAATTTGAAGATTTAAAGTTAAGTTGGGGTGCGAAGAGAGATTAGAGGTATGGGAAAAGATTTAATAAATATGTTAGAAAGAATTATGAGATAGGTAATGAATTACTGTTAAAGGAACCACAAAGCTCAGATTTTATTTAAAATGAGAAAATATAAATAATATCCAATGCTTGACGTCTGAAAAAAAAACGAATATGCATGTGTATGGGTGTGTTTGCAATATTTTCCTCAACGGATTAGTTATTGTTAGTTCGAGAAAAATCGCGCAAAATGTATAAAATTTTCAAGTGAACATGTAAGCATATGCTGAGTTAATTAACAAAAACATCTGCTTCTTTTATAAACAACTCTAACTCTAACAAGTATAGTAAAAGTTATTACAACTTTTATAACTTGAGATCGCGATATATGAAAACACTATTTTGCAATTCTCCACTTGAGTGCTAGAATTATTCATCCATAGATGCAAGAAACTAATAATATTGTAAAACTATACAGAACGTGGAAGTAATTTCTTCTTTAAAATGATGTATAAATTTCATGTTGAATGTACGGTTGAACTCGCTATATCAGCATATGATAAACATAAGCTATTTGAAAATGCATTGCTTTCAAAGCATTCTACCATTTCGAAAGTATGTCATCCCATTTTACTTCGGATAAATCGAATCTATATGTACAATGCCGCGACCTTATAAAATGATATTATGTAACGAGACAACTGATATCGTATATTATGTTCGCCAGGAATGTTTCATCAACATACGAATATGTAGTCATTTATATGTCAACGTATTCGCGTCCAGTTTAATAGAAATATATTCATTATGATTTCTCGCATATGACATACTTGCGTAATGAGAATATCTCGCGCATATTTCCTTGACGTGAATATCTCATACACAATTAATGTTCAGCTTCGAGTGGGGACACATATGCGTGCTGAGAATAACTTGGAATTATTCTTTATGGATGGAAAGGTTCAGGAAGTTGAGATACACGATTTAGAGTTGAGACAGATGATCGGATGGACAGATGATGGACAAATAGTGAACGACAACGGAGTGTGTAATTTTATCAATACTATTTATTGTAAGTGGCTTGAGATACATCGATTGCGACAAATCAAGCATTTGCGATATCGTTAAATCAAGATTTTCTATCGAAGCTTTTTAAACTCTAATGGTGCATCTCAGTGAACTGAGATACACGATTAGAGTTCAAAAAGCCTCGATAGACAATCGGATGGACAAACAATGATGAGAAAACCATAATGGACAAAAGAGTATGTAATTCCATTTATATTGCTTATTATGAGTAGCTAGAGATAACATGAAGTTGTAAATAGTTTCTCTCGATCTTTGAAATAATTAATTAAAATTATGATAAATGTATGAATGATATCTTTTTTGAATGACCAAAAACTTGTAAAAATAAAAAAAAATGCGGTAGAGAAAATTCAGTCTCAAAAATTGGTAAACTAATAATCGAAAAACGCGTATAAGTAATTAGGTTTGCAAAATATGAATCTTTCAAAATTATATGATTTTTGATAGCATATTTTTAGAAATTTCTTCTCCTCCGTTGTTTCGCTCTTGACAGCGTTCTTGGTCAACATGTAGTACTGTTATGGTTGACCGCGGTTACTCACCTCACGATGCCTGTCCATCTCTCCCTATTTGTCGTCGCTCTGTTACACTCGTACAGGACACCGCCTGCAGCAGACTTGATCTGGTCCGCCCACCGCATTGACGACCACCCACGTGGTTTAGCGCCTTCTACTCTTCCCTGCACAAGAATGCGCTTTATGGGGTTACTATCTCGACGCATGACTTAGAATGATTTTAGAATTATTTACATCAAAAGAAAAAACAAAAATTATACAAGATCGCTAAGGTTTCCGTTTGTCCGTCTGTCAGTACTGTTTTTACTCAACAGCGAAATTTTTTTAAAATTTCCCGTGGTAATGAAGCACATTAACACGCACACTACCATAATTAACACTCAAAACTATTTGTATGAAAATTTTAGGGGAACAAATTAAGTAATCGAAAAATAAGGAGTTCAGGTTAAAATTATCATGTAGATATAGTTTGAAATGGTTACTTGTAAAGGTCTCAAAACTATTTAAGACCTAAAATAATAAAAAAATTAGTTACAAATAATACAATTTGGAAAATAATAATATTTAGAAGACCACCCAAATTTTGCAAGAAAAATGAAATAATTACTCAGATGTCATAGTTTTTGAGATATTCATGACATTTTCATGACATTCGTGTTGGGTACTCGTGCCCTCGATGCATGAGCCATATTCGCGTTTGGGTGATTTTTGTATGGTGATCTTCATATATATTGCATTTAATGATTCATTCTATATTCGCATATAGATATTTAGACCGTAATTTTGGTAGCCTATACAATTTTAAATAAAATCCTCCAAAAGTTTTAAGCTCTCATGTATATAAATTGGAGGTGATTTTTTTTTGTATACAAGTCCTATAAAAATGTTAAGGGTCGGCTAGGAACATTTTTTTCGATACATTAAATTACTATTTTTAATTTCTGATAAACATCCAAAATATATGTAAAGAAATTAAAAGAAAAATTATCACAGCTAATTCGGCTATACTAGTTTACAAGTAATAGTAGGCCAAGTTACGATCCGATGTGGGGTTGGTAAAAAGTTCATTGAAACTCCATACAACAAACTGCAAAACTAACTACCTCTTAAATTGTTTACTAATTATGTATGTTAAGGATACACTAGATGATAAATTTACATAATTACATAGTGACAAACTATATTATGGAAATAAGTACCACTTTTTTTCGCCTGTCAAAGGTACAGTAGGTAATGTATTTACGCAATTAAAATTTATAATTAGTTAAAATTATTGAGTAATATTTCTGAAGTGTACAGAAATATTACTCAGCCTTCATGGTATATGTATATCTATATATATATATATATATATATATATATATATATAAATATATATATATATATATACATGTATATATATATATATATATATATATATATATATATATATAAGTGCTTAAATATGCACAAAACCCTCGTAATACAAATTCTACTCCTACTTTCCGGGTTTTTTGTTTTGTTTCCATTCAACTTCTTTTGGCTTGACTTGTCTTGGCATGGTAACATAGATTAATAATAAATAGATTAATAAATCAAATATAATAAGTATCGTAGTTTTGCTTAATCATTCTATTTAACGTGGAGACATGAATGGCGCTGTCATCTTTTTTAAATTCTATTGCATCGTTTCACACAGCGATTTTTATGCATATTAACCTTCATGTTACTTTACTGTGTTGTTAAACTTTATGTTATTTATGATTGTGGTAACAATTTTTTTTAATAGACGCTTTTGCATTGATAAAACGCATATTCATTAGCAGCTAATTGTAAAATTGACGATAATACATGGTTTGATATTAAATCCGATAGTGTCAAATATGTTATAATTACCTCCCAGCAGTTAAAAACTTTCAATAGGTAATGAGATCGACTGTTGTTGAAATTTAATGCACTAAATAACAATAGAATAGTATACAATATGAAAATTAATATTTAGATTGGAAAAACATCCATAAACGCACAAAAATGTTTTCTCTTTAATATTACCTTGAAACATTCTTATCTATTTTTCTCGCCAGTAAATTGTATGCCTTGAAACAAACCCAAGAAAATGCAAAAAAGCAAATTATATTTCCCTTTCCTGTAAGTTGAAAACTTTAATTGAACAAAAGCCAGCGTGCATAGATAAACAAACACTTTCTCTCGCAAACCTCTCGGCGGTTCTCCGCACGCCAAATTCTCTGTCGAATTCCTCGAGTTCCCCTTGGCGTGTCTTTATGCTTTCCCTTATTGCATTACATATTCCTTCGGGTCGCCGCCTTCTGTCTTGTATTTGTACGCGCTTTGTTGGACAGTATTAAGCTTGGTTTCTGAAGGCAATTTATATCAACAAGTCAACCCGAAACAATAGAGAGCGGATTAGGTACGGGGATTTGGAGAATCAGTGACAGGTTGGAGAGAAAGGCTAGTAGAGGCTGACTTAGAATGTAGCTTGGAGAAGACAGACAGACATTTATAATTAGTAGCTGGAAAATTATGTCCCAGATTAAAGATGAGTTCGAGATATGAAAATATATGTTTTTGCTTTTCTTTAAAAATAAACGCAACGTAAAGTAGTGTTCACCCTATAAATATGATGATGTTCGAATTTTAAAGTAGACGCCTATAATAATAGTGGTTTCAACTCAAATGGAACCTAATGTAATCACTGACTACTGATTTATGAATACAAGTTTTGAAGCACGTACTGTATTACGAATATACTTCTTTTTAATCGTAGGTATTTAAAATTTACCCTAAAGGAACCCGGTGGTCATAGATAATTTAACTCATTTGTATGTCTTATTAATTTTGGTTATTGAAAGAGTTACCCTAATGGATCTCGGTGGCCATAGATAATTAAATTTATTTTTATGTCACATTAATTTTAGGTATTCAAAAAATTACCCTAAAGAAGTCCGGCGCGATGATCATAGATTAGTAAACTAATTTATATTTCATTTTAATTATAAGTTTTTAAAAACTAACCTTATAAGAGACCAATGGCCATAGATAATTAAACTTATTTTTATTTTATATTAATTGTAGAAATTAAAAAAATAATCCTGATGGAACCAGGTGCCCATAAATATTTAAACAGATTCTTAGTTCATATTAACTTTTATCATTTAAATGATGACCCTAAAGGAGCACTGTGGCTGTAAATAATTAAACTCAATTATGATTCATTTTAATTGTAAATATTTAAAAAATTAGCCTGAAGGAACTTTGTGGCCATAGATAATAAAACTCATTTGTATTTCATATTAATTGTAGGCAATTTGTATTTCATATTAATTAAGTCCCAAAAGACTGATGGCTGTAAATAAATTAGACCCATTTGTAAGTACGACTGGGAAACAATATGCAAATATATATATTAAGACCGTATCGGCTTGGGATATAAATAATATTTAACAACAAAATCGCAGGGTATGACTGGAAATGGAATAATGATTTTGACTTAAAATTAACTGATCGATTATTGAATAATTTATTAAAAAAATAATATTAGAAGTTTATAATAAAAATTGTTGTATATAGAATTATAGTTATTGTAAAGAAAAAAGAAGCAAGTTAACAAAATTTCCTTTCAAATTTCTAACCGAACACTATTACCGCAATTTTTCACATTTTCTAAACCATGGTAGAAAAATTACAGGAGAGAGAATATATATATGAGAGAATATATTATACTAAATATTTCGAAAACAGAACTTAAAAAATAAAATAAAAATCTCTCAGGTATAAGTAGAACTCACACTACCAGAGTTTTGTACACATTTAGGAACTTATAAACATTTAAGGGTATGTTGAGTTTCTAATAAACTGTTTACAAATATTAATTTTTCATAACGTAAGTATATTTCCTACTAGATTTTTCACAGGTCCAAAAAAATGGTGTATATATAAATTGTATTATTTCTCATCAAATAAATATACGAATATATTGTCTAACATGACTTTAATCGACATAATACATATATGTTTTAAAAATAGGGGTTTAAATGGTAGAATATGGGAATCCTTAACTGTAAAACTGAATATTCCGTAAACGGATTTTGCAAAAATATGAGTGCTCTGATTTTTACGAAATCCTAAAAATATTGTTGATTACGAAACCTTAAAAACGCGAACACAAACTCGTTAAATTTTCTTCGAAATCCTAAACACAATTAGCAACTAAAAGTTTAATACTTTGTTATAAGTCTAGAAAAACTACGGCACCGTATATAGAATTCAGCACCAGCACGTCTCCAGCATCTCAAATGTATGAAAAAAAGAGTCTAGTAACAGAATGTCGCTCTTATCTTTTCTATTTCAAACTTCAATATAATTAGGTACTATTGATATTACTTATCGACGAATATAAAAGTGGTTAGTGATCTAAATATATGCCAACACATCCAGATTTTAAATAATAGTTACCAGCTTTTGTTAGGTCACTGCTCAACACAATTGTAAACTTCGGTTACACCAATTCCAAACTATCACCATTTAATTACAAAATTGCTAAGTTCCTGTATAGGGTAATTAAGAACTACACAGTAAGGGTCAATTTTCCCTATCCTTTATTTTAGGAAATGAAGTTTTTCGGTAATTTCTTTGGCCTAACTCAATTTTATTAATAATTTTATTGAAAAAAAATTATTAATAAAGTTGTGATAGCCAGCTACGATAGTTTCATAACTTAAAAGGTACAGTCGAATAGAGTTCATTAAAATAAAGTTGTCTGAAATATTTTATAACAAAACAAAATTAGTAAAATATTTTATGGAATATGAAATTTATGAATGTGGAATTTAATTTATGTCATTGTTAATAATTAGAAAACTGTTCAAATTTTTTTTAATTATTTTGTTAGATATTTTTCATTGATAGAGAAATCATTATTTTAAAAATATACGCCATCACATAAAAAAATTTTGAAGCTCTTTATAAGAAAAACCCATAGGAACTTCATTTCGATCAGAAGATATTCGTTTCAAGTAGAATTCAGAGAATTTCACCAACATTTTACTAGATGTCTATTATAAAATGGAAATTACGAATCAAATTTTATACTTACTTTGTCAATGGAGCGGGGAAGTCTGAGGTATTTGAAAACGTTACTACTTTTTCAAATTCCTCCTATTTCTACAGTTACATTAGGTATTATTAAATATTAATTTCACCACTAAAACTATGCAATTGATCCCTTATGATAAACATTTTAATTAAAATGAAGAAGGGAACTATCGACATATAACTTAGACTCGCCTTTAACCGGTTTATTTTACTTCTAAAGACAATGGCGAAGTAATAGAATAATATATATTTCATTAGGTAACATTTTATAACCTGAGTTATTTTTTAAACTGGACTTCACATAGGTGAACCTCGGCTCCCCGGTATAAACAGCGCCTGACTGATTACATTAATCTCATCATCTAAACTCTTTCCATAGATATTGTTGTGTAACGAGTTCAAATCCCCGTCATTCATCTTTCATTCGCATTATTCGAGATTTTCTGAAAAAAATAAAGAACTGGATATTTGAAATTCAAGCCATTTTCTCTCTACTTCCTTCGCTCTTTCTCTTACTAAAATTCGCTGGTTTGAAAAAACACGGCTATAATGGAATTATGTTTTAGACTATAGATTAATAACAAGCTATTGCAAATGACAATAAAATAAAAAAAATTACCACGGTAGCCTATAGCTATGTTAAAATACAAATCTACACTGTACTTGAAAACAACTAAAAAGTTAAAACATAGAAATATCTTGTTGATTTAAACTGTTTTACACAAACCACCTTGTTTCTTTTTTAATCAATTAAAACTTGCATGCAAAACATTTGCTTATTAATCATTAGCGAAATGTTTAGATTCATACATTAAACACATATTGTTAAATTTTGTTTACATTAAGTGAGACAAATATATTTTAAGTCTGAGTATATTTAAAGAAATTCCCAATAAAATGTAAAAACTAATCGAAGATAACATGAAAAATAATAGGAAAAAGTTTTCAAAATTACACGTAAAACATTTTTTCATGTTTCTGATAACTAAATTTAATTTCAAACAAATTTTTACATTTTATAAAACAAATTTTCCCTACTTTCTAACCAGTTATATCATTTTTAGGATTTCGTACCTTAGAATGAAGAAATATAAACTTCATTAGATAACTTCTTCACTTGTCTGTTGATTTATCTCTCAAGATCTTTTTCTTGCGAAAAACTGCAGATATCTAATTAATATGAAGTACTAAGCTATACGATACAATAGTACTAGAAACAAATTTTAACTTCTTACTCATGGCAATAAAAATGTAACAAGTTTTGTTATCGGGTTGGAGGCGAACTAATTAAAGCCTCTAAAGTACTTCCTGTTGATAGAGTATATAGAAATTCGGCAAGAACTTGAAGGAAATAAGACACGAATATCAGTATTTTTTAATTTCATGTAGAGAACGGTTAAGTGCCAAATTTTTTTCTTTTTTGGTGTTATAATTTTCTTGTTTTTTTCGTTACAAAGTATCGAATTTCTCAGTTTTATAATAACATGATATAATATTTGATAGATTTTTTCGATTACAATAATTTAGCTCAACACAAAATTGATGAACAAGTTGTGTTTTTGGTGTTATATGTGTATATAAAAAAAAAGGAAACCCAAAAAGTCTGCATTCAAAATATTTTTAAGAAATACATTCAAAGAAATAAAGTTATTTATTTGTGTATGTATAACGACGAATAAAAAGAAAACAAACAGCAATTAAAAACGACAAAGGAACTACAAATATGCTTACAGCTAATATATCGCATTGAGATACGTTTCCGAGGAGACATTTTATAAGATCAAAACTACGGCACAGTTGAGTTGCCATGATATAAATCGGGTCGAATGGTAGAACACGAACCCGGATTTACCAGTTGCGAGTTGAATGTATTACCACTCAACCATTCGGCTGCTCAATCTGCATGTAAGCTAAAGATACACAAAAGTTTATGAGACATTTGTCTTTATGTTTGCTTGTTTGTTTTTCCGTCACTTAATACATCACATATTTCCACATTTCCACGTTGTAGTTACTATTGTTATAGTAATATGTTCAAATAACGTGATATGGCTTTGAAGAACTTGAAAAAAACAAGTTATGCTTATTAACAGTAACGACGAGATTATGTTTTGGTTGCGGATCTCCCTCTTACTGACAACTAAATAAAGCAAGTACTACTTGCTCATGATAAAGTCACAAGCAAAAATATGTTTTAAAAAATCCAAAATTCGTTTCAATGGCTTGTTAAAAATAAACTCTAACTTTTTTTAAAAACATTTTGTATTAGTATATTTTAATCTTTTTTCGCAATCTGAACATTTATTAATGTAATACATTAAAGGAGAAATTATATTTAACATAGCAAACAAAATTAGCACAAAATATAAAAAGGTGTAGCAAGTTTAATTTATTTTACTTCCACATTTCATATCATTTTAGTAATCAATTCACGAAAACAAAGTCCGAAATTCTAAAAGGTTGCGAGCGTGTGAACCCGGGCTTACTCGAGATAAATTGCGGAAATTCATTAAAATGTTACAGATAGGGAAATAATGTTTGACCTACGCACATCACGAACCGCCCACTCAGACACGTGTTGTGTTAATGTAAATAATGTTTCTAGGTTTTGCCTAATGACTTAATGTTAAAGTTCACCACCGACTTAGCTTAGAAGTCTGCTGAAAAGCGCCGTAATAAATATGTGTATATTTTTTTACTTTATAATTGATAATTTGATCGAATTTTTGTTATTTTTTTCGCTGAAACAATTTTTCTAGTGAACTAGTATTTTCCTAAAAAAAATATTATATTTCCCTTCTTTAGTATATTTATCATATATTATTAAAACAAAAAAAAAATTAAACATTTCAATAATTTTATATTTTATATTCCAGTAAAAACTTATTTCTAAATTATCAAATGATCTCGATGCATTTTGGCGAAAAAAGGTATAAATTTTTTAATTTTATTGTCAAGTATTGTCGTAACATATTGTTTGATAGAATAAATTATGTGAAAAAAGAGACTATTTTACAACTCTTAGCAACACTAGACAGTTTAGACCAAGAGAACATCATAATATTTTTACTCGTGCAAACATTTTATCTTATACGCACAAGTTAATGTTACGATGTTATTTTTAAATAATGTGGCAGAATTTCCTTTACTACTGCATGTTTATCTCGAAATCCAATACTATTTCAATTGAAAAGTCATCTTAACATCTTATCATAACATAAATATATTTAATTTTTATTACTTGAATTTATACGGCAATTGAAAACTAAAATCTATCCAACTTTAAAAGTTACTACCAACAGCTCCATTTTCCATTGTTTTTAAAGTAATGTACCTGTATATTATTTTTGAAGAATGAGACAAAAATATAGTTTTTCTTGAAGATGTTTTTTTGCTTAATTAACTTTCAAGATCAATTTACATTCCTAATTTTCCATGCCTAAATACACTATGCCCTATTTCCCTATATAAATTATGTATTACCTCTGCTATTTAACCTCTTTATTATTTTAAAACGAAGAAACCATAACGAAATTAAAAATACCAGCTCTAATTTTTCAGTTTCAACGAGCTTAATGGCAACATTCACTTAGAAGGTCACACCTCTATATTAGGCCTTTGCTCACCTCTCAACGCCGTACTTCAGTATGAACTTTTGACAAAAAGTAGAAGCTTAGTTTAGATATTAGCTAATTAATTTGAAAGTTTGCTCATAAGTTGCTTACAGGGCTTAAGTACTCAGGTCACTAGATTAATATTTGTTCCATCACTATACAATCATAATGAAGTTTGAGTAATAATCTCTACCTGTTTACTGAAATGTAGCCATTTTACTTTTGCCACGAAAGTTATACTAGTATCATTAAGAAATGCGGAGTCAAATGTTTTCAGCATCATTCGAAAGTTACAAAAAGGATTAAATGAAACAACAAACTTAATGTTGGTATTAAACAAATTGTGTAGGCCTTCACTTCAAATTTAAATTTGTTTATGGATTTTTAAATCGATCTGTTGCAACACTTTTTATTTTATTAAGCAACATTGGATTTTTAAAAAAAATTCCTAGATCTGTAAGCTTGTTTTGGTTCTCACTTTTGCACATTAGGTTTATAAGTATATCAATAAATACTGAAAGAGAAATTATGTAAAGAAAACATGGAATTAATACACGGAAAAGTTTTTTGTGTACAATTGCAATGGTTTACATAATACGACTTCAGACATTTG
Organism: Druceiella hillmani; assembly: GCA_039881145.1. NCBI lineage: Eukaryota > Metazoa > Arthropoda > Insecta > Lepidoptera > Hepialidae > Druceiella > Druceiella hillmani. The sequence continues at coordinate 2,592,640 of JAYKKI010000138.1, forward strand.
AGCTTAGTTACTGACGGATTATGTACTTTATATCTTCAAGTTTAGTTATTAGTCTAATATTATTGTATAGACATGCTGTAGACATGCACGATTAGAAGACATTTTTTTTAATGATTGCCTCATTATTTTTAGTCTTATTCCAAATTATTCTTGCTGTACATTATATTAAATACCCTCAATCGTTTGTATTTCACTTAAAGAATGTTCTACATGTAGATAAAGGTGTGACGGTACAATGCCGTACCTAAATGGCGCTTATTGTGACCCGGCAGACTGGTAAAGAGTAGCTATTTTTATAATTGCTCAGTTCTTGTTTCGATTAATTCCTAATGAGTACGAAAGATAAATGGCAATTTACAATAAATCACTCCTTAAATATCTTTGTAAGCCATATGTTTATAGATTTTCTCATTTATGTATACAATAAATAGCCCAGACAAAGAAAATTTCCCTCTTCGCCTAGAGTAAGTAACGTGTAAGTCAGATTAAAGAAGGCTTGATGTAAATGAGAAGGTGGGATCAAAGTTGTGCCATTTTTCGTAGTTGTACGCTGCTTTACGTCACGGAAACTAATTTTGGGCGTTGTACGCCGTAGACAGTTATATATAACTTGCGTCCATCACCGGTGTTTTCCCGGAATATTTTCATTAAGCGAAGGTTTTCTGTTAGAAAAGCTAGTATTAAAAATTAGTTTGGTTCATTATTTTATGTGCTAGGTGAGAGATAAGAGTTATGGTAAATTGCGTTGTTGAGATGTGCTGATGTGTTTATTGATTTATGAGGTAAACAGCAACCAAGAACAAATTAAGGAGACTTTTAATTTTATGAATTCAAATTTTATGTGGCTAACTCAAATATTTACAATGCTGAACATTCATTAAATATGAAATGTCTCACAACTTTGTGAAAAAACAGATTTAAGTTTTTTATTATAGATATTCTTGTAGTTTTATATTATGAAAAACCAAACCCGCAAGAAATATCTTTGAAAAAAATGTTAAAAATCAAATAATATAAAATATTTTTTATGCTGATAACGGGTTAAGATTTAAAAAATCCTATGTGGCGGAATGAGTTTCTTGGACCACCATCGATATCGTCAACAAAGTTAATGTCATCCAAGTATCTGAATTATCGATACTTGAGTTGCATATCACAATTTATAATATTTTTCTTAATTTTAAAACATTATTTTCCCACTGAATTGCATGTGTAAACATACATGGTATATGGTAAAATTGTTTATTAAATACATAGACTGTATAAAGTTAATATTTTATTACTGTGGTTGAATAGAAAAAAAGAGAAATTTAGAAAAAAACAGAATATGTTCTCGCCATGAACTTTTTAGTGTACTAATAACAATAAAATTTTTTCATATATAATGTTAATAACAGTTGTGAAAATATTTATAAAATATTTGGCAATTTTCGAAAGTACTAATTTTTTTTTACATTTACTGCGATGAATAGGAAAATATTAATTCAAAAGGTCAAATTAAACGAAAAAAATTTAATTAAAATTCTAATTAAATATTATCAAGTACCTAAACTGTTTAACATTTTTAAAATGCATTGTTTCAAATTTATATGGAGGGAGAAATCTTGCATATTATTTTGAAACTTGACATTTCTTTGAAACAGAACTTGAAATCAATTTTACTTTCAAAACCTGTCCAATTATAATTCACTTGAAGGTATACGTGAAAAATATTTTCTCGTTCTTTAGATATCTAGTCAAATACATAATTTTTTTTATTTTCCTACGCAATGAAATAGATATAGACCTAAAGTATTGACATCGGAAAAAAATTGGGAGATTTTTAAATTATATTAAAATATTTCAGAAAGAAACATGATGGACCAAAGGAATAGAAGTTAAAATACTTACTGGAAATAAAAGTAGAATATACAATACCATAAAGTTTAAACAAAGTTTTTCCAATTTAAATATTTCTCGAATCCTCACAATTATTTCAGTTCTCTTAACCAAAGAAAGAATTTAATATTTTACAATACGCACACATATACATAATTATATATATATATATATATATATATATATATATATATATATATATATATATATATATATATAGTAGTAACTGCCTGTATATGCTTTTTCAGGATAGGAAAAAACAGAATAAAGTTTAAAGTCGCTTCCGTATCCGTTCATGTATCCATCAAATGCGATTTTCTCAGAAATCGCTCTACGTAGATACTTAAAGTTTTACATAACATAAAAAGTACAAAAATATTCGTTGGGACATTTTACAGAGACAAACTAACAATTAAAATTTATTTTCCCGATTCCTACAAGTGTGTATTACTTTTTACTATATAGGGGTTGAAATATCAACCCCTATATAGTAAAAAGTAATAAGACTACGTTAATAGGGTTTTAATTTTTTTAAATTTTTCAGTACGATATCTTAAGGAATGTACTGAAAAATATACACAGCAATAAACCCAAAACAATATGCCCTTTATTTCCTAAACCATTCAACTTAAAATTATGGAAAAATATGGATTTTTAAGAGCCCATGCAATTACTTTGGGAAAACCGTACTGATGATGCTAAATGTCATCATTTTTGTAATATGTACCATATTTTCACACCTGTGAAAATATAGAACGCATTCAAATATTATTTAACATTGCGAAAAATTAAAGTCTGTGAATTGTTTAATAGAAATACACCCCTAAATGTTCATAAGTATCTAAAAACAGTAGAAACAGACATAAATTAGGTGAATTTATGGCGGCAGAGAAAAAAGATAAAAAAGTAAAAGAGAAGAGAAAACTGGATGAATTAATGGCAGGAAATGAAGATTCGAATGAAATTTTTTTATGATATTTGACAAATATCCGTACAATAATCCCTCGCTACTCCGAGATTTACTACTCCCAGATTTAAGTATTCATAGTTCATGATTTTCGAAATTGAAGAAGAAAGGATGAGTTAACGACAGAAAACTAAGAATCGAGTAATATTTTTAGATAACTTTCAGTACAGTTATCCCTCGTTATTCGTGGATTTACTGTGCGTAGTTTGGAATTTTATGAGTTGTATTTATTAAATATCGACCATTATAGTGCCAATATAAACATATGCATGTAATGTGTTAAAATAAATAGATAAAAAAAAAATGGTCTTTCGATGAGCCAAGATCATGAAACTTACAGTATAACAGATATCCTTGCTAGCGTAAAGGAATCTAGTGAATCTTTCCCACAGTCAAAAATGAAAGGATATTAAAGAAATAATTAAGTACATTATCGAAGGATTCTTCAAAACATGTGAAAAAACACATAAAATTTCTAAAGACTTCAACTTAATATAATTAGTTAATCATATATTAACGCATTAATTTCCTGTTTTTCAAATTTCAAACTCTCAACACTTATGATTTTATAGAAAATTCATTACAGGACGCATTTCTACCCTCAAACGTCTCGTTGTCTCCGTTTCTCAATCGGACACGTTCGTCGCGCGTCTCACCGATAACAATTCGTGTGCCCATTAGAGCATTAAAACCAATAAGGCGTACCACTAGAATGACCGAGATGTTACAGCGATTGATGTGATGATGGACTTTTGTTATTAGAGTATGTACGTTCTTAGCGCAATAATTGTGAGCGATTGTACACAATTTTGTTTGATGGTTTCTTATTTTCCACGTGAAGTGTTTGTTACGTTTTAACGTGTCATTTTCTGTTAGTAGCTTGTATTTCCATCTTATCATAGTAATTTTTCTAAACATATGTCCAATCTGAAATGTCAAATACATAAATAAATTAAATTAATAACTAATAAAATGCAAGTAGAACGCGAGTACCTTGTGTTAATTTATAACTACTCAAGTAAAATTAACATAGCATTCGGTAGGCATGTGCGTAGATAATTAAGGGATTTACGGATTGAAAAGTATCTCTGAATTGTATTATTTTAACAAGGGGCAGAGCTGCGCACCATAGAGAGTCGGGTTACGTTTCTTGGTCGTTCATAGAGCGGGGACGGACTAGTGTTCTGGTTAGCTCTAAGAGATTACTCTCGTCGCAATATGTGAACAATACGTATAAATTGTAAATATTGAAATACATAAATAAATAAATAAATATAATAAGACCCAAACCCTCCAAATTGATCTAGTTGTTTTCTTTAAAAATATCTTTGTTTTCACCTATTATCACTTAATTTTTACTTTCTATAGTCCATGATAACTTATGTCTCTATAATATACTAATTCAGGTCGATCAAAATAATTTTGTATTGAAATTATATTAAATTAGGTTACTCTGTTTTTCTTTTAATTTTTGTCATACTGGTCAAAAAGTTACACCTCATATTATTTTAGAGACTCGTATCTCGCAAAACAGATGTTGTATTAGATAATATGTTTTTCTATTGAATTTATCTCGCAAATGAGACGTCGTATCAGAAAATTACTATACTTTTTCTATTGCATTTTAACGACTCCATCTTTGACAACTTGCCCGATGGTTTTTTGACATAATGATAAATGTAACCCCTACATAATTTTAGAGACTCATATCTCGCAAATGATATGTCGTATCGGAAAAATTGTTATACTTTTTCTATTGCATTTTAACAATTCCGTCAATTACACCTTGCCCGATGGTTTCCATGAGAAAAATATTTTTTATCCCTAGATTCGATAAATTGGGACAGGCGTAAAACAAATTTTAAAAATTATTTTTTGTCGCTTAGCGTGTACTTAAAAAAGTACAAATAAGGCATGAATTCTAAAAATAATCCTATTCATCTCAAATCTCAAGCCCTGCCGACGAGAATTGCGTTATGAAATTGGGTATTCTTTATCTCCTGCTCGTCCTTCTTAAGCAACATGCTATATTTACGAAATGCCTTTATTCGTTTAAGTTTCAAAACTTTAAAATCATTCTGGGTTCTGACATATACTAAGAACATAGCACAACTTTTTTGTGAATAAGAAATTTTCTGAAAAATGTATTTCTTCTTTTTATGATTATAAACACACTGGTAACGAAAATGTAAACAAACTGGTCAGAAGCATGCTACTTACATTAACGATATATTTAAACGCCAATGGTTTTGTGTAGGACAGAAACTTCTGTAGGGTCTGAAACTTCTATTAAGTGTCAGAACCCGAATTAGAACTAAATACCCGAAAATTATTGCTGAATTGCTAAAAGAATATTAAAAATTTTATTCATAAGTTAATAACCCAAGTAGTCAACAGGATCGAGTTTATTTTCTCCGTGATAACGTAGGCCATATTCGGCAAAATACACTTGTTAAAAATTACAGAGATTGGGTTGAGTTCTCCTAATATATCCATTTTAAACTAATTCACCTGATATTGTGTCATCTCATTATCACTTCTTCCGACCTGTAAGCGTTTACTGATAGATTATTTCAAGAGTATGGGAGAACTTTAAAAGGACCACGTTATTTTTTTTAAACTAAGTTACCAGATTTTACGCTAAAGGTCTATTGTCACTGCCTTTTAAATGGCGGTATAAATGAAAATGTTGTATGTATAGTTCGATTTTTTGAGATATTTAATTCTGATATTTTATTTCGTAATTATCCATAATTTTGCCAAATTTTAAATTTCTATGTCAAATGGTTTCTGAGAAAAATGGCTGTTACAAACATTCAGCAAATGGATACATCAGTTATCATATAAGAGTTCCTTTTCCCTTTTGACAAAAGTGTCTTATAAGTCAAGAGATATATCAATTTACTTACATCAAACACAATTATTTCCTATGTCGGAAATTAATTTTTAATTGAATGTCAATGTATATCTGTATCACTACTGACATTTTAATAAATACACGAGTGCGGCAGAGTTTACTTGATCGTAGCCCTATTTTATTGATTATTCAAAGTCGCAACTAACGGCGTAAGTTAACTACAGTATATAAAAAACAAATCAACTTCGAAATCTAAACTTTTTGTTTTTCCTGAAATCGCTTAGCCGGCTTTAACAAACAGAGATATTTTTCTACAGTTCTCCATCGCGATATTTTCGGTCTAATAACAGTTTTTTTTGTGTAGCAATAAATTTTAAGACAACAGTATTTTTTCAACTTCTATAAAGCGGTCACTAGATCATTTAAGGTAAATGATGGAAAATTGATCAAAAAATATGAAACATTTTTCTGGGCCCTGTAATGAAAAAGCTTTTTATAATTTAATCAAATCAATAGTGAAATAATATTTCGATAATTGAAAGTTTATAATTTGGTAATACTATCTACAATTTTAGATCCATGAGCACGAAATTTAACAAATGGATGCTTCATATTTAAGCTTGATTAATATGCGGCAAAATTTTGAAGAAAAAATTATCATGCAATACAGGTAGAAAATATTTTCTTCTGTTTTCCTAATAATTTTTGTTATCTTCACTTTTTAAACGACATGCGAAAATTCGATGTACAATTCATTAGAACTTTCGACTAAAATAATTTTAATTAACTTGCATTAACAATTTTTAGAGGTAAAGATAACTCCGGATTCATGCATTGTAAGTTTCTTATTGCGCATTTTTTTTTACTTTGCAATTAGCTCACATCTTGAACCAAAAATATTAAGATATCTGACATACAATTGATCTTATCTCGACTATCCTATCAAAAAGAATAATTTGAGATAATCAAATGAATTGTATAGCCTCTTTTAACCATAGAAAAACATATTAAATCAAATATGATGACTTTAAAAAAGCTATCTTGTTCAAAGTGAGGAAAATATAAGTAAATATCATTTACTCGACAAACAACCAAGTAAAATTATTCCTGGTACCAAGTGAAATTATTAATTTATCAAAGTTCAGATTTAAAAAAAAAAATGTTTAACCTTCATAATGGCAAGAACTGCGATTTAAAAATACAATTTACATTCAAACTTAATAAAGACAGGATTTACTACTGATTAAATAGTAATAAAATTGTCTAATATTTTAATTTTAGCAATCGCTGTGAACCTATATCTTTATGCGAAAAAAAAAAGTATATTAGAAATTTCCGGACAAGACGTATCATCAGTCATCATTGAGATGAATAGACAATAATCCAAAATGATCGTATCAGCTACATCCGAGGATGTTATTACTCAGTAATGTTGTACAAATACATAGCAACATAGTACAGCGTACTTTCTGGTCCTTGAGCCAAATTATTTAGGCGTCATCTCCCTATAGTTATTTTGTTTCTGTCTTTCGTAATTAATAGTCTGCAGTTGGCAAAGTAGTGTCGGTCTTTGGCCCTTAATAGTCAGGTCATAATATTTTATATATTATGACCTGACTATAAAGATGAGAAAAAAATATAAAAATTTTGGTTGGCAATATTTCATCCGGTAACTGAGATAGAAACAAACGTCCCATTGTAGTCACTTAGAGGGAAAATTGCGTTACTTGTCATGTTACTCGTAAAACGTGACTTCATTTTTTGCAGGCGAACCCTTCCACTCTTTTTGGGAGGCCTATATTTTTTATATTACAGACGTGTTTTTTACATATTACACATATTTCCTGTTTCCCTGTTCCTTTATGTATTTCTTATTGGAATGACACTTTAATGTTATTTTCTTTACTAACACGTGGGCGTGTTCCAGGTTTTGTGGCATTGCGGCCCGTATGCGCGTGTGTCAGTTGTAAAATTAACCCAATTAAATGATCCACATATGAACTAATTCTCTATCTTGAATTTACCTTCAGCGAAAAGAAACAGTGACTACATTTTATTTTACTCACTTTTTCGTAATAATTATTTGCGATTAACCGTTTTCAAAAAAACGCTGAAATATGTATTTTTTGTTTCAAATTAAGAGTCTAAATGAAAACTTTTATATTTTAACTTCAATTATATCGAAATTCCCATATAAACTTCTATCTCCCTTTTTACACTTATTATATATCTGGAAGGCTCTCACATATCTAGGAGTGAATGGAAATATATGTGCCAAAGAGGAATACTCACCAGTGGTGTAGTTTATTTCTAAATTGTACATTTATCAAATAAATATCAAAAATAATATTGCTGTATATTAAAATTTGCCATAAATTATCTAAATAAAATGTTCTGTCAGAATTTAACAAAAGAAAAAAGTGTAGAGTGCTATTTCCTGTTTCCAGCAATTCCATTTTATGATAATTATATCGAGTGATTTCCGGGTTGCTGTCGGTTATTTTTATCGTATAGGTCATTCTGATAAGCCTTAAAAATCAAATTTGTAATGTTTATTATAACTTATTCGCTTTCTCGTGCATTATATTTCGTGGGCGAATATAATAATGGAAAAAAGTCGTCAAGTGGAGAAGTAAAGTCACATGGTAAATAGTAAGTCCGGCACTAGAGGTAATGTATGTTTTGACAGTTCCCGTTCCGAATGTCGTTTTTGTAATTGTTTTATTGGTGCACCGCTATGTTTTTGCTAAATTTATTATTTCTAATATTATGTTTTAAAACTGTAGCCGTTATTGCACAAAAAGGCGTTGTCGTGATTAAAAATTTAATTAAAACAAACCCTCAAAACAATGACGTTAGGATTGAGTACAGTATTTCTAATAATATCTAATATTTTTATTTAACTTGTAGAAAAAATGTGGTTTTGGTACATATTGTATGTATTTATTTTTATTTTTCAAACTGTATTCCTTATATCTATCACAATAATCTTGAGAATGGCTTGCCCAGAACTGAGAAATATACCAGTGTCTAATCGATATTTTGAAAGATTTATAATATTTATTATTTAGTGTTATTAACATATTTCAGAATGTCGGTAGTTGGAAATTGTAAATATTACACTGCAGCTTTCAAAGAATATTGAAATAAAAATATTCGACGGCCATAAAAAGTATTTTTTAAATAAAATACAAAATACTGAAAAATACATTTATGTTGAAATATTAAAATGTGGAAAATCATCCAATATACTATTTTAGACATGTTTTTTTATCAGCTCCATCGCGATTTCTAGCTACTTACTTGATCAATTAGGAAAATATTCTATGACAAATTTACAAATATTAAAAATATATTGTTCCTTAAAAGAAGAACGAAATATTTGCAAAAATATCTTTGTTGAAATATAACAATGTACGAAACCACCAAAGTTACTATTTTAGCCATATTTTATTACTAGATCCATTGCAATATCTAAATACCTCAAATTTCTGCCCAATATTGCCATTATTATGTTAAAGAAATATTAAACATATTTTAAATTCTAATAATTTGTTAGATTTGAGCGACATGGCATAAATTTATTTATCGTGATTGCCTATTTTAATACGTTAAAACACATCGTAAATAAGAAATTCTAAAATGAAAAAAAAATCTTAATGTTATTTTGGCAAATAACCCAGTTCGTTAGTTCAACAGATTAATATATTAAATGATTTTATTTAATTCCACAGCTTTCTAACTAATAATTAAATTCTGCAATTTAATTTTCAACCACTTTCCGATAACCGATTGAGTTAAAATTTTGCAAACATGTTAATTTCAACGACTGCCAAATTATGGTGACGTAGAACAGATCTGATGAAGGAGATCAAGGAAACTTCTTAATGAACTCCAGCAGCACTCTCTAACTAACAATCAATGTTTAATGGTATTTTACATTGATTGTTAGCAGTGGGTTCAGAGAATGTGTCTGTAAGTTAATCCAATTAACTCCCAAGCCCTGAAAAATTAGTAGCCAAGTTGCTTTCTAAAATTAGGCTATTAGATTTATTGTGTTATTAGGCTATAATACACCAATTACATTTATGCCAACTGTTGAAGATTTGTGTCTACTGATCGTCCAAAATCTTAACTGGTAACCTCAAGTAAATGATCTTAATCATCGTATCTTCAGCAGAATACACTCCTTCAAATATCTTTAAAAATTGTTTACATGTTCAGACCGCTCTAAGTGTTTAAAGCTGACTTCTTTCAAACACTTCTATTGCCATTGCTTTACTACAAAGATGTATGTTATCCAGTCTTTGCAGAATATCGCCTTAAAAAATCAGAACGCCTTCCAAATTTGTGCTTCCGCTGTTTTTGGTTGTAAAAAATATGATCGTGTTTCTCAATTCAGAGCGTACTTACATGGACGGAATCAGCAAACGGCGCAATTTACATTTCTTTATAATATTTTTAACAATTCCACTTATAAAACTTATCTTAGAAGCAAATTTAGTTACTTGTTCGCACATGACAGCGTAGCCCTATACGCTCTGAGAACCAGCTCAGTCTTCTTTTTCCCAAACATAAAACTACCTTTAAAGAAAGTCCTTTCCTGATAATTCTATAAGACTTTGGAACCAACTGGAACCGGATACCAGGAACTCGCCCTCTATAAATGTGTTCAAAAATCGTTTAAAAAGGCCATCCTCTCGTAATTCTTTAGTCCTGCCCTTCCTAATTCCATTTTGTTCCCTTTTTTTGTTCTTGAATTACGTTTAGTTTTGCTCATTTATCTGGTGTGATATTTTTGTTGTTTGTTGTAACATTGTAATTAGTTTGTTCTTTAATAGTGTCTTTTATAGTCTTCCACATAACAAAATAATTAAATTTTATCAACTGGAAGATATTTAGCTTGTAGTAATAAGTCTACCAAATGTATATATTATTGTATTTTGAAATCTCAAATAAATAAATAAAATTTATGTAGGTTGATAATTACAGAGTCGATAATTAATATCCGATTTTACCAACTGTAGCAGAGAACAAAATTATTTAGAAGAAAACAATCAGCCCTATAAAACGGGGTATTAGAGCATATGTAGAATAACTCTGAATAGCTATTGAGTAACCCATCTAAACTACTTACTTTTTATTGAGGTATAAAATTCTTAACTCCAATCCAAAAACGTTCTCTTTCTTCGTCACGAACATGTATATCGTAAATCATTCTAAATCCATCGAATAATAACAAAATATTTCCTACAATCTCAAATATCCTTTAGATCCACTTTCTGATATTAGCAAACTCTTCACTATTGCAAGGAAAAATTAATCAAAGCTGTTTTTATAAATGAATTAAATGATGATAACGGCTATTGAGAAGACCGGGGCGCGAGATTTAAAAGTGACAAGGAAAAATTTATACAAATCTTCAATTTCTATTAAAATAACCAGTAATAAAGGTTTTGTAAATTACTTTATATATCGTTAAATAAAAAAAACTAATACAATCATCCACAATGTAAACTCTTATGTTTGTAATGTCGTAGTGCCAGTAACTACGTTGATCACGCACATATTGTGAGACCTGTATACTGCGCATTCGTGTAGTCGATCGCAAACCATTAATCACCAATTCCAAAAATGAAAGAACCGCACAGAGGCAATGACCAGGTAGTATTTCCAGTGACCTCTCTCTGATTACATATTAACGTAAAGTGAGGTATAATAATGAACTTGACTATTATTTTATCAACAATGTCAGCTAGCAGCTGCATTCAACTTTTCTGGCACAGAAATCATTTTGTACTATTGTACAAAATGATTTCTGATAATTGGTATATACTAGTAATTATGCCCGTTCTTCATGCCTGAAAAGTTTTGCTATATTACATGTTATTAAACATTCAGACATTCCATCTGTTTACGGTAAACATAAGAGTCCTATAACCTGATTAATAGTGAAGGCATTGTTGTTAACTATGTATAATTATAAATGTGTTATTATAAAATTTGAAGTACTCCTTTCCAATAAGACAAAGTAATTACTACTATCTTCTGGGGCATTATAAAATTTTGTTTTAATTTATGATGGTTGCTTAAAAAAATAGGGGTCGCTTAGTAAAAGTAGTATTAGCCATAATCCTAATAAAGTGTGACCCTACCGGTATCATCTGTAACACATGTCCGTAAATAATAAAGATTGTCTTGAAACAATAAATTTAACATCATTTGTACACCAGTTGAAAATACACTGGGAAAAATACTTGCATAATCAAAACGGTATCCCGAGATTTAAGAAAGTGCCTTATATGGACATCCCAGGGACCAATTTCAATTTGGTGGTAGTCTATAAAACTATTTTATAAATTTTGGCCTTTTTGCCCCAAATAATACTTTAGATAAGCATCTACGGGTATATACAAGGGTAGTTCCAGTATTATTAAAATCACTAATATCACGAGCTTCTTTTGCAAGCTTATCTGCTGTCTCATTTCGTCATTCAATGTAAAATACAGATTTTATTTCTTGATTCATCAATTTGTTCCAGGTGACGATGGATTCTTTGGATGAGTGCAGACTGTTCAGTGGTGTGGGGAGACATCTTTCGTCGAAAAATTGTAAGAAACAAATTTGTCTGCACACAAGAATATTCTTGTTTGCACGAAGATTTAATGATGGGGGCTATTATTATGGCATTTTAAATAAATATTGCCTATAGTATCATTGGTAGGCGCTATTTCAATTTAACTTGATATAATGCAAATTTATAGAGCACAATTTATGTGATTATATTAAACAGGAGAACATGGGACCGATGATTTTACGCCCCTAAGTATTGATATTTATATCTCCAATGAAGTAAAAGTATTTAGGTCAAAAAATTATTCCATTTCCATAGCTATGTTTGGTTGGGAAAAATTATATCCTTTTCATTATTACCAAGTTATAATAGACACTCGTTTGTTTGATATATTACTCAGTTTAAAAGCTCTGAATTGATTTAACATAAACTATGAGACAGTTTCATCAAAAGTAACATACTTTTAATGAAACTTAAAATGAAACTACTTTAACTGTCTTACTTTAACTTGTCTCCATTATGGTGTGGCCACAATTGGTTTCCCAGCCAGTTAAGGAATAGTCAGCTAAGGATCTTTTTCGATGAGATATTCTAATTGTTTTACATTTAATTCCACTGGACGTCCTGAGCTAGGTCCGTCTGCACAGTCACGGCCTTTTTTTTGACCTTTCGGAACCCAATATTTATCGTCCTTAAGACACCGTTGATTTACTCATCGTATGACATGTATAATTTGTGGAAGTTTTGCATCGTGACCCGAATGGAATGCGTGAACATAAAAGTGGTTGATTTTATTAATTTTTTTTATTTTAATTAATTTTTATTTCTGTAACACAATTGACGTCTTTGCGATAACGTTATCAATCGAGTTACCTATTCTATATATTTATACCTTAAATATTCTAATTTGCAACTCTTCTGTAAAATTTCTCAACTCGTGGATAACAAATTATTAGCCAAACCAATATTCTCCGCCAATATTTTTTTCTTGCCTTTATTGCACGAAATCCTAAGTATTCCCCTATTTCACATCCGAATAAAAACTATACAGAAAAGTTTCCTACCTGATATGTAGACCAGCTCCTTTTTATTTTCCCTTAAAATCATTACAACTTTCAACAAAAAATGTAAAAGGTTCTTTTATTAGGGAAACATTTAATGATAAATGCGAGGAATAAAAATGTACAAGCGCGGTAATAAAATAAATACAAAGTTGATCATCTGTAAATGGGTCGTTACACGATTTCAATCATAGACGGCGAATTTTACTCTCTAGCCTAGTTTCTCCGAAATTTATTGTAACTTAGGCAGGATCGTCACGGGCAAATAAGCTTTTAAAGATCGATTATCCCAGAGAGTAAAAGCTTTATCTGAATACCAAGTACGAAGCTTTCGCAAGTATTAGAGACGAGTTTATTAAAAAAAAATTATCACAAAATTGATATTTGTCATCGGTTGTTTCCATGCAGAGGGATTTTTAAAGCAGGTAACATACTATTAGAATGTTTTATTCATAGAGCGGGAAAATAAGATAGAAATGATATGGAATCCTATAGAAAAATGAGGGATTTGCAAAATAATAAAATCATACCGTACGAATTTTATGTGATAATTTATTTTGTATAAGATTTATTATAAGCAATAATTTTTCAAATACAATAAATTTATCTAGGCCTTCATTCTTCTACTCGTAAGACATGACTGGTATTATCTTTTATTTAACATTTTCAAACCGAAGAAATCTTAGTGCTATTTTCCTTAAAACATTTTTTGAAGTAAAACTCCTTTACGCTCTCGTGAATGCTTGACGAGAGCGTTACAAAAAGTGTGATCAGGCTAGGCGAACGGAAGTTGAGAGGAAGATATAAGTTAGTGAAGACAGAAAGAGAGAGAGTTACATTTCGTATATCACCGTAGGAAAAGAGAGGTGCGAGCACACATTTTCTTTCTCTCATTGCCAGTTATGTTTCGTATATCTAAGACACAGTGCAAGCCTATTGTCTGTGTCACACTGTAGGAGAAAGAGAGAGCAGTGCACGCGTTTTTTTCTCTCTTCCTCTCATAGCCAGTACATGAAACATATATATATATATATATATATATATGTATATATATATATATATATATATATGCGAGTTTGCTAGCGTTACGCGAACGGTGATTTTTTTTATTATTTTGTTCATTACATTAAATATTCTACGTTTAAAGTGAATAAAATTATAAATTCATTTTAAAGTTCATTTTTTGTGAATTTGAAGTTTTACTTCAGTCGTGTGGTCTAAAACACACTCATTTTTTTTGGCACTAGTCATTGAACATTTTTAATCATTGTTGCTACCATGGAATTTTTATTTTTGTTATTATACATTGCCATTATATTTTGTAATGCCACCGTCTGGAATCGAATTATAATGAGATGTGAAGTGTGATTTCTCATCTTATGACTTCATTGATAAGCCTAGAAATGTATTTCTCCACGACAAATTAATAAACATTGATATAAACATATTTTAATTAATTCTCTATATACAAAATAGAATATCCTTTTAATATTTCGTATACATTCATGCTTGTGTACCTAAAGAAGGATAAATCGCCTGTGAAGGATGTAATAAAAAATTAAGGCAAGAGATCAAATTTTCCAAACGTTGACGGAAAATGAAAATCGTTGGTGATTTCTACGATATAAGTCACATTTCTTGTCTAAAATAAAAACTGAAACTAAAATATAACTAGCCAGTCAAAAATTAAAAATGGATTATCCACTTTCATCTGGTCTCATTGCTAATAATAACAAGTTTATATTCATTATTACCGGCCATGAGGCTAAGTTATATTTTAAATTGCGAGTATATTATTACTGAGTGATAAAGTGTTAAATGTTTCAAAATTAGTTTTGTTATTTCTGGCATCCTTATTAGCATGCATAATGAATAGGTGGACAAAATTAATTTAGTCAGGATGTCTTTACATTTTCCTATTCATAAAAGAATCTTGAAACTTATTCCAAATCTTGTCTGTCAAGTTCTCATTCCGTTGAACTTTTTATTTTCAGTATATTTGTTCCACAACTAATTTATAATTATGTCTATTTCCTATAATAATAAAGATTATTTACACAGGTGGCATCTCCAAAAGATCTAGCTGTTTAGTTGAGTAGAATATCCAATTTTGTTTTCACAAAATTATAGCACTGAACATGAACATGAACTGATATAATGAAGCACTGAAAAAAACAATAATTTATTCTTTTCATAAAATTTTCCCTTTTGGAATCAATTAAAATATTATATTGTTTCAAATAGAGTTTTGTATAAGAAAAGGGTGGATGGCGTAAAAATAATTTATCGACAAAAATCGATAAAATATAATGAATATTTTTAAGTTGTATTCAATACCTGTTCGTAAAAAAACTAAAATATAATCATTTAATATTTCTTTTTGTTATATTTAGGTTTTCGGAGGATTGTCAAGAGTTTTACTTTATATCGGTATTTGATAAATTTAAAAATTCATGATATGTCACAGCCTGTATCCAAATTGGTTTTGATTATTTTTAATAAATTTATCCAATTCAATACTTTATTTTCGCTTTATATTATGTCTTGTTTATGCAAGTTCACAAAAAAATTTAATAACTTTATGTTCCTTGTTTATTTTTATTAGTCTTAAAGAAAGGAAAATTTCTTACCCGTTTTTAAGTTCCATTTTGCAGAGGGTAAATATTGTAGACTTGAAGTTTTCCTACATCCTCCTTTCTTGTCCCTTGTGAATTTCATGCCTGTCTGTCTATTTGTATATAATGTATATTTGCAATCTTATAAATCTACATTAATTTGACTTAAACGTATGTAATTCGGAAAAAATCGTCCCAACAAATACTAATATATATATATGACAAATGGTTTCGTAGAAATATTAGAGTATCTGTTGAAATTGTTGACGTGTGTCCTTTAGGGATTATTTTATTAAAAGTTCTGATCAAATGCTGAAAATACCAAATACGTCTATACAGCAAATACCTAAACACCTATCAGATACTAGTGGTAGCCTTAAACTTAGATCCGTTAATGCTGGTAGGCGCTTCATTTGTCACATTTGTCAAATCTGGCGTTGACATATTGGAGACCGAAGCTCACGTTACTTTGAAAGTTAATTACATAATTTTTTGCCATCACCCTATTTTGTAAGTTGCATAAAGAAAAATGTTTTTAATATTACTCAAGATCTCAATCGAGCGCGTCTTTTGCAAACTCCAAACTCCGTAAAAATGTAGAAGTTCCGAGTCTTACCTAATAAAATTAAATAGCGCCCGTGTATTATCGCGAATAGGATTTTTGGTCTAATAGTTTCAAAAATAAAGTGGCTGGAGTAAGTTCAGGCCTATTTTTCAGTATATCTTTTAAGAGATGCCTCCTAAAATATACAAAAAACAATTTTGACAGCAACTCTTTAACATGATACTAAACACTATTTTAAAAATTTGTATTGGTTACTTGATTTACCTCTTAAATTTTCAAAATAAATATTTTTGAGCGTTAGCTGTTATGATATGAGCAATGTTTATCGTTTTATTATTACGCTAAATTTGAAGTTTCACCTTAAGCCATTTCTGACAAAAGCGGTTGAGAAAGACAGGCAGGCGGACACAAAATGGTGTTGCAAGGGTTCTATTTTTTCATTTCGTGATTCCATACAATGGTTTTACATGAAATCCTTGTATCATAATCTCATAATCTATGATTATTATAAATTACTCATAATCTATGCTATGTTATAGTAAATGGGAAAAATCTTATTTTTAAACATGTTTCCTTAAAGTATGTTCGGGGTAGTTCCATTTGTAATTTACTTGGCGGAGAAATATTCGTATCCCAGATGCATTTAATGTATTATAAAAAATTTTGTCACAGTGACAAAATTACATTTAAATACTAGTTTTATATTCTAAAGTCCATATTTTCGAAATTGACAACGAATTAATTTAATCTTACATTTTGGCTTATTAATTAGCCTACTACATTATTGTCACGCGTTGATTGTTTAAATTGTTAAGTGGCATCACTCGTAAAATATGTAGTATTATTACGTAGCATTATTCATGTTGTATTCGCCTCCTATCTTTCGCATGTGTCACGCACCTTAAACATTGTGTGTCACGCTTAATGTCAGTGTTTATATTAAATTAAAAATTAACTGGTTACACCCAGGATCCATTTTGACTACACGCTAAAGGTACTTTCATCATTATATAAACCTAGAAAATATTCACACAAATACAAATATTTATATAATTAAAATTTTAACTTTAAATTATTTACAGTTGTTGTCTATGATTGATGTTCCTAATGTACAATGTGTATGTACAATTAAAAATTAATTTTTAGTTGGCGGAATATAGCTAATTACTCAATTTATATTGTTCTAGACCATATATATGAGTTTCTGCCTAAAGATATCTGACGCATTCTCATTGAAGTAATGAAGGTAATGTAAGACTTTTTCGGTATCCGATTGAAAAGGGGACAGAATCACGATTTGATTTAAGCGCCGCTAACGTAATTGCATTTCACTATAAATGATTGCAACGAGATCAAAAGTTAATGACATTAATCTATTAACTCGTATACCGCAATTACCTGAAGTGACTGTTTCAATATTATATATTGGATACTTTTGCGGAAATATTTTCATTTGCTCTGAGTTTTTAGACTTTCATTAATAGTAAAAAAGTGCGAGTGAATGTTCTCCTATCGACTTAAATTTCAAAAGTCTTTGATTTCAAATGTTTATTCTTAGTTTAATAATGTTACTCAGTAGTCTCTAAACTAAAAGAAGAGCTAAAAATCAGACAAGAAATGTTTATTTTTTGTACCAAAAATTTAGGTCAAGAAAAAAAAAAAAGAAGTCGAAATTCCCTTTTCGTTAATAAGAGTTACAGCCACGTAAATTTTATGTAAGTAAATAATCCTAGAAGATAAAAATATTATAATTAAGCAAAAATTAAATTGTAAATTCCCTATAACAAGAAACTATTAGGTATATCCTATTAACGAAAAGTTCATATCGTCCAGTAAATACACAGTTCGCAAATGTTGTTAATTGCATTTGGTTTGGCAGTGTAAATTATAAAATAAAAATTGTAATGTGAATATCATTCTTTATTCTGTATAAAAATGTATGAAAAATATTTAAGTGTTTCATATTTTTAACGCCCAGTTTTACTAAAAAGTGTTATTCACAATTAAATGAAGCTACGTGATGTAGTATCATTTATACTTTCTTTAATTTCTTTACCACGAGTAAGTTTCATTGTATTACATCATTTTCACGTGGGCTATTAGCAAAGATCACGTAGTTTCATTTTATTGTGAATAATAAATTTTTAGAAAATTAACGCCAAATATATCCAAAAAGTGCTGTCTCTGCTTCGGCCACTTTCCTTTTGTTACATGCCTTTGTTACGTTGCTTGAACCAATATTTAATTTAAAGCGTAAAAGGAAGGCCTGGAACATAGCAAGTGTATAAAAATATTTTATTAAAGTCTATCTAGTTGCTTTGCATAAATACAGATATATTTATTTATTATCCAAATTCACAGATTGCATCCAAATTAATATCATAGTCTTGTAATTTATAATTAGATGTCACTTGTGATTAGCTTCGGCTAAACTACTAATAAAATGACTGATTGGTTTTGATAACGTATTTTAATTTATATTTCTGATGTCACTAGAGCAAATCGAAAGCTGTATTAAAACGTGATTACATAATTTTACTAATTTGATATTTACCTAACTTATTTAGAAATAAATATATTATTGAAAATATAAGGCAATTATGAATATTAAATACAGTTTACTAAGGTTTTTTCTTATTATTTCTCAATTTATGAACATTATTTAGAGATAATAATAAATTTAATCTCTAAAATGTGGGCCTTTAGGTCCTAATAATGAAAATTTTATTTCAATTTGTTTAGAAGTTTTGAGTAATAAACTTACAAACAAAACAAAACGAAAAATCAGATAACATTTTTTTTGGAAACAGACTATTCTCGTTAGTTTATTTATAGTTCTAAACTCCTTTTTTAAGTATCTTTAATGTGAAAACTCCTTTATTTGTTGATTAATATTATATGTATGGATTAGATGAGATTACATAATTTACAAAACGTATAAAGTAGAATATATTCATATCCGATCTTGCATCTAGCTTTCCAATTCTTATTGTTTCATGAAATTCGCACTTAAAAATTACTAATATATAAAAAGATCAGCTAATTACATTTTTATTACGTGTTAATATAAATAAATTTGAAAATATATTTGTTACATATTATTCATATATATCTTTTTTGTTTCAATATACATAAATTTCTAATGTATTTTCTTCTTTAAATAATAATCATTTTTTTTTGTTTTACATATTTTTAACGAGTTGTCTGCAGTAAATATAAACAAAATTTTATGAAAATGGAATATAGTAGCTCATTACTGCAATAAAACACAAGAGACGTGGCAAGCAAAAACAAGGTTTTTGACATTGGTCGCCTGAAATAATTTTCGGATGTACGATCAATGGGCCAATACGAATAGTTATCTAGAATATCTTCTCCAGTACCATCGTTTCTTGCTGAGTAATAGTAGTACATATATTTCCAAAAGTACACATACGTATGTACATAGTTTCAAATACATACAAACACCGATGTGATTACCCTCCTTCTCTTGCTTATATTGAACTTCTTCTGGATACTTATGAGTTACTTTCATCATTTCGACGAAACTACACAATACGAGTCTCTTGAAGTTAGTTCGTCATAAAATTCGCTTAAAGCTTCATTCGTTATATCAATCCTTAAGTGTTTTCAATCTTTGCGTCTTTCTTAGCTTTAAAAATATGAAAAAGGTCGCGACAATTCAAGTCTGCGGTACGCAGAAGCCATTCCTATGCATGTCTCAGATTTCAATCTTTTTACTCAATGAGCATACATGTTGTAAATAGCTTTAAACATACATTCACTACTGTCTCGTTACCCCATCTTACTCGTACGTAAAACGAAGAATTTTGAACATGCATATTTTTCTTTCAGACCAGTGATATTAATTATATTACAGTATTAATTTGTCTTTCTATTATTACTAGAATAAATCTGGGCTTCATGAATTTAAAGCAATCAACAAAAGTATCATTGTTCGTATGATACAGGGTAAAATAAAGCGTTTAGGGTCAACTTATTTTGGAACACTCTATACAAATTGACGTAAACAATAAAATTTGAGGAAATAGTTAAATAATACCTTATTAGCTGAAGAGTAGTTGTGGAAAAATTATTAGCTTATTAAGATTAGACGTAATCCATTTTTATTTAATAATTCTGACTGAAGTGAGAGTTTAACATATTTTATTATTTTAAGACTTAAATAATTAGTATCTGAACCAGAATATAGCGACTTCTTATATAGAAAATACCATCACTTAACAAAAAATATAAAATAAAGAGCATATGATATGTATCACAGCAGCGACATCGTTAGTATGGAATGATAAATTGAGGGCGAACAATGTTTATGAACGCCCGTCGGATATATAAAAACAAAATATTATATTTTGATTCATATTTTGCTTTCATTGAAGGAGAAAAAAATTATAAATCAGTTAATAACCCGTATATATTACTTTATACATTCAGGACGAACGCTAAAAGAGCATCGGCTGTTGGTAAAAAAGAAAATACACAACTGAGTACTGCGATGTGTAGCAATCACACTTATCGGCGAAAAAAGTCATATACATACATATATATACATATATATATATATATATATATATATATATATATATATATATATATAATATTTTGTGCCTTAAAATTAACTGGAAAATAATGAACGCTGCTCTTCAAAGTGATTCGGTTTGATAGAACCTGAATAAGCTGTAATTATTAAAAAATTGAAAAATCGTCTTAGTCTAAAAGCTCATAACGAATTTTGAACAAGTACTTTAGGGCGTTACAAATTTTGAAAAGTAGTACGTACATACTTTCAAGTAAGAAATGGAACGTCTTGCGGACCGTGATGGATCCCGTTACAAGTGTGCATTGTGTAAATGTTGCAAATAAATTACAGCCCAAAAATGTATTTTTGTTCTAATAAAACCATAATAATCCTAAATAAGTTATGTAACTTATTAAATAAATAGAAAAATAAAAGTCCAAGACATATTAGGAAGTCTGAAAATATAACCAGACCACTCCAAAATTGTATTACAAAAATTTATATATCATAGGATCGCTGAAATTTCCTTGGTGTACTTATTGAATATATTTAAGAATACTGAATACTAAAAGAGTACTAAGAGAACCACCACGACCAACAAGCCTTTTCATTCCTTACTCGAATAGTCTGCAAGTACTTGCAATATAAACAACAAAAATATAGTCTGCAAGTACGGTTCAAAATATTTCACGCCCGAAAGAACCTGCTTAAAATTCGTTATCTATACTGGCTTTATGCAGTCACGCCGTTGATGTCGTCATCTGTCCAACGAATAACGCTAATATAATATATAATGCCATTTTTATTTAAATCAATAATATATCGTTTGAAATTTTATTTTAATCAGTAACTTTATTTTGAGTAATCAGAGACCTTAAATACTAAATTAAGCAACGAACGTTCTCATATTTTTACACTATGTATGCGAATGTATTCTATACGTATTCCAATTTCAACATATTCCAATTACAAATGGCTTGAAAATTTTAAAGTTACTATGTAAATAGTGAGATAACGTGCCGTTGCTTCGCTAAAAGAATTATCGCATTTGACAAAAATATAAAAATATCAAACTTTTACTTGCATAATTCTTTTTTAATTAATTATTTTCTAAACTTTTAATTGCAATAATAATTTGAATAAGAATTTATGTTATGAGAATTAAGCTTGTGGTTTGAAATCATTTCCGTCCTCATGTTATTGCATAATCTGGCATCGATCAATTTTAACAAAAGTGAAATTATATTTTAACTCTTTAAATCACTTTAGCTCCAATTAGCTCTAATAGATACTTTATAAGTATCTATTCAGTTAAATATGCAATCTGTTTTTTTTCTGAAATTGTGCAGAAGACAAAACTATTATACTTTGTATTACTATCCACACTAAAGTTACTAGAAAAAAAAACAGTTTCCAGCTTGATAATAAGGTTTTTATATTAGAAGGAAAAAAATTTTAAAATACTGAGTGTTTTTGAGAACCATATAAAAGTAACAAACAACAACTTTAATTTGACACAACGATAATTTTGCCAAATTTGTTTCAACATCCTCTCAATAATTAGATAGAGGCATTGGCTCTTGATGAGTTATTTTTTAAAACTATAACGAACTTTTTTACAGGTACTCCACTAGTAGTAACTTTTAACAAACTGATATTTTCTCTTAACATAATTTCCTTCCATAACCCGTATAATTTCCGCTTTATTAGACGCAAAAACTAAAACTAGTTAAGTTTAATCCTTCAAAGAAAATAAATAAGTTTATTCTCTTCACTCGCAGATTCAACCTCTATATTATTTTTATATGGTACCTTATGGTTTTTCAATATCATTTTAATGCCAATGGGTTAATTTAACTCAATTTTTTTCTAACAAAGTACGTATGAAAATTTTAATGCACGTTGCGTTTACATTTCCGTATGTAACTAAAGCAACGACTAAAGCTAATTAAAAAAACCAGACCGTTTAGCTACAATGGGTAAATTAACCTACAAAATTACACAGATTACTAAAATCATAATCTTCTCTCTTTTGGGTTTCACTGTAGTTGGATAACTAATATATTACCTATTATTAAATATGTACTTATCTTTTAAATCCACGAGTGGATAATGCTTTCCAAAAATAATTCAATCGACTAATCATCAGGTTCTGGACCGATATCCTTTTATCCTCTCGTTTAATGTATTCAATAAATTAAATTAACGTTACGCCATGCAATAATAATTCAAGCGATAGGTAAGTGAATCTAAAAAGTGACAAGAGGGCCTCAAGGCAACATTAAAGTAACGAGGAGTTTTATGAAGACTAAGACTAAGCTAGTAAGTCATATTCTACTTTGAGAAGTTACGAATATAATACAATGTTCAATAGATGCTAAAAATTTGCAATGTTAACCAGAATGTTCCCTTACTCTTGAGGATAATATTTAGATAAAGATAAAACACTTTGAATTTTACGTACAAAAATTCAATTAACAGCTTATTGTAACTAAACCCATTCTCTTATTTTTAAATGTTATCTTATCGATAAAATAATTAAATAACTTTATATGTGGTCAAATATTGGTGCTAACGGTGGCCAAAGCATTACAGTAAATCAAATTCTTCGGAATAGTATTTCACGGTATGGAGTAACCATAATGCAATCTAATCTTTAGGCGATCTAATGCCAATGTCTATTGAGCAATGAGTGAAGAAAGAAAGAGGTTTAATTAATTGAGGTGTAATCTTGGTCATAAAACCAAGATTATGTAAAAAAAGCTTGACTGTTTGTTGCTGGAGACTTGTAAATATTTATTTTAAAAACTAAAAATATGTAAAATTAATCAGATATTGGTTATTATCAAAGCGCTACAGACTTGAAATGGTTAGCTTAAAGAAACTTTCAATAATTTGATACCACAATTTTCGAAGAAAACTTTGACACTTCAAGAAAATGCCTTGAAAATTCTTTTGTGGCTTTTGTTAGCAAAATGGCTTTAAAAATTTTAGCGTCTTAGATAAAGTACTGAAACCGAAAATTTGATTTTTTTATAAATGTTGTAAAAATTGGGAGACAGCATTCTAACAGATTAATGAATTAAACAAGCGAGTTTTTGCCTAATGCACAATAATAAGTTACTTATCGAGTTTTTTAATGAGTATTCGTAAGCATTTATAAACCAAATCAACATTTTTACCTTTTTTAATTCATTAGTAGATGCTATTGTAGCTGGTTGCAGCAAAACACTGATCTTCTATTTTAAAAATCTTCGAATAATGTCGGAACCCGGTGTATTTTCAGACAAAAAACATATTGAATGCATATTTATATATATATATATATATATATATATATATATATATATATATATATATATATATATTATGTGGCTTATTCCGATAAAATATAGTTCGCCGAAGAAAGTTTTCAAGTCAAGCGATTTTTTATGAACTTTCCGTTTTATTTCCTAGATTTTCGAAATTCGTCTCCTTGAATAGTGGCGTGGGAATAACTAATGAGGTTATTATTTATTCAATTACAGCACTCAGAAAGCAAAAAGTAAAAACTTAAACATTTTTTTTAAATAGTGGGAAATTCAAAAAAATTTTTTTTGACAACCTTGTGTCCTCGAAAATTGTATCAAACGCAGACTCCTTAAGATTATTACGTTGAGAAATAGTAAGCGCTCTGCGAGATTTTAGCTTACACTTAGGCGCCTATAATTTTATATTAAATTATTTACAAATATTTAAATTTAAATTTTTATATTTCGGCGAATATCCTTGATATAGGTAAGACTATATAAAACCGTGTGCATCTAATAGAAAGATAATTCTCGTAATATTATAATCGTTATGGTGATTTTGTGTTTTGATTGTACTTTTGTAAATTTTGTGTTTAGAATATTTGGTTGAGTAATTGATCATTATAATAACTTGTTGGTCGAAAATTAATTTCGTTCATCAAGATAATTTAGATAACATTACTAGTTTGAGCGATATATGTGTTTTAGTAAAATGGTTTAATAATTACATGTGTATAATCATTAAATTCAACTGTTTTTTGAACCTTTACGAATTGAGACCTTAAATCTTTATATATTAATTTTAAATGAAATTATTGTATGTGTGATTTGGTTTATAAATGCTTACGAATACTCATTAAAAAACTCGATAAGTAACCTATTATTGTGCATTAGGCAAAAACTCGCTTGTTTAATTCATTAATCTGTTAGAATGCTGCCTCCCAATTTTTACATTTATAAAAAAAATCAAATTTTCGGTTTCAGTACTTTATCTAAGACGCTAAAATTTTTAAAGCCATTTTGCTAACAAAAGCCACAAAAGAATTTTCAAGGCATTTTCTTGAAGTGTCAAAGTTTTCTTCGAAAATTGTGGTATCAATTTATTGAAAGTTTCTTTAAGCTAACCATTTCAAGTCTACAGCGCTTTGATAATAACCAATATCTGATTAATTTTACATATTTTTAGTTTTTAAAATAAATATTTACAAGTCTCCAGCAACAAACAACCAAGCTTTTTTCACATAATCTTGGTTTTATGACCAAGATTACACTTCAATTAATTAAACCTCTTTCTTTCTTCACTCATTGCTCAATAGACATTGGCATTAGATCGCCTAAAGATTTGATTGCATTATGGTTACTCCATACCGTGAAATACTATTCCGAAGATTTTATTTACTGTAATGCTTTGGCCACCGTTAGCACCAATATTTGACCACATATAAAGTTATTTAATTATTTTATCGATAAGATAACATTTAAAAATAAGACAATGGGTTTAGTTACAATAAGCTGTTAATTGAATTTTTATACATAAAATTCAGTGTTTTATCTTTATCTAAATATTAGCCTCAAGAGTAAGGAAACATTCTGGTTAACATTGCAAATTTTTAGAATCTATTGAACATTGTATTATATTCGTAACTTCTCAAAGTTGATATGACTTACTAGCTTATACTAAACTATTAGATAGCTGTTATCTTTAATATTATTCATTAAAGTCTATACATACTTAGAAGCTTTACCAACTTTATAAAATAATGCTATTGTATTTTCACATATTTTACTGAGACGATTGTCTCTTCAGCTATTTTAAATTTAATGCTTACGTAGATAAAGTTAACATTTTACATTTACGAAACCTGTACTCTAGTAAGTTTAGGGGTTTGATAGTTATTAGAAGTTTGTTTGGTTCTTTTTTTTTATTTGTTACCGTACGTTTAAAAAAAAAAAAGAACGAAAAAACAAATAACTCGAAAATTGCCTAATTAAAAATAGAATCAGATTTAATAGATGTTACAGTCTCACAAGTAGACTTGTTTCATGAAAAATGACGTATCATTGAAAAAAGCATGCAAAACATCAGAACTATTTAATATACAACGATATCGTGGTTAATTATTCTACTTAGGCGTGATATGGTAAACTATTATAATCACAAATATAAGCAGTAGAATATATTATTTTTTGGTATATAACTTCTTTGAAATAAATTACAAAAAGATACATGGGCACCGCCAGGATTATTTTCAGGGAGGTGCATCTGCATATATACATACTATTAACCAATATAAAATATAGAACTAAACATGTATAGCATGTGGATAACAGAGTTGCGAATATTAAGTACTTTTTCTAGGATCTGTCTGACAATGACAGATACAGAGTTTTTCAATGGCTATTTTTTTCTAATACTGTATGACAAAAGCACAATGCCCTGTATTCCGTGATCATTAAAAACTTTCAAATAGGGGACTTAAAAAAATATTATGGAAAAACGAAAATACCTAAAAATAAAAAAAACGATAGTTTCTCGATCCCCAAACTAGTATCTATTGAAAAAAAATATAATATCCTTACGTTGAAAAAACCTGACCTTCCCTATTATCTAAGTATTTTTATTTCAAATAAATTTTAATAAAAAAAAATACTTTGTATTGGTATCTTTAATTTTCTTAATTCTGGAATATATTATATATTGTAATGTCAATATTTTTAATGTACAAATCTCGCAACTCTGGTGGATAAATGCAATGTCAAATTCTAATCACGCTAGTATTTAATTAAATATACTTCGCTCATTGGAAACATTCTTAAGGTGCGTTCTATTAGGCGTTCACTACGATAAAAATTCTACCTAAATACACAGAACGTGATTATTGTAAATGCTTAATCGAACGCGCCCTTAGACTATATAGTCGATGGTTGGCATTATTACTTGGGAATCCCCGCTGTAGCGCGACGGATAAGGGTGATTTGTTCGCTGATCAATTGTCGGTAATACTCAAATCTGCTTAAAAAACGACTTTATTTATTAGATAATTTGTTGCATAGGTTATTAGTTTTTATTCAAGTTATGAGTGACATAAGACGTTTTTTGTGTAAAAAACGTAATAAACATTTTGATGAAGATGATTCCCCTCATAATAAATCATCCAGGCCGAATACGAATAAATTGGATAGTCCAGGTATGTTGTGTTGTGTCTACCTGTCATCGAATGTATTATTCATTATCAAAATACATAAAAAATGAGACTTGAAAACAACGAAATAATGCGTTAATTGATTCGTTCTTTTTTTTATTACATAAGAATTCTTTTTGTTTAAAGGTACGAGTTCTGCACGTACAGATTCTCAAGCAGATGCATCGCTCGATTTTTCTAGTAGAAGCACAACAACTAACTTATTGGATATTGTGTTTTGTTTGGACTCTGGTTATCAAGTCAATGATGATCTACGTTTCAAATTACTAAGACATCCTTGGAACCCTAGCAAGACATACAATTTTAAAAATAATGTAAACCTTGATGCTGAACTAGCTTTCCGACATGAATGGCTTACAACATATCCGTGGTTAGCTTACTCAGCTCTAGCAAAAGGACCACTGTGTAGGATATGTGTTTTATTTCGGCCTTCAGTGCAGCGCAGTCTACAAGGACAGTTCACAGTTTCTCCTTGCTTCAAATATCAAAAGTTTCATGAAGCTGCTCAGTCTTATGCAACAAGTAAGTGGCATTGTGACGCACTGGCTTCGTCAAATACATTTTAAAAAATCATGGATAGAAAAGGATTTAGCGTTCATGAATCTTTAAATACGGCATATCACAAGGAAGTTGAAGAAAATCGTTTAAACCTTCGATCTATCATTTCAACAATTTTATTTTGCGGGCGACATGATCTTCCACTTCGTGGAAAAATCGACAAGGGTTCTGTTTATACAGACCTGCTACATTTTTGAGTTTACTCGGGAGACGAGATTCTGAAGAATAATTTAGAATCAGGAGCAAAAAAGTTTTTATACTTATCGCATCAAATTCAAACGAATTGATTGAAATTTGTTCCGATGTTCTTAAGAGCAAAATGATTGAGGAGGTGAAACATGCTTCAGCTTTTTCGGTTTTAGCTTATGAGACTGCTGATATTATTGGCACAGAACAATTATCAATTGGTATTCGATATCTACGTTATGATAAAGATGCTAAAAATCCAATAATTTGTGAAGAATTCCTGGGATATGTACCGGTACAAGAACTAAATGCACAAGCCATTTCGGAAACTATTACTCACTTTCTGCAAGATTGCGATCTTGATTTAAATAAACTTGTTGGTCAAGGATACGACGGGTGTGCTGCAAAGGCAGGCCATATAGGTGGCGTTCAGAAAATGATTAATGATAAATATCCTATAGCCCTATTTTTCCCCTGTACAAGCCATGTATTGAATCTTGTCATTAATGGCCTTAATACTGTCAGTGAAGTGAGAAATACTGCTGGAACAACAAAGGACATTATAAATTTCTTTCGGGAGAGTACGTTGCGGTGGAGTAAAATTCCAAATATACCACTATTTCGTGAAACGCGTTGGACAGCAAAGTACAAAAGTATCAGAATATTTTCTAAAAATTTTGTGACTATTCTACAAGTTTTAGATGAACTTTCGCAGGACGCACCGAATTCTAAAACGAAAACCAAAGCATATCAGTTCTGCACGACTGCAACTACTCCAACATACATTGTGACGCTTTTAATAATTGCTGCTTATTCTGCCAAACTTGAGCCCGTGTGCAATCAATTACAGTAAGTAAATATGGATATAAAGGCAATACATGATCAAGTTAGTAAATTAACTGATATGCTTCAATCTCATCGCGATAATGCATCTTTGGAATTTGCGGTCATTTTTGAGAAAGCTCAGAAAATTTGCGAGAAACTGAACGTTGAATTTAAGCGTCCTCGAGTAGTGGAAAAACAGACTTACAGATCAAATCACCCATCTGAAACTGTGGAAGAATTTTTCAGAATATCTATATTTATTCCATACTTAGATTCTATTATTTCTTCACTAGAAAGTCGATTTTCTTCAACACACAAGAAAGAATTTTCGCTTATACAGCTTCACCCAGAAAATATGAGAAAATTAAATAAATCAGAAAAATTTTATCGATAGCAGAAGTTATACAAAACCTTTACGGAGGTCTTCTCCATAATTTTATTGCGGAGGCTACCATATGGTACGAGGTAATGAAAATAAATGAAGCAAATAATAAGATTCTAAATGAATCTGTTGTGAAATACATAGATGTGATTGCTCAAGCCACTCCTTTTTACCCAGCGGTATGTGAAGCAATTAAAATTGCTTTAACTATTCCAGCAACAATATGTAGTATTGAACGTACATTTAGCACGTTACGACGGGTGAAGACGTGGAATCGCTCAACGATGCAAGGCTGAGCGGCCTGTGCATGCTCAGTGTTCACAGGAAAAGAGTTGAGGAGGATACTGAATTTATTGACAAGGTGTTGAACTAATTTGGACAGCAACCTAGACGCCTTCAGTTGTTATTCAAATCGTAACTCACTATACCAATAAATTTCTAATCTTTTTTCCATATAAAATTGACTTTGTTGATTCTCATTGATCATGAATTTCATTGCATAATTGTGCATTTCCCTGAGGTATAAAATACGTAATGTAGAATAAAGTTTCACGGTTCTTTTTTTTTATTTGTTACCGTAAATTTTTGTTTTACTGAGCAGCTTCATGAAACTTTTGATATTTGAAGCAAGGAGAAACTGCGAACTGTCCTTGTAGACTGCGCTGCACTGGAGGCCGAAATAAAACACATATCCTACACAGTGGTCCTTTCGCTAGAGCTGAATAAGCTAACCACGGATATGTTGTAAGCCATTCATGTCGGAAAGCTAGTTCAGCATCAAGGTTTACATTATTTTTAAAATTGTATGTCTTGCTAGGGTTCCAAGGATGTCTTAGTAATTTGAAACGTAGATCATCATTGACTTGATAACCAGAGTCCAAACAAAACACAATATCCAATAAGTTAGTTGTTGTGCTTCTACTAGAAAAATCGAGCGATGCATCTGCTTGAGAATCTGTACGTGCAGAACTCGTACCTTTAAACAAAAAGAATTCTTATGTAATAAAAAAAAGAACGAATCAATTAACGCATTATTTCGTTGTTTTCAAGTCTCATTTTTTATGTATTTTGATAATGAATAATACATTCGATGACAGGTAGACACAACACAACATACCTGGACTATCCAATTTATTCGTATTCGGCCTGGATGATTTATTATGAGGGGAATCATCTTCATCAAAATGTTTATTACGTTTTTTACACAAAAAACGTCTTATGTCACTCATAACTTGAATAAAAACTAATAACCTATGCAACAAATTATCTAATAAATAAAGTCGTTTTTTAAGCAGATTTGAGTATTACCGACAATTGATCAGCGAACAAATCACCCTTATCCGTCGCGCTACAGCGGGGATTCCCAAGTAATAATGCCAACCATCGACTATATAGTCTAAGGGCGCGTTCGATTAAGCATTTACAATAATCATGTTCTGTGTATTTAGGTAGAATTTTTATCGTAGTGAACGCCTAATAGAACGCACCTTAAGAATGTTTCCAATGAGCGAAGTATATTTAATTAAATACTAGCGTGATTAGAATTTGACATTGCATTTATCCACCAGAGTTGCGAGATTTGTACATTAAAAATATTGACATTACTATATATAGTATATTCCAGAATTAAGAAAATTAAAGTTACCAATACAAAGTATTTTTTTTATTAAAATTTATTTGAAATAAAAATACTTAGATAATAGGGAAGGTCAGGTTTTTTCAACGTAAGGATATTATATTTTTTTTCAATAGATACTAGTTTGGGGATCGAGAAACTATCGTTTTTTTTATTTTTAGGTATTTTCGTTTTTCCATAATATTTTTTTTAAGTCCCCTATTTGACAGTTTTTAATGATCACGGAATACAGGGCATTGTGCTTTTGTCATACAGTATTAGAAAAAAATAGCCATTGAAAAACTCTGTATCTGTCATTGTCAGACAGATCCTAGAAAAAGTACTTAATATTCGCAACTCTGTTATCCACATGCTATACATGTTTAGTTCTATATTTTATATTGGTTAATAGTATGTATATATGCAGATGCACCTCCCTGAAAATAATCCTGGCGGTGCCCATGTATCTTTTTGTAATTTATTTCAAAGAAGTTATATACCAAAAAATAATATATTCTACTGCTTATGTTTGTGATTATAATAGTTTACCATATCACGCCTAAGTAGAATAATTAACCACGATATCGTTGTATATTAAATAGTTCTGATGTTTTTCATGCTTTTTTCAATGATACGTCATTTTTCATGGAACAAGTCTACTTGTGAGACTGTAACATCTATTAAATCTGATTCTATTTTTAATTAGGCAATTTTCGAGTTATTTGTTTTTCGTTCTTTTGTACAAAATTGCTCCAAGAATTCTGTCCAAATTTTAAGAAACTTGCTTTATTTTTACCAATTTCCTCATTTTAAACGCATATCTTACTTTATGGCCCAACTTTCACAGATGTTTATGCGTGCATGCATACTTGCATTACGTGCTCGGATGCCTGAGAGAATTCATTCAGATCATTTTGATTGAGGGTCCAACGTACATTTGATAAATATTCCCAATTGAATTAATATTTAGTTGTCATTACATTTAATTGTCACAGCAAGCTTTCCAGTGAAAGTTTCTAAATAGCTTTAAATATCAATAACATTTCAAATGAGAATGCAATTTTTGCGGTTTCACATGTATTTTTTTCATAAATATTTTACGAAAAGGATGTTTGAGAACCTTTATTAACTTTTAAACTCCTTTTGCCAGAAAAGCTTATATTTTGATTATTGTCCTCTGACAGAAGTTTAAGCTAGATTTATATACGTTACTGCTTTAAAAATAGTAACGATCTTTTTTAATAATAATTTATAAAATTAAGTGCAATGTTCGATTCAACATTTAATTCATTGAGATTTATTTTGTGACGATATTTGCACTAAGTTTACTGCAATATAGAAATATATATATCTCGATATTCGGCATTAAACCATTTCTTGGGAAAATGTTTGTAAGATGGTTTAATTGAATTTTTATATCCTATATTTATATTAAATAATATTGAAACTTTTTGTAATAAATTATCAAACCCTTTTATATTCTGTACAAATATATTTGCCGTATATTTGAAACAGAATAATTATCCAGTTTTCCTCCATTTTTTGAATTTGTGAAAATATAGCATTTGGTTAAATATAAAATAACTGTGTATTAGTCCGGCGGTAAAAATATTTGTTTATATTAACAATGATGAACAAATCAAAATTAAGAAATTTAAAAAAAGTACAACTCACTATTATCAACTATTAAAACTCTAGAGTTGTGCATAACGTCGACAGACTCACAAAGTATAGATAACAAAAAATATATTAAATTTTTTTTTCTAAATTTCCTTTATTACTAAAATACTAGTCGACCATAAAAATATGCTTACATAATATACCATAAATAATCTGCTTCATATAAATGGACACGTTCACTTTAAACCAAAAATGTACGTTCATTGCAATGCATTGTTAAGCATTTACATCTGTCCTTCATTTTACGCTATAATTAACTTTTGTTATTTGAATCAACATTAACTTTATTAAATTACCTATCGAAAAACAAATTAACTAACTAAATTTAAAATTTAAAAAAGTATATCTTAGGTAATGTTATTCTTATATTTTCTTTAATAATTATCTCATAATTACGATTTTTAATAAATATTTTTCAGATATCTATGTGATATATTGATTTAAAATTTAAAAAAGTAGATCTTAGGTAATGTCATTTTTATATTTTCTTTAATAATTATCTCATAATTATGATTTTTAATAAATATTTTTCAGATACCTATGTGAATTTTGTCGGAAAAAATGCATTGAACCAACATTTTATGAGTTTTATTTTATATATAACGTGATGCAATAAAAAAAATATTTTCATCTACTCTCTCAACCCTCAAAATTGTGCTTCAAAATATAAATTTACGTTTTATGTGATTAACGTTTATAATTCAGCAATTACTTCCAGTGACCGTACTGAATTCTAATAGAAATTACCATTAATAGAATTTGGTAATAGAAATTACCAATAACGAACAAATAAAGCAAACATAAATCTTTCCTGCTCTATGTGTTACTATTTATAATACAAATAATTGCACGTATCTCCAATTTTTAACATGGAGTAAATTTTTACAGTCAAGACTTCTGATTCCAATTTCTTCTTGTTTTCTTCAAATTAAAATAATGTAATAAAATTATATCATTTCTTTCGTGCGTATGTGCGTGCATGCGTGCGTGAGTGCGTCCGTGCTTGCGTGTGTGCGTGCCTATGTGCGCGCGCGCGTTCGTGCGTGCGTGGATAGGGATCCCGGGCATTCTGTAAATGATATTTACTGCTCTGGTACCAGACTAGCACACACCCAGCGGTCTTTACACACGTATACACACATATACACCAATACATTGCGTATATCTGACTGAATGATATACGCGTTGGACGTTTTTTGGCTAGGTAAAATCTTATGAGTTCTGCGTCACCGACGTGCTATAATAGCTGTATATCTGTAGCTAGAAAGGTGATATTTTGTGTGACATAATGCTTTGTATATCTATACAAGTAAAGTTAAATTAACTACGTGGAAAGTATAATGTGTGTGTATTGTGTATCGTTTAAATTTAGTTTTAGTGTGACTATTATTTTAATTGTGTAATTGTAGGATCTCTGTGCATTGCAAAAGAGAGTTATAAATATATTAATATTTTTATGTAGAAAAATTAATAACAAACGCAAAGCATTTATTTTAAAATATTTCCAATATTTGTATCAATATTTGCATTTAAAATTTGATATTATGTATTTTTTGCTATGTACATATTTTTTTTTAAACATTTGACCTCTGCAGGACATCATACAATGAGTACTTCATAGTGACTTAGGAGTTATCTTACTAGCGTAGTGATACAGATTTCTATTTGTTCCATAATATTTTTGACGCGGATTTTAAAATTAAAAATTCTATAACTTTTTTATTTTTTTAGATTTATGCTTTAAATTTTGAAAATATGGTTATTAATGCAAAATTTTGTTATAATTATTTTATAGTTTTATATTTTCAATTCTGTTGAAAGTCCCCATGACTGTCAATATTGTTTTTTGTTCCTTTCTTTATTTTTTCTCGTTTTCATTTCAGCACTTTGTTTATGCGAACGAAAACCTATTTAAATCGATGGGTTTATGTCTACATTAAATAGTCCGAAGAATGTATAATGTGCAGAATATCGTATGAAAGTGATACTTTACATGAAGGAAATGTCTGTAAATATCTACCTATAAATATCTGTAAAATATCCATGTGTGCAGGAAATATGTGTAAATGCCAGGAAATGTTTATAACTAGAGTTTAAATTCTATCACCGTCATTCGTTTCTAAATGCTTACGCATAATGGCATTGACCTAGTGCCCTGATTCTGCGCAATTTCCAATTAGGTCTTATCATGCAAAAACTTATTTAAACTCTGTTTATTCGAAGCATGGCACGTTTTCAAAAACTCTCCGGCGGAAAGTTACCAAGTCAGCGCCTCGCAAAATCATCAGCTTTCCGCCCCTTTATTGTTTCAAGGTTCAAATTTATAAGGTTCTTTGGCCTTTGTTTTGCAGTTGACTTTGCAAAACTTAGGAGTCGTACAAAGACTTTAATTATCTTTAATCGTGATTTTAGAAATAAGTAATTTATTTAAACTTTTCTCAAAATAACGTTTTATATTTACTTTTAATTGTATACTTCCCCATAAGATCGATCTTATTGAAATATATACCAATATCATCCCATATTATGTAATGTTTGAATCGAATGGAAATTTCTAAGACACATTTTCTTAATTATTCAAATAGTTTCTTGAATGTTCGGAATATTCCATAGGTCGATTATATGAGTATAAGCAGCATAAACTTGCGAGTTCAATCGGTATATTATTATCATTGATACGGTAAACATGTCAAAAAATATATATTTTTAGTGAATCACTGTGAAGGAGCACCCTTCTTCACGAGTGCCGTTTAGAAGTTCTGTATGAATTTTTACAGCGAAAATTAATCAAACGATGAGAGAAGGCACTGTCTCTTATGCGACCACTTGATAGCTTCCTCGATGGTTCGATTGCTTTTATTAGTGATTCCCGGAATTTGAAGATGCTCCACGTTCTAGATGACGAGATTATTGCATGTCATTGCTGTTCGTGCAGGTGGCACAGTATTTAATGCCCAAAAGCACTGTCTTATTATACCTTTAAAAAATTGGTAACATTTGAAAAGTTGGGTTGTGAATCCTGCATGAGTTGAATAAAATACAAAAGTAATTGCGTTTTAACATCTGTATGACTTCTTTGACATCAAAAGCTTACGAAGTATGTCTTAAACCTTTGATGACTGGCTACAAGAAGTGAGTATACTTTGTAAATCAATCTCGTAATCATCAGTCACCTGGAACCGAAAGACGGGAATATCAACGTCAAAATCTATCCACATAGAAGTGAAGATCACGATAGTTCCTTGGTGCGACCATAAAGACATTATTCATTAGGATATTCTGTCATGTGTAATATAAATGAATAGTGCCAATAATTGTGTGCAGTAAGATATTGTTGCTACAAAACTTTGTGGCAAACAACGCAATTAATCTTCTATATGACAAAGCTCGATCACATATATGTTATGGTCTACCCATTATTGCTTCTTCAAATTATTATCTAATCATTCAACAGAGACTGAATGAGCGACTTGGGTAGTGTTTACAGATTGAAGCCTATAATACTTAGTACTTTAACATTATTGCTATCCGAAATTTTACTCGATTGGTAATTCAGAATATTATGGAATAAAGGAAATCATGTCCAAATTTAATGGCTTATGAAAGCAAATCTTGTAAATAAATACTAGATTTGCTTTCATGAGCAGTTTTTAAATTTAATATTTTCTCTTAGTACTCCTTTACTATACATATGTGTTGGTAAATTAAAACCAACGTGATTCGAGCATAAAAAGGAATATCATTGACTAGTGTTTTTTGAAAATTATCTGAAAAAATTATTCTTAACTTAATCTTTAACCTACCCTCTCCTATCTTCTCCTAATCCGTCGTGTTCTATTTTTCTTCTTAATATTAATGTTTTAATTAGTCAGCTCGTGCAAACAATTCGAAAGTAACCGAACGCTGTTAAAGGGATGGTTATAAAAAAGCGCTGTTTACAATAAATTTATTTACATATAGTTTTTCAGATGTGCGGAATATTTGAGAATGAAAAAAATTCAAAATTTAATTAAGACATTAATTTGTAATTATATGTTTATTTTTCGTATTAGCGGTGAAGGTACTCTTTAAAACGACAGCTCAATCATTGAATGGATGAAGTATTAAGGGCCATGTGGCATATCGACAAAAGAACTCTTTAAAAAAAAAAAATATATATATATACATATATATATATATATATATGGATATTTGGTTACATAACAAAAGAATTTGTTACTTAATAATTTCAACTAGGTTGCAGTCTTACTATTATAGTAAGTTAGCAAATTGTAATTAATGATTTATATATTAATAAAAACTTATTGTTAGCAATACTTATTGTTAAACCATGGAATATAGGGAACGAAAACAAAGACTGTTAAGTACGAGCAAAACTAGCAAAATGGGAAATTCCTTTACGGCCCTTAAGACTAGTTACGTTAATTTGAAAAAAAAATGAATCGAAAGTGAAATGGCCTGGAAATATGAAAAGTGTTTCAGTATTGATACAAGCATTGAATTAGCATAAAAACTAATTTCATGGAATTTTGTTTCTTCAGCAGAGAATTTTCATTTTTATTTAAGTAATAAATTTAATATTTGCATTAAATCTATGACAGATGACGCTCAGTCATATTTCTTATGATGTTAAAGACACTTGATACTTTTAATGACGTATTATTAACACGCAACCACCAATTGTCATACTCAAAATTTTTCCTTTTGTTACAATTGTCGCCCATTAACAGAATTTAATTTTATCCCTGTACGCCGAACATTGACATCATTACTCAATGCTATTTTAAGGAGAGGAAATTATTAAAAACATCCTAGTTTTAATGTAAGTATTGTTATACGAGAATATTCAGTAATGTGGGATGTGCATTACTTCAC
The DNA here is from genome assembly GCA_039881145.1 of Druceiella hillmani. Taxonomy (NCBI): domain Eukaryota; kingdom Metazoa; phylum Arthropoda; class Insecta; order Lepidoptera; family Hepialidae; genus Druceiella; species Druceiella hillmani. The sequence continues at coordinate 2,630,311 of JAYKKI010000138.1, forward strand.
TTCTTACAATGCTTATTTAAATACTTATTTATCAGACAACTATAATTTTATTGTTTGTATAAATTCATAATTAAATGACTTCGAAATAATCTTTCTGACTCGTCAACGAAATACTTACTTTTTCTCCTACTTGTTTGACTTTTACTCTTACTGGTGTGTGTGGTTATTCACTTGTGTGAGATCAACGCTCATTTATCTATTTATTCACACAAATACAGTTTTATTAAGAAGAGTAATGAACTGCCAATGAAATAATATGTATGACACACCGACGAATAATTTCTCTCCTATATGTTTTTAATTTTTTTACTGCTGTTTTAAAGTATTCAGCATTGCGTCTGGTATACTTTTTCTTCAATATATTGTAGAGCTGTTTAGCCATTAAAATTAATTTATTTATCTATATATTTATTATGCGGTTTTTTGTTTTAATAATGACATAACTATGTAATGAATTAGCTTTTAAATAGTCTAACAAAAGATCACAGAAATACTTGATTTCTTGCTACATCTTTTACTTTTGTTACCACTGCGTGTTTTGTTTTGAATCAATATATAAAATAACAAAATAATACGCTAATATAACAGCTCGCACCCTCTGTAAAGTTTGTATTATTCTCTCTGGTAACTGGATTGTTTCTCTTATACAGCCCAAGTTAAAAAAATTTGTTCTCTGATGGACTATACTTCCAATAATTTACCATTTCAGCTCGACAAATCTGTCCAACATTCTATGATCTTAATGTTTTAATCTTCTTAGGCTGCTGATTCCCAAAAAAATCTTTATTGGTTTGAAACACTTGAACGTTTCGTTCTTGGACTACAAAAATATATAAAGCACATCCTGACGAAGTAATTCACAAATAATAGATAATATCTAGCTTTGCCTCCTGCCATCTTGCACTCTGAGGACACGGAAAAGTCTTATTTGCTTTCCTTCACAACATAGTGTGCCGCTGGCTTTACTTATATCATATTTTCAGCAAAGCTAACCCTTTCAACTGCTCCATTTTTCAATTTATTCAAGCCTTTCCTACTTATATCGCCTAACCGCCTATGCCACGTTGTATATGAAGTGTTAACTGCCCTGCTAAGAGCTACTCAGGCTTCGTAATGTTTAATAAATTATACACCATTTTCTAAGTTAGCATCTCCGAAACATTCATTTTGCAAGTTGTTAATTGAGCATTCATGCTGATTAGATATCACTCTGTTACCGTTCAGAATAATTCTACTCAATGATTAAGTTCAAATTCAAATAAAATAATGATACTCAATGAATGAATTCGTAGTGAGGTGAAGCACACACAAACATTGTTTACATTTGTAGCATACTCTTATTACTGAAACATGTCATTATCTGTAGTTCTCCTTAGAATAAAACTTGAACAATCGTTTAATTTGCCACAATAATTACTTAAGTTATGGTTTGATTACAAACATTGGACAACATGTCAACATTCGCAACCAAATGAGTACCGGTGCCGGAATCTATATGCCAGTAGGTTTGATTGAACTCCTAAGTAAGAAAAACTGCACTAAATGCATTCGTCTTCGCTTTTTATGTATACGGATATTGATTTTTGAAATGGTCATTCTGCTTACATCTGTCACAACAAATAAATTTTTATCGTGTTGTGTCACTTCCACTGACATAGACAGACGACTGATGTGTTTCATTTCCTTTCATACCGCAATGTTGCGGAAACGCTCTGTTACTACCAGTGCTACCACGCTTATAAAAATTTGAGAAATAAATACACCTTTAGACTTAACCTCGAAATCTGCACTTACGTTCAACAAACTTGTTTTTTATAGTATCCGCACCGGTTTTTATATCATCTGCATTATAATTTCAATACAGTAAGTATATAGCTAGATTTTTCTCAAAAACTTTTTAAACACAACCTAATAATATTGTAAGGATTTTAAAGAAGAAAAAAAGAAATATGTGTAAGTATTTGGTTACGAGAACCTGGAGCATTACTCGGAAAAAGAGAAAAAATAATTTTTTTTCGAAAATGAAAAACATGTTACATAAGCATCTTATGTGAATAAAGTTATTCCATAAAAATTTGTTTAACTCCATGAAAATTTATTTAACGGGATATCGGTGACATTACTTTTCATACCTGTGAAAGATATGCTAGAAAATATATTTCCTAGGTGAAAAATAATATTAATATTTGTCAGTAATTTAATGTAATTAACTATACTGTAGCTTCATTTTCATAAGAGGGAAAAATGTTCAATGTTTTAGTAAGATAAGGAGAATTGTTTTTTTTTACTGTACTGTCTAATCTTAATATTTCAGGCTCAATTTTTTCTTTTAACTGGGTTTTAAAAAATGGAAAAATGTTTTCTATATCACAAAATATGGCAGTGATATCTCTTTTTAAAGTTTTAATATAGGGTTTTGTTTCTTCTGGATTACTTGTTTTAGATACTGTTCCATATAATTTCTTTATTAATAAATAAATTTGTGGGGAAACTGGAGAAATTAACATATCTGAACTACTTAACTCCTGTTTACCATCTTGTTGTAGAGTTCTTGAATTTTTTTAATAATATTTGTGCTGTTGTCGAACAACTAAAATGATTAGCTTTGTTTTTAAATTTCGTTTGTTTACTGTCGGTTAAACTTTGATGTAATTTTAAGCCAACTTTTAAAATTAATTTAATTCTTTACGCCGTACAATCGACGTCAACGAATCTCGAAAATATCCTATATATATATATATATATTGGATTTATCTTCATAAGTCATGGAATGTACTTGATTCTCAGATATACCTTTTTCACTTAAAACGATAGGACTGCTTTTTCTTATAAATAATTGCAGACTTGATGAATAAAAAATTGCCCACTTTCAAATTGTATTTTGGTGCAGTTACTTGGAGAAATCTGCGGAATCCAACACCATAGAAATAATTTAATGGTAAATCTTGAATAGCAATCATCTTTTTGATTAGTTTAGCGGTTATTTATTAACATGTCTTTGGATTATTTGTAAGCCATTGTTTTATCTTTTTGAAGTGTTTCGTCCAAGAAAAGTTGCTTTTTTTATTTTGAAATTGGTGTTACACTTTTGCTTAAAAATAAAACAATTGAAGATAATAACTATAAAAAAATAGAAGCGACTAACTCTTATTTACTTTAATTTTCAGCTTTTAAATACTTTTCTGTCTGCATATTCGATTACTAAAACAAATCAAATTTTAAAAAATGTGTCTGTCTCTCTTTCGCTCCTCCTATTTGTATAAATAACTTCAGCTCAAAAACTACTGAAGCTATCAACTACGTTATTATTACTATTAACTACGTTAATACGTCTTTTCCTCGCATTGTAAATAATAAACTCTGGGATATAATTTAATCTTTGTTTTATCATGTTATCTCTAACATTTTCGGCGTTCATTTTGTACGAAACCCTCCGGAAGTTATGATGATGAAAGTTACGTAAAAAATATCCACAGGGACGGTGGGCAGCAGCGAATTGTAGGACTACGGGAGTGGGGGCAGGGGAACTGGGAGGAGAGCGCAAGTTGGCCTGTGCTGGATTCAAGCGAACCTAATTATTTTTATCAAATTTAAGAGCTGAAAATAAAGGCATTAAAATACTGCACTTTTATTCCAGAATTGCATGCCACCGAAATCGCTAGTTATTGCTACTCTGTAAATAAATACACAAAATAAATTATATACTGAAATTACTAAAAAACTGAAACTATTTAAAATTTAATTTTATAAGGTATCAGTTTAAGTAAATTTTTTATTGTTTTAGTAAAAATGTAGAAAACAAATTAATGTGTTTTCATTAGAGTTATTAAATATTCACATTTCTTAACTGTTCCTGATAATCTATATTTTATGCAAAATATTAGGCAAAATATAAATGCAAATCTAAAGATACTCAATCCTCCTTAATTTAATTTAGTAAGTAAAAAATCATGGGGTACAATTACATTTCGTTCAAATAAATTTATACTTATTGAATTTACTAACTTTGTTAAAAATATTTCCATAAGGCATTCCACAATATTAGTTGTTATTAAAGCATTACTATTGGTTATTAAAGCATTTAACATTAAAAAAAAAACAAATTTCAACTGAATTGGAAAAAATAAAAGAATATTTCTTTATCATAATTAATTGTTATATATAACGTATATGTATAATATTGAAAAATGCCAGAAAACAATGGTCATCTACATTATTTTCGTTTACGAAAAAAACTTATTGGTTAAAATAATACTAACTTTGTTAAAAATATTTCCATAAGGCATTGCACAATATTAGTTGTTATTAAAGCATTACTATTGGTTATTAAAGCATTTAATATTAAAAAAAAAAACAAATTTGAACTGAATTGGAAAAAATAAAAGAATATTTCTTTATCATAATTAATTGTTATATATAACGTATATGTATAATATTGAGAAATGCCATAAAACAATGGTCATCTACATTATTTTCGTTTACGAAAAAAACTTATTGGTTAAAATAATACATTCTGTTATATTTACTCGTTACCAGTAAAAGAAAATAAAAATATTTAAAAAATCACTTCAAGGTTTTTTTTTATCGCAGTGTAACAAAACGTGCGAAAAGGTAATAATATTCCCAAGTAAAGAACACCAAAGAATATAATAAATCATTTATTTGCATTATTTTTAGAATACCTACTTTCTTACTTTTTCCAATCAGATCCAAATATTTTGTGGCTTGTTGCTTTTCAATTTCACAACTTAAAAACAAGGTGCTTTTCAGTATGTAAATATTTCAGCTACTATTAAGGACGTTCGATGATAACATCCATTTTTCTCCACTATTTGAATCCTTATTGGTCAAAATTACTGATAGACACACATCATGGAAGAGTTGTTAGCTCCACCCCCTACGTATATCGCTACATAAACATCAGCATTACACTTCAGCATTCATTAATATGAATGCTGATGCTGACCAGAAAATGATGCTGATGCTGATATCTGCTATCTCAAAAATACTCTTTTATTTTTTTCACCCTCTTTCACCGTCCTTTTATTATTCGTTTATAGCCTTGTTTTTTTGCTCGTAATTTTCTGTGAATAAATATAAAATAGTATAAAATTATTTCCCAAGAATTTAAATTTTCCGTATTTTCATGACATTTTATATTTATTTTCCATATTTATAAGCACGAAAAAATATTAGAAATATTTTTTCGATACGTATATGTATAGTAAACATTTACTTCGTTTTCTATGCTTGAAAGAAAGAATATTTTGTCGTTATATCCTGCTCCAGCGCATGTTTTTCAATAACTTTTTTTTATTAATTAGATCGATAGTATAATTCGATTTTGTACGGTTAATGAATTTTTCTTCAAAAGCAATTCAATTACAATCTTCTCCTTTCGAAAATATCCATTTCACCTTTTGCGTAATAGAAAATTGCTTTATTGACCTTTTTAACCAAAACAACCTTTCGGATATTCGTTTTCCAAACGCCAAATTGCAGTCTGCCTCCATTATTGGTAGTATGCTATATTTATGTTTAAACAATTATCACAATCACATTCTACGCGGTCTTGAAAGCAAGTTACCGAAAGATAATTTATACCGAAAGATAAATATAAGATAGAATAAGACAAAGTAAATAGAATTATAACAATTGTGTGACCATGAAGTTGTAATTCCATATATTTTTATCATACATCAAGGACACGCTAAATAGGTCTCCCTAATTTGTTGTCAGCTTCCAACTACTTTGTAGGCTTTAGTGGGACAGACATGGCTAAAATTATGCCTTTTTTAATTTTTATTCGCTATATTGTCTAATCTACGAGAGAAGATTATTTACATTAAAAATAAATAGGAGACATCATTTTTGTTGGTTCGTGTAGGTCATTAGACAGTGAAGGTAATAATTATGGTAAATAGAAAGCTGTGATATTCGAAAGGAGTGACAGGAAAACAGACTTGAAAATTGAAACGACGAATATATGCAACAAAGTAACATAGCTTGTTTTGGAAGTTTTTTTATTACTCCTCCTATGACTCCCCCTACTAAAATAAATGTTTATTTTTATGTACTAATTTAATACGGGTATTTATATATAAGATTGACATGCGGAAGTGCATATGCATTTGAATTTAAAACATATACGCATATATCTATGTAAGTGTTTATAACACTGCGAATTATTCGTACGTTTCATATATACATAAATATTTTATAAATTAATTGTTAATATTCCTCCTATACATGTATATATGTAAATATGTGCATATATATATATATATATATATATATATATATATATATATATATATATGTACACATATAATATTGTTGTCAATCAACGAAACCTAGGCTGTGGTTGAGAATTTAAATAAAGTAGATAAATACTACGTAACCTAGTGTCAGTCAGTTGTGAATAAAAAACAAGCATTATTGCTATCGTCATTATTATTACTATTACTACATATCAACAAACATTAAACTTGTAACAACAGAGTAACTTGATTAACCAAAATTTGTGGATTAATATTGAAAATATTCAAAAATATTGTCCCAAACATTTTATTAACATGTCTGAAGTTCACTTCATACCTTCGGAATCAAGACAGTGAATTACTTGGATATCTTACGGTATATTAATTAGTTACATTATTCTTATTCAGGCTTTTTTTTTCAATGAGTTTATTTAAATATTTATTAATAATATAAGCTGAATAAGGATTTTACCAAGAAAACTATTTAAAAACGGCCTTATTAAAACTGATAAGATATGTGTGTCAACAGGTTATATTTCAATGTATGTTCTCATAAAAAATGTAACAAAGGCAAAAATGACATTTTTTGCTGATTTTTTGTTTATTTCACTTCGATGGGAATTGACCCATTAAAGTGGAAATGGAAGAAAAAAACCGTCTTCATAAAATTTGGTACTCATGTTGCAAATGTAGGATATATTAAATCCTGGGAAAAATGTATTTCGTGCAAGTAAAGCTGCAACAGTTAATTTATTAAAAAATTATTACTATTACATTGCACCAAACATTGGGATGAATCATTGCACTGTGAAGAAAATAATATCAAAACTCTCACAAACAATATTTTAGCCAAAAAATTGAACTTTCTTAATCAAATGGTTCTAAAATTAGAAATCTTATGTTGACAAATCCAAAAAATAGTTATTGAATGAGACTTATTGAATGACATTCCTTTTAACTTGAAACTTCTTTTAAATGTGTGCCGGGTGTGAAGAAGCAATCGCGCACAAACGAGTGGCTACGATTTTCGATAACAATTATTTAATTTAACATTTGCAACAGATATTCTGTTCACAATTGACGTCTTCATGAAAATAACTGCGATATTGTTCGATACTGCAATATCTTTTTTTTAAAGGTTTGAACATATAATACTAAAAAGTAAGTCTTGACAATTATTTATTATATAATATTATATTTATTTTTATTACATATTATATATATATATATATATATATATATATATATATATATATATATATATTTACATATATATAACGTCTATATACCCCAAAATTATAAAAAATAACCTAAACTACATTTGAAAGTATGAAACCGACAATAAACAAATAACTAGGTAAATAGAGACCGATGTAAATTATCGAATCTCAATAAAAATATTTACGTTTTTATCAAACTTCAATGGCATCGAGATTAAAAAAAATAAGTTCCCAATTTCTAACAAGACCGTTCCCAGTTTACAATCGCCTATTCCTGGATCCCTTCTCTATTATTTCTCTTCATAAAACTCCCCATTACTTTAATTATACTTTGAAGCCTTCTTGTCACTTTTTCGATTTACTTAAAAAGCCTATGGCTTGAAATATTATTGCATGGCGCAACGTTAATTTAATTTATTGAAATACACTAAATGAAAGGATAAAAATATTTCGGTCCAAAGCCAGCAGTAAAGTCGATTCAATTATTTTCGGAAAGCATTATCCACTCGTGGATTTACGAATTGGATATAATTATCTTAAGAAGATAGAACGTCGGCCAATATATATTTATAGGCAATATATTTGTTATCGAACTAAGGTAAGACCCAAGAGAAAGGAGATTATGATTTAAGTTATCTGTGTTAAAATAGGTTAATTTTCTCTTTGCAGCTTAACGGTCAGGGTTTTTTTAATTCGTTTTTTTTTCACACATACTTTGTTCGAAAAAGTTAAATTTAGTTAAATTAACTCATTGGTATTAAAATTATATTGAAAAATAACAAAATATCATATAAAAATAATGTAAAGTGTGATATTTAAAAACAATAAAAATATAAATAATATGACACTGCGAGTGAAACGGATAAACTTCAATTTTATTTATTTTCCTTGAACGATGAAACCTAAATTAGTTAAAGTTCTTTCGTCTAATGAAGCGGAAATTATACGGTTGATGAAAGGAAATAATGTAACGAGAAAATATCAGTTCGTTAAAAGTTATTATTAAAGCAGTACCTGTAAAAAATTTAGTCTTAATTTTAAAAAAAAGTTATCAGGGACCATTGCCTCAATCAATTTATAGAAGATGATGTTGGAATAAATTTGGCAAAATTATCGTTAAGTAAAATAAAAATTGTTGTATGTTGCCTTTATATGGTCCTCAAAAACACTAAGTATTTCCAAAAGTTTTGCTATTATCAAATTCCCTTATTTTACGATATTACATATAAATTTCGTGAAACTTCTATGTTCTAAGAAATAATAACCTGATTACCAAGTTGAAAACTGTTTTCTTTTTCTAAAAACACTTGTGCGGACGTAATTTTTTGTCTCCTGCACAATTTCGGAAAAAAATAATGTATGCATTTTTAACTAAATGTTTGTAATTGTTACTGTTGTCCACATTTAACCAATTTATATTTCTGTTGTAATACAGGAAATTTAACTATAATATTTCATCCAGTTACATTGTGGAATATTATCTATGTATTGATTAGCCACTAAAATATTTTTTCAGCCCTCGATACATTTCACAAAGTGCATATAATGAGTGTCTCATTAAGAATTCTATATATTATGTCGTTAGTTTTTAATGCGTAAATTGTAAATATAAGAACAACACCTAAATGAATATTATTATAATGACGAAATTTTAATAATGTATTAAACGCATCTGGGACAGGGCAGTTTCTCCGTTAAGTAAAATAAAAACAAACACTATATTTCCCAATACTACTTTAACATATTATATATATTCATAGATAATCAGAATGCCAAATTGCCTTTTTTGGTAATACAATGCCACTTTAATTTAAACAATGGATTATTTACAAAATGGGAAAATGTCCGCTTTTCAGTCCCTCACAGCCCTTTTTCTCAGAAACCCTTTTGAGGAGGAAACTAAAAATTGGTCACAGTAATAAAGCATATTAGCACATTGTACATGTCGCAATAGTTGACATTTGTAAATATTTATATCTAAAATTTAGAAGGCAAGTTAAATAGAAAAAGTATTTAATAATTTAGGGTATCATATAAAAGATCTGTTATCATAATGTTGGTTTCTACATCTTAGGAACTATATCTTCAAAGTTCTATAATAGGTCAGAACCTACCCTAGTCACTTTATATTCAAAACGATTAATCCTAAAATCGTATTCGCGATAATACAGGTACGAACTCCTTGCAATCTCCCTTAATGCGTGAATCAGAATCTGAACTTGAGACTGGACTTTCTAGTATAGAAATGTTAGGTACCTTCTAGCATTTGAACACAATTTTTATCAAGATTATTTAAAATTTAAACAAGTCAACAATTTTAATAGTCACACTAATACTACTACAAATCGCCATTTTATGCCAGTTTCGATACACACGACGATTTTCTTTTTCAAAGTGATATACAATGGAAGAAGAAGGTAAAATTACAAAATATGAAAAAATATAAATTTATAAAATATCGTCAAAATAGATTTGGGTAATTATGATATGTAATATTATAACCTCATGACGTATTTTGGTATTTTGTAGCAACCGATTATCGAAATAAAATGAAACTTTGACAATTCCTCAAATATCTAAATATATTAAAAATCCATATTTTCACGACAACAGCTTCCTTCTCTCCGAACACGAATTGATTACAATCCTCAAAGACATTCAATATACTTTATCTAATAGCGTGTTTGGATCCAAAATCCTTTTGTTCGGTCTTTGTCAATAAATTCTTTTTACTCCGTCCATCATATTTTCATACAAAATTGCTTTTCAAAGGCTCATTTGAAAGAACCTACTACTTTAGTCGACTATTAAAATGTTAGAAAAGGGAAATTTAAAAAAAAGATAATTTTCTTTTTCCCGGTGCTGGATAAATGCAAAATTGGAATTTCGACTCTATCTAACATTATAGAATATAGACATTATTATAAATTAGTTGTTGAAAAAATAAACTGGCAATAACAAATTTCGATTGACCATATTCAGATTAAGTTTTGAGGTACATTTATAAATTTAATCAGTTTTTCGCTAAGTAATATTACAATTTAATATATCACCTGGGCACGCGCCACTAATAATAAACGTAAATTTGATTATTGGCAATGAGACCAGATGAAAACCGATAATTTATTTTTTAGTTTTCGATTGATAAGTTATATTTTAGTTTTTGATTCTTACTGTAGATAAAGAAATGAAATTTCATTGTGGAAACTACCAGCAATTGTCTTTTTCCGATAACGTTTGGAAAATTTGATCTCTCCGATCGCGAAAATAAAAATGTTAAAGAAAAAAAAATTAATTTTGAGACTACATAGACTTTTTCATTTTGAGATATCATAAATGTTTCCTTGTATGGCATAAATGTTTCAATTTCCGTGCATCCATTCTTTCCGTCAGTGTAGATATTGTTATTAACGATATAAATATAATGTCACTGACTTCATATACTCACTTAAGTATTATTCGGAAAGATATCCATGGACTAATATAAATTCCTATGTAAGATATGGATATCGCAGACTGACTGCACTTTCAGTAATATACTAGACACTCAGAGTTTGCGCTCATTTTCACGTAACAATTACATACAGTACCCTCCAAGGGTCGACCCACCAAAGGATTAGAAGGCTCTAAAATGCTATTAATTGCTGACTGCAGATCGTAACCGGTAGGTCTTAATTAATTCCTTGGAAGAATGGAATATCAAACGAGTCTTTGAAATGGTTTTTAATCTATTCGATTGATGCCTCCTATACATGACCTCTGGTTAAATATGCCATCTAATATTGCCGTTGGAACCCCAAGAAGCTTAATAGATACGTAATGGCGTGATAACGTCCAATGTGTGTGCTTTATTAATTAGCTATCTTATGGTTTAAGTAATTTTGAAATCAAATTTTAGCTGCTTAAGAAGTCATTAAGCTTTAATAAAGTTTCTAAAATATTTATAGTATATATTTTTTCATTCCACGAAAATAAGCAAATATTTTGACATACGTTTTTAACAAACATAAATTTGTATTGGGAGTTTTATATCTTATAAAGATTTCAAAATATTTTCTTTAAATCATCAAGGAGTCAAGAATTAATTATATTTTCCTGTATTGTATCCAATGGATTGGTTCTTTTTGACAATATGATTATACTTATAATAACGCATTGTTACGAAATATACAAATACATATATTACGGCATAATGTCAGTTATTTTAAAACAGTTCTTATGTTACTAACACTACCAAGCAATATATACGTGGTTAGAAATTAAAAGTAATTTATTTCCATTTTCAGTGGTATTTATTGTCATAATAAAATGACTAGGTCCAATCCTTGTCTACCGCTCCTTATTTCTGATTCTGCTAGTATTTTAATCTCACTTCTATCAATATTGCCTAAAGATTATCATTTTATTTATTTTGCACGACATTTATGATAAGTAAATGATTTCAGCACTTATCTATCACCAAGATGTTTCGCGGTTTTTTCAACCAACGTGACCTTTTGAACAAAGGTCATGATAACGATTTTGGCTATAACATCTTACACAAATTTATTTGTTGATTAAGTTATACGTATATTCATTGCCCATGAAGACGTGTTAATCAAAAACATTTAAAAAGTGGCCAGATATAACGGGCGTAAATTAAAGTAATAAGGTTCGAAGAAACGTAGGCCAAAATATATTATTTAAATAAGTTCATGTCTACAATAATATCAGAAAACTTTAGTGTCTCAAAAGTAAACTTTAGTGTGTGTTATAAAATAGGATCAAGTCTCTATTTTCCTATGGATTTTTCGAATGAAAATAAAAAATATTAAAAATGTGATGAAATTTTATGACATCAAATAAACCTGTGTTTTGTCACTTAGTATCTCTTTCATAACTTATCTAAAATATGAAATTTTTATGAAATAATTAAAATATTTAATATGGACATGCAAGCCATGCATTAAAAGTAATAAGGAAAATTCCTAGAAAGCGTTTAGCAGTAATCAATTTCAAAACCAAAGTTAAGGATACTTTGGAGAGTATCGGTGATTAAAAACATTCAAATCGATACACAGTGCAGTTCATATTTTTAATAATGCAAAATGATGATCGTTTAAAGTTGAGATTAATTCTAATTTCATTTTGGTCCCTCTTTCTGCTCAAACGATCGAAAGAACTGAATTACTACTTTCCTCAAAATTAATTATGGGGTAAAGATATATATAGTAGTTCAACTGAAAACTCCTAATGCAAAACTACCATTTTCTTATTGAAAAACAATTTACGCTACTCATGTTCCGCAAAGAACCTTTTTTAATTTGATCGATATGCCACATAACAGTTCAGCTTTTAGTCGCACATTACGTGAAGTGGTATAAACTACAAACCTATATTTCTATCCATCGTCGACAATATGCGATCACATATTTTTTCCTCTGGCTACGAATGAGTTTAACTATAAACCTCTTCCACATCATATTTTAAAATAAAGAAAAGAATACTTTATTCCAAGTATAAACATATTGGATATTTTAATTAAAATATAAGCCGTCATTTGTAATAGTATAGTTAAATAAAATAACAAATGGGACTACGTATCCAGTAGCACTTATTTATATATTAAATCAAAACTTTAAGAACTCCCAATGCTAACATCATGGTACATACTTGTCGTTTACAAACACGTTTATGTGTCATACAAAGGTATTTTAGCTTTGTATGATGCATAAACTGTGAATATTTAGGTTGAGCAATATGCTCGGGGCTGACAGAAATACACTTTTCAAATGAGAAATACACTTTTCAGCTTACACCAACCAACTAAACCTGCCAAGGCGACCAGCAAATCAAGTTAAAATAAGTGAATATAATATGTCACACGTGTGGCCACATTAAACCACAAAGTGATTATTTGGACCCTAGCTTATTAGTTACTAAAATATTTTTCGGCTAATGTACTCGTATGTGCGTACAAATATTAGTATTGTTTTACAACATAGGTCTGACGAATGGATTTAATAATTGAAGTAGTTGTATTGATAGATTTCATGTCATTTACTAAAATCAATGTGTTTATAACGTTAAATTAACTTTTATTGCTGAATATCATATAAAACTACAGGAAAGTTGCAGACTTCTATTAAAATTTCAAGCATATTAAATCATTAATTTCAAGTTACACAAATTGCGAATAAGCTCTTAAAAAATTATATTAATCAATATCTTTATTCTCGCAGCAGACCACCGACCAGACATAGCCTCACAAAAACTCCAAACAAGCCTTTACCAAATATCACAGTGGCTGCAAGATTGGCGAATCAAAGTTAACGAAATAAAATCAATACAAGTTACTTTTACTACTAAACGAGATACGTGTCCGGCAGTAAACCTAAATGGAGTACAGTTACCGCAAGCCGATTACGCGAAATACCATGGCGTGTATCTCGACAGACGTCTGACATGGTCCAAACATATCCTGACCAAACGGTGTGCAGCGGGCCAAAAAGTGCGATACATGTACTGGCTCCTTAACAAAAACTCTCAATTGTCGCTCGAAAATAAACTATTAATTTATAAATGCACGATCAAGCCTATATGGACTTATGGCCTACAACTGTGGGGAACCGCGGCAAAATCAAATATTGAAATACTACAAAGGTTTCAATCAAAAACGCTAAGAATGATAGCTGGTGCACCCTGGTATGTCACAAACAACAGACTCCATTTGGAGCTTGGCATAAAATTGGTCCAAGAAGAAATCTCAGAGATCATACAGATATACAGAAACCGAATCGCTAATCATCCCAATCCACTGGCTATAAACCTGATGAACCCAATAACGGCACCCAGAAGGCTTAAGAAAAAACTTCCCCAAGACCTTATATAGGGGCAAAATGAAATGAGTTCAAAAGGACTAACTCAGTACAGGACATGCTAACATACGCACCAATTGCTGAATGTCTCAAATGACAGATTGCAATAAAAAAAAAAATCTTTGCAGTGGATATTGTCTTATTTTAAGCTTTACCCAGCTTTTCTCAAAGCCTTCTTACATCTCGGCCCCATGGTTCGACTGATACCAACTTTTTGTCAGTACCTTTTCTTCCACTGCGTCGGGTTAGCTCTTCGCCACCGTAATCTCAGATTGACAATTGCGATATTGAGTTTAAGGTCTTATTTACGACGTCGATGTGACTTAGATGAGGGACAATTGATTGTAATATTTCCCCCAGGGATGCAAGGATGAATTTACATTAAATAATTTATTTATTATAATCGTGTACAACTAATCTAAAGATCGGTTTGATACTCAGCCATTTTCAAAAATTTGTAGTTGTAGCTATGCTTATCGGTAGCGTATATCTCAGCTATATGATCGAGTCAACATATTTTGTGCCTGGGGCAAGATTTACTTGCAATGCTATAAAAATGTCCTACTTTGGTAGAAGTATTGAACTACTCACATTATATTTGTTATAGAATTTGAAACCCTTCGTTTTGCGGTCCTTCTCGTCTATTACAATGGATACAGTCTGTGACTCATTCATTGCTCTTTTTTTAATTTAGTGACCTTTTGAATTGCGATGGATCTTAGTCCGAATTTCCAAATGATTAATAGATTTATATTTTTTCATATATATTTCACATTTCATTTAACAACTCAACAAATATATTGCAAATGTATCTTACACAGACGTAATACTTTTAAAATTTTCTACTGAGTAAGACTAATTGAAATTTTTTGTTTTGCCGTTTTTGGGGGTAAATTTTTCTTAAAAAAAATTTTTCGATCATTTTTACTTTACTATTTTCAGAGATACAGGAAAGCATGTTTCTATTAGCATTTCCAATAATGTCTCGAGAGTCGTTAAATTTTAAAAAATATAACTTGGAAATCCTTTCAATTAATGTTTTACTGTTCCTTACTCTATGCCAAATTTTATTTTTTATATCGAATACGACCATAAAAGACAAATGTGATAAGAGGAACCTTATGAATTTCTTTCAAAATATAAAGTTAAAAAAAACTTAAAACCTCCCTCAGTATATTTATGCTGTAAATTTTACGGCATATTAAAATTTTTTTTAAATCTTCGATTTGATATTCCGGAATAATATGTTATTAAGCACTATTTTTCTTTTAGTTTTCTTTCAATTATAAAACATTTTATTAAAAATAAATTTTACGTACGAATATAATACGTAAAGAAAAAAATTGCAAAATACAGAAATATACCCTCAAAAGTAGAAAAAGTATAATTATTTTTCAAAAATTGACAATCAAGCGCTCATTTGATTAATGGAGTCCTGCAATAAAAACTCCATTTTTATATTTTGTCGACCGAACTCAATAAAGGGGCTTAAGTACAGAAATTAATAAAAAAAACATGTAATATCAATTGAGTTTTCAGGCTGGATTAAAGGTATCCACTTTAACAGTTATTTTTATCACATTATTTAATTGTTAACAGTCATTAATGTCAAGATTTCTAAAAAAAAGTACTTGGAAATACACCTTTGACCTTCTTTATTTTGTGCATTACATAAAGTAATTTATTCATTAATAATACAAATTCACGTCATCAAAGTTATTACGTAACATATAATATCACCGTTATGTTACGTTTGTTCCACTTGAAAGAGAAGGTCCCTTTCAATCGGATTAAATACTTTTTGTTCCGCCCAAAATGCCTGTACTGTTTTCCAGTACGTTTTAAATATTATTAAATTTCAAATCAATAATACTAACCTATATTCGAGCATATCAATCTAATCTGTTATTAGAGCAGCTAAGCTGTTTTTATCAAACTAACATTGCCAACCTATTTTTGATCAGATTATCCATGGCAACCACTCTTCTAGTAGATTAAAAATGCCTACCTATTTTTAAACAAAATAAGAGTGTCAACCAATTTTTGGCAGATTAATTGAAACAAACAAATTAAATAACAGGTTGGCATTGTTAATGCCAACCTGTTTTTACGAACTAATAATGCCAATCTATTTTTCATCCGATTAACAACGCCAACGTATTTTTGAGTAAAATAACAGTAGCAACACATTTTTGGGAAGTTTAATAATGGCAACTTTTTTTAAAAACTAACAATGCCGGCCTATTTTTGGACAGATTAACGACGCCAACCTATTTTTAAGCAAAATTAAAATGAAAGAACTTATTTTTAAGCAAAATAAAGAAGCATATCCGAACAGATTAACAATGCATACCTATTTTTATCCAAAGTAACAATGCCAACAGAGTTCTAAGCAGATGAATAACTTGTTAAAATGTCAATCTACTTTCGCCCAGATTAATAAAGTCGGCAATAAATTGCCTTTAGTTGGACATGTCTGTTCTTTTTACAGGTTTTTAATTTTTCTAGATAAATGTTTCAACGACATACCGACGAGCAGTATATCTAAAAAAACTCTCCGCAGAGTTTCCTTTCGTTCTTTTCTTTGACGATAATTTCCAAACGTATTTTGGTTCAATTCGGGTCAATTATGCAATGTAAGGTCCTGCTCGTAACCATTTCAATATCTGTGCGGGTTTATTTTGGCGTTTCTTATCTTATCTTTTAGTTCAGTGTGTTTTTCTCTATTGACCTTTGGCAGATTGTATTACATGCCTTGTTGTGCTCTTAGATTTGATAAATGTGAATTAAGCCTGGCAGGAGGCACACAGAGAGTAAAGTGCATAGAGAGAATGAATTTAAATACGTCTTTGTATTTTCACAATCTATTCCAGGTAATCTTTATGCATCTAATCAAGTCTAGTTCTTCTACCTCTTATTTTTTAAGGTATACAATTTTCCCATTTATATATGTATATGTGTGTATATATATATATATATATATATATACATATATATATATATATATATATATATATATAAATATATATACACATACATTTGTATGTATGTATATGAATTCCTCGACATATTAACAAACAATCCTCTTAATTGTTATGGAAGTGGTAATGCTACGGGCAACCTATTTTGTCTGCGATATTCTCGTTTAGAAGCATATATTTCAGCAGATTAAAAATTTTTCGAAAATAAATTATGTATTGGATAAATGTACAAAATTCTCAATTTTTTATTCCAAGTAATCAAGGTTAAACTCCCTTAGTGTATTGCATAAAATCATTTCTGTTTAAATTTATAAAAAACGTAAATTCCAGTATAACATTGGACATATGAAACATGTTTAATGTCAAACTGTGACTTGACATATTTTCTTCAGTACTGACATATCTTATGGAAACCAAAAAATTACCCAGTTTGATATTGATAACATATGAAGAGACACAATTTATAAAGAATTTATCTGAAATCGTACCTTTTCATATATTTTTAATTGTTAAAAGTAAATATTAGTTCGTATAACTCACGATCAGCTTGCCGTTTATAGTGTTTCAGTGTGTAAAAGTAGCTTTTATGCAAATATTTTATTTCGCTAATGATATTCTAAATATTTAACATATATAGTAACAAATATAGTGATAGCATTTCATTTCTAAGAATCGTTTGTTGCAGATATTTATCCAGAGAAAATTATGGTTTTGCATGAATAAAATATTTAGAAATCAGTTGGAAATCAATAACTTTCTCATTGGAAATTGTGCAAATTTTTCTTACGCAAATTTGTGATTGGAAATAAATCTGAAAAGTATACAGTTCAAACTTCATCAATTATTCACAAATGGTCTTATAAAACTCATTATTTAATAGTGATAGGTAAAATAACGTATAGGATCAGAAAAGATACAAAAAATAACAGAGATCAAAAAGAAATTAGAGTTACTGATATTATAAATTTACTATTACGATATATTTTTATAAAATTTTAAGGCATGTACTTCGAGAGTACCAGAAATTTAAATGCATTCAAAAAGTAAAAATTTCTAAGTTTTTAATTAACATAAATTCAAGAATAAAGCGATCTGATCAATATGTAAGTATTACTGCCGTAATACATTTATTGTATTATTATTGAATTCATCACAATGTCAAACTGAATTCATATCGCATTAAACATCAACATAATAATTCTGCCTCCGAATTTTATATACATCTTTGAATCGAAATAACCGAAATAAAAAAAACGACAATGTCGATATAGTCGTTTCGTTAGCTCTTCGCAAGGATACAGATATCGAAAGCATTGTAAAAAAGTAGTGTTTTTCCATTAAACCGCCTCCAATATATTTTTCTGCAATTAAAAGTTTCCCCATCGCAGGTAAATAACCGCTAAGTCGGGGTAGTTGTTTGTTTTTTTATTGTCCACCGCTCTCGCCGTTCAGTCTTTTTTTTATTTGACGTAACTCCCTTCCGCCCTTCACCCGAACTTATTTATGTTAGGAGCGTTAACTATGAGTTTTCATCGATATTATGTTTACCTTCGATTGTTTTGACGCGACGAAAACTTTGTATAATGAGAGCTTTTCGTTTGACGGCTGGGATATGAAAAGCTTGGTGGTAATTTTTATTTTTGGAAAGGTTGAGATGGTATGTTATATTATACATTATGCTGCGTGATAGGGTTGGCCAATAAGTTTTTAACCCCAAGTTACTGTCAACCAATTTACAATAGTAAAGCAATTTATATTTTAGTTTTGGAGGTCCTCTGTAATATCAAATTTTTTTTCACGAGGATGGAAAATTAGGTTAATAAACGAGTTTGTTTTCCATTAAATATTTATCCATTATATAATACGATGAACGATGCATGTTTTATATAGTAATATAGTCAAACATTCATTAAATCTTGTTACATATTTTATATTCAATTTATTCTCTTCATTTTTAAACTTATCAAAAGCCAAAACTTACTTGTGTAAAAAAGTAGAATGTAGTCGGGAAGTTAATATTTGTCTGATTTTTATTAAAATCAAAATATTCCTATGCGTGGTAATCTTTTAGGGTCAAGCATCTCGAGAAAAAACCTAAACATCATAAAACCACTCACGCATCCGTCCGTCTGTTCACCTATCATAGTAGTTTTTCTCTGAAGCAATCTTGTAATTTGGCATAAAATTTAACTTTTCTAAAATTTATATGAAATATATATAGAGATATTTTTAAAAATATGCACACGCAATATGTTGCCCCTCCTCTATTTCTGAAACTGCAAATTTAAAAATTATAAAAAAATAACATTACTCAGAATTTATCTAAATTTCACCGGAAAATTACAGCGATGAATCGGAATTTTATAGTTTTTTAAGATATTCACGATAATCTGCGGCTATAAAGGATATACTAAGCTATATATCTACATGGTGAAATGTAATATTATTATTTTTATATAGTTTGCTATGACTACTAAGTACTCGTGAAAGTTGACATATGCCTACACGGGTACGACTTAACCTGTTAAATTCATATATTTACAGCATAATACGATTCTTATATTCGTCACTCATTGCATTTTGGGTGTCTTTAAAAAATCGCCCTCATAGTAATAAGTATGTGACCTTCGCTATTTAACTTGCAGTGCAGATTTTATATGCAAATAATAAATGTATAAAACCTATTATTAATGGAAGCGAATATTGTTTGAATAAGAGAACACAAGTCAAATGTATTATAGTGATTACAAATAATGGAAAAATTAGGTGAATAATGTTATAAAAAAAGATAATTCCAAAACACTTACAGCATCGTATTTAGCAGCAGGACCGCTGATTACTTTGCTTCAATACAGTATTTAGACTAATGTTGACCCATTTTCTTTACAAATACCATTCACATTCAGCGCAATTTCAGGCACAAAAGGACCGGGTCTGCCAATAAGAATCGCGCTTTTATCCTTAATGTTAGTAGATATATTTTCATCTATTTAATCACTTGTAAAGCTCGTGTTTTTGTTTAGTTAATAGTTCAGTTTATGGTTCGCCTGCACTATATGTATTTAATACGGGCTCCGTTAAGGGTGGAAGTGCGTTTTTAACGGTCACACATTAATTCAAACTACTACCTGCGTTAAACTACGTCGCCACATCACCTCGTCGCCCCAACAAAGTCAAGTGAAAAGTTTAGTAAAAAGCAATTATTTAAAATATTAGCTGTTTAGTTTATTTATTTTAAATCCTAATGAAAATATAATATAACACAATACTTCATAGTAAGTTAGAAAATGTCGATGCTATTAGGATACCCAATTTGCTCATGGGCCTTTTCTTGGGTGCGTCGTGGCAAGTTACGTGTATCTATTATCATTACTCAACCAATAAAATTAGGTTGTGTTATTTTTGACCTGCATTGCAGACAACTATTAGGTTAGGTTAGGTTAGGTTAGGTTATTAATGACGTTATTTATAACACCAAGAATAATATTAATATAAATTACGTAACAAATTTAATGAACAAATAAAGTTTTTTAAAAATTAATTACACTAGATTATTTACACATACCTATAATCTCCATTACCAAATTAAGACAGTGTGCATGCCTATAACCACTAACTTCGCTGTTGAATATATCACCGACTTTGCTTACGTAATTAACTTTAACATAATAGTGCCATTTATTGAAAAGTTTAATCCCAATTTTTAAATCCGCTAAAATATAAATTACTTTTGTCGCAAGTAGCCATTACCTTCCCTCGTTTTGCAAAAGATTGTTAAGAATCACATATACATTCATCCACATTAAGATTCATACCGTGCACATATTGTAAAATATGTATACTGATATTAATTTATAAATTATTACTACGCAATAAAAAACCGCATTCGTAACTCAAACACACCCTCACGCACACGAACTATAACACCCACATGCATAGATTAGGGTATACAAACATAAAATCAGTATTTTTAATAGCTGTCGTTTTTCTACGAAATTTTCATCGTATCTCTCTGCACTCAATCATAAGCAATCAAAATAGTTACTGAAGTATTTGTATCTCGGTCTTATTCATGAAACTGAATTCGAAAAATTTCATTCAGTTTATAACAAGATATTATCTGTTAATATTTCGAACGTCCGATTAAATAAATGAAACAATTGAGGTTTACTTTTTAATTTTATCAGGTGATTCAAAATTTTGTAAAAATATTGAAATCTTTGGTTATTTTGCTTTAAATAGAGTAGAGTAGTTACTTACAATATATAATAAATTAAATACCGTGCGTTTGAAAGTGACACTTCATTATTGTAAATTATATGTTTGTTTGTATATATATTAGGGTGCCCCTTATATCACCGATTTTTTTTTCTTTTAAATATTGTAACGCATACCATCTAATTCTTTTTATAGTACTATAGGCTACCTTCGTGCAAAATTTCATCGTCATATGATGGCAACCCGTGCCGACAAGGCATCATTGTTTTTCTAAATAACGGTTTTAGAAGACTTAGTTGCATGCAAGCTATATTATGATCAAAATACATATTTTATAATAGAAAACAGTGGAAGATTAATTTAGGTTATGTATTTATTTATAAAATTGAAAAAGATATGTAATTCAAGATTCAGGATACTTTTTTTTTTAAAGTATCTTTCTTGCAATCTGGGTGCAACTTTCTGTGTTCTTGTACACAATTTAACAAGAACTGTTTTTGTTCTTCTGCAGCAGTTATTATTCCATGAAAATCTTGCATGAGCTTCACGCCTCTCTCTGCTGTGTCATTGACTGCCTTCAAGTGCATAACTTTTAGCTTCCTGAAAGGAAGGGTTTTGTTCCCATGAAGGAAGGGATGTCTTCTTGGAGAAAGGCGTTATCAATTTTTAACCGCGATAATAAATTTGTGCTCTTGATGGTCACGAAATCACTCAAACGTTTTCCTGAAACAATAAAAGAAATATATTAACAAAATTATCACATTTTCTAATGATAAAATGAAAAAAAAACACTTATTCAACTCTCCGTACAAAGAAGCAGATATTTCTTCCTTCGATCGAATATATCTCTTCCCAAAATCATACAAACTTTCCCTTTGTAAATTCGATACGATATCAGCTTTGGTTTGTGTATCAACTTCATCATCAAATAATGAAAATATAACTATTTCTTCTGATAAATACCACAAGTGTTGGTTGAACATGGTCAGAGCTGCTTTAGAAATCACTTGGTCGACTGTTTCGTAGTTTTTCAATGTTTTTAAGAAACATAAATCTTGATTCGGAGCTTTTACCGCCAAATTGCACTCAAGCCAGGGCTTTACATAAGCTATTGCAATAAATAAGCAAACATCTTTCAGTGCTCGTTTGTCCTTAGCACTCATTTTAAACTGTGATTACAGCAAGCATATCTTTAAAGTGTAAATAGCTTTTGCCATCCATCTTGCCTGATGCATGGCGCCAGGTGGTCTGATTTTAAACTTCTTTTCATTATCTCCCCCCAAAAACACTATACACAGCTCAATCAACTCCCGATAATCGTCACGTATAATAAATTTCAGTAGTTCTTTTTTATAATAATTAATAAGTTCGTTAATCATCGTTTCACAAAAATATTTCTTTACGAAATCAGTACATGTTTCGGTAGTAATTGCTGTAACGTTCATCCAATTGTCTCTTAATTTTTTGGTTATCAGAACTGCTAGTAACTTGATTTCAAACACACATTTCAGTACTAGTTCATACATACGATGGCGGAAAGCAAAAAGTAACAATTCAATTTCTAATTTTTGCTCCAAGAGCACACAAGCCCCATTTAAGCGGCCTGTATTAGAAACTGTTGTGTCGCAGCACATAATCTGTACCTTGTCATTGAGATCCCAATCAGAAAGGGTATTTAAAATAGCTTCAGCTCGATTTTTGCCAGTAGAACTATCGAGTTTTGGCACTGCTAGAAGTTTGTCTTTTTCTCCGAATGAAATGAGAATTGGCAGGCGTTCTTCTTTTGAACCTGTCACATTTAAACCGGGCAATAGCTTTCCATCCCAATGAATAGTTACAAGTTCAGGCACGTTGTTCTGCAAAAATCAGTTTTTATCGATTCTGCTCTCTATTTTCTTATTTGGGTCCGAATTCGTTGAAGAGAAGGCTTGTTGATGGGAAAGTCTTCACAACTGAGACGAAGTGCTTCTACAACAGCCTGAAGTATGTAAACAGAATCCCTTATGCTTAGTTGACATCTATCTAAAGCTGCAACTAGTTTAAGGGTAATAAAATACGTCCTTCCTTTTTTTGTAGCTGATAGCGAAGTCACGGATTGCGATTGCGAGGTGGAAGGTAAATTTTCTTCCAAACTTTCGTCAGAACTGGTAGACTGTTCGTGAAGGTATTGAGGTGGGATAGAGGTGTCTGAAGTCAATAAATTCATATCAGTCAAATGCTTTAGTCTTTTTTCATCTTCTCCTAGTTTTCTCTGCCTTACTATTTCTTCTTTCTCAGCTAACTTTTTGTCAACACCCGCTAAGCAACCTGAACGCCATGGCTCTCTTTGCTTTTGTAAAAGTATTTTGTCTTCCTCTATTTTGATTCTTTGTAGAGCATCGGCATGCGCGATATCAAATAAATTATCTAAATCTTTTTGGAACTTCTCCTCGTGGTGCTTATAAACGTCCTGTGTTTTTTTACAGTTTTTTTGTAGCTCTCTCCAAACATGGTAAAGATCCACAAGTTTTTTCACACAATTAGGTACAGCTCTGGTAGGTATTCTAGCTTTTTCCCAAAATATGATGCACTCACGGATCACAAGATTTTCACTTTCATTAACAGTAAATTTTACCTCGCGAATATTAAAAAACAGAACTGTAGAGAACTTGACGATTAGACTTTGCACCAGTTATTTGGTAATTTATCTCACCAACCAAGAAAATATTTTTCTTGTTACTTCTAAGTTCCACTGACATCTTGAAAATAAACTATTATGCACGTTAATTAAGCGATACGCCGGTGAAAACCCAGAAACAAATGACTACAAGAGCGAGTACGCGCCGGTCATCCGCGTTACTTGTATGAACATGTTACGCGTTCAACTCGGCATGGGTTGTGGTGCTTCAAATAAGATAAACATTTATTTTTGAGTGTTTTATGGCCAAATGAAAAAAATTAGTAGGCATGAGTTACAAAATAAAAACTTTGTAAAATAAGGGACACCTAATATATACATACATATATATATATATATATGTATGTATATATTAGGTGTCCCTTATTTTATATATATATATACATATATATATATATATATATATATATATATATATATATATATCTTCCTAACGCTGTTTTGATATCATTTTAAAATATCAGAAAATATTTATTTTTAATAACTAATGACGAGCTTAACAAATCTTTTATAGAGAGAAACACATACGAGTACATTTGAAAAATAAATTAATTCTAAGAAAAGCAATATTATGATTTGTTAACTCATGATAACATTTATAAAAGTGTGCAGAACAGAACTATTTATTATTAAAATGCTCAATGTGTATTACACATTGACAATACGTGACATCTATTGTATGTGTCGCCTATTGTCAGTAGGTGACATATAAGGTAGGTATATGACACGAGCTTTTCCAATGGTTTTGACCATATTTACCATTTTGTTTCTTTAAATGATTATGTAAGTATAGATTTTCTAGCTATTAATCTAGCATATGTATTCTTTATACACAAAACTTAATATCTGTTAAATATTTTAAAATAATTAAGATCGACTTGACATTTTTTAGTCATTGAACAGACATTCAGCATAGAAAATAATAGTTGATATCTCTATATAAACGGAAAAATATTTCATGGACTCAGTTTCTTCGATAAATTTATGCTATTGACTCTATTTACTGTCATTGTGGGGTATAAGATAAGTTTGTTATATTGAATTTATACAGATACATACATATACATGTATGTATATACATATGTGTGTGTTATGTATAGCAAACCTAACAAATTAAATATGATAATAACATGTTCCCAAGTTCAATAAAGATTTATAACAAAAATCTAAATCGCCTTTCCGACAATAAAAACTTTTACTGAATATACCTATATCGGTTACACCCCATCTTCAGTGTTCCAGAAACCTACGCGCAGCATAAAAAAGTTAAGATCTACATATCACTTACTATGATGGAGTGTGTGGCATATGCGAGTATATACATAAAAATATCATAACAAACAAATCGTCGCAAGCTTTGGCTACTAACATAATTTAATTAAAATGGGGTGAATAATTTAAGTGTTTTTAATTAATAAAGTTTAAAATAATAAATAACTATCACATAATTGACAAAATGTTAATCTATTATTGGATACATTTAATTGTAATATATATATATATATATATATATATAACTTATTACACTTGATATTAAAGGTAATATTGCAATGATGATATTCCAAAGATTATTCCATTGCATGTATAATTTATTTTGTTATATCTGAGGTTTTTCGTTACGTTTAACGAAGCAATACGAAAATCTCATAGGAGTCTTATACCACATAGGCACGTTGTCTATGAAGAATATACTTTTTTTTGATATCCATATCTGAAACATTTAGAAATTTATTGTTATGGAAATGTCATCTGTCCGTTAGTCAGTGTGTCATAGAATTTTAAATCCTCGATTAAATTAAAAATTAACTTGAAATTTGCATATAATTTTTAGGTCGTTTGATCCATAACTGAAAATGGTATTCAAAATGACATAACATTTTATTTCAATGGAATTCTATTTCGTTTTTTGAGTATAACACAAAACTGTATTTTTAACGTTTTTAATGGAAATAGAATGGAAAACGAAAATTATTATATTTAAATCCATTTTTTACCAGATCAAGTTCATAAACGCCATTATCTGGAAAGCTGTTTTTAAACAACAAATACTGAAAAGGTTCAAATATAAAATAATAAAAAATTGTGACTTATAAAGGAAAGTGTTTTTGAGAATTTTATGCCTATGAATGATATTCAAGTCAACATATTTTCAAATTGAAAAATTAAATGTGGTTTGAAAATTTATTATGGAATACTACCTACCTTCATATATTGAAATTATTGTATGTACATAATTGTGTGCGAATACGAATCTTTGTAATACAAGTAGAATTGTGTTACGAATTTTACCCGCAGGAGGTTTATTTTCTAGCTGTTTTACTTTTGTCTACACACTCTGTACGTGGAAGATACAAACTAAACCCGATTTTATAGAAAATATTTAATATTTTTACTGAAGTGTTATTTTAGTGTATGTATCACGCATTTCATTTGAATGGAAAATTTCAAAAATAATTTCTTGGTATCAAACGTGTGAGCAAAATTTAAAAAATTCGATACCTAGTGTAAAATGGGTTAGGATAGTTAATTATATTTTTACATCATTTGTTATGCCTTCAAGAAGTCGAATAATATTTTTCTTACATTAACAATTAATTTGTTAATTTTATTGTTTCAAATTTGATTCCATTTTTATAATTTGTGTTATACTCACTCTTTTTACTTATTCATGAATATTGCAATATATTTGAGAACACATATACGTTTTACCAAAAAAGTACTTTTTACTTTTCCATAATTTTTTTTGCTGACGATTTCTTTTAAATGAAGTCGTCCACCAATATTTTTGTTATGACGGTTTTCTTCTTGAATTTATGTTTTGTTAATGATGCATATAGAATTAATTTAATAACATATACTTGTATTATATTCTTGGTTAGTATACATGAAATAGAAATCAACATGTTTAGGGTTTACGATATAATATTTGCTCACATGGTCTTAACTTGAATGATAAATAAACATTAGATGTAATAAATAAATAAATAAAAAACTAATATTATTACAGGATATTTATAAAAAGTTACTTTTTCAATTGTACATATAATGAAAAGAATAATTTGTAGTCAGAAATTAAATTTTCATTCTGCTTTTCAATGAACACCATAGATGGGTTATAGAAATATTTACATCACATGACGAAGAGATCATGACGTTAGGATCGCGTTATCGTATCAATTTAATTTGCATCAACATCTTTTCAATTATTTTAAATATACTTTCTTTTACTCTTACATTGTAGTATTAAATTTTTTTTGATATGGTACAATCTTTACTCTATGTATAAATTGGAATGTTTAAAGTATTAATTTCAGCCTTATCTTCATTCGGTAATATCTATGATTTATTTTTATAAGCAAACGCGTCTGTTTAAAAACCATCTTATTTAGCACATGTAGTTTTTTCGCTTCTGTCAGTCTTGCCTGTATTCAAAACATATAAAATATTAGTTTAACTTGTGTGATTAATATGCTACAAATAGAAAATTTTAAAAGCACGCACTGATTCTTGTACAAAGAAACGCTCTTCCTGCGACAACGCGTGAAAAACGACAGACTGTCATAGAAAGTAAACAGAATAATCACTCATTTTATCACAAAGGGAATTTTTTTTGTAATAAACTATATAATGGTATTTCATGGCGTTTTTTTATTTTTATGGGAAACTTCAATGAGTTTTTAAATATTTTAACCTTAATAATCTCGACCAATTGCGAAAATTACTTTTTCGATATTATTAATTTTTACTCCATCGCCGTGAAACCTAAAATAATGCTATATTTTTGATCAGTGGCAATATACTTACATAAAGTCATAATTTTACATACTTTAATTTTTCCTGAAACGCGCTAAAATCTTCCTGAAACAGGTAAGTGCAACGCGAAAACAAAATCGTGTAATAACAAAATCATGCAATAACAAAGAATTCTTTGCCAATAGCCCACCTGAAGATGTTGTAATACAATGAACCCTAGGTCGTGATAAATAATTTAAATAAAGTAGAAATAATACTACATCGCGTAGTCTCTTTTAATTGTGAATAATAAATTTCTACAAAATTAACACCAAATATATTCAATATTGGAGAACAATAAGTTTTTAAATGAAAGGATTCCAAACGTGTTTTGTATATTTCTCAGTTAAACAACTTATACTGATATAGCTATAACAAAACGATGTTTGAAAAAATTATTCACATCAATAAAATCTGTAAGGAATTCATAGTGTGCGTAAGAGTACCCATAGTATTTTTTTATAAGCTTCGCTATGTGATATCATCGGGTTATGTGGTTCCGTATTCAAAAAAATAAATAAATAAATCATTGAAAAATACTGTCAATAAATTAATTTTAATTAAAAGTTTAATACGTTAATAATTGACATAGGTACGTAAATAATTTCAACAAAAAAAAACAAAGTAATATGCTAAGCCGCGACGTCAGATAGCGTAAATTAACCGTATGCATGCCCTTGGGTCTCAGTTTATATAAACTCGAAGCTTTTATGATCTTAAATGTTTTTGTTTACATTTGATATTATTTAAAAAATAAAACACCTCACTACTTTTAGATCAAAGATACGGCCCAGACTCCCATTAGCGTGAAGCGGGTCTTTGAAGACCTTTACTTTTACATATTTTTTTCGTATTTTTTAAATACTAAAGACGGCATATTTATATTTTCAGGCCTCACTTCTTTTTATGTACATATAAACAATTATACCTTAATAATAAATTTTTACCTGCAATGAAAGCTAACTTGTAATTTGTTACGACACGATTTAGTGAAAGTTTTACACATCGTTACCATCGCAATTTATTTTGATCGAAAACATCTCGTATCAGAGGTTTACAACCGGAGGGATTATAGAAATGTTGCGAAGCTGTTTCTAATTGAAAGTAACAGAAGATTACTCAGCCTCTATTGAATATATTTGGCATTAATTTTGTAGAAATTCATTATTCACAATTAAATGAAACTACGTGATGTAGTATTATTTCTACTTTATTTAAATTATTTACCACGACCTGGGGTTCATTGTATTACAACATCTTCAGGTGGGCTGATGTAGTATAATTTCTACTTTCTTTAAGTTTCTTAAGTATTATTTCTACTTTTTTTAAACATCTTTGCTAATAGCCCACCTGAAGATGTTGTAATACAAAGAAACCTAAGTCATGGTAAAGAACTCAAATAAAGTAGAAATAATACCACATCACGAAGTTTCATTTAATTGTAAATTAGCCTCGATACATGTCTGTAATACCTCCGGTTGTAAACCATTGGTACAAGGTGTTTTCGATAAATGTAAACAGCGCTATCAATGATATGCTAGACTTCCCACTAAAATTCAGAAGACATATTTTAGCGGGAACGACTATGGTAAGACTGATGTTGTCCATAAAGTAAAGAGACAAAACGAGATTCGGGGTGAAAACAGTAATGTGTTTTTATTGCCTGTTAGACCTATTTTTCAATCTGATTATTTCGTTCAAAAAAACTTATGAAATCTAGAAGCCACAACCTATCACAAAATATAGAGGAAGACGAGAATTCAGAAAAAAATAGCCTAGTTTTCATTCTTACGGGAGTGTGTAAATCACTTCATGCCGTTATTAACCAGCTGCATAGTTAGAGCAATGGTCGGCGATTATTCGATAAAGTCATGCTAACAAATCTTTGCTGGAAATTAAATTTTCTACTCTCGAATTGTTTTTCACTATATGTAGTGACGAATTGTTTTATCAAAAGGCGACGACCTTTCTTAATTACATTGGTAAAAAAACTCGCCGACACAAAAGGAATTTTTGGTTATTACTACTAACTAGGTCTTATGTAATATCGGCTTGTATGGCATCATCCAATAACTAGAGGAGGCGATATATATTGTGTACAATTTAAAAAATACAGTAAAAGCAAAATGAAGTATAGTAAACCCTTGTACATTTAGTAATAAAATCTGATCTCTAAAAATTTTATGTTGAATAGAACAACCATCATTTATGCATTTTAAGTGTATTTTTTAACAACTTCTTCTAGTTATAATAAAAACGGAATTATAAAATACAATTTGGCTTTATTTGTTTTCTAACATTTTAGATTTATTCACAACAAAAATCTAAAAGCTCTATCCTATAGCAAACTTTCGTAAAGTATTGTTAAAATTAATGGGTTAAAATGTAAAGCATAACTCACTAAACTACATAACATATTTAAAATATTAATGGTCTACTAATTTTAAAAGAGCGAATAAATTGTTGTTCGTATTTTATGAGTAAAACAAAATTATAAAAAAAATATTAACAACGAATTGAACCTACGTCAAAAATATTTATTGAAAAAGTACGAGTATTTGGGACCCTTAGCAATTTATAATATAATTTTTTTCAAACTTGAAAACTCATTGTATAAATGCATCATAATTACTACTCCCATAATCCAATTGTTTTCCCTTCTAACATTTTAAATAAATCCACTTTAGACACGTCAAACAAAAAGTCACAATTATCAACTTCCCCAACAGTCCTTGCATATTCAAAACCAGATATAAATATTCAAATTGCATTGTACATCATACCCAACATCTCTCTCGAAACTGATTTAACACGTTCCTAATAAAAATTCACAAAATCCTTATAATTGACAACGTAAATAAAAGCGATAGGAAGTTCCGAGGTGGACCCTCTGGCGAAATGGAGTTAAGGGCCAATATCCATACGTCGATTTTCGCCTCAGCAATCTCGATTTCATATTCCTCGATAATGTTTTGCAGGCGTACGTAGGTATGGAAAGGTGTTATGTAAATTTGATTTTATCCAAGGACGTCTGTGCATTATAGATATATGTATTAAATTATATGGGAAAGCGAATTCGAGTTTAGTCCCGATAAAGGAAAAGGAATCGATTTGTCTAGGTGCATATTTTGCCGATGGGTTGATAGAATCAAAGAGATTTTACGTCGAAGTGTTTGTATCTCTCTACATTGTTAGGAAGCGTGTTTTAATTTTTTCGCCATAGCAAAAGGACATGAAATAAGGATTTCTTTTTTCATTAAGAGGCTCACAAATTTCTCTCATAAAAAGTTCATTGACAATATTATTATATTTGGTTTCGTTTCTGAAACATAATTTCTTTAGGCTAAATAGAGGTCACATAGCTATTAAAATAACATTACGTCATCCAATGTTACTTCATTACTAATTGTCTTTAAACCATCCATTATTCTTGGTAATAAAGGACAAAAAAGGCAGGGAAATGACCTTCTTGACAAAAAATTTATAACAAACTTGCAGACTCATACAACGGGATAAATGGGGTAAAAATAAAGTATTATTTTTGAAGACAATTTTTGTAAAACTATGGGCGCTACGAAGATGTTACGAATAAATAGACAGGAGTAGAAAATATGAAATAAATAATTTGTTACAAAAATCCAGATCTATAAAAATAATATACCACAAATCATACCCTTATGATATAGATGACAAGCAAGTATACTTTGAAAAAAACTTTGCAAACCGAAAAAGCTTATGTTGAAAACGATATATACCTACCAACTCAGTGGATATATGTACTTATGGAATGTATTATATCATATATTAGTATGATTTTTTCGTTCTTTTAATCTTTCAGAAATATTTCCCAAAGTTTACGATTCAATCAACTTTGTACTCGTTTTAATAACAAAAAACTGTCAAAATAAAATAACCAAAACTGAATGTATGTGATGCTTGTTTCACAATTAACGACCTAATCTGCATTTATAACTTCGAAGATTAAGCGAATGCAAGTTTTTTTTGCCCCTTGCTTACAACTTTTGACGAAATTTTAGAGATTATTATCTTCTTGATGCGTGACGCCAGCAAATGCTACCTATTAATTATACTTGTTACACGTTGATCAGAAAGCGTACGTACTTTGCTTTTTCTGTTTAAACTCTTATAATAGTTTCATTTTTTTCAATTTAATTCTCAAAACACTTCATTAGATCTTGCACGAAGCCAGTATTCTATACCACTTTATACTCCTATATTTTAAAGTAAATAGTCCAGTATATCCCAGAACAAAAATTCAAATACCGGTCAGCTCGTTTTTTTTCAAAAAGGTAATATTGCGTATCACTAATATAAGCAACGTATTATTGTGTCCAAGCTAAAAGACTTTGGAATCTTGAAATTCTAAACGTTTTTTTTAATGTATATCCGAATATTTTTATTTGTAATCGTTCTTTTCTTCAACCGCTTTTGCTTCCATCTTACACCATTTTCTAAATTTGTGTTATTAATTTTATAAATTTTAAAAATATTTTAGTCAACTTAAATATTAATTTCTTGTCTTCTCCCACTAAGAGATAAATAAAAAAAAAATTTTTGTATTTATCTGTTACGACCGAAGGCAATTCCTCCAATAGCTAACCAAAGTTTCAAATAAACAAATATATTATGACCTTCGTAAACCGCATTTCATAAGAGCATTTCCAAAATTGCGTTTCAATGTTACTGACACGAATTATCACTTTTACATGATGAATTATGAAATCCTCATTCAACATTGAATCAGAAATAAAAATTAAAAATAAATAGAATGCCGCACAGTCTTCATATTTTGAATCCCATGCAGATGAAGGTGACAGCTATTTTATTATAATATACGCATTTGAAAATATTTTTTTCCCTATTTAATGTTAATATAATCATACATATTACTATTCTATAATTAACACTTTTTTTACTTTAAGTAATTGTAATATTGAATTAAAAAACAATAATCATAAAATTACCATAAAAAATGAACACAAATAAAATATAGAAGCATTTATTTTATGTGCATAAAATACTATTTAAAAAAAATAGCGCTGTTACCTTCCTTGGGTATTAACAACTAAATACATTCGTCTTGTGCGGTAGCTAGAAGAAACATAAGGTCAAACACTACCATATATTTCTTATTATTTGTCAAAATTATTCCTAATAAGTATAAAATTATAATGCGAACGTAAGTTCTTTGGTTGTGTATTTGTATAGCTTTCATGTTACTCAACACGTACCAGTTATATTTTCCATACAAATAATTTGTGACATGGAAATACATATACAATACTTTTCACTTCTGAACAAAACTGCTCTTTGGTAAATAAGAGCTTGACTATAATACGTAACAACACATCACGATAAAAGCGTACGGCTACTTGCTGATGATCCAGGTTTCTTTCCTTTTACGCCTTTCAGTGCATCTCAAACTACTTTTCATTTTCATTAGTCGATTATTTTGCCATATTAAAAAGTAACAGTGTATTCCGGAATCCAATTTTACTTACAAGAACCTATTTAAAAACATGAAGATATTTAAAGACTATATTTTTATTCCATTATGTTATCGCTGTTTGTTTCCTGGAATGTTTCATAACTTTTTTATAAATTTAAAAATTTCACTAAAAATCTCAACAAATTTCAATAACTTTCAAAGCGAATGAGTCAGTTTAATAATTACCTTCCACCTACACTCAGCTGGTTAAAACCCCACCACCTCCTCCCCTAACCAAAATCTTTGATCCGTCACTGCATATAATCCTACTTCAGTGTTTTACTTATTACCTGAAACTGTAATTAAAGGTTATAATGCTGAATAGCATGAAATATAATTTAAAAACCTTTCCGCACTATCTAGGCTAATTAGAAGTTAATCAGTGAGAAGTCAACCAAAGATGGGTGATTCGGATCTCAACGATTTCGAAGCAACATTTATCAATTTGTAATTAAAGAAAGAAATAATCAAGATTGTGGAAATAGTCTGTATAATAGTAGTTCACGCCTACCAAGTGATAGGTAGTACACCTGTTTTAACGCTTAGCTACTCACATAGTAGTTAAATAAATATTTTGTGGCAGCTATAAAAATTTCATAAAAATATTTATATATTCTCCGTTAATTATTTTTTAAAATCAGGTTAATGAAGTTACATTTCAAGATAAATAGTGTATAGATTATTTTTAAACCCCTACAGAAATATTGTTATATTTAGTTCGGTACACATTTAATCATTTAGTTTTCCTTCCATAACATTGTTAATGTCAATATGCTTTTCAATTTACAATAAATGTTTTGTGCATAGTTTTACAGATTATTTTTTCGCCTTTCACTTTTTTTTATTCCGTCTTCTTTTATTCTAAGAGGACTATTTTTGTTGTCTATCTATGTTAGTTTATATAAGAAGTCGTTGCCCCTCACCTTCAAGTTTAAAAGCACCGAAAGCTCGGGAGTTTTATTGATTTTGATTGAAAGCTTTTGGCAGCTCGTTTTGAATCTGTTGTGATTTATTAATTCGGACAAAACTAAACATAAGCCATAGATGCAACATAACTGAATCATCTTTGGATGATTTAGGGTTCACTGTGAGGACGGAAATCAAGTTATTTTGGTGCCCATAAATTTTATTCTATAAATGAACGTGGTATATTTACCAATCTACAACTTTCTTCGTCTATTATATTTTTTATTAATTTAACATGGGTCTTCATAAAATGCAACTAATATAATATGAGTTAGTTACAAATTAAAATCATTTAATAACGTTATCTAGCATTTTAAAATATATTTTTAATTAAAGTATTACAATAGACCGTAAAACAGTGAAAACCTCAGTCCCTATTTACAGAAGGTTAAATAGAATAAAAATTAAAATTAAATCACATCGCCTCAAGGTATTCAATAAAACATGCGAAAGGCTAAATTTATGAACCAAAAACGATTAATGTCCAATGTTTATTAAAATAATTTTTAAATTATTTCTTGAGGAATAAATTTCTCCCTAATTAATAAGAGGGAAATTTATTCTTCATATATGTAACCATAACCACTTTGAATTCGGTACTTAAAAGTGAAAATTGGAACTCTTACAAGCTGACTCACGTGATTGTTATTCCGCTTGTCACAGCCGATTTTCTCAGAAAATATACGACATAAAATTCTTAAATTTATACATAGTGATACACCTTATTGTACCACATACTTTGCACTTTTATAATATTTAAATGAGAGAAGATATTAAAAGAAGTAATTAAAATTTTGTCTTTTTTATATATGTCACCGTTTTCATCACTTAAGAGAGTTTTTTATGAGGAACACAAAACTATTTTTTAATTATTCTAAATTCATATTTTAAATTATATTCTAAAAAAGCAACAAATCCCTTGTTGCTTTTTTTAGAATGTAATTCTCGAAAATGACCTTTCTACCAACCCCGTGATATCCGAAACTATTGAAATAAAAATCATATAAAAACAGGGTTGGTAAAATCTAAATAGAAGTTTACATCGTTTCTTAAATCTCATATTTTTGAGATACACATGATGTTTTTACGCATGTGAAAGACATAGTCGGCAATACATTTATATTGCGAAATATTTATGTATGAAAGTGATCTAATATAAAAACTATGTGCTCTTTAATACTTATAAATGCCTAAGTGTGTGCGTACATCGTAGCGCAAATTCTATCATACTGGACAAGTTTTTTGTTAATTTATTAAAAAGAATTTGTTAAGAATGAACGAAACTCACAGCACGAAATTCGAGAATACACAAGTAGATGAATACAAGAAATTGATACATACTGTATTTTCACTAAACTATTTTGAAAATTATATTCCAATTAGATGATGCATATTTCAGTTAAACACGTAGAGTGTGAGGTACGATAGACTAGATGAAATAATAACTTTCTTTATTTAACTATAGAAGGAATAACTATTCCGATGCTATCTAATCAGCGATCAAAGATCATAAGAAGTTAAAAAAATTATAAGGACGGTATCTGGCAAGATATACCAATGCATTACTACTGATACTTGGACCCATTTTATATGAAAGAGTGGAAAAATAACTTTATGGTAAGCCAAGAATGAGAGTGTTTCAAAACCACACTACTGGCAACTAGGGCTGATATTCTGAAGCATTAGGACATATAAACGGGTCAGGACAATAACGATGACTACAGTGAAACTGAGGCAAATGCGTCTCCGTGGATGCCTCGCGGATGCGGTTCAATGACCTTTTTGTTTAACATTTTTCTTAATAATATTACTGTTATACTTATTTCTGAACATGCAAATGAACAATACGGAGAGCAAATCGAAATTATCGTCCGGTTAAACATATATAAAAAGAAAATTTGTGATGAAATATTTTCACTAATTATTATAAAGGTATTTAGTGTAAAATAATTCAATATTTAACTTCGATTTTCATTTTTAGGAAACACGAGGATAACGTTAGCGAAATTTTTATCTTTATTAAAATCCAATTTTTGACAGGAGATTACAACTCAACTAATTTTAAATAAGTGATCACTAATTGTTGAACGACTTTTGTTGTAATTGGAAATTTTAATAAAATCAATTAAATCCAATCCTAGTCGGTTTAATCCGAATAGGCTCTTCCCTAATATCTTACAAACTTCCCTAAAATTATATAGGTTAAGGTAACCTTTTTAATAATTAGATTATTTAATGAAATGTGATTAAATAATTGAGATATAAATTAAATTTCTTTTACAAAGAACAATCTTGTTATAATTCGTTGAATAAAGTCAATAAAATATTTCTATCAAAATTTTGATTGTTCAACAAGGAAATTAAACATAACCATTTAGATAGAGTACCATATCGCTCATTTAGATAGATACGCCCCTATGAAAATGATTATCGTACAAAAAGTAGTAGCTCCTCTTTGTAACTCAATTAAATTTGTTTATACTCCATAAACACATTCAAGTGTAAATTATTCAAATGTTAACTTAGAACATAACTAAATATAAACGACTGAAGATGAGTAACATCACGATTC
This sequence comes from Druceiella hillmani, assembly GCA_039881145.1. Classification (NCBI taxonomy): domain Eukaryota; kingdom Metazoa; phylum Arthropoda; class Insecta; order Lepidoptera; family Hepialidae; genus Druceiella; species Druceiella hillmani. The sequence continues at coordinate 2,667,363 of JAYKKI010000138.1, forward strand.
TTTAATTATTGTCTGATATGTCATGTAATATAGTACTTGAAATTCGTAACTGCCCACATTGATAAAAAATGCCAACCTTATTAAAAATAACCACAAGACTTTCAAAAAATCGAATCAAATCGAAGTCAAAAACTCGGGTACGTTTTTCAATTCGGAATGGGCCGTCGCCGAGTTATTGTAACGGATGTGAGTAATACTAACATGACAAATAAAAGCAAATACATACAATGTGAACAATAGTCATATTTCCTTTATAAGATAAATAAACAACAATACATACTGTCATGAAGAATACTACACTCAATATTGACATTATACCTTTTCTTGGGGAGTTGTTTTCATGATATTTCTTAAACTACTTTTTGCCTATTGTCAAATAATTCATATCATGTTCGTACAATAACTACACTTTTTAATAATGACACTGAAAGTAACTTATTGAACAAAATGAAAACACAATCCTAAAATAACAAAACAATATAATATACATAATTACAAAACAATATTGAAACATGCTTTTCTATTACCCTTCTGCTAACTTCTGCTACTTATTTGCCACGCAACTTTATTGACCAATTTGGAGAATTCTTTCGATCATTAAATTCGCTTAAAGAATTTGTTTTTTTCTATGTAACGTGGGGTAAATTATTAAAATGGCAGCGTGGGCAGTGAAAGTATGCTATTAGAAAAAGTATTATGTTTAGAAATAACGAGCGTGAGAAATTTCTCAGAACGTAGAGCCAAAAAATTAATATACAAGACTATAAATCTGGCAATAACATAAGAGGGATAGAGGGAATTATTTAAAATATTGCAAATATTGAATCTGTTTCAGTTTGTTTAGTAATCGTTCTGGAAGCTCAGGATAGCACACGTCTCATAGTCTAGTAGAGGCAAAAGCAGTGTTTGATACAGACGAATTTAGTTAGGTAATGAAATATTAAACACGTTTTGAAGAGTTCATTTAACTTGAAATTGATATCATTAAGATGTTCCTGTTTCTGATAAGCGATGACTAATATAATATCATGAACCTGTTTTGGACACTAAATTACTGTCTTAATTGCATTCTATTTCTGACAAGAAGAATAGTTCTACGAAGACTTTCTAGTAAATCTATTTTCATCTTTTGGCATATTTTTTTATGTGCTTTGCCGTTTAAAATCTAATAAATAATACTTTCTGCGTGAAGCACCAACTTTTTGAACGCCCTTCATAAGTAAACACACCCCTAATAACTTGTGGCTTAGTGCCATGATAAGTGATATCTTCGTGTTGAAATGAGGAATAGCCGTTCATCGTCGCTTCTGAGAGTTACAAACGTAATTATAAAGCAATTGTACTTTCAAATAACTGTAACAGGCTCTTTCCTTTATATTCATTTGCTTTTCAATTTGTTTGTCACAAGTGTATTTACATACATGTTACAAGTGCATTTTATCCTTCGCCGCTAATGATCTAAAATAAACAAACCATTTTAAACTTATTTTTCAATAACATTTTAAATTTTTTTTAATCCTCTGCATATTATTTCTAAAAGGTGTTTTTGTTCGCAATATCTCCTTTAATACTACCTCAAAACCGATTGAGCTATTATTTTGAAAATTATTTTCACAACTAATCACGAGAAATAAACAAATAATTAAAAATTAATTTTTTGAATAATTTTTTTAATTCTCTGCATTATTTCTAAAAGGTGTCTTTTATCGGTATTACCGCTATACGTATATGGGGTATATCCGTATTAAGATAAAGTATGAAGGAACATATATCGTACGTATATATGTTCCTTAATACTTTATCTTAATACGGTAATGTGATCATTGTTTTCACAGAAGTTTTGTAAACAAAGAAGTTAAAAAAAGTATATGTGAGAAAGCCAATATCTGTTTTTTTTAAACATTACAATTTATATTAAAAATGTTGTGCATAATAATAAAATTATATATAAAATATGTACAATTACTCTTCAAAATAAAATACTTTCATTTACTTATTTTCACACCACATTAAAAATATGCATAATGAAGAGGTGATAATGAAAATTTTTCTCAAAAATAGGTTTACAATAATCTAAACTAATTTAATCTAACTTCACAAAAGATTGGCAAAATAAAAAAGTAATAAACATAAGGTAGAGTAAAGCTGTATAAAAGAAAAACTAAATAATAGAAACAAGGCCATCGTAGAATTGTAAAATTGAACTTTGGTCAAAACAGTAATAAATATTTGTTTTTGATTGATTTTGATCGTTACATAGCCCCGACTGGTACTCGCAGTGCGGTGTGGGATGTCACATGAAGGGAACCGCATTCCTTTGCGACGCGGCGTGCTGCCGAACCCGGGCCGGACAAAGTATGCCAGAATTCCGGTCAATGTTACCTTAAACTTTTTAACTCAAATTGTGTTGGATAACTCACCCTGATATTGCGACCATGGCGAGTTTGAGATGAAACGCTTTTGAAATAATTGTTTAACTTTTCCGTATAAGCGAAATATCATTTATATCATGCGTAATTTTATAGTTCAATGTCGCATAGTTATATCGTTTTGGGACTGCGTAAGCGACACCTAAATTAAATTTGCGTGCTAAACGTGAACTGTAAAAGGAATATTTGGGATAATTTGTCACAAATTTCGTCATATGTTAATGTTTGGACGTAAAAATGTCTATAAAATGTCGCTCAGTTTGGACATTCACAAATATTACGTTAGCAAATAGCCGCCATCAAAACAGCCGCCATCTCAGTACGCAAATTTATTTAATTTTTTATTCACAATTAATATAATCAATTTGTAACTGCATTAGCATCATCGATATATATTGCTTGCGTTCATGGGGGAATGAAATTTATGCTTGGAGATTTTTTGGTTTTGTCTGAAAGTTTGTGTTTTGTTCAGTTTTAAAATGGTCGGCATAATTAATTCTTTTCGTTGAAGTAATTAGATAGTGAGTGAAACGGACGATAGCTTGAGAGTAGAATGTCCGGCGTGTATGGTAGGTGACAGTTTACGGAATGAAAATATTTTTCACGTGCCACGGTGGAAATTCAATAATTCCACGTAGAGGTTAGTTCTCAATTAAACATTTTTTAAATTTTTTTTTAAATTTAAAAATATCATTAAATTACTTAATCTAGTCCTCTGAACATCTATACATGAAAGTTATCGCATTGTTTAAATAGTACGAAAATTCTGCGAAATCCTTCACTAATAAACATGTTTAAGTTAGTTTAATTTCTAATATCATTATTTAAAATAACCAAAAAGGAACTAATCACTTTATATGTACCCTAATGAATAAGCTATCCTCCAATATAATATAAAAAATAATGGTTTTACAATAAATAGTCTACTTTAGTAAATTAAAATGACAATATATTTACATACACTCTATCGATTATCTAATATTATATTATACGAGGAGAAAGTCGAGGAGAAATCCTTCAATCCCGAAAATTTATTAGGAAAATTGTTTTACCAGGAAACGATATGATGTTTTTGAATTAGAACTGTAAATATTGCATGCTCCTAGTGTTACTACTACTACTCCTAGGAATATTTAAGGAATAATGTAGTAGTTATTCCTTAAATATTCTTAGATTCCCTGCTTTTCGATGCGCTCTTATTGAATTATTAGAGCTTTAATGGTTAAAGTTAATTAATTTTATTGAAATTTATAAAATGTAGACAGCCATGTTACAGTATTAGTAATGAGTTTCCAGGAAAATGTCAAACAACCCCGGAAACTGGAAAACGATACGGTGAAGAAAAATTACTAAAAACAATAGTTTCTCTTGGGTTTTGGTCGATAATATGCCAATGTTACGAATTCAGTTTATTACTTCTGAATATTTTATTTCATTATTTATTAGTTTTATATTTTTACGCAAATTGTTTTTTATTTCCGAGTGTTCCCCAAAAGATAAAGCCAGAGAAAGATTCTGCAACCGTAATATAAAATCAGGTCAGTATGCACAATAAGCTTCAGAAAACTGCGTTGAAAAATTAAGGTTTTTATATAGCGAAAAGCTTTTCATGCATTTCATGTTATACACACAAATTTTTGTCACGAACTTATAAGAGTAAGGCATTATGCCTTACATTATTTTCATAAATCTCAAACAATTTAATCAAAATACGTGGAGATACTTACCATACTTACCAATTTAAATTTTATGTTGATCTTTCAAAACATATATGTATCATATTTTCCTTGTATGTAATAATTTTCTAACGAATAATTTTAAAGTTATGTCGGTATTTTTAAGTAACCAAAATCATGCGCGCAGGTTTTCACACGTTAGATGTAGATATACAAAACGCGTCAATGTCTGCAAAATGAATGATGCCCATGGGAAGTCAGGGCACTTTGAAACTATTTAACTTAAATTAAAATTCAAGTTTTTATTTTAACAGGTAACAAAAAAAAGTGAACAGGAACAAAAGTCGTTGTGTTACCGCACGACTGAAATCCACGACGAAACCCTATAATAAAATTTACGACTCCGAAATCGTCATAAATTGTAAAATTTACTTGAAACCGGATATTTTTGAAACGTTGAAGAGTTTACAATAAGAATAATAACATAATATAATGGTAACTTGGATAAAGCATATATTTTAAGGCGATTTATCTACTTAACTCTCCAATTTTCATTATGCTTTGTTCATAAAAGTCAAAATTGAGTGCAGCAAAATTTTATTTCATTAGCAATCGTGTAGCAAAATGAGGGTGTAATTATTCACGACAATTTCCTTATAAAACCCCTTTTAGAGTGCAAATTTTCTATAAATGTCGTTAAGGCTACTACAGGATGATATTACTATATGACCTTAAACTATGAACGTAAGCGTGACAAACTATTTTGTGGCAATGAAACAGAATGCTAACATCATATGAATGAAGTGTTTCGTCACAATACACCACAGTATAAGATATTAGTGAGAGATGGGTATCTTTCTTCACTAAAATTGTATACAATGTTATTGTTGATAAAATAAAATATAATTAAAATCCGTCCCCGAAAAACTAGTTAAATAAAAAACACGAGTTTGATGATAAAGGCATTGGAGCTATATAATTTTTCATAAAGCGCGTCATAATTTTTCCTTTATCCTATCATTACCAAGAATTTGGGTCATTTAATTAATATTACACTTTTTGTAACAAAACTATGATAGACTTTAGTTTAGTCTTTTAAATATAATTTGGGGAAGCAGTTTTATTAATGTATGGAGGAGCTTATGTATTTTATCCAAATTTTAGACAAATCCACGCTCATACGATCTGTGTATTAATTCATACCTCATATCAATAAAAAAAGACAACATCTACACACTTTTCTACAGAAATTTTAACGAATATTTTTTTGATTTCTCTTAGTGAAAAGAGGAAAATTTACAATTTCGTGATGTCTGTCTGTTCATGCATGCCACATTTATAAAATGTTGTAGATACTCCATATGGTTTAATACAAATATGCAACAGAATATAAAAAAAAATTAATAAGTTTCAAAAAGGGAGCGAGATTTTTTTTCATGTATCCCATATGATGAGGTGTCAATGGATAGCTATTTCATATTAAAATTCGCATTATATTTTAATTTTTTAATCGTAAGCACCATTTCCAAAACGTAAGAAAAAAAAATACAATTTAAAGACAATCCTGTCTTAATTTTTCAACTATGGATTTCCGTTAAATTACGTCAAAAATTTTAAGATATATAGACATTTGCAGAACTTTGCTTTATGAGTGTTCAGACAAACCATTCTCCAATATTTCGTGTATAGATATACATGTTTTAGGATAAATTTGTATTTCAGAAAAATTCGATATTTCCGCCTTAAAATGGTAAAGAGAAAATATGAAGGAAAATGTTTAAATATACTTTCCGTTTATATGTTTCTTTATTACGTGAAGACAACTAAAAATAATATTGATTTAACTATTACATTATTATACTATGTCAACGGCATACACACAAAGACTATAAAATAAATAAAGCAATACTCACAAACTAAACATATATGTTTGGGTATTGAATGCAGTGCAATTATTTTTCCCAGACTCGGTTTGACCTGTAAACGTATATGTTTTGCGAGTCTGGAAATATGGTTTTCTACTATCATTAACCTTTAAATTTCCTTCCGGTTTGGCGTAGAGGTAATTTTATAAAATATGTTTAGTAAAAAGGTTTATATCTAAGTATGCCATAGAAAATGCAAATATTACCCGTCAAGCACTTAACTTCGGGTTTCAGGAAAGTATCATGCATTACTTAAAAACTAAACAAATATTACCAAAAATAAATGGGAAAATTCTTTATTTGTTTCCGCTGTGATTCCTGCATCAAAAATGCGTAGTCTATATACACAGTTAAATCATTTGAATAACATATACTTAAAAAAAATTAACTTCACTCGCACCTTAACCCTCGGCTTTCATCCTATTTCCTTCATAATTGGTATTTTTCATTTTCCTTCTGTCATGGCAAATAAGCTCTTATTTAATTTTTTATTATTACATATACTTTCTTTTAGCACCGTCTTTATTTATTCAAAGTATACGAGCAGTATCCAATTATGTAATTCCTAAATGGACTAAAATGTGAACCTGACTTTTACATATGTCATGTAATATGATAACTCACAGCCAAAAATTAAAGAATTTAAAATTATGTATTGTATAATTTTATTTAATTTCTATTTATGCACTTCATTTTCACTTTTACGGTAACTACAGTATTTTGCAGTTTACACCAGAACTGTTCAAATTCGTTCGCTACCGTTGATGGAAAAAAAACTGCTCGCTTATTAAAGAGTCCGTATTGTGCACATAGATTTATAAATTAAAAGCTAATAAACTAATATTTTCAAGCCCATAAAATATATGTAAACACATATTAAATAAAATAAACATTTTTATTAGCAAGCATTATGGTTTTCAGTATTATATCATATATCTAGTACTTAAAATATTTCATATACTTCACATTAAGCGGTAGGTACAAGAGCGCAAACATTTAAGTTAAAATAAAATAAATTATTATAATTATGTAATACAAAACTGCGAGAAAAGCAAGTTAATATTTAAAAGTCTCTAAAACTGATTGAGATTTACTCTAGATTACTTTTCACTAAGTTATTACGTAACGTATAAGGGAACAGAATAACAAATGGGCGCAACCACCGTCATAGTCTGTCTATGAATAGGCCTCAGGTATTAGGCTTCTCAGCAATCCATACGCGGATTAACTCAGTACGATACAGTATGATAATATAACAATAGGCCAGTTAAAGTAGTCGAAATTAAATAGAATATCTCCAGAGTCCATTTCAGGTCCTGACCATATTTATATGAGACCTCGCTGCAATAATTTCCTTACAAACAAAGTCGTTATCACCAAACACCCGTTACTACACCTAAAACAATAGATTTTAGGATTTTTGTCGGTTCATCTGTTTGTCTGTGCGCACTTTTGTTGTACACAAAAATGTCAGCAACGGCTAAATAGATTTGGATTCGGTTTTCAGTGGTGGTATTGAGATTAGCTTGGGACAACATTTAGGCTTAGTTTAATTTCAGTCGGTACACAACTAAAAAAAGATACGTCAGTCTTAACATACCTTCATTGTGCACGCTAATATCAGAACTGGCACAACCGGTTTAGCAGCCAACGTCATATATTAGCGTTTTAATAAAGTTTATGCTCATAGAGTTCCGAGAAAAAAAAAAGAGACACAAAAAAATTCTTAGTAATTTTTCTGATTCTAATTTCCCCGCGAACGAAGTCGCGGGCACCGCTAATTTATAATAAAAACGTTAAACGCAGGAGTTCCTACAGCTGATATTTTTTTGTCAATTTCGAAGCTAAGAATATATTTCTACAGTATTAATCGTATTAATCATAATATCATAAATGTGTAATTTTTAACGAATGTGCGAATAGATGCTTGTTATGCTCTGACTGCCTGATGTCCTATACAATATTTCTAATTTATATTACAGGCTACTTTTTATCCTGAACCCTAAAGTGCTTTCTAAGAGAAAAAAAATATTAATGGGTATTCCACGCGGACAAAGTCGCGGGCCGAAACTTGTAAATTTTATATTTCAAAGCTGAACACATAACATCATGAAGCCATGAAAAGACCTAAAAGAAATCTGCTTTACATTTTCGTATCCATCGAAAATCTATAAATATATAATTATGAACCCATCGCTTCTGACTAAACTAATCAAAGGTATTAATAATACTCCGCCGAACCTGACGTAAAAGCATTTGAATTGCTCTCACCGTAACTCACTTCCTGCCTGCTTCCTTCCAAAGCTTTTAATACGTTTTCATAACAGGTTTAAAGTTCGATATCTTGCGCACATATTGCCTCCGATAGGTGTATCTCATGTATATTCAAACACTGTATTAGTCTCTATGTATGGATAAATTGTTCTTCCGCTGAAGAAGCCTTAAGGTTAAGAGCAGAATTTATCTTAAGTTCGTTTATACAAGGGAGCGAGATACCGAAGAAATACCTTAAGGGTAAATTTAAAAAATTTCTGGACTTTTCAGTTAACGTGCTATCAATTGTTGCTAATCTAATAATACTTTTTAAAAATTATTTAAAAAACAATAACCTGGAAGGAGATTTATTGGAATGTTTTATAATTCTCATAATGTAAACGATTTTAAATTGAAATAATTTAAAAATTATAGAATCACCAATTACAATTCAATTTAATGAAAAATCCAAAGTAACTAGTATAAAGTACAGTACAGTATATCAATGAACAACGCACTGTAGGTACCATTGAATGATTTAGAAATATATATATGAAGGATATATTTAAATACTTTTAAATTGTTTCTTAAAGTAACTAATAGAAAAAAACCCTTGCTACATATATTTTAAAAAAATCTACTCAACAATAAAATATTCTCCACCTCTTTCCCCGAAATCTTCAGCATAGCTTAAGCAGAAAAAAGTTTAACTGATATATGCAATTTTAGGCTATATTTTATCTATTTTCAAATTCTTAATGAAAAATTATAATATTTTTGTTTATGATATTTCGATTTCTCTTCTTCCCTTTTAGCATTGTCTTTAACAAAACTGCAATTTCTACTATTACCTGTAGCTTTTACATATTGTGTTCCAAATTTTAAAGGTTAAAGTATGAATATAAGTAATATCGTGCAAGTAAAAAATTTAAAAAATTGACAAAAAGATCGACCGAGGAGAGCGAAACTAGAGCAGAATGAAAATACGATAGAAATAAATTATTTCAATTCGGTTCTATTCAAAATTATTCAAAATTTTAACAAACAATATTTAACGTGATCTGAAGTAAAGCAAAATATTTAAAAATATTTTAAACCTAATTTATTAAAATTGGGAGACCCTACAATTTCACTTCCAAAACTAAAAAGTCGATGGATTTAAGCCCATTTTTTAATTTTAAATGAAATCTGATTTTTAAACTAGATTTCTTTTTCCTCATTTCTTTCAAGCTATGATTATAACTGACGCAAACAACTGACTAATTAAAATCGAAGCTCACAAGCGTGAAGTATAAAATATATTTTTCCTTTATCCTAATGAAATACTTGAAAAAAATCAGTTAACAGCCATTTTATAAGAGAAAGTACATTTTTCGTCCATCTTTATATTTGAAATACCCCTAATGCAACGTAGCTTAAAAATGTTGAATTCTGCATCACTGAAAAATGTATTTACAAATAACGATAAGATTTATCGTTTATATGTATGCATATTGGACATTAAATCACCTGTTGATATTTTGAAATACTAAAATATTATAAATGAACAAACAAGTTGCATGCTAGAGAAATAATACCATTTGTCGGTGTTATTAATATGTTATGAATATAAATTTCGTTCCAAGTTTTATAAAAATGATAACATTTCCACTCGCGCTGTTTAAGCGAGATCTAATAAAAAGTATCCAAATACACTTTTTGTGGTATCAATAGTTCTCGTGTCCAAAGTCGCAGATGTTAAATAGTCTATGTAGTCTATGTATGTATGTGTGTAGTCTATGTATGTACTGCGTCATATGTAATATAAGCAATGTAAATGAGTGATTCGTTGCTTGATTACAGAAATATAATGTAACAAACATCAAAATTAGGCTGTGCTATACATCACCAGGGGCACTATATTCCAGGAGCACCTCTAAATATAAAATGAAGCAAAAAATATTTTTCAGACGACCAAAGAAGACCGCAAGGCGAATTTTATATTGCGTTTCATATAGCCTTCAGAAATTTAAGTCATTATTACCATGATCATCATTATTATGTAAAATTATATTATTTAGACATGTTATAATTATACAGTGAATAATCAAACAAAAGGTTTTTAGAACAGGATTCTCTTTTTACGCTGCATTCTGAGAAAAAAGACCCCATGTTTGTATTTTTATTAAGTTGATACTGATAATTTTAGGTTAAGGCCCTCGTATGTTTATCGATTTCTATTATATCTAAAATACGAAGAACAGAAAAACTACGACCAATTTAAAAAATATATTGGAAATGGTCGAAAATTGAAAGGAATAAAAGTTTAGAGCTGCACATATTTTTTTCTACAAATTCTCTGAGCCATAAGACGGCAACATATATTCCCACAGTAGTTCCCATTTGCATTAATCCTTTCATCTTTTATATTTGTGTACACTTTATTGGACAATATTATGTTGTGACATTGAAGGTAATTTGAAACAAATTGACCAGAATCAATTTGAAGAATTAAAATTAAGTAGGGGTGCGAAGAGAGATTAGAGATATGGGAAAATATTTAATAAATATGTTAGAAAGTATTATGAGATAGGTAATGGATTACTGTTAAAGGAACCACAAAGCTTAGTTTTATTTAAAATGAGAAAATATAAATAATATCTAATGCTTGACGTTTGAAAAAAAAATCGAATATGCATGTGTATGTGTGTGTTTGCAATATTTTCCTCAACGGATTAGTTATTGTTAGTTCGAGAAAAATCGCGTAAAATGTATAAAATATTTAAGTGAACGTGTAAGCATATGCTGAGTTAATTAACAAAAACATCTGCTTCTTTTATAAACAACTCTAACTCTAATAACTATAGTAAAAGTTATTACAACTTTTATAACTTGAGATCGCGATATATGAAAACACTATTTTGCAATTCTCCACTTGAGTGCTAGAATTATTCATCCATAGATGCAAGAAACTAAGAATATTGTAAAACCATACAGAACGTGGAAGTAATTTCTTCTTTAAAATTATGTATAAATTTCATGTTGAAAGTACGGTTGAACTCGCTATATCAGCATATGATAAACATAAGCTACTTGAAAATGCATTGCTTTCAAAGCATTCTAACATTTCGAAAGTATGCCATCCCATTTTACTTCGGATAAATCGAATCTATATGTATAATGCCGCGACCTTATAAAATTATATTATGTAACGAGACAACTGATATCGTATATTATGTCCGCCAGGAATGTTTCATCAACATACGAATATGTGGTCATTTATATGTCAACGTATTCGCGTCCAGTTTAATAGAAATATATTCATTATGATTTCTCGCATATGACATACTTGTGTAATGAGAATATCTCACGCATATTTCCGTGACGTGAATATCTCATACACAATTAATGTTCAGCTCCGAGTGGGGACACATATGCGTGCTGAGAATAACTTGGAATTATTCTTTATGAATGGAAAGGTACAGGAAGTTGAGATACACGATTTAGAGTTGAGACAGATGATCGGATGGACAGATGATGGACAAATAGTGAACGACAACGGAGTGTGTAATTTTATCAATACTATTTATTGTGAGTGGCTAGAGATAATATCGATAGCGACAAATCAAGCATTTGCGATAGCGTTAAATCGAGATTTTCTATCGATGCTTTTTAAACTCTAATGGTGCATCTCAGTGAACTGAGATACACGATTAGAGTTCAAAAAGCTTCGACAGATAATCGGATGGACAAACAGTTATGAGCAAACCATAATGGACAAAATAGTATATATTTCCATTTATATTGCTTATTATGAGTAGCTAGAGATAACATGAAGTTGTAAATAGTTTATCTCGATCTTTGAAATGATTAATTAAAATTATGATAAATGTATGAATGATATCTTTTTTGAATGACCAAAAACTTGTAAAAATAAAACAAAATGCGGTAGAAAAAATTCAGTCTCAAAAATTGGTAAACTAATTATCGAAGAACGCGTATAAGTAATTAGGTTTGCAAAATATGAATCTTTCAAAATTATATGATTTTTGATAGCATATTTTTAGAATTCTCTTCTCCTCCGTTGTTTCGCTCTTGACAGAGCGTTCTTGGTCCACATGTAGTACTGTTATGGATGGCCGCCGTTTCTCGCCTCACGATGCCTGTCCAATTCTACTTATTTGTCGTCGCTCCGTTGCCTACAGGACACCGCCTGCAGCAGACTTGATTTGATCCGCCCACCGCATTGACGACCACCCACGTGGTTTAGTGCCTTCTACTCTTCCCTGCACAAGAATTCGCTTTATGGGGTTAACATCTCCAGGCATGACTTAGAATGATTTTGGAATTATATACATCAAAAGGAAAACACAAAAATTATACAAGATCGCTAAAGTTTTCGTTTGTCCGTCTGTCACTACTGTTTTTACTCAACAGCGAAAAAAATTTAAATTTCCCGTGGTATTGAAGCACATTAACACGCACACTACTATAACTAACACTCAAAACTATTTGTATGAACATTTTAGGGGAACAAATTGAGTAATCGAAAAATAAGGAGTTCAGGCTAAAATTATCATGTGGATATAGTTTGAAATGGTTACTTGTAAAGGTCTCAAAACTATTTTAGACCTAAAATAATAAAAAAATTAGTTACAAATAATATAATTTGGAAAATAATAATATTTAGAAGACCACCCAAATTTTGCAAGAAAAATGAAATATTTAACTCAGATGTCATAGTTTTCGAGATATTCATGACATTTTCATGACATTCGTGTTGGGTACTCGTGCCCTAGATGTACGAGTCATATTCGCGTTTGGGTGATTTTTTTATGGTGATCTTCGTATACATTGCATTTAATGAATCATTTTATATTCGCATATAGATATTTAGACCGTAAATTCGGTAGCTTTTAATGCCTATACAATTTTAAATAAAATCCTCCAAAATTTTAAGCTCTCAGGTATATAAATTGGAGGTGATTTTTTTTGTATACGAGACTTATAAAAATGTTGAGGTTCTGCTACGAACATTTTTTTCGATACATTAAATTACTATATTTAATATCTGAAGAACATCCAAAATATATATATATAGAAATTAAAAGAAAAATTATCACAGCTAATTCGGCTGTACTAGTTTACAAGTAATAGTCGACCAAGTTACGATCCGATATGGGGTTGTTAAAAAGTTCATAGAAACTCCATATAACAAACTGCAAAACTACGTCTTAAATTGTTTATTTATTATGTATGTTAATGATACACAAGATGATGTATTCACATAATTACATAGTGACAAACTATATTAAGGAAATAAGTACCACTTTTTTCGCCTATCAAAGGTACAGTAGGTAATGTATTTACGCAATTAAAATTTATAATTTATTTAAAATTATTGAGTAATATTTCTGAAGTGTACAGAAATATTACTCAGCCTTCATTGTATATGTATTTATATATATATATATATATATATATATATATATATATATATATATATATATATATATATATATATATATATATATATATATATGTATGTATATATATATATATATATATGTAGATATATATTTTTTTATACATATGTATACATATACATATATATATATATATATATATATATATAAGTGCTTAAATATGCACAAAACCCTCGTGATACAAGTTCTACTCCTACTTTCCGGGTACTTCTTTTGGTTTGACTTGTCTTGGCACGGTAACAATGTCAATGGTTCTAGAAAATATTAAATAGATTAATAAATCAAATATAATAAGTATCGTAGATTTGCTTAATCATTATATTTAACGTGGAGACATGGACGGCGCTGTCATCTTTTTTAAATTCTATTGCATCGTTTTACACAGCGATTTTTATGCATATTAACCTTCATGTTACTTTACTACGTTGTTAAACTTTATGTTATTTATGATCGTGATAACAATTTTTTTTAATAGACGCTTCTGCATTGACAAAACGCATATTCATTAGCAGGTAATTGTAGAACTGACGATTGTACATGGTTTGATATTAAATCCGATAGTGTCAAATAAGTTATAATTACCTCCCAGCAGTTAAAAACTTTCAATAGGTAATGACATCGACTGTTGTTGAAATTTAATGCACTAAATAACAATAGAATAGTATACAATATGAAAATTAAGATTTGGACTGGAAAAACATCCATAAACGCACAAAAATGTTTTTTCTTTAATATTACCTTGAAACATTCTTAACTATCTTTCTCGCCAGTAAATTGTATGCCTTTAAACAAACCCAGGAAAATGCAAAAAAGCAAATTATATTACCCTTTCCTGTAAGTTGGAAACTTTAATTGAACAAAAGCCAGCGTGCATAGATAAACAAACACTTTTCTCTCGCAAACCTCTCGGCGATTCTCCACACGCCAAATTCTCTATCGAATTCCTCGAGTTCCCCTTGGCGTGTCTTTTTGCTTTCCCTTATCGCATTACATATTCCTTCGGGTCGCCCCCTTCTGTCTTGTATTTGTACACGCTTTATTGGACAATATTAAGCTTGGTTTCTGAAGGCAATTTATATCAACAAGTCAACCCGAAACAATAGAGAGCGGATTAGGTACGGGGATTTGGAGAATCAGAGACAGGTTGGGGAGAAAGGCTAGTAGAGGCTGACTTAGAATGTCGAAAGACAGACAGACAGTTAAAATTAGTAGCTGGAAAATTATGTCCCAGATTAAAGATGAGTTCGAGATATGAAAATATATGTTTTTGCTTTTCTTTAAAAATAAACGCAACCTAAAGTAAAGTTCACCTTATAAATATGATCATGTTCGAATTTTAAAGTAGACGCCTATAATAATAGTGGTTTCAACTCAAATGGAACCTAATGTAATCACTGACTACTGATTTATGAATACAAGTTTTGAAGCACGTACTGTATTACGAATATACTTCTTTTTAATCGTAGGTATTTAAAAGTTACCCTAAAGGAACCCAGTGGTCATAGATAATTTAACTCATTTTTATGTCTTATTAATTTTGGTTATTTAAAGAATGACCCTAATGGTTATTTAAAGAGTGACCCTAATGGATTTTGGTTATTTAAAGAGTGACCCTCATAGATAATTAAATTTATTTTTATTTCAAAACAATTTTAGGTATTAAAAAAATAACCCATATAATATATAATAGGTATTAATAAAATAATTCCGGCGCGATGGTCATAGATAAGTAGGTTAATTTGTATTTAATTTTAATTGTAAGTTTTTAAAAACTAATCCTTTAAGAGTCCGGTGTCCATAGATAATTAAACTCATTGTTATTTTATATTAATTGTAGAAATTAAAAAATACCCCTAATGGAATCAGGTGCCCATAAATATTTAAACATATTCGTAGTTCATATTAATTTTTATCATTTAAATGATGACCCTAAAGGAGCACTGCGGCTATAAATAATTAAACTCAATTATGTTTTACTTTAATTGTAAATATTTAAAAAATTAGCCTGAAGGAACTTTGTGGCCGTAGATAATAAAACTCATTTGTATTTCATATTAATTGTAGGCAATTTGTATTTCTTATTAATTAAGTCCCAAGAGATTGATGGCCGTAAATAAATTAGACCCATTTGTAAGTACGACTGGGAAACAATATAAAAAAATATATATATATTAAGACCGTATCGGCTTGGGATAAATATAATATTTAACAACAAAATCGCAGGGTACGACTGGAAATGGAATAATGATTTGGACTTAACATTAACTGATCGATTATTGAATAATTTATTAAAAAAATAATATTAGAAGTTAATAATAAAAATTGTTGTATGTAGAATTATAGTTATTGTTAAGAAAAAAGAAGCAAGTTAACAAAATTACCTTTCGCATTTCTAACCGAACACTATTACCGCAATTTTTCACATTATCTAAACCATGGTAGAAAAATTACAGGAGAGAGAATATATTAGAGAATATATATATATATGAGAGAATATATTATACTAAATATTTCGAGAACGGAACTTAAAAAGTAAAATAAAAATCTCTCAGGTTTAAGTAGACCTCACACTACCAGAGTTTTGTACACATTTAGGAACTTATAAACATTTAAGGGTATGTTGTATTGCTAATAAACTATTCATAAATCTTAATTTTTCATAACGTAGATATATTTCCTACTACATATCTCACAGGTGCAAAAAAATGTTGTTTATATAAATTGTATTATTTCTCATCAAATAAATATACGAATATATTGCCTGGCATGTCTTTAATCGACATAATAAATATACGTTTTAAAAATAGCGGTTTATATGGTAGAATGTGGGAATCCTTATCTCTAAAACTCAATATTTCGTAAACGGATTTTACAAAAATATAAGTGCTCTGATTTTTCCATTTGATTACGAAACCTTAAAAACGCGAACACAAACTCGTTAAATTTTCTCTGAAATCCTAAACACCATTAGCAACTGAAAGTATAATACTTTATTATAAGTCTAGAAAAACTATAGCACTGTATATAGAATTCAGCACCAGCACGTCTCCAGCATCTGAAATGTATGAAAAAAAGAGTTTAGTTACAGAATGTCGCTCTTATCTTTTCGATATCATACTTCAATATAATTAGGTACTTTGGGTATAACTCGTTGACGAATATAAAAGTGTTTAGTGATCTAAATATATGATTTACAACACATTTAGCCTTTAAATAATAGTTACCAGCTTCAAAACTCAAACTTCGTTTACAAGGGTTTGGTCTAAACTTCGGCTACACCAACTTCAAACTATCACCATTTAATAACAAAATTGTTAAGTTCCTATATAGGGTAATTAAAAACTACGCAGCAACGGTCACATTAGGAACAATGTGATCCTTTATTTTAGGAAATGAAATTTTTCGGTAATTTCTTTGGCTTATCTCAATTTTATAAACTTGTTTATTGAAAAAAAATTATTAATAAAGTTGTGATAGCCAGCTCCGATTGTTTGGTTCGTTTAAAAGGTACAGTCGAATAGAGTACATTTAAATAAACTTGCCTAAAATATTTTATAACAAAACAGATTTGGTAAAACAATTTATAGAATATGGATTTTAATTCATACGCCAATAATTAGAAAATTGTTCAAATTTTTTTGTAATTATTTTATTAGATATTTTTCATTGACAGAGAATTTGTATAAAAATTTACGCCATCACATGTAGATTTTTTCGAAGCTCCTTATAAGAAAAACTCATAGGAACTTCATTTCGATCAAAAGATATTCGTTTCAGGTGGAATTCAGAGAATTTGACCAACATTTTACCAGATGTCCATTACAAAACCGAAATTGTGAATCAAATTTAATACTCACTTTGTCAATGAAGCGGGGAAGTCTGAGGCATTTGAAAATGTTTCTACGAACTTTTATTGTTTTGTCTTGAACTCAATATTACTTGCCCATTTGTATTTCCATGAGTGAGGAAAACGTTCGATTTCGCTTTAGCTGCAGACTTGATATATAAGGAGTTCCAACGCTTTTGTTCGGATTTTATTTTCATATCTTCTATATATGTCAATAATAATTATATTTAACTTTTGAAACACTGCATTGTACAGAAACAAAAACTACTGTCAATATTTTATGGTTTTAAATAACATAAACGAAGTACCGTAGAGTATTAAAAATGAAAAGATTTACAAAGATAAATCAAAGATACATAAATTTTGTACTATAGCAAAATATTAGTTATTATTGTCGCAAAACAATACACAATAATCATATTCTAGCAAAAGGAGGTGCCGATGGTGGTGATCAGTCCGGGATGGAAGTATTTTAGTTAGCTTGGAAAATTAGTAACAGTAAAGATATTCAAAATCTGAATAAACGAAACTTTATTATACTAAAAGTAAAGAGAAGTAAACGACCACGCTATATATGCCTTCTCGAAATATTAATCTATAGATATGTTATTTCTAGGTTTTGTAGTTTAGACGCTAGAATGCCGGACGGACATATAGACGTTCACTATGTATATATCTCCGCATATGCCAGTCGAACGTACAGACATGGACATAGACGCAAAAAATAAGCTCTTAGATATTTTGTGTTTAAGTTCAGTAGTTCATATGCTGGCTGGATATATAGACACCGACGCATATTTTTATTTCCAAATATTCTGTAGCAGTGCTTTAATATCGGCTCTAATTTAAATTTAAATTTCGGTTTTATTAGGGTTCCTTACCTCAAAAGGAATAAAGGAACCCTTATAAGATCACTTCGTTGTTCATCTGTTAACCTCTTTTTCTCAGGAATACGTGGAGTATATATTTTAATTTTTTTGATTCAAAGACACAACTAAATTAACTTCCAATTATGATCTCGCGAAAGTGAGGATTTGTCATGAGAAAAAACATGTTTTGCGCTTGTTGTTTCAAAGTAGTCTCCCTTGTTCAGTAGTCAGTAGTTTAGCTTGTTCTTTCACGTTGACATAGAATCATGAAATTTGGCAAAAGGCAAGGCCTCACAGCAGAACTAAAGTAAAAATTCCTTATTCGAAAAAATCAAAAATATATAATAATGATATACAAAACCCTCTTAGCACGAGTTCCACATGTGCTTGCCAGGTTCTTTGGAGAATAAAATACTTTCCTTATGTAACTTGACAACGAAAAATACCACAAAGATAAAACACAAAGATAGGCTGCTTGAAAATTGCTATTATATAAATAGATTAAAAAATTATAGTTTATACGTAAATTTTCATAAACAAGTATAGTTCTCAAAAATTTCTATAAAAAGAAAGACAAGTTTACGTTCCAAAAACCTCTACGTCTATTATACTGTAGAGCACATTGATAGAAATAATACGGTAAGAACTTTCCCTGCAAAGTTTTCGGAAATAGTAGTTTCTGTATCAAAAATTTAATCTTCTGAAGCAAATTTACAAAATATTGTTAATTTGTAGGATATGAAGCTATTGCATGGAGCCGCGCGTCAATAGTTTGGTAATCTTTTGGACGTGAAAACTTAAACAATTGCCAGTACATGACGATAGCACATTATATAAAGTAAAATGTTTCCATGAAGAATTATTTTCTTTCATTATTAATGTAGTTATAAACAATATAAATATTATGGAAGAAAAAAAATAAGTAAAAAGGTGCATCATTAAATTTATTAAAGGAGGTAGTATCTCCTTTTCATCGTATTGGGTGTGTTATTTTGAAAAATATTATTTTTATTTCGGATCAACGTCACAGAAGAAATCCGAAGTTTACGTTTTAGAGATCAACAGATATAATGATTATTTAACATATTTTTTTCCAAAAATAAATAATATCGCAAACCTTAGAAATTTGTTTGAATGCTCACATTATATTGGTTTATGCCTCTATATGAATCAATATTTAAAATCGTAACTCAGCCTATACATGGAAGGTCTGATTTTCGTAACCTACACAGATTAACGACGGGAGAAGGATACGAAACGAGATCCTAATTGTCATTTTCTATTTGTCAATTAACTTTTTCAGATAACGTTCTATTTAATTGTGACCGGCATCCGAAAAAGCGGGAAAGTATTCAGTGTAACAGAGGTCAATACCCATATTGTATTGAATAACTATTAATTTGTCATGTATTTCTGTAAAGCTATTTGGATAAAATTAAGAAACTCAAAGTTGGGTAATTGCTTCAAAATTCTTTTAATGTAGAACTATATTCTTTCTTTGCATAAAGTCGAAAAAACATAGCTCTCATTATAAATAGTGTAATAAACACAAAAAAAACTGCAAATTTTATTAAATTGTAATTCAAAATTCGACTCTACTTTTTAATCCTTGAATATCATCATAAAATTTAGTTAAATTTTATTAGATTTTATACTATGTTTCCCTGAAAAAGAAATAAACTACTATAAAAACTGTGTTGTAATACTAATAATGAAGAATGGCCAAAATTGCGGGGGAAACATTGATGATAGGTTTCCGTATCCATCTCATAATAATTCGCCTTAGAATGCCTGAAACATCTTCAGATTTACGTTAGATAGTTTTTTTTCCACATGCCAGTTACACACCAGTAGTGGTATCATGCGACTGACCTTTATTATCCTCAAAGGTGTGTATATTATGCCTATTTTTCCGCAAACGAAATAAGTAAATTATTCGGTTGAGTATCTGCTTAAATACCAAATTTCTGAGACTTGGTAATAATTTTTATTGGAAGTTAACTTAATTAAAATTTTATATAATAGACTATACCAGTTACTTCACTTTCACAATATCTTCATTGTTCCATTAAAATGTTTCCTCAATTTTTTTTCTGAGAATATTTTTGCTCGTGTCAGTTATAATATTCGTTAAAAGTATTTATTACAATAAGAAGAACATGAATAAAAATAATTATTGTGTGTAAAATACATATCAATAAATATGTTGTATTGTTGCAACGATACCTTGAAAGTTAAAGCGGTGTGGATGTCCTGTTAACGAATTTGAGCGCAATTATCTAGAATTAAAAGCATAAAATTACTTAGTAACGGGAGAGGTTTTATAATATTTAAAAAGGCCTATCGAACAACACCCAAATGGATGGAATAGGTTAACATTTTTTTTCCTTTTTTTATTGTATGTGAGGGGGTTGGAAACAAAATTTCATTTTCAAACCCAAAATGGGTTAGAAAATTAAATTTTGTTTTTATTTCTGAATTTTAGGTAACAATTTACAACACCATATCAACTTAATAGATAGAAAATGGGGAAAGTGTACACAGACGAATGTATAGACTGATAAACAAGATGAAGTTAAGAGTCCCTTGCTTAGCTGCAGAACCTTAAGAAGAAAAAAAGGTTCACATTAAATCAACGACACCTATCGTTAATTCAATAAAATTCATTAAAAAGTTTGCGGTAGCTGCGATGTACTTTGTTGAAAGTTGCTATTGAATTTCGTTGTATCTTTCTTACTTTATAAATATGTTTTCAAATAAAAATCATTAAATAAAAAAAATACAAGACGTCATAAAATATTATATGAAATAAAATTATGACGTTTTTTATTGTTTATTTGTAGTTTGAAATCTAAAATTAGATTGGTTGATATTCTTGGGCTTTAAATTTATTTAGATAAAAAAGTATGTGTGAGGTTTAAATTCTTAAAAGAAATGTAAGGTAACATGTCGTTTCTATGTAATAATTCATTCAAGTAATAATTGCACTTGGTGTTACTTAATTTAAACAGACAAAACGCTAAAACTTAACGGAGATATAATTTTAAAAATTCAGTTATTCTTATGTGATATTTAAATATATTTAATAGAGTATATAATTTAAAACACCTGCTCTGCCACAACTACACAACCTACTCTGAGAGCCGATTTATAATCAAAAGATTATCCCATTGAATTTAACCATTGCGATAAACATATCTTCTGAATATACTCTGAGAAAAAATTAAAAATATATATTATTTATTTTATATTAAGCCCAAACATCTATATTTTAAAGATTTATATTATTTATGTATATTATTTAAGACAGAATTACAAGCAAAAACAAAATTATATGAGTATAAACATATAAGCATACAAATGAGAACGAACCCTAATGAACCCTTTCAGATTTACATTTAAATGTAGCTTCTTTAGTCCAGAATGCTGTGCTGCCACAAAAAGTATTATTTGGGCACTGATAGACGATCTTAAATAACAAATCAAACGGTACGCCCTTTGATGTCTAACTACTGTTAGCTGGTTAGGATTTAAGGACATGTGGTATGATTATTGGTTATGTAGAAACCACTACTTATCGCCATATTGTCTATTCTAATAATTCTAACCATTCTAACTATTTTCTTCATCCCCGAAAAGAGGTGATGAAATTTTACATATTCGCATTCTCTTAAACTTTCCTTTTTAGGAATAACAGTTATATAACGTATCTAAATTGGTCACTTTTTATTGACATTTAAAACTCTTAGCTCCATTCTACAAATTTTCCTTAAGATCTTCTTCATCTCAAAAAATATACGCTCCCTTTATTACGAACATGTGTAATGTGTATCAGCAGACTATTGACAAGAAAAAAATAATCAATGCGGTTTTTGTAAATCAATAAAGCAATCGTAACTATGATTGAAGAGACTGAGACGTAAGATTTAAAAATAATACAGACAAATGATACAAATCTTCAATTTCTGTTTAAAAAACCGATACTAAAGATTTTCTAAATAATTATGATATTATTTTTGAATGTTAATAATATTCTACTTTATTTACCATTCAATAAATAAACAACTAAAGCAATCAACAGCACAGTAAACTCTCATTCTTGTAACATCGTAGCGTCAGCACCCACAGTGATCAATCGTAGACTGCGAGGGGAGCTGAGTACTGCAAATCCACGTAGTCAACCGCAAACCATTAATTATGAATTCCAAAAATAAAAGAACCGCACAGAAGCGATGTCAAGGCAGCATGTACAGCGACTGCGATGCAAACATCCAGAAGTCACAATACATCAATTTCCTCTCTGTGAATACATATTGACGTAGAATGAGTTATGATAGTGAATATCACCATTGTTTTATCAACAATATAAGCTGGCTGCAGCCATCCAACATTTCTCTCACTGAAATTGATTTGCCCAGTTGAAATTTACATATTCTATCAACTCTGCCTGCTCTTCGTATAGGAGAAATTGTGCTATGTTACATGCTACTATATTTTGAAATATCCTCTCTTTGCCCACGGTATGCACAAGAGAATAGCCTACAATCTATTTAATAGCAAGGTATATTTATAAATATATTTTAAAAAAAATTAAAATTCTTCTTGAAGATAAAACCTAGTAATAACTTCTACCTAGTATAGAATTATGAAACTTTGTCTTAATTTATGATGGTTGCATAAAAAATAAATGAGTCGCTGTTAAATAAATAATAATAGTATTACGTAATAATGTAAATACTCCGTGAACCAATTTTGTAAATAATTTATTAGGTCAATTATGTACCTCAATATTTAAAACAATGATTCTCAAAGTGGCTACATGGACACCCCAACTGAACATACAACCCACTTTCAATTAGATGGGGATCCACAATACTGTTTATAAAAATGCACTCTGGCTACAATTGAGATTCTCAGCCAATTAAGGAATAGTCAGTTAAGGATTGTTTTTGTTATTATTATTATAATTGTTTTAGATGTAAATACACTAGATGCCCTGAACTGAGTCCGTCTGCATTATCATAGTATTCTTTCTTGACTCTTCTGAACAAAATATTCACCGTCTTTAGATTATACCGACACCGTTTACGCCCTCATTACATGACATTTACAAATTGTAGTGGTCTTTGTATCGTGACAGAAAGGAAACTCCTGAACAGAATAATCTAAATTTATGGTTGATTTAAATTCATTTTTACTTAACACACTTAAAGACTGCGATAACGTCATTAATTGAGTTACTTCTCTTTCATGTTTGTAACTTATATTAAATATTCTGATCGACAAATTTTCCACAAAATTTTCGAACTCGCAAATTAACATTTTTCGCCAATAATTTTTTCTTGTTTTATTGGATGAAAAACTTATTTCACTTCCGAATAATAATTATGGAAAAAAGTTTCCTTCATTGTGCGTAAACTAGCCGTGCACCCTTTTTTATTTTCTTTAAAATAATTTACTTTGACCAAAAACTTACAAGACTTTTTTATTAGCAAAAATTAAATGACAATTTCGAGGCCGGAAAATCTAAAGCTCCGCTATGAAATAAATTCAAAGATAATAATCGGTAAATTGATTGTAATACGATTCCAATCATAGACAACGAATTTTACGCTCTTGCTACCACCGAATTTACTTTATTTCCCTGAAATTTACTGTAACTGAATATTGTGCTTTCAGGGATCGATTACCCGCGAGTGTAAGTATTCTCTCTCGACACCAAGGATGAAGCTTTTGCAGGTTTTAGAGAAGAGTTTATTAAAGACAAAATTGTCTTAAAATGAATATTTGTCATCGAGTACCTCCTTGTGGAGTGACATTTGAAACCTGGCAACGTATTGTTAGGAGGTTTTATTTCTAGTACAGGAAAATAAGACAGGAAGGAAACGGAATGCCATAAGAAATATATTAAAAGCAATAACTTTTGAAATACGATTAAATTCAGATAGGCTTCCATTTTTGACTTCGTCACAACCAATATAATGTTTTGTTTAAAATTTTGAAACTAAGAAAATCTTTATCCTATTTTCCTTAAGGTATTTTATCTCCACACTCGTCATTGAATATTTTTATTCATTGGCCCTATTATGTGTTTTTTATTTATTGCTTTTGTCATTCGTCGATATTCTGTTTTGTAATGCCACCGTTTGGAACCGAATTATGTATGAAATATGAGATGTGCACTTTATAACTTCAATAAAAGTTATAGAAATATAATTGTCTATGACAAAAGAATGATGTTTATTTAATTATATTGTCGTTGACTACTTACACATAAAACAAAACAAGCTTTTATTTATTTGCACACTTTTAAGGTTGTATATTTATCGAAGGACAAATGTAAACATTAAAAAATCAGATGCATTTACTTCGATCTGTTTTTGTCACAAAAGGAGTAGAATTGTAAGGCTTCATATGTAATAGTTCTGAAAATATTGCTGAAGATATCCACAAAGGACGTGCCATCAAATCGTTCCTCTCAAACTCACACCTCATCATATGTGCTCCTAAAGGTAAAATTATGAAAAAAGCAACGTTAGTAGAATTTTACCTTAAAGTTACCAAAAAACTATATTAATGATTTTAAATCTCGTAGTTTTGGAAAAATATACAGTTTTACACCTGTGAAAATTATACTAAGCAATTTATTTATATAAGGAAAAACGATGCTAATTTTTATCATTACTTTAATATATACTTCACCTTTATAATTTTAAATGTTTGTATCTAGATAAGTATATGAAGAACCTTCCTAGAGCGAGTTTTACTAATACTTAACAGGTTTAATATTTATCTTTATACCTGACTGTAAAAAATTTAAATGCTCAAAAATCAATTGCAGTACACTTTTTTTGGTGGAAGCATAATTAATGTATAAATTTTGAAGTTAAAATAATTAATTAACATTAGCTTCATTTTTGTAGTTTAGTCACGTAGACTTACGCAGTTGCCAGTAACATTTTGATCTGTAATCAAACGTCAACAACGCTGTTGTCGTCTTTTTTTCACCAGCCGGTTTACTTTTGTATCAGTGTGTGTTATACCTACGTACCTCAATGTTGTCTTTAATAAAAAGTGTATTAAATGTCGAAATCGAGATTTCTTTTTTTTTTAGTTTACATATACTGTGAGCACACACAAACAAAAACTCACGAATAATTTTTCAACTTTTAAATACTATTTTATCAATATGATTTACTAGCTGCCTGCTCCGACATTGCCCCAGCAAAGAGGGCATTCTGTCTTGTTAATTTTTTGTATAATAATTAGTAATTAGTTATTATATCAAAACTCAAGGTGACGTTAATGCGTTTAACATTACTGATTTTCCAAAAGAATTCTAAAGTAAATATCTGTCTTAGGTATTATTCTGATAGACTAAATATAAATTTTCACGACTGAAATTATTCAGGAATTCAGAGAAAATTTTACGAAATTTTCGTTTTCACATCTACAAGAGTTAAATTTCGAAAAATCCTATATATATATATATATATATATATATATATATATATATTATATTTATATTGTTTATAATAAGGTTTTACGTGTGCATATAAAAATATTTATTTATATATATATATATATATATATATTTTTTTTATGCATTTATTTAATACACTGAAAGACATAGTAATTTTAGCTCTTTATTAGATTTACAGACAAAAATTGGCAATTAGATTTCGAAATATTCTTTCCAATTTTTATTTCAACCAACAATTTTGATTTCAAAATGACACTCGCTTTAACTTACACCACCTTACTAATTTTTAAACGTAAAATATGTAACATTTTCTTAAAAACGCTATTTCCAAATAAGCACAGGTATCGTTCTTGGAAATATCGTTTCGGTTAATAAAGTTGAGAATTTTAAATCTCATGCCCTCAAAAAGCTCATTCTTTTTGCTGCAACGTTCGAGCTTCAACGCTGGTAGGACTTAATACTACAATAATTTTTCAATAATTCTCAGTTGTCAACTAATTGATTAATTTCTGTAAAATGATGAAAAATAGTCGTATATTCGTTGTATATTTATTTAATTACTAATGGTTTAGTGCGGCAGGATTTGCATCCAGTTACAATGTTTGCATCCCAAAAGCACACTTAGCAGGCATGAAATTAACTTATATGAATGCTTAAGCAGAATCGCTGTGATAGTTTCAACAGTGTCTATTTATCAAGTGGTAAACCCGGTTAAGCGGTCATGAGCGCAATATTTGAAAACCAAAAGTTTGCGTTCGAGACAAATAATGCCACTCCCACTCTATCGTAAAATGACCTTGGTTGAAAATTTATTAAAAAATCATTACGGTTTAAAACATACGCGTTTGAATAATTTTGAACATGTACCGTTTGCATTGAGTGCGAATAAAGACAACAGATGTAAACGATTCATGCAGTGACAGTTATATAAATATATAAGAGAGAGATATTGAATAAAGAAAACTATTGAATAAAAAATATTTTGGGAATTTAGAAATTATTGAATGCAAGGAAAAAATAAACAATACGTAAGATTCTTTTTGTAAATAATTGAAATAATATTACAAATTCCTCGCAATACGTAGTTCTTGAAAAAATTACTCATACCCAAATATAATTAAAATTTATATTTATAATTATAACTAACAAAAATGATTTATGATACTTCTCGCACGCCATCGTTTAACTAAAAATTACACAGGAAGCTAATTTCGAAATGTCAACCCATATAATAACGACAGCGTATATAACGACAGCGTGCATACTTCTCGCTGACTGAAAATATCGCCAAAATACACAGATTCCAGTCAAAAAAATTGTCGCCAATGTATTACAGTTTTTACTTAGAATGTAATTTGACAATAATGCTTACTTATTTTAAATAAGAAACAAGTTCAAAAATAGAGATGATTTTCTTATAACATCCAATTGGATTACAACATTAGATTTTTAAACACTTAATTTCAAAAGCTGATATTTACAATAACAAATGTGCTCTTTAAATAGATTTTTTGGACACTTTTCCGTCTCGAATTCCTTTATATCGGGGCCCCGCATTATATAGTAAATAAATCTTTAAAATTATCTCCGTACTGGAATGATTCCCTGAAAGTTATCGATAAACATAAATAGTACATAAATAAACAAATAAATATTCCTTCTCCCGATCATAGAGTTAAATTTTATAAACAATTTTTCTTAACGTGCCATAAAATATTTAAAATGATAAAACGAAGCCACCATATCAGGTTAGAAAGTTAACAATATAAAGATAAATTTATACCACCGTTAATCACTGGAGGATTATTATTGCCGTTATGTGTCAATGTGTTCAAACACAACACCAAACGTGAACAATTTTGATTAGTAAGCTATAAAACAACAAAAAAATATGTTTGAGAGGCTCTATAATTTTATTAACGTAACATATTTTAGTTAAATAAAAACAATTCTAATCTATTTTTTTCTTCGCAGTGAAATATTTAGTTACAAAGTCGGAACGTTTCCACAATTGAGACACTGAATTTAATGCAGGTTACTGGCTTATTTTGCTTACATATTCGTATTTACTGTACGATAATAAATGTTTTATTACATAAATATAAAATAGATATTCCTGTAGAGTTGTCTATGGATGGATTATATTTATGTTGATACTCCTTTACAGCATGTTTCAATAAAACTAAAATTAAAGTTAGAGAGCCGCAATTATGAATATGTCAGTAGTATTATAAAGAGATGATACATCCCAAACCCTTGTTGATACATCTCTAAAAACTAAATTTGACAAAAAAGAGTAAGAAAATGAAGTTTAGAATTTTGGAAAAGATTTCAGGTAAGCTTTATAAGGATATTACGCTCACGGACGAATGTGAGATTACACAATGTAACTGTTACTTATATGAATCTCAAGTCTCATTTTTATTAGTGTTTATTTGATTCAATAATATCATGAAAACATTTAGACTGACTATAAATTGAATAAAAAATAAATACGAATACACACTGTAATGGTGTTTTTTCTTTAACTGTCAATAATATTAAATTTTTAATTTCGTTTATGTTGCAGGGGATCAAGGCAAACGCTAATGACGTATTTGTACACGATTTGAGTCGACGTAATAGAAAAAAAAAATAAAAAAATATATCCAATGAATATAAAGGTACACTCTTTGGCAAAAGAACCTAAATAATCTTCAAACTTAAAAATTTATTGAATTACGGTCTAATTTCCACTAATAAATATAAAACACTTTGTTGTCAATAAAGGTAGCACGATTTTAATATCAAATGATATGCTATTTTTATCCCTTCGCTTGTTTCCTTTATAACTTCCCGGAACCATAAAAAAATCACGACGTAGTGTAAGCTCTACATAGATTTTCTACAAATAGCGTAAAAGCTCTCACTTGCCACGAAAATTGGAGCTTTCACCATTTTGAAGGAAAATTTATTACAAAAATTATCATAAAACCGACATTTGTCACCGACTATCTCGTTCTGAAATATGTTCGAGAATTATTGCAAATAGTATATATGTAGAATATAAAAATGGAAACCGAACGAAAACGAGAGGTAAAATTTTGTCGATTGTAACAGGAAAATAATGTCACTCTATTTGACCAATGGCTCTATAACCCTGACGTGGAAAGAAATAATTAATTTTCTTATGATTTATTATGATATGTGGGGCTGGATACTGGTGAAAGTTACAATATTTCTTATTTGTACTGAGACGTAACCGAGATACGACTCCTTCAGAAGAAATTTTAGAGAACGTGAAATGTGAAATAATTCCTGTTATTTTGTTCCAAATCATTTGCATACACGCTTAATCCTTTAATTGAAAGCAAACCCTCGTGAAATGTTATTTTTTTATAATAAATCGACGTAACAATATGTTTCACATTATAATTTTTGCAGCGAATATTTACTATTCAAAAAATAATCCAGATATTTAAGTATTAAGCATAAAAGAAAAAGCAAAAAAACATGAAAAAAATGAACGGATTGCATGAAAATACGTTTTAAATTCAAAATTTATTAAAGCCACGCTTTTTGCTAATTAATAGCGAACGACCTCCTTAATTGTCAAATATTTTAATTTTAAAATCTTTTTTTCATTTAAATAGAATAAAACAGTGAAAAACTAACTTTTGCAAAAATGCAATTACACATTATAGGACATATAAATACACACATCTTACATTGAGGTCATTGACCTCTTTGTACGTTTCTATTTTTTTCGAAACCTCCTATGTTTCATTCCACTATAAAAAAAATAATAATTTAAAAAATCTCCGGATTTACAAAAAGAGGACATTAAAGTAATAAACTGGTTTGTCGATAAATTTAGATTTATGTACTGCTTCGAGAGCCTTTTCACCCCCCAAATCTTACATAAAACATTTTGATTTTACAGATGATGTTTTCTTAGTTGTGCCATGATAATTAAAAATGGCATAAAATAAACGATACAACCATACTACACGAATATTCTCCTGAACTTAAGTCTTTTTAAAAACCCTTTGTGATATTGCCGTAAAAGTTGGTTTTTTCGTTATTGGTCTTCTACAATATTTGTATTATCAGACTTGAGGCAGAGTAAAACATTACTCATTGAAACCGCGCCTCTCTCGCCACCCAATTTATATTTTTTCTTAAAAACGATAACGAGATACTCAGATTAATTGGCTGCGTGCAGACTACACCATACGGTCAAGAAAATCGATCACTTTACTCAAAAATGGAAGAACCATTTTCTTAGAAGAACAAATTTAAAGCCTCCATATAAATATTTACTTACGTTTTCACTTTTATGCATCAAAAGTAAATTTTCGAAAGGGATATAATAGTTATGTCGTAAATTGTAAAATCACTTTCAGAAAGAGCAAATATACATTTTGGAGATTTCCAATATGTAATTGAAAATTGGATCAAATGATGTAAAAAGAAAAAAGGTCAGAAATGTATCTTATATTCGCGCCGTAACTACCTATCGTTTTATACAATGTTTTCATAATAAGGCATTTAATTAATGCATTCATTTTGTTAAGCTAAAAAGGAAAAAAAAGTTATGTAGTCAAAAGTTATGTGGACAACTATCGTCTTGATATCATTCATTAATAAAAGCATTTGATTGGATATTTTCTCTCCCTTACAATATAATGCAGTAAAAATGCAGTTTTAATAGCGGCAAAAATGCAGTTTTAATAGCTTTTTTATGTAACACTTAATATACCTTTAATTTAACAAGTGTGTGGCGTAAACTAGTAACATAACGCTTACAATAAGCAACATTTAATGATAATAGGTCACATATATTATGAAAATTCAAAATGTCATTGTCATTACTTTTTATATTTTTTTTATAAACCTATAAAACCTAAAGCTGTTTATAGTGCTATAACTATATCAAGCTTATAGACCTTCACTTCTACTTACCATCAGTCAAAATTCTATCTCTGCTTTGATAGTTTTTAAACAATGGTGTTACAAACAAGCACATGCGAACAGGCAGTCCGGTAAATAAATATTTCAAGAATATTACTTAATCTTAATTAATAAGTCACTTATTACCTAATAATCATTTTAATACTTAAGAAGTTTTATACGTTATTAAATGGATGTATTTATTTTATTTGACAAGCAACAAACATAAACATAGACCCTTTTTTTCTTTTATTTCTTTTATTTATTCCTTCGTAATATCTCACTTAGAGTCATTTATATTTATATCCGTTTTTTTATTTATTTAATATACGCACTTCTACCATTTTATTATTGACATTAGTAAATAAAGCAGATTTGTTTGTTTGCTTATTTGTTTCTTCACCTTTATGTCTGAAGCCACGTGGCTTTAAAAATATTTTATCATTAGAAAACTCCTATTTTGAGATAAATTAAAACCTGTACATAAATACATTCCCGTAAACTGTTGATTAATTCAAGGAAGAAAAAATAGCATATTTATTTATTATTCTTTAACCGAAAATTATTATTTTGAATCCCCAAGGAACCTTACACTTTGCCGAAAGGAACTGGATCCCTGCTGGTAAAAATATGATAAATCTGGGAAAAACAGCAGCTGGCACATTTTTTTTGCATGGACTACCTAAACAATTTCACATATATCAAAATTGTACATTATTGGTATTAACATTTTACCTATGTCTGCAGCAAAATACATAATGATTCCTCGAACAAAACACGAAGAAATAGGTCTTAGTTAAAATCCTATTTACGAAACGTAAGTCATTTACTCAAATAATCTTTATCAACCCGAAATAAGGTACAAGGGTATACACAAGCTAGAGGCGTAAAAAGTTCAAAACCACTGCAAAACAAAAAACTCAGGCATCAGATTGAAACCGCAATAAATAATAAAAGCTCAAGTAAAACGTAAACTACAAACGTAATGTTCAAATGCGGATCGTATTAAGCTCGGTTCACCGAACTGCAAGTATGAGACGACAATGTTCAGCATCGATAAGGAGAGCTGGCGGAAAGCTACATATTTACATGATCTATCATTGAAAATAATGGGCTTACAATGCGGTTGCTTTAACCTCATAGTACGTAAGTAACTTGAATTGGAAATTCGCGTTCAAAACGAGAATAACACATATTTCGTTACAATTTCATTTTGCTATTATAGAATGATTCGAAACGTAGCCATAAACAAAAACACGTCAAAAGAGTCCGGAACCTGTATATAAATATCGCTATCTTAATCGGAAATCCATGCGAGCGGAGCAGCGGATGGGCGCATCTGGTACTCTCAGTTATACTCATACTATTTTGTTTGGGTATAACTGAATGCGACCTTCCCCTTTTGCTAAATTGAGTTACTAATCGGTTGAATCGTATATGAAGAAAGTAAGTCCTCAAATAAATCTTGTAAAATTAATTACAATTTTATTTCATTTTGATATAAAATTCATTTTATTCACCATTTTATTACTAACCCCACCACATTTAAACACGAAATTTTTTTTTAAAAAATTATTTTTCCATTAAGAAGTAATCGTGTATATAAATAAGTAAATTAACTTTATGTAAAGTATTATAGTAGAAATATAATGAACCATTAAGCGATTTAATTAAAACGCGATAAATGAAGCTAAGGGATAACGTGCATTTAGGACAGAAAAAACTTATTTATTTTAAGAAACTTTTACCTAAATTTTAAGTAAAACCTTGAAAATGAAACTTAAATTAAAATTTTTATTTTAGCCCTTGAAATACTGACTCATATACTTTATGACTATTTTCAATTCGTAGTACCATATAAAACATCCTTTCAATGTAAGTACGTATACCTATCCCTCTTTTGCAATGAGAATTATAATAGGATAATAATAAAATAACGCTCTTCGATAATTATTATACATCTATTGGTAAAACAAATATTTATCACCTTAGTAGAATATTTGAAATAAATTAAATTCACAATTTTATATATTTGTATATTTTATTAAATAAGACTACATACAACTCAATATTTTGCATTAAATTTTTACAGCAACCTAATATATTATAATTAATCTTTTCAATGCCCAGTTGTTTCTTACTGATAATAAAAAGTCTAAATCATGATACTGGGTGTATCGGATATTGAAAGAAGGATGATTTTTAAGGAAGGAAAATTAATCTCAAAATCGACAAAAAATCCAACAACACCCGTTAACATTCCCATATAAGTTGTTATTTCAAGACCTTTCCGTTTGCATTTCTATTAGCATATTACAAATTCATATTTACTGATATTAGTACGTTCCTTATATGTTAGTATCTGGCTGATATTTACTTGTATTTCCCACAATATTATGCATCATATATTATCTATACATAATGCGATAAAATAATGCAGACCAAATCACGCATCAGTTATTGACTATGACCCTGATTTTAAAGAAACTTTAATTTTGTATGGTCGAAGCTGAATCAACACTTTTAAATAAAAGTAATCAACATTATTGCTCAACTCTAATTAACCGCGATATTTCTTTCTTTCAAGAACAAATAAAATGTATGGAGTTTTGCAATTATTCGTTAGATGGCGATAGGTAATTTATTTTTAAATAATTTTTAAAATTTAATAAAGCATTTGTATTTAAATACCAATAACTTTCCTATGTCATTCTTGGGAACACTTCTAGATACAAACTTCAATAGATAGTTTGAAGATTTAAAAATGTAATACGCCACTAAGTTTCAGCACAAAAATTTAATACATCACTGTCTTAGCACTGGCAAAATTGCTGATAACTACAACCCAAAAGGAACTGATATTGCTATCAATCTCAGAGGAAGCAAGGTTTCAATAACTACATAGCTTTGAATAAAAATATAATT
Source organism: Druceiella hillmani (assembly GCA_039881145.1). Taxonomy (NCBI): domain Eukaryota; kingdom Metazoa; phylum Arthropoda; class Insecta; order Lepidoptera; family Hepialidae; genus Druceiella; species Druceiella hillmani. The sequence goes on from JAYKKI010000138.1 coordinate 2,701,167, forward strand.
CACGCCAATGTATCGTTGAGTGTAAAAAGATAAAACATCATTTTCCCAAAGATTCCGAAGTGAAAAATTGCGTGATGGTATCAGAAGGTTACTATTGACAGGTTCCAAATAATAGTTGCAAAGAACAACTAATCAATGCCGACATAGACTGAACGTTTCCAAAAATTGATTAGACAGTGAAGAGTAAGTTGACCTATTACAAGACTTCACTTCTGTCCTTACAATTTTTTTTTATTTTAGAAAGGATTGTAACAATATTAAATTTCCCATGAAGCTTAAAAAAAAAAGAAATTGAAAATAATCCCTGTGTTGCTATCACATAGTCTAGCGTTAAAATAACTGGATCAATTTAAATATTGGTGTCCAAATTTTTTTCATAAATTGTATGTTATGTGGCTAAATTGCTGAAAATTATTTATTAAAATAATTGTAGTTTTTGTATTTTTTGATATCACATCTCCTTCGTTATATATGACTGTTCGAAATATTTCAAATTATCGCTCCCCGCCTTTTTCTAAAATTTTTTAATCAGAAATATTAAAAAATTAAGAAAATTGCACTTGTTGTAGTACATATTTAAAAACAAAATTATTCACAATTAAATGAAACTACGTGATGTATTATTTTCAATTTCTTTAATTTCTTTACCACGACATAGGTTTCGTTGTATTACAACATCATCAATCTTTGCTAATATCCCACCTGAATATGTTGTAATACAACGAAACCTAGGTCGTGGTAAAGAAATTAAAGAAAGTAGAAATAATACTACATCACGTAGTTTCATTTAATTGTGAATAATGAATTTCTACAAAATTAACGCCAAATATATTCAATAAAACAAAATTATTATAAAACTTGTATTACTAAATTAAAGACTTATAAAATACTAAGTTGTTATACGCAGTAGATTCCTGTTGCTTATTTTGCCACGAGGCAAAACTAACGTAATTCTCAAGAAATCTTAAATTAATGCCTTTCACGCAATTGACTAGGTTTTTCAAATTGTTTTCAAACTCCAAATGTCAGTTACATACTAGCACAAACCTAATGCAAGTAGATGATCTTCATGAGCTCAACATTGTAATTTAAGTAATACTCTATCAACAATATTATTCCATAACCAAGAAGAATCCATTTGTATTCCATTCACATAATTTTAGTATAATTTATCTTATTGCTTTAATTTACAGAGGTTCAGATCCATCTAAGTATTATTAGACCGTAGAAAGCACTCTATATACCGGGGGAATATTAATATTAGGAAATAAATGTAATTTAGAGAGAAAATTTCTTCTTAAAAGCGTTAAATATTATCCACGAAAAACAATTTAACCTAAACGAGATTTTTCCGTCGCGTATTTACTACACGGTATGCTGAATGAAGCGAGTGTTTGTTTGTTTAATAGAATTTTAAATTTATTTCGAGATTTTGTAATCATTATATTTAGAAAGTGAAATGGTGAAACGAATTTATATTATCATCAAAGTAAATATTTATATATCTTGAAGCATATTCATCAATTACAGTTAAATTAAAACCTTATTGGTGGGTTGGAACTAGATATTGATCATTCCATGTTATTAAAAAAAGGAAGTTGCAAAAAGGAGCAGCTTGTACTATAAATTATATTGTATTTCGATATCCGATGTTCATATTAATGCCACCATAAAAAAACATAACTTTTATTACTCCATTCGTGTTCCGCCTTCTTTTATGTGAATGCTCCTAATTATCATAATGATCATTCGTGGATACTTATACAGTAAATTGGTTTAATAGGACATATCCAAAAGTTTGCGCTGAACTTTTGCGGAATGAAAATATTAAAAATAAATTTGTTTTCTTTAAGCAAGTTTTAAGAAGATGTGTATCACTCCACTCCTAAAGTTGTGAATTTTCCGGTGGAAAATTATGTAGGAATTTTGAAATAATTGAATTTCAGCGTTTTTGGAATTTTTAACCACCAAAAATTTTGCCTACAACAATTTTTAACCTACAAAAATTTTGCCTAAAAAACCTAAAAAAATTGAAAACAGCAAATAAAACGAATGGAGAAATGATTCCTCCTTTACGGGCAGAGCTGGTATGAGTACCTAATGTTATATGTTGCAAAAATTAGTTCAATCTTTCATCGGATTAATGTGTTTTTTTAATTATTAATATATTCAAAAAAGTTTGTGTCTGTGGAAACTTCGTGCACAAACATAAAAGTGACTCTTTTTTTTTATTTTACGGCACTTCCCTTTTACAAATAAAAATATTTGAAAAGAAATGAATGAAAAAGTTAAGAGTGTTTAAATTTTTCTCTTGAAAAAATTGTATAAGCGAAAAAGCCTCCTATATGCAAAAATAACGTAATTTTCATACACTTGAATGACATTTTTCCCAATATTTTGAAATTATTCCGTCAGAATTTAATTAGATTAGGCCACTAAGCGCTGTAATTTTATATAATTATCATTAGTAGGTTGCGTGTCAGAAATTCTGAAAATTGGTAGAATAATGGAGATTGTTTTTTATCAATGTCAGCAAGTAGCATTAATCAGAATACCGGTTATCAAAATATAATACTATTTATAGTACGAGCTTTCGAATCACGAAAAATTTGGAGATGGACTATTCTATATGGCTTCTGCTTCCTTTCTTTAGGATAGATTAACTAATATCCAGTTTCGTATATACTCACCTGTATGGTTTAGTTTTACGCTATTTTTATAAAGATATATATATATATATATATATATATATATATATATATATATATATATATATATATATATATACAATTAATATTAAAAAACATCCTAAATACGAGTAGAACTCTACTAGGATAGTTGCAAAACTATGAGATTTCGAAACGCCCCTAGAGTTTTCCAGTTGACTGTAGATACACTTTTAGTTACACAGTTCTTTTCCTAATTTTAAATTTAAGAGTTTATCTGATGAGTGAAAGAGAATAATATTAAATTATATAAGTCGTTTTCGGCAATAGTTGTAAACTTTTTTACATAAAGTTCTGTAAAAAATTAGTTCGGAATTCTTATATTAAGATATTAGAAATACATGCGAAAGTTTAAACGAATCAAAAATCAGGTGCTTTATTTTCCATCTCGAAAAAATAAAACGTGTACGTACCTCCGTACGTTAACTTCTCTGAATCTTTGTTTTAAATATCTTACAGTACTAACTTTTTAAACGTATATTAGTTATCGCTATATGAAATTTGGAATTTATGTGTAGACTCTTTTCTGAGAGAAGTATTGTAGAAATAATCAATGCTATATTTATGTTTAAATTTTAAAGTAAAGTACTGGCGACACATGTTACAAAATTTTTTTAAAAATATTGACGATAGATGTAATTGCAAGAAATAATGAAGTTACTTATTTCCTCTTCTGAAAAGTCAAAGTGAATATATTTGAAATTTATTTATTAAGGGTTATGCATATTAATGCATTAACACTATGCAAAATTTTAAATTTCTACATGAATTAGATCTACCTAAAAACTGCAGTGACGAACGGACACACAGACAGACAATAGAAAGGTAGAAAACATCTCACAGATACATGAGTGACCTTATAATGGGTTAGGTTTTTTCGTCTTCTGCGGTATGGAAACGCAAAAATAAAACAAATGAAGATATTGAGCCTACTTTTATACTAAGGGTTACAATATTACTGGTCATGTCAAAAAATAGACATATATATATATATACACAGACACAAATATATATATATATATATATATATATATATATATATATATATATATATATATATATATTTATATATATATATATATAAATACATATATGGGCCAAAATCAGAGAGGTGAGTATTTTAGGTTTTCAAATATATGAGAAATTATGTTTCCTTTTGAAGAAAACTAACATGACTATTCTGTTGTGTCATTTTTCATGAAACTATGATGTGAATAGACATTCTGCCATACAATCTTAGTGACATTCATAATTGCGGGGATCACATCTATCTTTTCAGGTATTATGTTTTTGAATGCAATAATTTCATCGTCGGTGACTTCATGGAGTGCAACAGTCAAGTTTTTCAGTATACCAACAGAATCCTCAGCTGTATTGACGTTGTTTCCTCAAAATACTTGATCATCAGCAGTTTTTTGAGCACCCCTATTACAAGATCCATTGGCCCCTTGCCATGACCTGGTTCACTAAATGTCCATGTTGAAGCAGTAATTTGCGGAAATTGTTCCATTAAGGTTTTTATCCATTAATAAATATTAGTTCGGTTTCGATATTGGGATGTGGGTCCACCTGAAAACACGTGAGGCAAGGCCTATTTATGTGAGGCCTGGCACTCAATATTTCCTGTAACAATGATTTTATATGACCCCATACAGCATGAGCCTGGTCGTCCAGATTATCACTCACAGTGGCAAATGGTACAGTTTCCAAAGACGCACTTTTGGCATATAAAAGACCTGTATGGACCGATAATTGACCTTTTGAATCTCCAAATCTAATTGATTGAATCTGTTCCCATATTCTGTAATATAATTTTCAGCGAAATCGATTTTAATCATTATCTCTGTTTCTTTTAAATTATCTTTTAGTTCCCTTTTGGCCTTTAAATTCTCGCCAATTCCAAAAGCATGTTTTTTCATCAAAGAAATATCCGCAGCTAAAGACATTTTCAAATCTTTCACCGTGCTTGTAACCGTAACTTGTTTAATTAGTTTGACGGTTTTCTTTTCTCCTTTTATAATTCGTTCTTCTTTTGTAACTTGCCACTGAAAATATTGAACATTATCTTCATTACTTCCCGATTCTAGTTTGATCTCCTTGCAATCACTACATAAACCAAACATATAATTATAAGAAGTAATGTCACAGCTAACTCTTTTATACATTGAGATGTACAATTGTGCGGCAGCTCTCCTAGTCGGTTCAATTTGTTCAATTTATATTCGAAATTTTCGTACCTAAAACAAAGACAAGTATCACGATCTCTTTTTGTAGGATGCAATACCCAATAAGGTTTCGCTCTTAAAATTGTTGAATAAGACACTCGAATTCCAGTCTGAGAACAAAATAGAGGATGTAAGTTTTTTACAGATTCTAGAAGCAACCGTTTTTATTTGCCATCCTTGAGGCAATCTTTCTTACCAGGATACATTCTGCTCAAAAACTTGTGAATGTCTTCACAAATCTCATTAGTGATTAAAAATACTGGACACCTCCGATTAGATATTAAAATATTATCATTAATTTAATTTTTGCGGAGAAATTGTCGCGCCATGTTATTCATACGATGCTTATTGAGACGGTTGCCACTAACGCATTTTTGAAAAGCTTCTCGTTGCTTAAAATTTTTCGGTAATTTGTCAACAGTCTCTTTTAGTTGGGTTGTTAAACCCTCGCCAAAGAATAGTCGCTTACGAATTTCTGGAGTAACAGAACATCCTCTTGTTAACTCTTTTCCTCCCTTTTGGGACGTTCTTTCTTCACGTCTTCTGTTTCTCTCTATTTTTTTCGCAACTGATCTATTGTACTTTGCATTTTTTCTATTTTCTGTTTCTGCTTTTTAACGGTTCTGTAAGCCTGCGCTTTATCTCTTTTAACCTGTTTTCTTCTTGACTTTTTTCTCGACACGTGAATATTGTTTTCCATCTCATTTTCAGAATTAGGTGGGCTGTCAGCTAAAATATTTGCCAGCATCTTTTTTTTCTGCCTATACTTTTGCGAATTTTTTGTCCACGCCTTTCTGTGTTTCCTCTTCTCTCTTTTAGTCATATCACTAACAGGCTTAACTTTATTTTCAACTTTCTTTTTTGGTAATATTCCCTGTCTTTCAGTTTCCTAATTTTTATTTTGTTAAGGTGTCATTTTGTCTAAAAACTTGCGCTTCCTTGCATTAGCCTTTTTGCGATGCTTTTTATAAGCTATACCGTCCTGTTTTAATCATTTTTTCGACTTCTTTTTTTCTTTATTTTTATCGGACTCCATATTACGTGTACTGAATGGTTACCTAACACCAAAATATTACATAGTTAGACTTTTTAAAAGCATTGCAGTATGATTCTGTTTACAGATTTTCATTTCGGGAACGCCTGCCTCATTTCGGGAACGTCCGCTTCATTTCGGGAACGTCGGTCATATCCAAGAATGTTCCCAAAATAACCGTTCCCGAAATGATTATTCGATAAATATTTTTTATTTACACCTGATGCCGCCTTGTTTGACATTGGTTTTTGAGGTTATGAACAAGTAAGTACGAATTTTGTAAAAAGTACGCATTTTTTCAAAAAACTAATCGCCAAACAGTGTTCACTTAATGACAGGGTATTAAAGTACGCTTTATATATATCAAATTGAACGAAACCACCAAAATCAATTATTGTTTTTCATAAACACAACACATAGCCGCTTGCTTTGACTAGCGAACTTCACACTGAAGCTCCTTAGCGCCACATAATGTATGTTGTTTAAATTACATCGTCGTTACATCGAAATAATTGCATAAACTTCAGACAGCATTCGAATAGTCAAAATATTGAGAAATTCAAACATTTAAAATTTAATATAGGGATACATTCTCAATTTAATGTTTTTTAAAGCTTGTAATAAAATATGAAATTTTTTATTTGTAGTTTTGAATATTTTTGAAGTGGCTGAACTACGAAACATCGTATATGGACGCGTTCCCGGAATGATTATTTAGGCCTGTTTTTGTGTATTATCAAGTAATTATTATAATAAAAAATTAAATTTGTTATATACCTTGTAAACATGTACCTTTATTTTGAAGTAGATATTGTAGTAATATAATTTTATTTTATTAAGAAAAACTTTGTCAGAAGCGTAATGCTCACCTCTCTGATTTTGACCCGTATATATATATATATATATATATATATATATATATATATATAAATGTGCATATATGTTTCTGTTTTTTTGTCGTCTGATAAGACAAGTCCAAAAAGAAAGAACTTTTAATTCATTGAAATTTATAAAATAAATGAACATGCAAATGAATTTTTCATTACAAAGTATTGACACAAAAACTCAAAAAAATTAAAAATTCACGTAGATGATTTGAAAATCCAATCTACAATACTTTATTATTAAAAAATTGTGTGTATCGGCTCCGACGCGCGACTAGAATTTCCTCCTTTAGTACGATTTTCTTGTAATGTATAAAATAGGTAGCACTGTATAAAATATAAATATCAATATCGTTTAATGTAAATGAAAAATTGCCTAATAAAAAAATTCTGATATTATATTAATTTTTACGTAAAATACATCTAAATAAGATCAAATTTGTATAACAATATTAAAAACATTTAATAACATCAGAATAACAACAATTTACATATAACTGGAAGATTAAAATGTGCGTTAAAATTATTTTGCTTTGTAGTCTTACTTTACTTATAGCCAAAATTTTAAAATATGCATTCAATTATTTTGGACTAAATGATATAAGCCTGTTACTTCTTTAATTCAGGAAGTTATAAATACACATTTATTTTTGATATTTGATAATTTAAAAATACTTGCAAAAACATATTGTATTTTGACAAATTGAATTTGAGTACAAATGATGACAGAAACTACATTAAGTAAATATTTTGTTATTGAAATGCAATGTACAATTAAATTTAAGAAAACGTGTATTAAATTAATTTGGACTAGATAGTACAAACCATTTCATAGGGTTTCAATATAAAAATCTTATTTCAACAATATCTTACCAAATCGTAATGTATACTTATAGATCCTTATTAACAAAGTTTGACAACAAAAATGCGGCTTTAATGATTAATAAATAATACCCACCTTTTTCGTGTTAGATCAAAAATATAACATTTTTTTAGCTTTTAATTGTTTTAAATAACGTGCTACCCTGTCTTTCTACACACAACAAAATAATTACTCTATGATTTATTATCGAAAATGTAACTGTCGTGAAATTTAAAAAATATAAAATAATACACGATATGTGCAAAAATGTTTAAAAAATAAAAGTAATGGAAATAAAACTGATACAAAAATTATATAAATATGGCATACAAAAAAATTAAAACGAAATAAGAAAAAAACAATATTTAGAAACACAAAATAGAATAAAAGTGTATAAGTGAAAAATTAATAATTTAAAAACGTATTTCATTTATTTTTCACTTCCCCTTCTGCATATTCAGCACGAGCCTTCGCTTCTCGATCGTGAAATTTCCTCGAAAATCGTATTAATGAGTTTCTGAAAAACACTATAAACAAAATATTAATTGTTCAATTATTTACCTTAATTATTATACACACGTTGCTTACCTCGATTGAATTGCTGGGAAAAATCCTTTAGTAAGACTTCCACAATTAGCACTGGTATTATTAAGGAAACAACGGAGTCAAATTGGATGTCACTAATCTCGTCTCCTCCGCGGGTGGCCATCCGCTGGAGCATTTCCTTTGTCAACACTCTTCTCTGCTTGTCATTGAAACTAATCCAAAGTCGACACAGATGACTTCTTTTTGCTTGAAGAAACATATAAAGTACATGTCTCTTAAACACATTATTAAAAAAAAAGAGAAAATACATTCGTGCGAACAAAATAATTCTGTATTTATCAAACAAATTAATTCCGACTTCATCTTGGACTGCAGTATTATATCCTATAAAATCTAACTACAGAGACCTAATTTGTCATCACAAGTTGCACGGAGAAAAAGCGCTGATCTATTATATTTATTTAAAATCATACATTATTTGTTGATTGTCCCTATCTCCTCTCTCTATTCAACTTCAACACTCGGCTTAGATCCCGTATATAATTATGGAGATTATTGATACTACAATTTATAACAATAATTCCTCTTTTTATAATTTCATAATTTGAACGTGCCGATTGCATAACAATACTGTTTCTCAACATAACTTTGATTAAAATTTTGTTCAGTATGTAGATTATAAATTAAAATCAGTTATTATAGAATTAATGTTTTTTTTCAGTATTTAGAAAGAAATACAATTCTAAGCTAATGCTAACTTTAATAATTGACCAATACAATTTGTAATATATTTAATTATACAATACTCTAACAATTTTGTGCACACATAATTAGAGTTATAGTATAGTTTTATACTCTGTTCTTTTTATTATAAATTTACGTGGATGTAACTTATTTTTGAGCCTTTCAATAAATAAATAAAGAAACGGATTCTATTTTTATAATAAACGTGAAAATTTGTCTGTACTTACCCTTTCATTAATAATACCACTAGAATCATATAGGTATCTCGGCATTTTTTTTCATTTTTACGTTTGCTCGGTCATGGCTCTGTTAGAGACCAATATCTTCACTCTGTTTCCGTGTAGTTTCTTTTTCTTGTATTCATTTTAATACTTATGTTAAACGCAATACTTCCAGTCAAAACAAGAGACACAATTGTCAGTACATAATTCAATATGTCAAATAGAGATGTGCCTGAAATGATTACACTTTCTTTTTTAATGCTCTGAATTTTGTATGCTCTGAAATTCTGATTTTACTATTAGTAAAACTTCTCACAGGGTACTTTATATTTAAATAAATTCTTAAGGAGTAAACTCCAAAAATGTGGACATAAAAGATGATAAGCATATAACTCACTTGTTAAGAAAATTTTAATTTTGTTTCCTTTTAAAATATTGATTCCGCGGATTGTCCCGCGACTGCATTAGTTCCGCAGCTCCTTCGTCGAAAAAAAAAAATAAAATCACTATTTCAATAAAACAATTCAATTATTTCTTACACGATATAATATTGAAATTTTTAAACAAATTAAGCATAACAACAAAAATACAGAGTAAAAATATTCTTCGCTTTTCAGGTAAATCATTACATTTTCATTCTTGAATCATTTTCACTAAGAAACCCTTCACTTGCCTGAAATTCCGAATTTAAAAAAAATTTTTAAAAATGCGGACCATAAAATTCGTCCCAAAAATTGTTTCCACAAGATGGATTCATTTTTCACTCGTACGTGTTCTACTAATTTAATTTAAAATATTTACTTTAATGAAAACGTAAAGTCCAATATATGATTTATAGTCTACGTTTTAGGATAGAAAATTTTAAAACTTCCAAGTAAATTTCGTCTTCTATAAACAAATAAGATGAATAAACATACTTTTTCTTAACCTTTTATCTGATATATTCCTGCTCAAAAATGATCAGATCGCCTAATAAGTTCCAACTTCCATCAAATAAATAACTTTAATAAATATTCATTACACTTAATCTACTATCTGCCTGCCATAATGCATAGTAAAGAAGTTTACCCTAAATTACCTTTATTTTTTAATATTAATACTCCCTCAGTGTAAAACAGAGTACCCGCTTGACTACATTTTATCAAATTTTTAAATCAAATTGCATTTTTATCTGAAAATGGAGACCATCGAATATATTAAACAAAAAATTACGCGAAGAAAATATAACATTTAATGAGCTTTTAATTTAACAAATTGTCTTATTACCTTAATAACAAAAATGTTGAATTCATAAATAAAAAATTAAAGAAAACTTGAAATATTTAGAAAAAAGGCTACTGTGGGGTTGAAGCATAAGTGACAGAGTGCATTAATATAATTTACATAATTATTTTTATTTAGATTTCGTCTCTGTTTTATCATGTAAAAGCTACTGACACAATTTGTATGAAGTTTCCAGAAAAAACCTATTTCATCGTATCCTTGAACTAAATTGGAAAATATGTAAATTTAAAAACATTAAAAATTAATTTACATTGCGTTAGTACAAAGTGACGTAAACCGCACGATGCGCAGTAAGTACACAAACGCACAGTGTGCTTGTGTATACCAGTAGATAGCATTGTATTTATTTTATATCGTGCAATGGAGTTTATTACTCAGAAGATATTTTGACGAAGCTTGGCTAGAGGTGATGCGTGGAATGGTACAGGGATGGTAGGTGCTAAGCAACCTAAATACGACAGATACTATCATCCGCCTTCCGCACAAAAATTTCGATGCTATCTGCATTCAGTTCAAGCTTACTTTATTTCCTAAAGTGGTCCAATAATTGAATATGTAAATAATTTAATATTTGTAGAAAACAACAAAATTTATGAACATTTTTAGGTAGTTTCACTGCTAAGATTGTCTTCTTGGAAATTTGTTGCATTGGCTATCAAAATAAAACTTAATACAAATTTTAATTATATTTTCCTTGTTCTTTTTTCATTTTCGGAAGATAAAAATTTGGCGGTAAAGAAAATCTACTTTCCATTTTTCTCAAAGCATGGCAATGAACTATTTAAATCAGTTTATAAAATTGTTTCGAATAGTACATGTGTGCACAAGTACTTGTTTGTGTAGTTGAATCAAAACCATTTTAATCTTTTGTCATAAAACACCCGCTAAAAAATTTTGTAATAACGAAAGTGATTTAGGATAGAAACATGTTGAACATAATTCTAGAAAATCTGGCCATCAGAGTAAAATATGAAACAAAGTCTGTAGAATGTAGATTATTTTAACGTATTAACATATCTCCTGCACTTGGAAGGAACTTATAAAACATACTTTAAAAATATATTTTTACTTTGATGTTATAGGTTAATGTAGTTCGTAATGATGTCCAACATGATATATATAATCATAAGTTTGTGATTAACAATTTTTAAATGATTATCAATTATTTGAACAGGACCTATATAAAAAAATCACCACTTGCGCTGGCATTGCGACATTTGGAAGAAAATATTTTAAGTATATATAATTAGAAAATAGAGAAAATTCATTTTCGGTAACAGCTAAATCATTTCAAATTCAGTTATGTGAAAATATGAATAAAACATTTCAAAATTAGGAGAAGAAATATTACTAAGAGATAATAATTTTCCATTTAACTATAAAATTGGAAGGAAATGAAAATTCTGACCAATTGTAATATGAAGTCGATCATATTACAATTATCACCATCCTTCGAAATTTAATTTCTTCTGAATCATGATGAAACTTGGCAACTCGCATGTGGTTATTTATAACTCTGCAGACACCTTGGAAGGCTACTAACCAAGGCTGTTGCATAGAGCAACGATAATATAAAAAAATAGTACGCACGTGCTGTCTGTGGTGTCCACAAAATAGACTGAAGTGTATAAATGGCACTCCACCCAAATAAAATGCCGCCACGTAGAGTGAGTTGGGGAGAACGTCTGGCCGCTCAATCACGTCTCAGTCATTACGTTAGTAAACTCCACTATGACATATTTACGCACTTTAAATTCACACAGAACTAAAGTAAAGGAAAGAAAAAATTACATAATTTTAAAATGTTTAATTAAAATAAAATGAATTATTATGCAATTACAGTGCTCAACAGAAAATACAAATTTATGACTTCATTGGAATGGGTTGTTGAATGTTTTAAAATAGTTGACTTAAAACCATTCGAAATAAGGTATGAGCACATATATATACATATATATATATATATATATATATATATATATATATATATATATATACATATATATAGTTGAACAATAGTTTTCCAACTAGATGGTGCCCCATGAAATTAATTTAATAATTGCTCTTTAGATGGCGCCTTATTAAGTGCAACCGAAAATGTGAAAATAGTCTCAAAAATATTTACACTAATGAGCAAAGAGAAAGGTAATTATGTGGTTCCATAAAGAAATATTTGTAACTTCTACTACACTTATAGAATGCACAGTTAACCAGCATTAGGTACAGTATACAGTATGGCACAAAGCGTAGCATAGGTACCACACCCTTAAAAATAAGAGTGGATGGACATGCTTCATATAATCTAATAAGAACCATATCATAAATACGGATACGTTTAAGATATCATCATGAAAAAAACCTAAGTTTATCCCAGGTTTAATATCTATAACCTTTGTAACTGAAATAGAATTCATGTTAGAAGTTTCCGTAGTTTTTGAATTAACAGCAAAAAGTTTTCAAATTACAGACTGTCACCTCAAATTAATTTTTCTATACAGCTTTTTCCTACGAACATATAAAATACGCTTTCGAATGTACGCCAAAATAATTTATCTAAACGCATAATCTCTATAAATATTTCCAGAGTTCCTGCAAAGAAAGAAAACTCTTTTAAATTATTATTGTCTACCTAATTAGAAGTCGGTCAGCAATTTTGTTATTTTCTAATTTTCTCATCTAATTCTCAAAAGCTTCTTACTAAAGATAGGAATGTTCCTATTATTTAATTTTTAAATTTACGTTGTTGAAATATACTTTTCTTTTTATCTCTCATAAAAATGAGTAAAGAATTAAAATAAGGACAAAAAAAATCGGGCTCCAATTATTTTATTTCTTGTAAAAAAAAATTTAAAAAATATGTATATATATGTACATAATATATATATATAAATCTATGTCATAATAAGATATTTAGTTAAAACCTTCTTAATTTTACTTGCAATTTTACGCGCGCACATAAAAATAGTACGCAGACTTTTAATGGTCAAGTTAAGTTTACGAAAAATATATTTAAAATACCATATACACTGTGGAGCACACAGTATAAGGGTCAAAAAATATTTGTTTTTAAAATTTTAGATGTGTTCAGAAACGGTTAAATTTAAAATTATAAAAAAAGAAAGTTTAACCAAAACAAAATTGTTTTTAGATTTTTAAATTTTTTTTAATAACGCAGCCACTAAGTTATATCAGGTATTATTAAATATTTATTGCGTCATAAGTTCATAATATATGACGCTCTATGATAAATAGCACATAGCCCTTTTTTTAATTAACAACAGCGACAGAAATAGCGTGATAAATGAACTAAAAGAAATTATTTTCATATTTTTCTCTATATTTTTAAAATATGTAAAATCTACTTAGTGATCTAAAAAATAAATATGCATACAACATGCACGCACACACATACACACACACACACACACACACACACACACACATATATATATATATATATATATGTATGTAATATTTATGTAAAACCTAATTTTCAATACCTTGTAATGGAACATAAAACTCTTATTATCTTCTTCATAACCTTCAGTTCGATATATCCTTGTTTTCGTTATTTTGCCTTCCCATAAAATGTGGCCACATTTTTCCTCATGCCCGGTATCGAGTGAGGTATTTTTCATAATAAAATTTTATTAATTTTTTCTACATTTTATTGTCCGCTTGCATATTACTTTACTGCCGCATTTCATAATCTAAATGGATTTCGGACATACTACTATTTGATTAGAACTTGAAGGAAATCATATTTCAATTGGCATGGACAATTTTAAAATCATACTTTATAACACTAATTACAATGCTCTAGAAGGAAATCGTTTTCAATAATGATCTGTTCAATATCTATGCTATGATAAATTCAGGGATAAATGAAAGTCAGAGGCTGGACACTTTCACGTCAGTTTTCTTATTACTTCTTAATTTCGTTTTACAAAATATTTTAAATGTTTTTTCCAGGGACCATTTCACCTACATATGTCGTGAAAATTGCTTGAAAATTTGAAAAAATAACGAAAATTAACGTTTTAATAACTATTCAGAATCGCAATACTTCAAATTACCGAGATGAAGTAACGAAATCTAACGCTAAATGTTTGTATGTAAAGTCAGTCTTGTCAGTCAGTTGTCAGTCAGTCTTATTATAATAAAATGATCGCTCTAACTAGCGATTATAAAAACTGTGCTATATTGCACGCTCAAGGGAATATTCAGAACTAAAGGTCACTGATAAGTAACATTAAATGGAATATATCAAATGACATCGCTCGAAGATATCAGCTAATTGAATGTTCAAATGTAATCGGGGCAGATTAGTTTTATCTACCCTTCACAGCCATATACCACAGCGACCTGTTTTCGGTGATATATTATCAAACACGCATATAGATTTAGTGGCTTTGGTAGCGAAGGTTATGCGGGTTATTGAAATTATGTTAATTCTGCTTCATATAACTCTCTTTACATGTGTATATCCATGTTGTCTCCTGGTTAGAAATAAGTTATGATCATTAGGAAATGCATATAAAAAATTATGCCAGAGTAAATTAATGTGACAATCCGTGATATCATATCGTTGATTTCACTCCATTACTGATGTTAAGCAACGCACCGATAAATCGGTAATTAGATAATTGACCATCAATCAAACTTATTAATAATATCCTTATAAGTGCCTTAGTACTGGGAAAGCACATTAAACCGTTGGTTCCGGCTTTTATCATAAGGCAACCATCCTAATCTAATCCCTGGCCTAAACTTGTAGGTAAGATGGCGGATGTCGATAAAAAAATACATATATATATATATATATATATATACATATATATATATATATATATATATGTGTATATATATATATATATATATTATATATATATATATATATATATATATATATATATATATACATATATTATTGAGCAAGAAAGAGGTTAAGATACTTATCAAAATGTTTCGAATAAAAGAATACATAGTATTTATTTTCACGGTGAGAAAAACAATTTTAATAATCCGAAAGCATTTTGAAATTCCGCATTTCGCATTAAAAATATTCTTATGTTTAAATGCTTATAGGATCTTATTCGTTTTTGAATCGCTTTAAAATATGCTCGTAATTTTGTCGATATTATATATGTTAAAGTATTTAATAGATATAAGAAGATATAAATCAAGCAACGTAAACCGTACCGATTTAGAACCATGGGATGGCCCCCATCGTAATTCATTTCCTAGTGTCGCTAATGCCACATATTTTGGGATATCGATAAATTTTCATATTTTTCTGGAGTGTAAAATAAAATAATATTACTTTATGGGGCTAAACAATAAAAAATATCTGATGCTCTTTAAGTATTATATTGGTACTTCCGAGTTCGTTCACTTTGCTGTACTTAGACCGTTATTGTTGCCATTACTCCATTGCTTGACATGGTAAATGCCAGGTTTCACGTTTTAGGCTTACTACTTTGAAAAAGGGCGATTCTTGACCATTGCTTTAAAATAACTGTATTGCAGTGGATCATAACATAGGATTATTCATAGCTAGTAAATCAGAAAACCTTTCCCATTTCTCAATCCCCTGTCTTAACGTGGTTACGTACGCTAACATAGTAACAAGTCTAATAAAATTGCGAAATGGGCTTTGAAAACGTATTTATCATTATATGGAAATTACATCGCAAAATAAATTTGGTAATATGATGAGTTATGGTTTTCCAAAATTAAATAAAATGGAAAATAGCAGCGGAATTGATTGATTTTTAGAAAGTTTCAATTTAGTCGGGGACCTTCGATCTAATTCTACAATTTCTGGCTAGAAACTAATTGTATTGACTCGTATTATGACTTTTTCGAAATATTCGCTCAAAATGTTAATGTAGAGCAAGTATAAAAAATTAGCTGCATAAAAATATTATTCTACATAATTCTTCCTGCTTACTGAAAAAGAACAAGGGACAGTTTCCTTAATGGAATCTACTTCTATTTGAATACATTAAATCATTTATATCTTAACGCAAAATACAATTCCCTAAACCAAGATTCATTACTTGTGCGTACTCGCATTAAGATAATGATCTTTTTTATCTTAAGCTGCAGGGCAGTTGGATTTTTATTTTCTTCACCTCTAGCCCAGATTAAGGAAAAAAGTTTGAGGTGTTCTTAATTAATTTTATAAACAAAAAAATATTGTAGAAAAACTATTTACTTACAAGTCAATTAAAGGCTGTGAGCGTGCTTTTCATACCAATAAGAAATCCAATAAATTTCGACTTGCAAAATGATTCTGTTAGGAAGTATCCTGTAGGAAATTTTAAATTTTTTTAATAATTTGAATCATCGTCAAAAAATTAACTTTTTCTTATGGTATTTTAAATCCAGTTGGTGTTGTCCCGTTTAAGCAAAACCTCAGTTAAAGTTAAAGATGATGAAAGTTTAAAGACGTAATAAGTTCTGGAGCTGTTGGGGTATGTAATATTTGCCAAGTGTTAGGAACGCTTTATAATTTTAAAAAAGAAAAAGTGTTTATTTGAATACTTTTTTCATAATAGCAGATTTTTCTTGCGAAGATAATGATAAATTAATGAACGAGTATATTTTAGATATTGAAAATGATCGGTAAATCTACATCGTAAAATTATATTGATAATTAATTATATAACAATGAAACAAATTTATCCGTTAATTCATCGTTTGTATTAACACAGGTTTTGTTAACGACTGCGGCATTGTGCCTTTGTATGTTTTTGCATGGTTATTGCATTAAACGTTTAATTTAAGTAATTCAATTATTAACGTCAATTTAGTAACAATTACATAAATATTAATAACGTATCAAACAACACGCAAAATTAATATCATCCGTAGCATCACTTCCTTAGTGTAGTAAAATGAAACTGATTATTTTTTAGTTTTATTTCAAAGCGTAGACTTAAATGTTGGTTTCATTTTATATGAATTGATTACCCTAATACAGCTCTATAAATATGTAACACGATATTTGCGTATTATTTACTGCAGAGTATTATTAATATTTATATCAAAAGCAGATTTCAAAAGCAGAGTATTATTAGTATTTACATATGAAGAGTGTATATTAATAGTTACACACGAAAAGCTATTCCAGGCCTTTTCTTGGCATAGCAATTCGAACAATCACAAGAGAAATAATATTATTTAAGCAATTTTGGGTCATCCCTTCTCTTTCTCTCTCTCTTCAATGCTACATTTTACATTTTTTATATACTTTTGTGTGTGTAAATACTTCACAATTATTGTAGTGGCGTTCCTGAAAAACAACATTTTATTGCCATGAGAGTTTCAATTTTAGACCTTTTGTTGTTTCTAGATCTATATCAAAACTTCTTTTTTTGGAAACTACAATTCAATTTATTTAAACAACAAATACGGAAGCGAGCTAACCATAAAATACAAAATATAAAAAAGTTATCGGTAATAAAACTAATGTATTTTTGAAAAATTCAAAATATATTTACACCCTTCGAAAACATGTTGAGCGATATATTTTCATGGTAAAGCCACCATTACCATTTGTTAATACCTTGTTAGAAGTATTAAATACACTTAAACGTTAAATTTTTTGTAAGTACGTACATACAAAAACTTCGAAGTTCTGCTCATATTTATAGATTTATTTCTTGTTGTTATTCTTTTATATAAAATAATATTTATTTTTATATAAAACACCTGCACATTATAATGAACTATTTATTATTTTGTATAAAATGATAAACTTTACAACTATTAAAATTAACAGGTATATTGATTTATTTTATATAATGAGATGTTTAAGAATCAATGTGATCACAACGGTTCTGAATTAAATTCGATAGTTTGGTTTAATATTTATTATTTACCCAAACTGCTTGGTTTCATATATTTGCCACTAATTAGTTTCATTCTAACTGAAATTTAAAATCGGAAAAATAAACTATTTCTCCTTCCATCACGAACATTTCTCGTACTTTAATTATTTTAAACATCGTCTAAAGCGTACGTATTTAAATAATATTAAAACTGACGGTTTGTCCGTTTTTTGCATTATATTAAATTTTAATTACTACGAGTCTTCATATTATCCTTCGGTTATAATTTTTTTAAGATAAAACACAAGACATATCTGTTTCAGGAAGATACTAGAAGTACTCAAACATTAACGTCAATAATTTTCTTCACGACATCTTTCAAAATTTTCAATTTGTACTTTACATTTATTAACCATTATCACAAGAATGTGTTGGCCCAATTTTTTAAATATATGCATATAAACTGAAAAAGTTGATTTATTAAAACTTTCACCTAAAATAATTTTGATTAATCAATGAATTCAGAAAATGTAGATAACTACGGAATCCTGCTTGATGTACAGACAACAAATAGGCACACAATTAACCGATTTTAATCGTACAGAATTTGACTTCAAACTCAACTTATTTAATTATAAAAATACTACCTGTCTATTTAAGGAAGAAAAGAAATTCAGTTTTCAAATAATATAACAAAATAGGTAAAATAACGCCTATGCGAAACGCTAATAGTAGATGTGTATTTTAGAGTTTACGATTAACTTTATTGTTTATATCGTTAAAAAATCATAGTTGTTTAAAACAGTTACGTGTCTTTTTAGTAACTCTTCAGTTGACTTTTCATAGAGACTTAATAAAGGATCAATTTTGTTTTGTGACGTTACCGGCATATCTGGTTTAAGCGATGTGCCTACCTAAGTTAGGCGAGGGAAAATATAAAGTAATCATTTAGGGATATCTTCGTTAATAAATGCATTAAATGTAAAATTTAATGTACCATTTCTCAAACAAACATTTAAACATCATGACCTTATAAATTGATATACAGTTTAGAGCGCTTTTCTTTTTTCGGTAAGTGAAACAAAATTACACTAAAGTTATAGAATTTTAGTTACTTTTAACCATACGTTATTTGTTAAAAAATAAATTAAATAAATCAAATAACAAGCGATTACTTTACCTTTTAAACCATTATTCGATTATGATAAAAGCTTACCTTTTAAACCATTATTAGATTATGATCAAAGCTTACCTCTTTAACCATTATTAGATTATGATAAAAGCAATTTGTGTCATCATCGTCTCCACTGAATGAGACAAGTTACTTCCAGAGCATCTAAAAATCATCACAATAGATTTGATATATGGGGATCATATCGATGAAGATGTAGTAAAATTACCTCGAAATTAAAAAATCGAGACCTTCGAACAAATTTATTTTTGCAAAATTCATCTAAAAGCCTCAACATTAAATTTATTTCGTAGAAAATGTGTTCAGAAGAATATAAATAAACTATGGGAAAAAGTGCAATGTTTTTAAAATTGTTCTGTTCAGTTTTCTGTGTATTTCTTGTATGTGTATCGCACAAAAAACAGAATAAATTTTAATATAGGATTTTGGTTTGATATTTCAATATGATTCAGACTAAACTGGAGCTCATATTATCTCGATACAATGACAATAAATGGAGAAACGAAGAAAAAAGCCAAAGAAACTATTTACCAATCATTTTTCAAATTTTTTTGTACCTTTTTTTTACCGCAAGCTAGCTGAAGAAATGTTATAATAATAATAAAGGATTTGTATAAAATGATGTTTTAAACATTAGTATAATGACGATGTAGGAATGTCTGTAATATATATATTGTTTGCGATTAGTTCGGCTAGATGTCGCTAGATGTAAGTTAAATAGCGCTATTGAACCAAACTTATTTATTTATTTGCTTTAATATATAAAGTTAAGTAATATTTTGCAGTCAACCAGAACACAGTCCAGTCCCACTCGACGAGCGGCCGGAAATCGAACCTAAATTCCCACTGTGCGCCATGCCGTCGAAGGTCTGCCTAGTGATCAATCCAACGCACTATGTAATTAATTACCCAACTGAATAAAGTTGCAAATAAAACTAGTCGTAAAAGTAAATATCATAAAAATGACTAAATAAATTAAATACATTTTGAAAATGAGCTAATTTTGGTACCTGAAGAGCATATGAATTTCACCCCTAAGAGAGAAAAGTTAAGAAGTAAAATTATGAACAATTTTTTTCATTCGTAGCAAGAGAAATAATTTGCTTATAAGTCATTACTCATCTGCACAGACTTCGTAGAAACTAAACGTGTCTTCAATATTTTAGGTCCGTCGTAATGTATTTCTCAATAAAATTGTATATTTAAATTTGAAAGATAGTTTTGTGTCATTGTATTTTCTTCATCATCCTATGATTATTTATCGTGTCCGTAATATTGTCTTATTCTTTTGTGTTCTATTTTTAGCAAATTCGAATACGTTTATTAAAGGGATATTAAAATTTATTTTGATTACTCTTATGTTTTCGTTAAATTACTTTGTTCTCTATTTTGTTCATATTCATAAAAATACAATTGGACAATACCTAATAAAAAGCGTGAGTAGAAATCAGGACTTTAAAAAACTTTTTTTGCTTATAATTTTGCCTTCTTCCGTAGTATTTATAAAGCATTTTAAAATATATAGTTTTTTCAGAATACTTATACCTATTAAATTACTTTTATTTAAATATTTTTGCTCTAATTTTGATCATAAAAATAGAAACGGATGGTAATAAATAGTATGGATGTAAACCAATACATTTCATCAAAAATGGTTTTATTGCGAATATGATATCCAATTATATAATTAACACGCTCAACGTGGGAATCAAACTATAGAGGCACAATCGCTATTCAACCTGAGAGGATTCATCAATATTGCCTATTATTTAATTGGAAAAGAAACTTGTGCTGAGCATTATTTTCCACAGGCAGAAAAGTCATTCACTATTTATTAAAAAACATTGAGGTAACAGCTTTTCTTTAGTGCCAATAATATATTTATAACGCTTCATATGAAACAGTATAAATAATGAATCACAAGAAAGAAACTAAAAAACCGCAATTTTCTTCCAAGTTATTTATAAAAACAAATTCCAATTTAATTTTTATATTTCCAGTTAATGTCATATTAAATAAGTTACGTTTTCACTTAGAAACTTAAAAAGATGTTGCATTTTATTTAAAAAGCAGAATTGTTCACCATATATTATTTAGAACGCTTTTGGTTTAAGCTTAATTTACTGAGCCAAACTTATTTAAATATTTAATATATTTCTAGATAAGAGTAACATGTATCTGATATCGATTAGATATACAGGGAAATTTGTTAAATTGTATGTACTGTCTAGTACCAAATATAACAAATGTCCATATAAATCTAATTGAAACGGAATGCTAATATAACACACAGGTCACACTCACATCCTGCTAAAAATTACAAAATTTCTGTAACATTTTAAACCATTTATCTCTTTTTCTTTTATCCAGTTTTTCCTAAATTGGTAGAGCCTTCAGGTTTGGCAACTTTTTACCTTTTGTGGAAGATATTTAAAAATATCTGACAGTCATGAAAAAAGGCCAAGTAAAGTTATATATATTTCCATAGGTTGAAATTTCTTAGAATTTGAAGTTTTCCCATGTGTAATAGTGGTAACCAAAAAGTAATGCTTGATATTCTTATTGTAGGTTTCGAATCCTACCATTAGGCCTGTTATCGATATTTTATTGTTTTTTTAAGTCTTAACATTTTACCCGAAATATCAATCACATAAGGTTTTTCACCACTTAATGTAAAAAAGAACAGTAAGGCACCTAATACTCAATATGAAACTATTTTTCTTGCTCCTTATTAAAGATCAAACCTAATTTCATGGTAAATGAATCCAAAATTATTGTTTGGCAGTTTTAGATCCATCCAAAGACGTTATTATCAATAATGCTTATTACTTGCATATCATTATTAAAATCAATTGATTTCAATTTTAATACGAGTAATCGCTTTTGTAAAGAGATCTGTGATAGAAAAGACACATAATAATAATAATTTAAAACCTATATTTTTAATCAGATTTTAAGCTAAAGACTAACGAACCTTTCATTGGAATCAATATCGCAGGTCATCCTATTAATTTAATAAGGAAGAAAATTATGTTTCCTTGCTTATTGTTTTTTTTAAGAATTCACAGGGTAACAACAAATCCTATTGATATTCAACTTCTAAAATATAATCAATTAAAGTTTCCAAATTGCCATAGGCTAAATATTATTTACATTTGTCGTATGATTTTTTAGATACCATTAATATTATCAACGGTATCGGAGAGTAAAATTAACGTTTCAAATTTTGTAGTTTGGTTTGGCAGTTTAAAAAAATTCAAAGATTTGTAAAAGTGAATAAATGTGGAAACGCACGTTTTAGTGAAGTTTGGCGTAACGAAATCGTATGTGAAAGAAAAGAATAGAAGATAAAAAGCTGGTAAAATGTCATCATTATATTTTTGTTAATTAAAACAGAGCGCAGGAATAGTAGACGGGAAAATTTTCTGAAACATGAATACAGGGTATTTTATAGTTAAGGTAAAAAGTATAAAAGACACTGGATGATATTTTATTGTATGTGGGATTATTTAATTTTGTTACAAAACACACGATGCGAAATTATCGGGTATCGAAAGTACGACATTCATTTCCGAAAGCGTGCCATTCTGGACGGGGTAGGGATTAATAAAGATATACAAGCTTAATAAATATGTAGAGTATTATTTCCTCAATTTCGTTACGAAAATATGAAAGTGACGGGATTACATTGAAAGCATATAAAATCTGCTTCTTTAATAATTTTTTAATCGATTGGAATAACTAATAAAAAATTGTCTATTAACGTAGTTTACATCCTTGGGATATTTTTTCTATAAATAATATTTACATTCATTACTTGTTGCTAGTATCGCGAGATTTAACCCAAATTCGTTAATTGACAGCAAGTGAATAAGACTGAGTGTTTCTTTCATATCTCTTTTAACAGGAAGTTAAACTTCTTTGTTACTGATCATACAATTTTAATAAAATAAGGAAAAAATTGTAGACTTTGCCGGAAAAGTTTTCAGAGAGCGGTACGAGTGTACCTTAGAAGATTATGGAAGTAAAGTGAACTCATTTTCATTGAAAATTACATATTATCAAATCCACTAACTGCATAACACCAATAGTCCACATCCCAAGCCGCTGAAATCTCATAGATTTCGTTATTAAGATTAAAAAAATGATCAATTGCGTGTCGGATCTCGTAAATTAGGTATCCACAATCATGTTACACAATCTAAGTTACATGTGTTTTATAAAGTCCTACATCGCGCTCACACATGCCCATAAATGTGGTTGAATAAGTATTTTTAATACTCCAACAGTCGGATCTACTACTGTGATTCGATTTTTTTAAATTAAATATTATTACACTAATTTTCATATTTCATATTAATTTAGCTTAAATATACTAGCAAACTCAATCGTCTACTAATTTCTGCCCAGTAAATAGTTTTTTTTAGTTAAATTCTTTTCAATAAATATTTTTTTAATTAATTTATCACTTCCTTAAACTATAAAACTATTAAATAGTTTAAAAACTAAGGAAGAAAGTTACTTGGAAAATTAGCATTAAAGTAAATTTTCTGTATTTTTTCCCAGATTTTTTATAGATTTATTTGGAAATGGGGAAGATACTACGAAAAAAATTGCCTAATGATATTTCACACAATAGACTGCACGAAAAATTGTTTTCATCCCGACTTCTTAAAAATATTTTATATTATTTGCAATTTTCAACTGAAGCACATGCATGCACAATTTTACCTACGTTGGCCTAAATATGTAGAAACTTCACATTTAGGCTAAAGAGGGTGTGACAGATGGACGAACACACACAAAGATATGAAAGAAATTATAAAGGTTTCATATCTGACTACGGTATTTTTAAAAGCAAGTTGTACACTAACGCTTATAATGACCAATGTATAGAAAATAAACTAGTTACTCTTACTGATGATGATACAAGTAAATACAACCTGTTTGGTAGAAAATCGTCTAAACTATAATTATAACTATATATAAACATAACTTGCATCATTTCATCTACCTACTCCTTAGTATTATATTTAACTATTAGAATTACGTACGATTTAGGCACTTACAAATATTTAAGGGTAGGTCCCTAGCATTTCTATTAAACAAATATTAATTTTTTAAAACGTAAATTCATTCTCTACCATATCTTTCACAGACATAAATACAGGATGCATAGAAAAAATATATTATGTAAATACATAAATTTATTGCTTAGCATATCTTTTGCAGATATGATAAATATACATTTTAAAATACGAAGTTATTTTCATAATTTATCTGAAATTGTTACTGATCCAACTACATGTTGGTTTGCCATAATTCATAAACTAGCAGAGCTACTTAGCTTTTTAAAATTTCTTTTTAATTTCGTTATATGTACTACTTTTGTGAGTACATCCTAGGTAACAAAAAATTCAGCTGGTCAGGAATCGTAAAAATACGTTGTATCCGAAAAATGCATTCCAATTTAAAATCAATTTCACACACTCGTATGTTCGAAACAAAATAGGACATATGTTGATACTATTCTTAAAACGTGTCAATATTTAACAACGCTAGGTTTGAGTGCCGATAATGCAACATACACAGGACGCCTAAAGTGTTTTTGGACCAAATGATCCTGATGATTTTTTGTTAAATTGGTGGAAGTAATGAAACTTAGTATTTCCTTAAAATATGGGTATTAGAGTAGTAAAAATATCAGAATATATTGGTGAAGACATTTTAATTAAGATTTGTTTGTTTTCATAACTACGGTCCCCGATTCCTTTTGACAAAGGAACGTTCGTGAGAATATATAATCCTATGATGAAAAAAAGTAATAAACCAATTCCATATAAAAATATGACTCAAAGCCACTGTTATTTAAAAGAAAAGTTTAAAATCTCACAAGTAACTATTTATGAAATTGCTTTAATTAAAATTTAGTAAGTTCTTTTTAGAAGTTCACTTTAAATTTAGCACAAAAATTATGACGATGACATTCGTGAAATATAAAATTTTTAAAGTTATTTACGTAATTTTCGTCAGGTTGAAAAATATCTCATTATTATACAAAGCTTTCTCAGAACGACTTTTACTTCTGTATTTATATAGGTTCCAATGAATTTTTAAACACAACCATAGTCATCATTACCAGATACTATGAATTGCAAAAAATGTCGAATTGCTCTGTTACTAATATTCTCCAAAGAGCAACTTTACTCCTGATGGAGCTGCTCCTCAATAGAGTGACATTTAGTCCTGGCTCAATTAAGCCATCCCATTGGTAATGTATTAAATAAGCTTAAATTATTTCACCTATACATTTATTTAATGCTTTTATCATAAATACCAAAAGGGTTTTGGTATTTATGTAATAGTATTAGCTTTATCCATCATTGTATTCCTCTATCCGTTCAAGGTTTTGTCTATGTTTTTAGCATATTACGGTTTAGGCCACTTATGGTCATAATCATATTCAAAAAGGACCGTTATTATTTGAATTTCGGGAATCCAAATATAACTTTAAATTTATTCTCCAGTAACCGATTTCCTTCAACATGTACTTGCCAACCCAAAAATTATATCAAAACTATAATTTCAAACCCGTTCATTATATTATTGAGAATGATTACTAACACAGCAATTTCACATGATCTTACTCCAATTTAGAACAATTTGAAATTTACTTTACATGTAACAAGAACCAAAAGGCGAGGTTGTGAGAGATAGAGAAGATATATTTTCCTAAAATTTACATCATGCATGTTCATTAATATGTAATTGAAGGTTCTATGAGAAGGGAACCAAAGAAGAGTTGTAGAGATTTCATCTGCAGTTTGTTACGCCGATCAGAAAGCAGCAGGATATCTGGTGTATGAGAAACATTAAAAATACAACACTTTAACTGACCAAGGGTGAATCGCATTAGTACCAAGAGGATTCCGTTATTAAAACCACATTATTTAAAATGATTTACGCTATGATATAATTTACTTTTATTTATTAATCTAAAGGGGTTAATACGGGTGCAAAATTTACTTATTTACATTAAATTCTGAAGCGATATCATGAGCGATGTTAATAATTATAAGAAAAATATGATGTTTTTTATGTTGCCAGTAACTCAGAAACTCTTTAATTGAATTTCGCTTTTTAGTTTGAATTTCGGGAACTTCTGATGTCTATATAAGAAGGTGTATCTGGTAAAGATAAGCCCACAGAGGCAATTACGTGGTCTCCCTCAACGGTGTCTTCCAAATATTGTTTTTCCATATACTCAAAAAGCTACGTTTCTCATTGACACAATACACGTCTAGGCGGGAACAAAATTCAACATCTCAAATCATGAACTTAACAACCACATACTCTTGCATCTAGAAACTCACTCTAAGGTTTTATATACGATTTTCGCTTTTAGATGAAATAATTATAACGAATGGTTAAATTCTAAGTTATAACATATTCCATTTAGAGGCTAAGTGCTTGTAACGGATGAGTAAACTAATAGCCTTGTTACGACAACAGGCCATTATTAGACAATTTTGGTAAGAAACTCTATAAGGGTTATTTTTATTTTAAATTTTTGTATGATTATTTTCAAATTTCCATTCATCCCATTTTGATCTTTCCAATCTTCTCTCGTAATTTTGTTTATCAAATTATTCATAGATACATCGGCAACTAGCATACCTAAGACACTAAACCTTTCGTAATAATACTTTCTACTCTCTGGTTATAAATCTTAAAGGAGTGGCGATCTCCATCCACTCCCTATACCATATGTGGGCGGAAGATTAAAACACCGAAGAACACAAGCTACTCAGAAAATTATAGGTATTGTCGATTTTCGTTATTAGTATTGTTATCAGGCTAAATACCTCCATAAATTATAAGCGGTTTAAATAATAATAGAAGTTGATAAACTAAGGATTAATGTATAATGCATATAAAGTGACTTAATTTTAGTTAGACATTTCTTCAAATCTATTATAACACCTATAAAACTAAAGATTCTGTTCCTAAATATAACTACAATAATATGTAAATAATGCGACCTAGATATGTGTTGTGCCATTAGAGTAAACCAATAATTGAAAGATACAGATGTGGAAGCGCACCGAGTTGGCTTTTAAACCTATTTTTTGACTAAATATATCCTGATATTCCCGTAACTGAAGTTCTCTATCTGAAATTACACCAAAATAATTTTTAAGTTATAAGTACCATGAAACCAATGTCTCTTTCTTTTTGAGCTATTACGTTGATATAGAATATTTTAAAATTTAGGATAAACATGTAAATTTTGTTCAATTTGACGCTTACCGTCACCGTTATCCTTCTAAGTGTACCTGCTATCTACAATGTATCTCCTTTATAGTTACCAAAGGTGAACGTGAATCTTAATTCGAATTAAGCACATTTCACATAGTAACATGACACGTAGCTTGATTTATATTCACACTATTATTTAGTTAGGTAAATCCAAGTTTGGAAGGATGATAGCCACCCATCAAGTCATGTTAGTTTAGTAAGTGGAAAAGTTGATGAGGAAGCAAATGTGCTAAGAGGGTTTGTTAATTACGTGAGCTTTGGAAAATTGGATTCGAATTAGGAATTTGTTTTTGCGAACACGTCAAGCGTAGTTTTCACTCATATTTATGTTTCTCTGAAGTTGGTTTATATTATCTTATTATGTTTTCGGTGACTTTTATTATGATAATTTACTTGAATTCAAAAGGAAAAAGATAACACTGGAAGAAAGATGACTTAAAATAATAAAATTATTGAATCCGATGTTAGCATTCCGATTTTTTCTATTTTATGGCTTTTTAACCAACCCTGACTTTTAGCAGCGCAGGCGGTAATCAGATTCATACTTGCCGCGCAGCGAGTCTGCCAGCATTCTGCATACAATTATTAGTTTTTATTATATTTTGCCATACATTTCCATATCCAGCATATTGTTCAATACATTCGTTTATAAAAAAGCCAAAGCCGTTTCTAATTAGGTTTGATAATCGGCTTGAGCGTTTTGTAAAATCACAACGCGTTACAATGGCATATTAAATAACGGTGACGTATAGATCATTTCCGAGACTTATATATACTATCGTGATTCGGTTGGTGGTATCGAATCCCACTTAAAGAATGATTATGAAAATTTTAAAAATATCGTTACTACGTTACAAAAATATATAAAATGTTTTAAAATGGGTACCTATGAAAACAAAACTAAGTTTTTTTTAAAGTTTACGTGGAAAATGATTTATGATAGCAAAGTTCTTCAATACATGCATCTAGATTTGTATTTTTCTTGTCAATAAAAGCAAAAAAGAAAACTTTACTGGATTTAGTTTACTAAATTAAATAGAAATAAAATCCTTAAATACAGTAGAAGCACCCTTTTTTATTTTATCTTAAAAAGGATCATCTCGGATTAATTGTTTGAATTGCAAATTTGAATTAAATCAAGGGGGTCGACCGGAAAACTGCTGTTGTAAAGAAGTTATTTGTCAGACGGGCGCTGTCATATATTTTCAGCTTCTAAATTAAATAAAATTTTCATGTTTTTTAAAATCCATTTAATATGCTTCTGCATGTGTCAAACTATATGTAAGGAAACTACTATATGTAAGGAATATACGACTTAACAAGATCTCTGTCGTAATTCTTTGACTATCGAATTTACATTCAAAACCGCCATAGTAATATCCAAACACGACGATATAGCGGTTAACCGCTTCTTAAACAATGATCTAAATTCCGCATGAAAGAGTTAAACTACCGTCCATTTCACACCATTTACCCCTAACTTTCCCGGTCCATTTCTAAGTTCGTTATCGCAATCAGTCTGTACTAGTATCGCTAAGTGCGGTCGAGTAAATATTCTTTTAAGTTTTACTTAACCAGACTAAATCTAGATCTGTTTAAAGCGAAAAATTTGAGAGAACGGTTGGCCCAATAATTCTGCAATCAAGTTTGGGGAAAATTTAGGAATATATTAAATTCCCATACTACGATATCAGTTATATGGCAGAGCTTAAATTGGCAAAAGCTAAAATTTTGATATTCCTTTCGTTTTTGTTCCATTGCTAGGTTGTGTAAAAATGGTTTTCGTTGAAAGTACTTATTAGCAGCCTACTTCTCGCTTTCCTGTTTCCGTAATCTCACAGGTTCTTAATTTAGAAGAATAATAGCAATCACTTCGTTTATGCCAGCATTTTAAAAGTCAGTTTTGATTAAAGAGAAAAAAGTTTACTAATCCGTAAATTAAAATTTTGGATCTTGTTTTTTCGTTTTTTGTTCTTTGTATTATTTAGCCAAAGCTGCATAAATGCAAATACTTAAACTTAATAAGTTACCTAAAAACTACCGTTTTTGTGATTTTATGTGTTTTGTTACTATTTATAAAACTTGTAAAAAATACTATATATAAAGACGTATTCTTTGTTTCCTTCTAGAGTCTAAACGGATCCAACCGATTGTCTGAAATGGAATTATCAGTAATAGAGTTACACAATCTTTAATTTCTTTGTGGATTTTCTTCGTGGTCCACGGCGAAAACGATAATAGGATACTTTCCACAGGAGGTCCAGAAGTTCCCGGAACAGGGTGCAAGTTAAACAAAACAGAAACTATTTTCCTTTTTCAATATTGACTAAATATATTTATTACATTTTAAAGTTAATATTTCTAAACCATAATAAAATATTTTTTGCCTTTGCCCTAAAAATGAGTCGACTATGCCTCCTTCATCACACTGTCCTCTTTAAATTTTCTTCATCAGAACTCTTTCTTCAAGTTTGGGAACAAATAAAAATTACTATGAGCAAGGTCAGAACTATAGGGCGGGTGAATCAGCGTCTCAAACCGAGTTTGTGAATAGCATCTATCGCAACTTTGCTTTTATGAACCGGAGCGTTTTCTTACATAGCAAGGCCATTCTGGCCAGTTCGTGTCTCTTCTCCTTGATGTGGTGGTGTAGTACTATCCAGTGATCTTTTTCTTTAAAGTCGATCAATAAAATTCCTTTACAATCCCAAAGAACCGTAGCCACTAATTTTGCAGCTGACTCCGAGGCCATAAATTACTTACGAGGTGGAGAGCCCTTTTTGTGAAGTTGCATCCACTCATATTTGGATACAGCGTCAAAGTGATGAACCCAAGTTTTATCTTCAGTCACAATTCTCCCCAAAATTTACGTAGTTTTGTCAGTACACAGCTTCGAAATCTTCGAAATCTCTACAGACCTTGACCATGGTTGTTTTTGCAGCGGCGTAATTATTTTAGGGACCCATTTTCACTCACTTTAATCATGGCTTCATCCATTAATGTAAAAATTGTTTTTCTTCAGTGGAGTATATTCTAATCCAAGTTGTTAGAATTTTTTCGACAATATTCGACATGATAGTCTGAACTGGCCGTCCTGGGCGGGGATCGCCTTCAATCGACCAGTTATAACCCATGGTTCCACCAGGGCAATGACCTCCGTAAATAACTCCCATTTCACTCATGATTGTTTCAGGAGTTTTTCTTGCTTCTTGAGAAATTTAACCACAGCGCGTAGTTCGATTTGATCCATGTTTGCAGTCCACTTCCAAATTTACTTTTTTAAGGGACGATTATTCATTAACGAATGACATTAGACTTTTGACTTGAATTCTTCTGATGAGTTCCTAATTAGCGGGATACTAAAAAAAATATATCCCCACTCCCTCCCTCTCCATTTCGCAGACTTTTGGACATTCCCGTAATTGTGGTGAGGTGTCTTTTATCAAACATCTGCTACAGTCTTCTTAAATTTAAACCATACTAGTTTGTGTCCGTAGTGTTTCGATGAAATTATTCACGAATATAAATTTTTCACAACGTAAAAATATTGACTATTATATCTTTCACACGTGTAGAAACGTGATATATATTTCAAAAATGATAAGACCTAAGATAATTGTAACAGTTTTTTTATAATTTTCTATTCAAGTTTTACCAACTTTTTTTTAATGATTTTGGCTAAATAGTTTCGGAAATATTGGGAAATGATCTATCTTCGCATATTTTTTTAATATTTATTTTAAATATGTAATTTAAAATCATGAAAAAATATTTATAATTATTTATTCCTCACAATATATTCTTTTAAATTTTATAAATAATTATAAAATAAAAAAATTAAGATCTTTATTTACTCCTTCAATTTTTACAAAAATGTTTAAAAAAACTTTTCTGGTGAAGCCAACTGCAAAATAAATGAAATATTTCAAGTTTGTGCATCGAATGGGGTCTATGAAAGTCAGTTGTGAATATAGGAAGACGTTAATATATTGCGTACGCTTTCCTTTTGAGGTGTGAAAACCTAAAAATGTGTAAAAACTACCACGAGCATATAAAGCATATTTAACATAATTACCCTTATATTTACGAAAGTAAATGCTAAAAACAAATTATGCCAATTTTCAAAAAACTGGTAATTATATAACTTTGAAAATTAGTGGGACATGTTTTATTTATAATACCAAGTTCATGAATTAATTATTGCACGATATTTTATTCTAGAGTACTGCCGCAGTCTTGCTTGGCAAGTCGCACTGCACTATAACAAAATCAAAAGTTTTGACAAATTAGGTTCGACATAATACTTAACTTACTCATAACTACATAAAAAATCTATTTGAAATGTATGCTAACAAACGTTTTTTAAATTTTCTTCGCACTAAGCGGACTAACTACGAGGAAAAGCTAGTTCACGTATATTCCATTAAAGCACATTAAGTATTTGAATCGAAATTGCAATGAGAACGAAAAATAATGACTGGCCTAAATTCCTTATATTAAAGTAAAATAAAAGTATTTGAGTTACCTTTCTATATTTCGTTGATTTATCAGATTATTACAATTATATAAATGCTGCATACCAAAGGGCACGCATTTCGTATGTGACTAATGGTTACTTACATTTAATATCCTCTTTTTGGCTAAGATGAAACTAGTTTCCTGGTTTCCAGCTTAGCTTTATATTCAAGTGCTTCACGAGTAGATAAAATAAAATTTTCCAGTCCATAATCTTTTCTTTTTCATTATCTTTTTATTCAGCATATATTTTTTTAAACACTTAACATAGTATACAAAAATTCGTTTTCCATACTAATAGATAAACATAACAAAAACTAACAGATGCAACGGATACGAGTACCTGCAGACTGTTATAATTGAATAACTAAACTTGCTCATTACCGCTTAAATAGAACAGAATTAGGTACACACACACACACATATATATATATATATATATATATATATATATATATATATACGTATGTATATAAATATGTACATACTTGTTAATGTTTAGTGAGAAAAGTTCGACGAGGAACAGCATTTATTTTTATACATTTGTTGCATAAGCATGATGTTAACAAAAAAGAAAGCAATATTTTTTACTATCACTGATACTGGAAAATCTTAAGTCAACATTTATGTTGTTCGAAGTTAGTAAAATAATTTATACTCTATTAATTATGGAACTCGTTTATCAGAAATTTATTATTGTTTTACTTTTTCTCTTATTCATATATATTAAAATAGAACGATTGAGAGCGAATCATGATCATATTTTTCGCTTCCCACTTACTTCACTTCCTCTCTGAACAACCGATGCCCTAATCTTATGAACTATTACCGATCGCGTCTCCAACAGGTTCGACGTGCCCCGGCAAGACGGTCGTACCTCTATGAATGACACATAGTTTTGTTTCAAAAATATATAAATAATATACTTAACTAATATTGTTGGGTTTAAATATATTTAATAAAAATAATGTAGGTTTATACTCTATAATTTTAAATATTTCGTTTAAGATATATTTGTTTACGAGGTTTAGGTGTTAAGAAAACTATTAAATTCCTTGTATTTATTTTTGTACTAATTGTTTACATAATAGCTAAATATGCTTTAATGAAAGTTCTATTACATATGGGCTTAAAATGTATTGGGTTTCAAAAAAAGCCATTACACTACATAGGACTAAAAGCAATTCCGACATAAAATATATTGAAAAACATTGATATTCACCGAAAATACGTAATATTTCAGGAAAAAAAGAATTTTAGATCAATGTTTATTACTTATTTATTTCACAATTTTATTTCTATCATAAATAAGTGCCTCCACTCAACTACAACGGATAAAAAGGAAAAAAAAATAGGTTGACCAAGATATTTATCAACGTAAAATATAATATTTCATAATTGATAAATAGAAATGTAATTTAAATTGTAAACCATAATTGACATCGTTATTTCAATTATAACAAACTAAAATGTAAATAAAAACATATTTCTTAATTAAGGATGAAAACAATTAGAAATACCGACCCTTTTTTTCAAAATATTCACGTAAATATTTATCGAGGATTAAGTTATCAGTTGTTTCCGAAGTCTTACAACTAGAACAGCAAATGAGTTTTCCTACAATATAGTAACATATTTGTTAATAGGTTTTCTGCGCGTAACCATTTTCATAGTAAATCACCTTAACCAACATAATTTACCTTATATTTATACCTAAAATTTTGAGCAAATAAAATAAAAATTCTCCATAACAACTGTACAGATGTAAATTTATAACTCCATAACAAGTAGCGAAAAATAACAAACCGTGTTCTTTTCGAAGAATCACACTACATACATATATCGTTCATCGAAGCACACTACATATATATATCGTCAAGGTTAAATATCCTTCACCCACAACGTTAATAATGTGTCGGAACCGTTATAGATTATCACCATTTTTCAAATAGCCTTTCCAGTCTGTCCCATATGACTAATAGTGTTGGCCCATCCTTTTCGGCCCTTTATATAATAATTGATCTACACAGGACAATCAGTCATAGAAGAAGGACGTCGTACCCTATTAAGGGAAACGTTGGCCTCAAAGATCGATGATGTAGGGGTTGCTTTATATGTTACAGGCAATATTAGACGCAGTGAGCACTGACGCTTCTAAAAATATTACGATTTAAATGAAACTACCTGTAATAGTTTAGTTTTTTGTTTCATATCTAGTAAAAATCATACTTCATCATGATAAATAATTGAAACATAAGATCGTATAAGTCAAACATTAAGTATTAAATTTATCAATACTGGTTTCAACAGTTATTAATTTCTGTGTACACCTAATAGTCTTCACCTTTACGAATATGCAGTGGCAAAATTAATTTTGAATTTTTTAAGGCATGGATTTCAAAAACACCATAAATATTCTAAAAAAATTTCGTTTGAGGCTTTTTAACTGTTAACACATTTCGTTTTTGAAAATAACATAGGAAATTTAATATTTACTGACTTTTATCACTTCCATGGTTCTAAAACATTTATTATTCTTTCCATTTTGTATGACTTTTTCATTTGAAAATGTTCCTTTTCTAAGATTTTATTCCATTTGTCCTTTCAGTTTATCGATAAGTGTGTGTCCGAGTCTTGTTTCTTTTTGGTTTCCTATGAGTGATCTCTTAACTGTACTTTTCTAATGGCTTTTTTCGTATACCTCGGTCACTAGACTCTAATAAATTGTATCGTAATATCAATTTCTTTTCATTTATTTACATTTTTGTTTTCTTCTTATTCCCCACTGTCCATTATAAAAGGTTGCTAAAAACATTTCCCAAAATAAAAGTTTCACGTGACAAAGAGCCCTTGGCTACTATTTCTTTAGCTTCAAACATTTTTGTTTAATATCTTATTGAAAACGGAAACGCCATTAACTAAGACAGCATATTTATCTCTCTGATTACAATTTATTTGGTCGGCCGTCTGTACTAGTTTTTAAAAATTGCAGCTAGCGGAAGGTAATTTTACGTAGAGCAAGCCTTGGGTCATGGTAGATTTATAAGAAAGAAAATAAATTTACAAAACTTTTAACTACATATATAGGTAAATATATATATATATATATATATATATATATATATATACATACACATATATATATATATATATATATATATATATATATATATATGTATATATATATATATAAACTTTTCCCTAATGTATTTCTATTGATCAATTCGAAATATTAATTTTTCACAACGTAAATATACTTCTATGTCTACCACATTTTCCACAGGTGTAAAAACATTATGCATTTTTAAATAATATTATTTTTCACCACGTACATGTTTATATGTATTGCTACCATCCATTGCAAAACAGATAAACATTTTAAAATACAAAGTTATTTTTTAAGTTGATTTAAGTCACTTTTAAAGAGTTTCCGTGAATTTGTTACAGACTCAACTACATGTCTTAAGTTTGTTGCCAATAATTCGTAAACTAGTAGAGCCACTTTAGATGTAGTAATTTTCTTTTGAATTTCATTAAATATACTACATAATATTTTAAATACTCAAAATATTGAACAATAGCGGTTTAGTTTAGAAGTTGGGGATACGTAACTCTAACCACTCAAGAATAGCCATTTTTAAGCTTGATATTTCGTAAACAGATCGCTGTATTGAAAAAGTATTAATAACGTTTTCCCCATATTTTTGAATGACCTATTAAACGATATCCTACGCAAATGGTATGCGAAGAAAATAATTCGTCCGTATTTCTTAACTAAGCGAGGTAAACTAATATTCTATTTTAAAAGGATTTATTTCATAACTTTGTAGGCATTAATATGTATAAACATGTCAAATTTCAGCTTTATAAATACACAAAAAACAAAGAACTCTCACACATACTTTTTAATTTTTTTTATTGACTGTAGCGCGGGAATAAATCGTATTTTTAACACTTATATTATTGCTTGTCTAGAATAAATCGATTAAAAATTTAAAATATGGATTATATGCTTGGATCAATTATGAGTACATATATCTGATTAGAATAACATAACATAAAACATTTGCCATAAACGAGATTATTTTCATCAATTTCATCCGTAATATACCGTTTCCCTAATTTCATTACATACCATACGACAAATAATGTCCATTTTTCATTTCCTTAATATACCCATCAGCTATTTAATATTATACTTCGATGCCTTTTATCTTATAAGGAAACCGTGACAAAATAGATTTGAAATAAATGAAATCACCTTCAAAAATTCCGTCCATATTGGACGTGTTCAATCATATTTTCTGTATTGTTATACGTCGATAACCTCAGTACATAGCCATATTAAATAACCATTTAATTTTTTATTCATTATGGAAAAACTCAAATATATTACTATGTTCCATTTTAACTTTTCTTTCATTTAAAATTGGATGTAGTTACAATATAAGAAAAATACGCTGTAGTGTCATCCAAGGGAAAAATTCTGAAACTGTTAAACACTTATCTGCCCGAGCATTTAACGTTCAACTTAGCTTCGAGCATCGCAACGGAGATGTTTATATCATCCCCATATATTTTTATGGGTGACGGCTTATGAAGAAATAAGGTTATACTCGGATCAAGGTTGTCACACTTGGAGGGTCCTCCTAGACGACGCGGCTTATGAAAGTCTCGTGTTACGTAACTTGTTGTTTACATTGTTGTATTTTTTTCGACGGTTTTTTATTATTGCGTACCGTGTTATTATTGTCTATACGATATTTCTGAAGACTCCTCTATTTCGTCTCGGTAAGCGGTAGATTTTTCGGCTGTAGGTGACTAAATGGCCAAAGTATTCTATATAACCCCAAAACGTGGAAATAAGCATTCTGGGTTTTCATAGCGGCATATTCCCTTTTTAAATTTAAGTAGTTATATGTTTTCATGAAGTCAAAAGATATTTTTGTGAATTTTTTAAGATGATGGTAACATTTTGTCCATAAATATTTTTCAGTTTTGTAGCGTAACTTTAAAATAATTAGTAGTAATTCATTTTTAAAATGTTGTTTTGTTAACTGCAAGTTTATTAAAAAGTCAATGACATAAATTATTTTGCTAATTCTTGGAAGTCAAATTATGATCTTTAATTTTTAGTGGACGCATTAGCATAATTTTCATTACTCTATTTTGGAACTACTTATTTTTTCCATCTAGCCTCTTGTTTGTGAACATTTAATTTTATTATTCATAGGCCGCACGCAAAAGTTTTGGAAATATGTAAAATGATGTACTATTAGAAGTGTTAGTTGCCCATAACATCTATTTGGTCATCTTCTATAACATACCGTGATTATTGGAAAGGCTATACTTCTAAACCTTTCACTTCGCTCATTCTTTGCATGCAAATCTAAATATTTCTTTATTTAGTCATCTTCTGCCACAAACGTCGAATACACCACGTATTGGATTCGAGGAATATGGAAGAAGTAACTAATAAACCAAAATGTTAATGTACTTTTATGTACGTTTCCAATTTTTCTCATTCTAAAGCAGATTATTCCACAAAAGGAACATTTTTTAGTAACTTGATGAAAAACGCTCTTAAAAACATTTGAAAATACTTATATATTTTTGTCAAAAAAAGAAAATATTTTTGACATGATATATTTCAAAGCCCAGTTTGATGGACTAATTCCATCTAATCATCGGAATATGAAAATGAAATTTGTAAAAAATACTTTTCCTCATGGAACCTGCATTATAAAAGGCATTTTTATTACACTGTATTAATTTTTACCGGAGACATTTTATAAGTATCGTATTTCTAAATTATACTTGTTATAGTTTGTATATATACTTACATTGAAATATTAAAAAGAAAATTTTAAAATGTTTCTGCCCGGGAGAACACAGGAAAATTATAAAGAATTCCTTATCTGTGCAATCAAATAAAAAAGGTGTGCAATCTTGCTAACATCACTTTTTTAAGCAAAGTATTTGTATTGTTTATATTTCAATACTGGGGCCCTTGGTAAAAACCAGTTTTCCCCAGAAAAGGGAACACGCGGCTTTCTTTTAGAAACTCAGAACTAAAAAACTAGAAAATTAATTAACAGAGTCTACCGTTTTATGATGTATTTAGCCTTTAGCGCGCTTATTACAATTGATATAATTCGGGACCGTAACCTAATATTATACACCAGTAGGTGCTATTTACAGATATATGTAGTAATGTTCCTGGGAAAACGTGATTGGATCATCGACTCATCGTCGACAAGATCATTCTCAGTCTAGAAAAGTTAATCGATAAATATCACTCGTTGCAAAGACCATAAATACACAAATAAGTAAATTTCTAAACTTAAATTCAGTGCATTTGCTTACTGGTAACATTCACCCGATGTCAAGCAGCTATCCCATTTAATAAAGCCTTCTGCCGTAGCTGCTACACAGTACCATCCATTTATATTATTAATTTCCTTTAAGTTCAACCTAATAAAAAAAGAAATTTCACTGTGTGGTTTATTGAAGGAAAGTGTTAATTATATATTTTTCTTTCAATGGAAACTCCCCTGTGTTTGTGTGCTTATATGTACATATTACGGGACATTTTCAAACAGTAAATTATGTTGAATTTGTGCGTATAAATTGTAACAGCTCAGAAAGCAATTCATTTTTGTGAGAATGATATTGCGCTAACATTTCACCATTTTACCACACAAGAATAAACTATCGAAAAAAAATTCGTTTCTTTACTGAAACATTGACTTTCGTATACTCACTAGATCACCGTTTTATGTCTATTCAGATCGTCGAGAAAAATCACCGCTTGAAAATCGATCCGTCCTTTTCATCGTAAACACCGAGGCGATACGTAATGTAACTCAGGATGTAAAGCGGACGCCGCGAATCTCTTCAGGGAATCGGTAAAAAGTATCAATAAAAACGAATCGTCAACTCCATCGCCGTCTTCTCTTTACGTTTCGTTGGCTTATGATAATCGAAAGTGGAATCGCCTTTTTTCTATTATATCTAGTACACAATTTTGGTTTTCAAGGGTTTGAAGCGATTGTAATGGAAAACCACATAATTTCAATCTGACCAAAGACCCCGTGCAAATTGATCTACTTTCAAATCATATATATGTTTTCCAAATTATCTTGCCGATTTTCTTGACATTGCTCTGCTTGGTACAATATAAATTGTAAATGAAAAAACGATCAAGTGAGAGTTGGACTCGGGCACAAGGGCTCATTAGTACCAAACAATATTAAACTTACAAGTTTGTATTTTTCGAAGACATGTAAAAAACAAAGTTATTGCTGCAGTCGGTACCAAAAATATCTCATATCTCAAAAACTACACGACATATCTTATGCAAATAAATTTTTCTTGAAAGTATATTTTAATTTTTACTTCCTTAACTTTTTCAAAAATTTTACACATGTTGGTTGAAATGTGGCACAATTTTTAAAACTTTGAAAGTGCAAGTCTCACCAACTATGGACTTCAATGAAAAGTTATTTTGGAACCTCTATATCATTTTTTAAAACCTAACTAATGACACCCTATACGTCAATGTGCACTGCATTTTTTCCAACCATTAGTTAAATGTATGAAGTGCCACCCCTAATATTATTTCTTTACATAATTTCACTATTTCTATATATATATATATGGTAGGTGTACCGCACCTACCATTCGAATTTCATCTATGTAATGCCAATAATCTTCGAATAAATTGGCTGTGATATACGAACATACAGACGAATAACACAAAATTGTAATGGTTCCGGTGTTCTCATTTGGCTACGGAATTCTAAAAACTATACTTACATAATATTTCCCATATACACTACGTAAATCTAAATTAACGTACTTACGTTTTATGACAGTTAAACATATAATAAAAAAAAAATTCGTTGACATGACGAAAATAGAATAGGTTGGTTTTTTTCATTTGGTCACGGAACCGGAGACGAACGATCTATTGAAAATTTCCTTAAACTACTAGTAAATCTTACTAGTAAAAATGTAGCACAGTCACAACTTAATACTAAATCCATTAACCTTGTATTGCATCACAAACGTGGTTGGTGATTCCTCATCAAGAGTAGGTAGACTCATTCGGTTCTTAATAGAAAGAAATAACTTCTAGAATTTGGGCTGACAAATAACGTAACCATAGAAATAACATAAACGCGATTATCTTTCTTTGCTACACGCGCGCAGCCTACCAGTATTTTTCTGGCGTAGTCTATTTTTTGCATTTACCTCCTGAGCTTTCGGTTAGATCTGAAAATGAAAAGTTACATTTATAGACTAATGTAAATAGCCTGCAATCTGTGTAGTTCCAGTTTAATTAGTTTTTCTTTAGTTTTTATGAGACATAGCTTTAAACTTTCAATGACATATCTTAAGAGTATCGAGTATCTTTTCGAGCTTGGAACCTTCTCGTTTTGTTCATATTTAAAATTAAAACATTAATTTAACAAAGGTTTAAAATGAACCCTTGAACAACTTCAAAAATATGCCGATGGCATATTTTTCCTAAAATCTTGTAATTGTTAATTTCCTTCTAAATTTTTTAAACTTAAATAATGGTTTAACGCTGATCCGTAAGCATAGACTCAATATTTTTGTTGTTATTTATATACGTATATTCTTTTCTTTCAAACTCCATCTCTCGGTACACTAAGTTATTTATTTCAAAAAAACTTGATTTTCTTTGAAACTTTTGAAAAAGTTGGTATTTACTGCATTTTAGGTCATTATCAGCGAGATATATATAATATTGGGATGAAAAAATAATGAAAATATGAAAAAATGTACAAAAAATGTATATTTATACAGGTTTTCATTATGTTTAAAGGGAGTCTAAGCAATAAGCTTGTCATTGCAATATCCGAAAATAAAGCTCAATTAAATATTTAAGAGAGGTGACTTTCGTAATTATTTCAAAGTTGCTTCAAAATTCTTTTATAATAGCTACCAAACCAGACGTTAGCAAAATCATGAAACGTTGACTTACATAGATATTACGTTGATATCACATTCAGATTGTTACGAGTTCAGACAATTATATCAACAGTGACTGTAAAATATTCTGCGATAACGTAGTGGCATAATCCTTTCAGCGTGTTATTTGTATTTATAAATTTTATTGTAATAAGAAAAATTATAATATATTCTGATTTCAGAAAATTTTAATACCTTTTTTTTATATCTAAATAATGTAGAGTTTTAGATATAATATTTCCGATAACATTCGCTAAAAAATAGTAATTTTTTTAAACTGATGAGCAGAATGTGGTATCCATAAATCTATTTATTTACTCCGGAAACTCGGTAATTTAATTTTTACGTTATTTTTTATTCAAAAAAAAGGTTCTTTTTTTAATGAAACTTTGCTGGGCGAAAATTTTATCTTCAAATTCACAATGTTTCATCTGAATGTTACAAATGTAACGCAAGAAGGACGGAAAATAGTTATTTAATTAACAACCGAGGGACATAGATGAGTACGATATAATAAAAAACAAGTGTACGCATACACGAAAAATAGTGCTCACTGCCTCTATCAGCTATTGTGTACGTTGCGTGTCAAAAGTAAATTAAATAAAGAAAGTAAATTAAAAGAAGAAAATAAACTGAAAACTTTTCATCAATTTGAATAGGTAAGGACCACTCACGGCAAGGATACAATTTGTTTTTCAACTATTTTATTATAAAAAATTATTATTACGAAATTTATTATTATAATTTACTATATTCGTCTCACAGAAACAAAATATTAAATTCTTCTTGACCAATGTTTCCACTCTCTTCGTTTAAAATATCTCTATTTATTTTTAATGATAAATGAATGAAAAATATTCGTAGGATAAATGATCCTTATGAGATTGATTAAATGATAATGAACTGCATTGTATGGTTAAACTGTTAAATTTACTACCCATACTGATAAATGAGACCTATCAATAATTGCTCACAAGGGAACAAGAATGTTTCATTTACCATTTAGCTTGGTAACATATAAAATATAATGATAAGAATAGAAATTCAAAACATTATAAGGAGATAATACAGCAAGGCAAGAACTTTGTGCGTAAGCTTGTTTAGATAGCTTTCGAAAACATCAACTTTATATTAATAAAATTAAACCATCAAAGTTGGTTCTTGTTTCACAAAAACTCGTATTCTATGTTATGTCGAAAGAAATATAAACATTAACAAAGATATTATGTCCTTGTCACTGACAGTTAACAAGGAAAAGAAGAATATGAAAAAAGAGTCAAAGGTTTGGGGGAACAATTTCCAGCAACGACAAAGAAAAGTAACTTTATATGACAAGTTCTTGTGGAGAAATAAAGTACTTTGTCCTATATTAAATAAAATATAGAGAGAGGCGTTACTATTACCGATAAAACTTATTTAATTGTGGTTTGAAAGTACCGAATTTTGTCTCGAAAATAGCAGTTGTTGATATAAGGGCACGTTTGCAAGAGAGTATAATCCAACAAAGGCGGAGCCGAACTATACTTGGATTATTTTCCTTATTGCAGAAACTTAAAACGATTCCATTAATAAAGAAAATTACAGTTTTACTCACCATACAAAAGTACAAAAATTCAAATTTCATTTCATTTTAAAGTTACAATGAAATATTACTTTACTATTTTTTTATAGATGTGCCGTAAAAACATTTGCACCCATTTTACACGTGATTTTGTCTACAATTTGTTATTTCAGGCGCGCGTGAGCCTTCGCGTGTATGTGTGTGTGTGGGCGTGTGACTGTTCGTGTACGTGTGTGCATGTGTACGTGTGCGCTTGTGAATACACGTGCGCGTGTGTGTGCGCTTGTGAATGCACGTGCGCGTGTGTGTGTGCACGTGCGCGTCCGCGTGCATGTGTGTGTGTAAAAAATATTGCCTAGTACACCTCTTGTAGCTAGTACACCTCTTGTAGCTAGTGCACCTCTTGTAAATTATCGGAAATATTTACCTTTGCGTGGACTTCTAAAATCCCATATTCTTTTCATTATTTCAGATTGACTAGTTACGGAAATAATTGAGGAATTGAACATATTTCTCAGTATATCTCTGAAGATAACATACCTAAAATGTTTAAAGAAGTATGTTTCGGACCCTTATAACTACCGATTTTAATAACAACTCGCACATCACATGGAATTTAAAAAAATCAATTACTTAATTTGTCCTGCCTAAAATTCCTAAATAAATATTTTGTGTTTTACGATATGTGCGGATTAATATGTTTCATAACTGTTCCAAACTGTAACTTTCTACGTCAAACGGTTGTTGATAAAAGCGTCTGTGATGGACATACGAACAGATACATGAGAAATACTATATGGTACTGTTTTTCCTTTTAAGAAACGGAAAACAAAAAAATAGAAAAAAACTGGAAATAAAAATACATTAATTAATATGCTAAAACACTGTTACATTCGAATATAACTCACTATACAAGGGTTTTGTACACGCTTATACATATATAAACATTTGATACATAGTAGCTATGTATGTTAAATCACCTACAAATTTTAGTGTTATTTTTTTCCAGGTAGATATAATACCTTGATTATATATATGTCTTTCTCTTGGTTTTTAAAAATACCATAATGACAATTGTAAATAAATGAACTTAGCAGTTTCTTTAAAGTGATACTTCTTATGTTACAGCTCAGCCTACAAAAATATGTAGGAGGAAATTGGCGAAACCTAGTATCCCGATATACCATCAAGAATCGAACGTCCCTATGTCACTTCGATTATTTCCGCTCCATCCTTATTTTTTTTTGTTGTTTCATAATTCTACTTCGTCATTTTTTTCTTGTGATTCAGTAATTTTATTTTTGGTCTTGTTTTACTTCAAAGTGTACTTGTTTGACGCGCCCAATACATAACCTTGTACAACGCACGCAATACTTAATAAGCTCCACGTCTATCGGGCGTTTTTTGATATATCTTTTTTTTATGCGAAATTCATACAAACTTATAGACATATATATATATATATATATATATATATATATATATATATATATATATATATATAAGTATATATAAGCCACATTTCTTACCCGACTAGGTGCAAACATGTAGGTTAAGTTCGTTAATGAACAAAACTGGTTTACATTTTCAAAATGGTGACGGTTCTACACAATTGGAATAAATTGTGCGACGCTGTTAGTATTTACCAAATGTTGTAAAAATTAAAAGTTTATATATCAAATTACGCGATTACGTAACATTTGCGTTATTACACTACAAAAAAAAAGAAAAAGTTACAATACAAAAGGAATAAATGGAAGAATAAACATTGTTGATATTGGTAAACTTACAATTGGGTACACAATATTCTAAAAGTCATAATTACACTAGTGTTCATCCTCTCTTAGAGGGTTGAGAAGTTATATTGTTTTATTACGTCAGTAGTATAAACGCTTGTTTTTTTAATTACTATTTCAAAGATTCAGGACG
Source organism: Druceiella hillmani (assembly GCA_039881145.1). Taxonomy (NCBI): domain Eukaryota; kingdom Metazoa; phylum Arthropoda; class Insecta; order Lepidoptera; family Hepialidae; genus Druceiella; species Druceiella hillmani. Next base: position 2,746,046 of record JAYKKI010000138.1, read on the forward strand.
AAATTGGTACAAAAAATTGGAATGAATATGTTTAACAACGAACATAATATTAAATATATTTGGTGTCAATTTTGTAGAAATTCATTATACACAATTAATTATTCACGTAGTTTCAATTAAAAGTTAATTGAAACTACGTGATGTGGTATTATTTCTACTTTCTTTAAGTTCTTTACCACGACCTAGGTTTCGTTGTATTAGAACATCTTCAGGTGGGCTGTTAGCAAAGATTGAATGAACATAATATTAATAAAATGGTGTAAATGTACATATAAACTTAATATCCATTGATATTTTATAACCTTTTAATGGAAGCTGTGGGAAATAGCTTTGAACAAAAGTTAACAGCCCAAGCCATTAAAAAACAATATTTCATTGAAAATAAAAGATTTCACCACCACGACGGGAAGAAAGTTTATTTTCCAGTGAAAATTTAAATCGCTCGTTCCAATAAGCAGACATTATGAATTAAATTAAATTAATTATAAGCATTTCTCCGTCTCATTTATACTTTGTACGAATTTAAACGTTATTTTATTTTTCGTGTGGTTAATTGTAAAACATGTTTACATGAGAAGATCTTTTTGTGCTTTTTGTTTACTAAACCAAAATAAATAGATACTAAAGCATTTATCTGTACTTAAAAATATTTACATAACTCACATATCTTCTTATTTAATATATTTAAGAATAAAATTGAAGTTTTATATTTATTAGGTGTATATAATTTACAAGTTCGAGTGGTGAAGTTTTATTTTTTTTACCTAGCAAGAAAAAGATTAATTTTGAAGTTTCAATTCATTGTAATTTCGAGTTCTAGGTTCATTTTTTTTACCGTTGCGCTATTGATATAGTTGGAGAAACGATAAAATAAAAATATACTTACTGAGTACTGTTTACCATTCGCATAGAGCAATGTCATTGCTTTTCTTAAAATGTTAATTTTATATTTATTCCATAATTTTTATTTCTTATATTACACTGTAATCCTCTTATTTTAATTTTTAATCTTGTTGGACATATTTTCATGTCCTTTGTTGTTACTTCAGTTTTGTCGTTCGAAATATGTACGGGGATTTTATGCATGATTATATAATTATCTTGTTTGAGTACCTCTAGTTGAGCTAAAAATTTTAAACTTAATATTGATATAGTGCCTGGGTTGCGGATATCCAAACTATAATTAGACAATGCCTGTTTTTTACGTAATTACGACAAAATGACTAAGTGAAAAAGTAAACAGTAAGTATTAATTTATTTTACCATTTCTCCGAGTGTGTCATTTGTTTAGCAAAAACTTTGAATTCGGAAGTATAGGGTTCTTGTCCTGGAATGTATTTTTCTTCTTTTTAGACTCACGTAACAAAATAAAAAATAAACAATGTAGAGTCATATGACGAACGTACCTGAGAAACAAAAAGTGTAAATTTTTTTAAATAATCATTTTAAAATATTTTAAGAAATATAATATAAATAATATAATTACGGCCATTTCATTTATTAAAGCACAAAAAATCGATACTATATAATACTCTAACTTTATATGCAGAATCAAAAGATCCCCATTAATATTTACGTATATATTTTTAATATTTAAAATATTTTCAGACGAAAAGTGCATAAATTACTGTAAAATATTATTTTAGGAATAAATTTTGTGGTCGATAGATTAATGGAATGAAATCAAACTTGACAGATTTCCTAAAACGTGAACTTTAGCATTAAACATCCTCACGATTTTCATGTCGTCGACAGCCTCGTAACTTTGCTTACCACTACAGTCCTTAAATTCTCGAAAGAAACGAATTTGTATGAATACGAATGTCAAGCAATCTCCGTTTGAAGCAATTTGACATGCTATATAACTCTTAAAAAGTTTAATAAGTTATCGAATCGACATATTCACTCACGTAGAAAAGGAATAAAATAGTGAGGTAATTTTGAAAGGCGAGAGGCGAACGTGGAATCGAAATGGAAAGTTATTTCTAGAAAAATTTGAATTCTTTAAAATAACAAGACAAAATGGTTCAACCATTGACAGTCAGGAATATGATTCCTTATTTCTCGACTTATTTTAGTTCTTGGGTTTAGAGTCAATAGAAATGGTCGACTCAATAGTTTTCTGTATTCGCTGCTTAAAAGTTAAAAATGTAAGTTGAAACTAGACCTTAGCCTCCACACGAGTTTTACCATCGAGCCTGAGTAGACGACTGAACAAATTGTGGCGCTCGCTTGCATTCAGAATGCCGGCTAAGTGCGCGGAATGCGGGACAAATGTGTATTTTACAATGTGATATACGTATATTTAAACTATTTTTCGAGTTTCTGCGTTCTCTACGTGTTTTTCGCCTTGTAAAAGGACATATATCTGAAGTTTTCTTGCTTCGAGAACTCTCGACCAGAAACTCTAGTTAAGAAAGGGTAAAAAAATTAAATGCAACCTTTAATCATAAAGCAAAACAGAAAACTTACCTCGATAAATACGCAAATAGAAAATACGCATTAAGTTTTAAACAAGTTTTCAAAAATAACCGATCGCTTATTTTAGCCCTTGCTTAAATTAATTAAAAAAGTTATTAAACACCGTTAAGAACCATGCATAAAACATAGAAAATGCTTGAAAATGATAAAGGTAATAATTTTGGTTATGTTTTTGTCGTATAGTTGCAGCCTTTTATCAACCGAAATTAGCAAACGTCATTGAATGAAAACAGGTTGTATTGTCAGCGAATATGATATATGATTTTTAAAAAAACTAACACCGAATCATTTTTACGAACTATTAAACTGCTTTTATTCAATACCCTATACCACATTTAGATATTCTTTATAATTTTGTTTTATAATGACGGCACCTTAATAAGGAGTTTTAAAATTTAGCACTATAGAGCACTGATAGCACCTTGCACAACCTCTACATATTTGTTTTGCTTTGTTAAAATAAATGTGCTTTTTGCTCTCTATAAACTTTGCGAAGTTTTTTACCATTATTTGTAGAGTTTACCAGTATTTAAATTTCACGGATTCGTTTTTGGCTTTTATGCATAAAGGATATAACACGATACATACTACAATTTCTTGTTGGTGTTTAAATGTTACTATATAAATAGCGTTTATAAATTATTATGAAAAGTAACCTGCATATTCATAAAAAACATTTTTTTATTTTATTTTTGATTATTATTTTAATGTATTAAATTTATGTTCAACCTGATCGAAATTTTTTGGGTATAATTTTAATCAATTAATAAAACATGCATAAAATATGGTTGGACAGTCGTCTATATATCTGAAACTGAATTGTTTTGAAATGAATTTTTGGTAAATTCCAACAACTGAAAATGACAAACAAAAACTCAGTTTTATTTTAAAAAATATATCTAATGATATACCAGTTAAGGAATAGAAGACAAGATTGGTCCCAGCTCTACATATATTATTGGAAAACTTCTTTAACTATCTTGCTACATATTAATTGCTATCTCTCTAAGAAGCATCCGACTAATAAAATTCATTAACATTAGGTGCGATGCGGCAGAAATTTTAAGGCATGATATTTAAGGGTGTGATACTACAGAATCGATGGGCGAACGGCGGAAGTGATAAGAAGATATTATGGGGATTCCTCGTTTCACTGTGAAAGCTTATAAATCACTTCTTTAAATTTATACACTGGAAAGTAAATAATAAACAGAGAGAAAAAAACCTGCAACACATTAAATACAAGGCACATGTGACTCGGTGGAACGAATTTAAATTGAATTATTCATTAAATAATTCGATAGAGTGAACTTAAAATATGATCACCCATAAAATGTTTTTCTGTACATCACTTTTTAAATAGAATCACGTAATTGAATTTATAATTTCGGCCTTATTTATCTATTTGTTTTTAGCGACCTTATAATTTTCACAATTTAAATATATATCGAGTGAAATCTCATTAATAAGATCTGTTAAAATAATATTAAGGAGCAATACAATATTTCTTTTATTTTATTTTAGTACCTATTCTGCAAAACATTATGCGCCAAAGTGGTTGGTAACGGAACATTATCAGTAATAATTGAAACCTTGAAAAGCAATTAAAAAAAATTAAAAGTCATACGTGACCAAATTAATCAAAAATTATTCCGATTACACCGTATTCTTAACTTTGTATTGTTTTTTCCGATATAGACTTTACCTGCATTTTATTTATTTTGTACTATCAAGTTATCTACGCATGCTACAGGCAATCATATTTTATGTAATTTAATAGATTATACTAAATTCCTCAAAAAAACTAGTCTAACGAGATCTTCATAATTTCTTGAGAAAGCATATTTAGTATATCGTTCGTTTATCTTTAAATATTATCGTTATATATAACCTCACTTCTTTAAAACCTAAATAACTAGTTGAACAAATTACTCATTTTCTAACATTAAAATAATTTAACATCAAGTTTGTTAATCCCGCCCAAAGGAAATAATATTTAAATTCGCACGAGCTTACAAAGCAACGGATCGGTGCCAATATTAAATGTAATTTAATTTAATTCATAACGCGGTCCATCGGAATAAACGATTTACATTTCTCTCGACAATGCAATTTATTCCCTTCGCTGAGAGCGAAAAGTATTATCTTTTATTGAAACATTGTTTTGTAATGTTTTGGGCTTTTACCTTTGATGGACGCAATTTTCAACAGTTGCAATTTGTAGGATAAGAAATGGCGACAAATATAAGGTAGATTCATTCATTTACTACGGCGATGTCATTTGCGATCGTTACGTGTTAAATTTAACGTCACTTCATTTATCCTTAAAAACTTCGACTTTGATGTTGTATTTTATCAAAATACTAGACTATACGATTTTGATAAATATTGACTCCATTAAGTACGATAAAGTAATGAAATAAGTTTAATTGAAATGCATAGTACATGTAATGAAATAGATTCTATTGGAATGCTCAGTTTTAAAATATTTTTTCAATACTCTGTTCCTAATTAGGACAAGTGGAACAATTAAGAATCTAAAACTAAATCCTTATGTGTGTGTTTGCGTGCATGTGTGCGTGTCGCGTGTGTGAGCAGGCGTGTGTGCGAGTGTGCGCGTGGTCATTTGTGTGTGTGTCGCCTAATTTTTCATGGTTTGGTCTAAATATTGAAAAATTTGCAAAAATATTCCACGTCTAAGGTCGAATTTTGAAAAAGAACTAAGATTATACAAATGCTGGGGTCTCCGTTAAAGAATCCGTTACTAAGCTTTAAGTGAATCGAAGAGCAATAAAAAGGAAACTGGTAAGAGAAAACTGAGACACCGTCATCTTCAAACAATGACAACGCAGACTGAATTTGATTAAGATTAATGAATCGCTACAAATCGATATTTAATCCCGTGACCTATGTTCTTCTCTCAGCGTAATATCGGAGAAATATTAGGTTGTATTATATGATAAATTTACATAAGTGGAGATCATCTTCGAAGTATTTAATCTAATTATGTAAAGTATTCAATCGATCTATATCTTCTCACACCCACTACGTGAATTAACTACAGACGACAAACAATTATATTAAATGTTACGATGACGATGCAATAAAACAATTTCCATTTTGATTACTCCTTCATATCTCCAAAAATATTAGTAAAGCAATAAAATTATATTACGGAATAAAGTTATATAGTCCAATCTGTACAAATAAAAAAAACTACGCAATTGGTTTTTAGCACATCGAAGAAATTGACGAAGAAGTATTTGTAGCATAAAAATAACAGGGCGCACAAATCCTGTGTTACAATTTGCATGGACAATATTTGCATGTTTGTGCATTCCTCATTCCTCTATTGCTCTGTTTATTTGTTTACACATCCCGATAAAACCACTAAAAGAATTCTAATACGGTTTTCTCTGTGTGAAATTCATATTACGAAGAAGATTATACATTATGTATCATTATGTCAGCATTACTAACACCAAAGAAGTGAAAAAAATGTAACGGGAATCGGAAAACACGTCTTAAAGACGAAGATAAAGAGAGAGAACTTTTGGTTTGTTGATTGATCGTTCCGAGTATTTCCGCCGATACATTTTTGATCCCAATGATTGATATCGTTTGGCGAACGAGGCGGTAGCGTTTAGTGAGAGTGAGGGGGAGGGGAGTGGGAGAGCAGCACAATTCTGCGCAGGTTAAACCGTGGTGTGCAGCTAATAATAAATATACACCTAATATTTACCTTAGGTATTTTTTATTTCCTATAAGCATCTTTTAAAGTGCTCCTTTAATCCTTTTATAACTGCTTCAGGTTCTTTTTAATTAATTGAATATTTCAATTAAAATAAAGAATTACTATTCTCAAAAGCGATTTTAAATATATCGTAATATTTTTTTAGTGAAACCATAATCAATATTTTGCTGCCTATCTTCATTATTCTATCTTTTTCTTAATAAGTTGAACGCCACACGTATACCACAATTTGACAATTCAGTTGTCCGTAATTCAAATCATGAAATTAAGACCATGAACGCCTTCAGAACGTGATGTTCCCAATGTATTAATTTATAGCTCCTTGAGAACATATTAAAACTAAACATATTTAAAAAAAAACATATATTAAAACATATAATGACGTTTAAGATAATTAATTAGTAGAATAACGAAATTTATTAATCCTTTCATTAACCCGAACTAGCAAAGTCTGTGCCTCAATATAATTAGAATATTAATGATGATCAAATATATTCCTTAAATATTTGTAAACGAATATATTCCTAAAGTTTTTGTAGACAAAAACATTAGAAAACACAAATAAAGACGTGTTTTATAGCTTGAATATATACGTTTATTTATTACTAATGATTAATATGGCGCCTTAAACACTCTAGTAACGGGCATATAATAAAATAAAAATGTGGTTTCAATTTAAAGTATTACTCTTACTGCCTTTATTATGAATAATCGAATATATTTTAAGAAGTCGCAATAAAGGTATCTTGATGCCAACAATACAAATAGATAAAAAAGTCACTTATATTCTGTGGAATTTATATCTTCTCTAAATATAAATCAACTTACAAAAATAAACTTACAAGATGTCCCTCGTCGGCAACTCCCATTTTAATGATAAATATCCGTTCCCTTAAAGAAAATATCGCTACCAAAGCATGCTCTTTCGTTTAAAACCGCCCTCTATCTGCATTAAAACAATACCCAACGATTAATGAACATTTCTCTTTTTTTTGGCACATTAGTCACTGCGTTAAATCTAGGCTAAGGCTAACACGAAATGCAGACCTACTATAAGATCGCCATCTTTTATTGAAAACCACGTGATGCGGCGACATACTGTATTGACTAATAAATATTAAGAAATTATTAGTTTTCATGGTAATCGTTAAAATAAATTTCATGAGACAAATTGCAATAATCCCTTTAAAAATGTAAGGTGCGCTCAAGATTTTTATTAACGACAATATAAACCAATTAGAACACAATTTGCTTGAATGAACACTCTGCTTCATTGCTGCCAAAACATATTCGATTATATATGAAGGTTTTCGTAATCTTTTGTCAAAGTACTATTTAAAATTATTTGCAAATTACTAATAATATAATTTTAATTGATACAAAGAATAGTAGTAGGGAATTATATGCTCTTGACCATAATAATTTAATCATTATTGAATCTACAAGTTTAAAATAAATTGTAAAAGCGAGATATTGTAATATGGCAGTTGATATAAATTCGTTAACCCTTTGTCATGCTAATATTTGACTTTGATTACAACCCAAATTCACGTATTTAGATTTATGGTAAATGCAATATTACTATATATGGTAAGTTTGTAGACATAACAAATACATAGATTTAACTCATTAAAGCCAAAAGTCCCCAATTGGGAAAACTAAGTACCTATGAACATCGACACTAATATATTTGTTGAATTGAAAATATTTTACGCTAATTGGGTCACCCATACATTGGTCTCTCTAAATAATTTCAGTTTTAGCACAGAAATTCGTTAAATTAATTAATGCAGAATAAAAAGTTTTGACAAGTAGCCATTTTGTCTGAGTCGTAATATCAACTGTCAAAAAGTAGAAATAAAACTAGATGTGAATAAACTATGACGAAGATAAAAGGATCATCTTGTCTAGAACCTTGGGGTCACTGATAATCCCATGTTGTATAAAGACATCGCGAGATGGCAGGCAAGTGAAAAATATCCCGTAGAGACTGAGAAAGATATAGGTGTAGTTAAAATGAGATATGTCGATGTAATATAAATGTGTATGTACAGGGGTCCCTCAATTGACCTACCAAAAACAGGCGATAAACCAAGCTGTGTTACTAACAAAATTTTTTCATAATGAAACAATAAAACAATCCCTAATTTTTTGAGATATGGACACATAAAATTTAGAAAACTTACTCATCTGAATCTATATTTTAAGTGTGAGGACCACAAATGACGTTTGATTGTTAATTTTTATAGTTAGATATAGTTGAATAATAAGCGTTTAGAGTTAACTGAGCCATTTTACGATAACTAATACCGTCCTCTCAAAAAAAAACTGAAAAATATATTTCAAGGATTTCGTCACCCAATTTTGATTGTCTGTGCTGAAAAAATATACACTACTCAGAACTGGCAAATAATTTTAAAAATTTGCATATGTAACAAAAAATTACGGTAATACAAATCTTACTCACTTTAACGGTAAAAAAAAGAAATGAGCCGTCACGGGGCGCCTGGCAGATGTGAAACATCGTGTTCGCACAAGTAATATGCATAAAAGACAAGATCATTACAGGAACTAAATATATCATATTGAAAAAATTAAGTATTACAAATTTCTTACAGAAAATGGTGACTTTATTTAATAAACGTTTATTTACAATTTATACAAAAATAATAAAGCACAGGTTATGTGTACCGTAGTAAACAACAGCGTCGAACTGAGTGAGGAGGGGGTCGCGTAGTGGGTTGCGCATGGCGACACGTCGCCATAACGTACACTCTACTACATATAGACTATATATATATATATATATATATATATATATATATATATATATACCTTAGTATAGCGTGGCGACCCGTCGCCACGGCAAGCGTCACCATGCCAACGATCCATTTTATACCTGCGCCTATAGATGTTTCAAACCAAAAAGGTACTCGCACTTAACCATTGAAGGCACTCATTTTGAGGTAATTTCTTTATGTGTGATTTAAAATGTAAATGTATATTTCTTTAAATCTTTTGCATGGAAACTATTAAATACTCCTGAAAAATAGTTAAAGTATTGTAAGTTTAAAAAAATTAACCAATATTTTTCAAGAAACCAATTTTTTAATATTAATAAATGTTCAAAATGCCTCCAACCGGTTACAAAACAGGTGTGACATGCAAAACTGGCTACAATACACTTATGTTAGAATCGTGTGATTTTTCGAAGAAATCCAACACGATCATTTAAAAAACCTCTTTTTTAATTTACGAATCGTTTAGGTAAAAATTCTGTCATGAACAGTTCGTCATGGCACTTGCGTCTATGGTTCATAAAAAATTTTTGCGACGATTTTTATTGTTTAGAGCAGTAAAAATTATGGAATTAAAATGACGGTAACGGAAAAAATACACTTTTAAAATACACGCCAAAAATTTTGCACGTTTGTAAACGCAAAACTTCTATATTTCACAATTTTCTAAGAAGGTATAACTTATTTACATATTAATCTTGAATTATTATTCAGCTGTTCATTTCATCAGAATGCGAGGATAAAAAACAATTATTTATCAAAAATTAATTCACCATGGTCTTCATTTCACCATGGTCTGGATCTATGTTTAAAAAATCTACTCACACTCCTGATTTCCGAACATTGTTGGTTTTTTTACAAATATTCTTTCTCTATAAACGCAGCCAATTTATGGAATTTATTGGACACCATCATCAAAAATTCACCGGCCACACACGCTTTCAAAAGTAGTCTAAAAAAATAATACCTCTCTTAACGTTGTTCGCCTTAATATTGTCTTTCATTTCAAATCCACTTTCCTTAATTTCTCGCCTTTACTTTTTCACGAAATGACGAATTTAGATTATATTTTGTAAATTATTAAAACAGCATATATTTGTTATTATTACTCTTTTACAAAATTATCATAAATATTGTAGTAATTACGATTACTTGCAATACATCTTACCGCAGAAATAATTGCTTAATTTTCTTATCCTACCTGCTGACTTGTTAAATTGTTCTTGTTTCTATATGTCTGCTCTATGCACATTTATATGACATTAAAACTGAAATATACACCTAATATCAAATTACATATTAGAACTATTCCAAATAAGATCGGATTTAACTTTTCAATAATGAAAACACAAAATATATAGAACAGTTTGAGTAGCTGCCTCCATACTCCATTAAATATCTAACTTCAATCACCAGATATATTGCTTTTGTTGAGATCTTAACTACTTTCCATCGTTAAAATTAAGTAATGAGTTAAGAGCTTTTGCAATGCTGCAATAAAATTCAATTTATGGACCATAAACTAAAATATAAACGATATGATACGACATCAACCCCGTTGGCGTAAGTGATATAAAAGGCGAGGAAATTAAAAGCATCCAGTTTCATCTCCAGTCTGGACTAGCGTCAAGTCAACAGCGTAATTTTATATCCTCGCTTACTAATGCTCTCTCACTCCTGATTTCAACGTTAGACTGACAGACGCCTTTTATATATGTGCTGTGTCCCAAATTAATTCATGATCATTTTCCATCCGAGTGTTATGAATATATACTATCATTTCTTTTAGATATACGTGATAAAATGAAAGCTAACAAATTCCAAACAATAAAAAAGCAAATTAAGGTTTAACAGCTTTATCAGCCTTTGAGAATCTTCTTGGAAACATATAAGCATATAAGTAATTGTTTCCTTTTTCTGATATAACTAAGAGCAACTTTATGAAAAAGGACGCCACTCCACTATTTATGTTCAACATAGGGTTCTAATGCATTAAAATCCTATGTTGAAGATAAATGCAATACGAATCTTGTGTTTAAGAAGGTTGAATATAAATATTCTAGAATATAAACAATAAACATATTGGAATAACACACAAAAGACATCAATTAATTGACCGGAACTCAGCGACCAATTTAAGTGATTTAAGACACAGTATTTCGTACAGTGATTGTTCCATGTTATTTAAATAAAATAACCAAAAACATGTCTAAAGAGTAGCTGTTATTTACGCAACTCTTAATGTCAAAAGTTGCAAAGTCATTACGTACAAAAAATGTCCGAGTTATTTTTAAATTTTAAAATATTAAAAATGACGTTATGTCAGATTAATAAAAAAATATCGCATTAATATTAATTGTAAAACGTTGACAGACCATCTCAAAACAGTCATAATATATTACGTAAATTAAATACCGGAGGCACGTTTCAGTTTATACGACATGTGTATTACATCCTAAAATACGATTTATATTAAGGTACCTTGATATAATATGCAACAAATGTTAAAAATCTTGGAAAATTTCAGTTTGATTCAAAGACATTGTCCAATTGCATATGAGTGACTTCGTCATGAGAGAATTGATTATTTTGATATTCTGTGTTTAGCAATATATTAATATAAAGAAAACCTGTCAAGTTCAAGTACAAATCACAATAATAGTTCTGTACATACATGAGCAAATGTAAATGTGCAAGTGTGCATAATGTGCCTAATATTTCTTTAGTAAATACAAGTTGGCTTACAAATTATGGGCGTTTAAAAAAAAATTATCACTTAATCTCAGTTTCTTACAACTAATTGTAAGCATTATTAACCAGTACACAAAACTATATATTTTATAAAGAATGTATGGCTTCAAATTATGGATCCCACATAAGGCGCCAATCTCTTTTCCGTCGAATCTTCCATAATTCGTTTTCTAAAAGAAATACTCAGAGAGCATTTTATAGAAGTATTTTCTGCTATTAGAGAAGAGAATACGCAAAGAGTAGAATTGATAACTAAGTGAAAAAAATCACTAAAGTCACTCATTTGCAACTAGACTCATGCCTCTAAGGAGCATTGATTGTCAGGTTAGAAAAACCATCGTATTTTTTTTAACATGGACACTATCGGTAGACTACTAGGCATACTTGAAACGAACTGATATCGTAATTAGCCTCACATAAGTGAATGTAGTGTATTGCCAGTGTCTGGATTAAAAAGTTGCTTAACTTGTTGTCGTCTACGTACTATGAAATATCTGTTCCATAATTACATCAGGTGTATTTATTTGTCCTTCATACAAAATTTAGGACTACGATCGGATAAATATTTTTGTAATTTACTATAATTACAACATCTCAAAGAAATAACTTGGATAAAACTTAATTTGTACCTGAGATAATATTGTTATTTCCATTTACTTCTACCTCCTATCGATTTTCTCTTGGGTATTTAGTGTTATGTTGCAGCACAGAACAGAAATTTTATTGATGAAATTTATTTTCCGATCGTTGAATGGAAAAAATATAAACACAATTTGCTGAATAAAATCGTACTCTTCGTGCGTTCATATAATGAACATCCTTTTGCTGTACTGGAACATTGTGTTGTTGCCGTTAATTGTTTTGTTTCCTTGTTATCGTTATTAAAATAAATAGGTTTAAATGTTATAATGTCTCCCTAATTATGTGTAAAAAAATAATAGTTAATAATTTCGTAATATTCTATAATGATATAAATTTATATATGACGGTAAACACCTAATGAATTTCAATCACATAAGTCTACGTTTTAACAAAACATTTGTGTCTAAAAACTACCAAATGAACCAATTTTATAAAGTAGTCTAAATTTCGTACATAAATAGATTGTATTATCAATTTTAATATAACATTCTGAAAAGTACCAAATTTTCTTTCGAGAAATTGTAAAAACACTTAGTTCATTGCTGCGTAGGTCTTTATGTTTTCACTCTAATTTGATCATTAATCAATTTTTGAACGAAGTCACGATTAATTTTAATACATAAACAAGAATTAGTTAAAAAGGTTTTATCAGTAAACAATATTCCAAATGATTCCTTTTTTCGACGTGAGAAATAAAAAAAAATTATTTGAAGTTTATATCAATATTTTTAACCAACTATATTATATCTAATTTGTAACCAACTTTGTACTTGTAAGACTTTGAAATTTCTAACTAGTAACATTATTGGACGCTACTGGGAGGCTCGGCGTCGAATAGTCGAAGGAACTCGAATGGGCGTTGGCTAATTAACGGCTATTAAGTGATAAAATATTTCATGTCATACTCAAGTAACTCTGTAAATTAATGCAAAGTTGATAATACGCGCTAAACATAAATCTAGTTTTCAAAATATTTCAATAACGTTTCTTAATCCCAAGATATTCGAAAACTTAAACCCAATCTCATTCAAATATCTTAAAAATCCTCTCTATTTTCATATCGCTAATATTCATGTCTATTATAAGTATATTATACCTGTACTAGTGTCCGATGCTAAATTTGTCTACCAACAGAGATTTGGAACTATAATTATTCCCTGAAATTTTCGGTAGCTGCACTAACTTCAACTTATTTATATTTATTTGAGATGATGCGATGCAGGATGTGGATTATTTGTGCAGCAGACATTTTTTGCGTTAAAAATGTCTAGACGCCAATTATGGCATGGATTTCAAAAGTTAGCGTATAGTGTATTTGAAACTTTAGCAGTATTGGTTCAAGGACGATAACGTAAAAGAAATTGTATATGCTATTTCGGTTTCTCTGAAATCAAAACAGATTTTTTTAGAATAACCGCCTTTGAATCTGCCCATCTGTCTGTTTGTTGCGATATCGCATAAAAAGTGCTAAAGCAATTTGAATGGAAAATCCGTTGTAATTATCCTTAACAGTCAAATTAAATGTTAGGCCACACTTTGTTTGTTTTTAATATTTCTCAAAAAATGTTTCAATGTGAAATCAAATTCGGGGAATGTTTCTTCCAAAAATTATTTTATTTAATTTTTTGGAAATCGCTCTTTAACAACTTTATTTCATAACCTACGAAATGGAAGCATTTTGTTTGTCTTTTCAACTGCACTCAAAAGTTACTACCAACCAAAGAAATGTATCTTTTACACTTCACTTCTTTAATTGAGTCAACACAATAGAAATGAAACTACAAATTTTGCTCCATAAGTATACAAAATTTAAATTTTCAGGTTCCGATTTAAATATTATAAACCGGAACACTCATAGGAATAATTTCTTGTTTGTTCATCGGTCTATCTGTTTGTCGAAGCCTTTTTTCTTAAAAACAAAACAATTGAAATATAAAATTACAATTTTCAACGATATAAGAATTTCAGGTTTTTGGGTAAGGCAAAATAAATATGACCCGTTAAAATATTTTTTTTTCTGATTTATATTTTCATCCAAAACTATTTTCGATCCTTTAGGTACTTTCGGTGTATCCACAATCTTGAAAGTTGCATAATGAGTGGTCTTATAGTACAGGCAAGGGGTAAATGCAAAAAGCAATAATTACTGATTTTATGTGGAGTAAAATATTTTTTCATACTTGCGTCAATGAAAGATATACTAAGTAAAATATTACGTTCTAAATAAATTCAATTTTGTAAATGGTTTAGTAGAAGTATGACCACCATTAAATGTTTGTAAATGTGTAGATGTACACTCGTCCTTGACTAGCTTTTATAGACGTTTAAGAAAAATATCTGAGACGCAAATGGATGAAGTGATTCCAACAGTATTCTACAAGTATACTGTTTTCACTATAATGATACTAAAATTTCAAAAGTAGTATAATATCATAAAGAGACAAAGCAAGTAAAGAACGTAAATACAAAAATTATATCGATTTGAACGTAAGTGATTAAGAAATGGTCATTGCCAAATAACTTTCCTAATGTTTTCGTTCGTTGATTTTGTTACATTCATTATTTAATCTACAGTTCTGGCCTCCCTCCACGATCCTCTTATCATCACATAAGTATTTAGGCTTCTACACTTATATTTCCATGTAATTATTATAATATAATTTTCAAAACCTGCTTTTCATAATAAAATGTAATTGATATAATGCAATATAACGTATATCTTTATTATGTTTCCATGAGGATAATGCAACAACTATAGTTAATGTATTGATCAGGCATGCAGATATATGACATTAGTTTACATGGAAATCATAGTTTAATAATTATAATACTTGTTTGAAATGGCATTTATTGAAATATTATATGGTGTGATTATTACCGCTTTCGAATAAAAATAATTGATAATATATTTTTTCATGGAATTTCCAATCCATCTCAAGAAATTTCTGATTCACATGTTACTAACTATATTTACTAATCAATTTTTTTAATGCAATTTTGTTCAATTAAATTTTACGTAGCTATATATGTAAATAAGTGTAGTAAGTGGCTTTTCATCAATTTCTAAATATTGTATCAATTTGAAGTCTCACAAACTATATCGATTCTGATGTCGATGCACAAATATTTTAATTAATTTGGTACCCACGAGCTAATATGATTATGAAGGAGGGAGGTGATCCCAGGAACTTTTCAAGGGCAAAAGTAAACGCACATACCTTGAGCTCGTTTAAGTTATTTCAATGAGTTCCTTGGTTCTTGCAACCGGGCGAATCTGATGGCGGAGGAGTAGTTGGTGATGGGTTATTCTCAATGATAACAGTAAATCATTGAGTTAGTGCTCATTTCATTAATCTCAAAATTTCCTCGGTCGTATAAGCGTATTATTTATTTTCACGCAATTATAAATTTTCCTATTTTTCAAGATGGGAAAACTTTAAGATATTGAAGGTTTTCTAGATTACACTTAGAACCTAAAATGTAATTTTTTAATTAAGATATTTTGCACCATTCCACCTGCTGATTGATGCTTATTAAATTATAAAGGATGAATTAATAATATTACAGGAATGTTTTGATTTGTAACATAAGTAAAATTTCTTTATGATGACATTCTATATGCCATTATGCAATCTTGCTATATGCTAAATTTAAGAACATCTAATGTAATAATTAGTACATAATACAAACCTTTATATATGGTTTTAGAAACAAACAAATTTGTGTCAGAATTCAATCGTGTTTTTTTCCTCAGCAAATAAAAGCATAACAAGCTGTGTTTTTTTCACATACGAAAAGTCGCTACAATGTGTATATAGATTACTGTTAGTTAGATGCCATATTATAAAAATTTACCAAAAAAATTGCACGCTGAAAATATTAGTCCGTTTCAATATATCGACAAATAATTTTAAAATTATGAAACTCTAAAAGGTAGACACTTGTATTGAACGGACAGGAAAGAGATAACGAAAGCTCATCACGATATTTGGGTATTATATTTTGGCTTTTTTCTATTACATCTAAAGTTCTGATATTTGCATAAATGCTTAGGAAAATATAAAATTGCAGGACGAATAAAAGTAACGTGCCTCTGTATTTATATTAACTTATTTTTACGTTTTTTTAATAACTTATAGGGGCGGGTATTGGACACGAGCAGGGGACAATCGGTTGGAAACAAAAAAGGAATATAACCATCCCCTCTCGGGTATTTACATCGCAATAACGTCTTTCGTACTCACATATTTCCTTCGCTTAACCTTGCTTGGTTGGTCTTGTCAATATGAATCATCCAGTCGAATACCGGAAGTATCCGGGTATATGTTAGTTTATGCTTATCTGACCATTCACACAAGACCGTATATAAAATTTTCACTTTATTTAGAAACGGAAAACGACCGAAGCAATAACGTTTTGTGAGTTAATCTCGCGTATATTTATTTACGCTTTGTGAGACTTTGTATTTCGTATTTGGTGTTGTTTGATGCTATAACTCTATGCAAACTGAACGTATAATAAAAAAAGTATTCTTGTAAACAGAAATTTGTGAGCAAAAGTTCATTTTTTTAATATTCATTATCTATCTGTATGTTTGTTTGTACGGGCATCAACAAAATATCCTGAACAGACTTTAGTGTAATTTTAATATTATAAGCTATATGACCCCAAGAAAAAAAAAGTATAATTTTGAAACGACACCGAGATATGGAGAAATATTGTATATTTTGCTGTTTGCGAAGTCGTAAACGAATTCCTTACTAACATAATAAAAGCGAAAATTTGCTGCTTTTTTGCTTCTTTGTCTTTCTTTCACCCATAAACAATCTAATGAATTTAAGTGAAATTATATATATATATGGTTAATGTATAAATAATCCATTAACCACCATATATTGAAAATAAGCTACATATAAATTGTAATTATCGTTTAAATTCAAATTGAAAACAAATGCTTTAAAGAATATGCCCAAAAACAGAATTTGTTGTCCAAGTTATACGAAATATATCTACTAATAGGTAACACACAATAAGCATTTTAATGTTAAGTAAAAGTATTATTGCTGTATATCATATTTATGGATGTTCATTATACAAATATATGAATAACTATTCGCAATTGAATATATTTAGCAAAAGATGGTCATTTGACCCTCTGTACTTTTTTATTGTAGCTTAGCTGGTATAAAGGTAATAATTTATTCTTGTGTTTATTTACACCCAATATACATACTTCGACCGAGCGGTATATCCTAACCGATAAATATTTGCGCTTGCACATTATGTACAGAGAGAAGAGACGATTTGCTTGAAGCAGGATGTCGTGTTGGTACTGCCAAGTGGTGGTCAACAATTTTCCGATATTACACGAGTCATCCTGTTGGAAGAAAATACTATTGCGTGAAAAGTATTTTCCATATAAAACTTATTTTACAAAACTTCTTAGATAAATTTAGATACAACATTCATTAACCTATTATTATTTAAGGAAAGACTAAAAAAGAAGAATTTCACCGAAAAGTCTTAAATATAATTGACCACAATTATTTGGATCTCCAGGAAATTCATAACTGAAAGGAAAGCGTCAAACTACTGACTGCAAAAATATGGCGACCTTGCCCTTTAGCTATACAATTCACTCTGACTGATAACTAAGTAAATCAATATAAAAATATTTCTTCGGACTTTGTTCTTTGCAACTAAACCAACGAAGATTTATTCATTTTTACCTCACCATTCCAATTTTCTATCGCAGATATTGACAGGGCAGTCTAGTGGCAGCATTTCGTATTTCTTATGAGTACAACAGAGACACGAAAATTAGAATTTCTCATATCTATAATTGACATTGAAATCAAAATCTTTAAAAAAATACATTATTTTTTATCATGACTGTCTTATACTCTATTGTGGAAAGTTTTACGTCTCCTCCATAATGTCGTACATGAATATCATATTGCAGATTTTGAAAAAATAGTAATCCCGATATTAGTACGATTACTATGTAACGACTTTTTTTCTACATAATTTTTAATTTAATCAATGTTGCTATACCATACCTTACTTTATATCGCAAAACATTAATTATTTTCCCAGAGAGCATTGATTCGGCTCTCTGAATGTCTAGTCGATTTGAGGAAAGCTAGCAGAATTTGGTATATTTATTAATATTCCGAGCAGAAAATTGTTTATAATTCTTTAAATTTTTATTCGAAACGTCACTTACTATATTTTAAGTAATTACATAAGATTCTGAGAAAAACTTGCAATGACTTCCAAAAAAAACAGTTGTCTGAAGTTTATGGAAAAAATTACTTCCGTTTTGAAATAAATTTATTTCGTGAGATTTACGGGACAACAACCATATATATATATACATGATTATATATATATATATATATATATATATACATAACAAAAATACTGGCCCAATATACTAGAGTCAGATAGCCAAGTAGTCAAGGTAGTATCTACTTAAGAACCGATCAACCAAAAGGCGAAGAGGCCCCTTACAAAAATTTTCTATATTAAGAGAGTTTTCAAGACGCATATAGTCTTATGTCAATTAAAAAAAGTAGATAAAACCTTATAGTTGACGGATTTGATAGCTAGTGAAGTGCTTTTAAGGTCACTGTTAAAATTTATGTTATTAATAGAAGTAACGCGTTGTCTCCATTTCTGAGACATCTTTCTTAATTGACAATATTAGAATAAAGGAGTATTGATCATAAACTTTACACTTCACGATCATTTACTAAGCACTTTTGTTATATGATGACATTAAAATATATGAAAAGCGATTCATTCACTAGAGTTTGCGAGATTCCGGTTGGCATTTAATATGTAAGATGATAATTTGTTTGTTTGTTTGTTCTTAACGAATTGGCATTAAAATTTATAGGAAATTTTGCATGCTGATAAAAGTTTACTTTTTCTTTATTAAAGATATTAATAGTATGTAGATAAACCACTTGTTAACTTTTATATTTCTTGTTTAATATTAATGAAAGATCTTACAAAAATATTTGATTATAATTTTTTTTCTTAAAATGTAAGCCTAGTTAAAAGTATATTTTTTTTGTAAAGTTGCAATAAAATGTAATTGTATTATCTTATTTTTAGATTAATAAAGTATATCTGATATAAGCAATTTTTACCAAAATTCGATGTTTTTAACAATTACCTTCACTTATTGCGCACTTGACATTAAAAATATTCTGCAGTCATCTTCATCATTTGGAGCCCATACAAAACCATCAGTTTGTTAATGAAACGTGTACAAAATACGGCTTTGCGAACTATACATGAGACAGGACTTCATTCTGAGTATGCTAGGTTTCCATTTTTTACAACTCAAAATGGAAAAATGTTACGCCTAATCCTACTATGTAATTAAGTAAATGTTTATTCTTCGTGTTCAATAATTTCTTGCGTTTCTAGAACCGAATTATATTTAAACTATCCAGTATCCCGCTGTATTCAATTGCTCAACAGATATTAATTTGTTCATAAAGACTGAAAATAAGTTTGTAGTAATGTCTCATCGTTAACGTTTATAATTCTTTTATAAATTTCATACATATCATAGATTAGATATATGAACTGAAATTTCGTTAAGATATTTTTTAATATAACAGCAAATTTGTATACATATGATTATAAGCAAAACTTTCCTCGTGAGTGCACTTTTATTGTCCAAGCTTTATTATTGTTCAATTTTTTATAAAGTTTGTCCCAGAATTATTTCATATATATTTTTAATGTTACTTTTAGTCTAAAATTTTCTCCCTTTGTTCTTTTAAAGTTTTCCTATTTCATAAAGCTAATGAGCGCACTAAATAATATAAAGGCAAATTTAACCCGAATTACATTCTACTGGAAAAGAACTGAGTTTTATATGTATGCTACTCCATCCAACTTCGACCGAAAGGTTTCGATATACTTGGTTTGCAACGGAAAATTATGCAGAGTGTACTATTTAACGTCAAGTACCTTAATTTTATTTAAAGTTACTTTCATTTGTAATGATTTCATTTCATAAAGTGGTGAAAAAACACCCAATTATTGTAACATCACGGGAAAAAAATTCAAGATTAGAAATTGATTATTTAATTTGTTTATACAAACAAATAAATGAAAGTGTCACGTTAAAAACAACTTTATACTGTCAAACAACGTAATTGTAAATACTCTCGTTCAAAAAGATATCAAATGAAGGTGCACGGAAAGCATGCAGTTAGCCGAACAGTCAATAAAACACCGCAAGTGAAACAAATTTGTTCACAAGTTCCAAAGGTGAATCAACCAAGCTACTAGTTGATGTTGCATTTTCCTTCGAAGAGTCTATGTGTTACTAAACACATTATTTAAAGGAAAGTGCAGCATGACGTGCAAAAAGCATGTGAATATAAACCTGGTGCAAAGTGAAGACTTTAAGTAATGCAAAACACGATACTGAGGATCAAATAAATATATTTTGTAAACGGGAAGAGTTTTGTCTCAACTAAGCTAACGTTAATGCGAACTTATCGCGAAACTTAAGTTATTATAATTATGTAAAGCGGAGCTGAAAAAAAAATTCTGTATAGTTGCAGGAAATCGCTAAAAAGTCCTCTTTGCATAATGCACTTGTATATTTTTTTTATTGAAAAAACAACTTGGTAGGCCATTAAGAATGAAAATTTTTGATCCTTTTTACTGCCAGGTTCCTCTCAAAAATATCGTTTAGTTGAAACCCTTCATTGGACTCTAATATTTCCTTATCTGTACGCAGGAGCTAAACGAAACTTGTACGCAAACACGAGTTAATTTGTAGGCTGCAACAATGTAAATGAAGTTCACACCGACGATTGTAAACCTTCGAAGCGTATATGTGTGATGCGACAGCAAATAATCCACAATTACCACCAATATTGACGCTTCGCATGCTCGGTGGACACACTCCACATGTACGCCCGAATATGAAATATGTGACCACAGTCAACCCTTTGTCATCGAATACTTACCGTGGATTGGCGTTTTTAATTCATTTGTAAATTTTAAGGAAGTTGAATCACCACTTACCAGTTGTATATGTTCACGTAAAATGAATAGAAAGCAGAATAATTCAAAAAATATTTTTCGGTGAGTTGAACAGTAAAATTAGTACTTAAACTATGAATACCTATTTTCGTCAACAATATAGACTTTGGAAGCAAATGGGGCACAATGGGAGCAAATTGAAGAACTTATATTTTATACTTTAAGTTTTAATTTTTTTCTTCTATAGTAGAAATTAAGTTTATGTGCAATCACTCAATACTATTTTAAGAAAGTTAATTAGATATTTGAAAAAAGAAGCAGAAATATATAAAACCATTTTCTTATTTTTTTTAATAATTAGAAAATAATATTTGCCATTATAGTCGTAAAATAGAGTGACAAACAGAAACTATAGAACCGTTTATACTTTCACCAAAATGATAAGTATATTGCATTAATATCCAGGAAAGAGTCAATGAAAATAAGGTAAAAAGTATATTTTCATAGGCATTGTTAATGGATAAGCCCAAATTGCAATTGAGTATTTATGTATGTACGTATAAGAATGATTTATAAAATGTGAATGGAAACTTAATTAACCACAGTTTTTTCCTATTAGATAATTCTTCATATAATGAAGAAAATTGTTCAATATCTGAATTCGCCTTTAAGTTATGCCACCGAAAAATTTAAAATTAAGTCTTATAAAAACTAAAAAAAAACTAATTGGCTTAGAATGGGACAAATAGAAGGCAATTTGCTTTGGCCTGTAGATGGTATCCTGTGGTTTTTAATATTAATCATATAACAATTTTAGGAATAAAAGGCAAAAACTGAATTTTTCACAGGCCAGTTATTGCTGGAACGCAATTTTTTTATAACAGTGAAGATAATTTTTAATCAGCCGTTATAATAAAACGCTGATTTTTTTTCATAAGAGAACGAAATTACTTTCAATTTTCAATTTTAATAAATTTTGGTAAAGTTTCCATCTGCCTTTAATCCAAGTCCTTCATATGTTTTGTTTTTCGTACGACACATTAAATATTGGTCTATTGAGGACCTGTTAAAAATATTATAAAAAATAAATTAGCCAAATTAAAGAATGTCGTTAACTTGCCAATAGTTATCACTTTTCAAAGAAAATAAAGTGATAGTCTTGCGCTTAGTTCTACAATAGGTAAATTTGAAAATATAAAAAAGCCATCTTAAATATGATGAGATATTTATCTATGACAATCGGAGAGATGAACATTTGCTTAATACTGTCAAGGTCCACTTTTTCTTTTCATAAAGAAAATCTCAAGAAAATTGATACGAAAAACATATGGTTAAAATGGTGTTAAGTATTTAATAAGGTTGTAGTTTTTCTCATTAATATTTTTCTCATCACAATTTATATGAAAGTCCAAGCGTTTGAAATCAATTCTTTTTGTGAAATCAATCCTTTTTATTAATTGAATTGTGTTAAACAATTAATTTATAATAATTTATTTATTAACATTAAATTGTTAATACCAAACTAAATCTAATTTAAAAAAAACACTTCTTTGCATTCAACCTAATATAATAGATTTTATCTATAAAAATAACAATAATTTCATCGAATTAATTTTAAAATAAGATTGTTTCGCAAAAATTATTTCTTATTTACAATTTCATTTATATTATATTAAGATGGCATAATGTCTCACTTAACAATAAAATAATTGTTTTAATTTATTTAATAATTTGTACGCGGTAACTAAAACACAAATAAACAAAAATAAGATAATCCCAATATCGACCTAATTGTTTTCTGTGATGTAACAATCCTTCAGTTAACAGTCTTTCCAATTTACCTTTTTCTTATTCTACTATTTCATTGTATGAATATATCAAATAATTTTTAACTAAATTATTAAGTACTTTCTTGTACCCACCATTCAAATTCCATCCAAGTTGAATCATTAAACGTATCCAAATACAATACAAGATGTACATGTTCCCCAAGCTAAAAAGAATCCCGACCTTGATGGCACAGTGGGTTAACTCCAGCCATTTTCGGCTGATGTGACCCATCTAAACTTAACGGAAATGCGTGGCGACTGCTGACAATAAAACATTGGATAACTCGCATCAATATATGATGTTGTATTTGAACTTCTAAGTTATAAGAATATTGCGTATTGTGTTTACAAATATTCTTACGGTCGTACTATGTACTTGCTTTTATGCATTTATCATATTCTGAATATATATAAGATTGAATTATTTTATGAATTACATCATTTTTTTTCTTTGCTAGATTGTCGTATCAATATATACTTGTGGCAATACAACAAACGTCGATACGTCTTATACTCGTTTATACGTGTGTACGTAGGATACGTAATCCGACGTATATACACGTCGGATTCAGTGATACCTTCATTGATTCCAAGTATTTTATTTATAAAAAGATCACTAAAGAAACCAACTACAGGGAAAACTGACCACTTATTATTTTACTTTAATATTATAAAAACTGTTGGCTTATTATTGTGGTTGTTATATTTAGGATTAACTATGGATAAACTATGTTTGTATATTATACGTTTATAGGCCAATAAAATATAAATATTATTGATTTATAAACGTAACTAAAGAAATTGGTTTGTTTTTATTTAAAAAGATTGATATGCGACTAAAAAAATATTTATAATTTTATCCAGCTTTTATATAATACCAAGCAATATGAAAATATTACGCAGTATCGGAAAAACTGTAGTAATTTTTTTACTACAACAAAATTTACGTGTGACACATATACACACACGCACGGAAGCGCGCACGCCCGTATGCACGCACGCAAAAAATAGGTGTATAAAGAAATATGTACATATATAAATATAAATAACTTATGGTTCTCTGTACACTTATATGAAGTAAGAAGATATCTAAGTAACACTTATAGGAAGATGTTTAAAAAAGTTCCAACCGAGCATCAAATAAAACAAATGGGAAAACTGGAGCAGCGATACCCTACGAAAGGCATTCATGCATATGTCTGAACGAGTTTTAATCTAGAAACTGTTGATCGTTTTGTGCCCGAATAGTTTTGGAATGCGAGAGATTGAGCAGACCAAAATAAACCCTATACTGTGAACTAATGTTCCACTGGAAGTAATAATTTGAAGCACAAAACATTAAAAACATGATTTCGAATTATTATGTAAAATTTGTTACATGCGTCAACAAAACAGGTCATACATATATGCCCTGTTTTGCACAAAAAAATTATTGTTAGTAGAGCGATATAATTATAGTATTTAAGAGAGATGACAGAATATTACTTTCTGGTTTGAAACAGAATCCTAATCACTGCTGTGTAATATCCATAGTAGAAAAAAATAAATGTTGGAATCATAAGTCTAAATAGTATCAAACTACATTTATTACCACAGATGAGCACGAAGCTCAATTCACGTAAACTATATATAAAATCCTTGAGGCAGAGCTAAAAGGCTGAGTAACCCACATTCAAAAAGGACATACCTCAAGAGATGAATAAAAAAGCCGCAAGCATGTTAAAGCTATAAATCTGAGATAAGCCAAACCGTGGGAAGTAGTCGGGACATTAAAGAAAACGTGAAGATTTTGTTGGTTGTGCCGTCTCATATCTCCATTTGGTTGAAAGTAAACAACAGAATAAGATATCATGGATATTTTAGGAAAACAATATGCCGATAATGTTATGGTGGCCTTGCTTTGTCGTCTGCTTATTAGCTTATTTTATTGTTATTAGTTTTATATAATCGTATAGCAATCACAATAAAACAATAATGTTTTTTGGAAAGTACTAAAAATTTAATACAAACTTGTGGATATGAAGATAAGAGTAGCATATTTCTCATTTCTTATCCCTTTTGAACATTATACATTTAAAAACTTTATGATTTCTCTGGAATGGAAACAATATGGTTGATTTAATAAATTTTAAGGGTCGAGATACCCGACGCCAAGACAGAAAAAAGGTCTAACTCTAATAAAGGCCATTCAGATAAATCCTAATTTGATGACAGCCAGGTCCTAAATCGGTAAGGAACTTATTTAAAGTTGTGAATGCTATTTGTTTCCTCTTCTTAGGCAATGGAATATTGGTCTTTTATACGATTTTATTAATATTTTTACATACTTCAAGATTTTTGTGATTTGGTTGTAATCTATCCCATAAAAGAAGTATCATAAGTCT
The DNA here is from genome assembly GCA_039881145.1 of Druceiella hillmani. NCBI lineage: Eukaryota > Metazoa > Arthropoda > Insecta > Lepidoptera > Hepialidae > Druceiella > Druceiella hillmani. The sequence goes on from JAYKKI010000138.1 coordinate 2,771,706, forward strand.
ACAAATTATAGATAACAATTTTGTTAGGTATATTGGGCAGATACCTAACTACAACGGAGATATCGACTTCTGAAATTATTATACTTGCATTTTGGTACATTTATGACCCACCGAATATGATTTCCAGACACGCAATATATAAAAACATTTTTAGGCACGATAGAAGCTACACTTTTGACTCGGTCTAACTGAATGTTGGTAAAAATATTTGAAATCCAGATCTAACTTAAGCTAGTAGACTGAAAAATCAGTACATCGGTTTCAAATTGATTGAGAAAACTCATTTCGTTCAAAAAGTACTCAAATGGTATATATTGCAATTGAAAATGGTTCTCACAAAATTACCAACCTTTCCACATATTCCTTTCCTAATCACCATCCTCTCCGATAACCAAGTACAATTCACGTTCAGACCTATTTTAGTTGGCAGGTTCCTTTTGTAAAATATTTAATATATATAGTTAAGTTTAAATGTATTAATATGTAAAAGTTTCAAATTATCCAATTGGAATATTTAATTTTAAATTAATAAATTTTGAGCAAATAAAAAATATCTGAGACGAAATGGCCGCCAACAAGCGCCGTATTTAATTTTCATATAAGTTATGATACCTCCAGAGTAAAATGAAGCTAATAATACCTTATTTGTTATATATGTTAAGCTTTTTAGGACCTACGAAGGAATAAATAAACCGACGTACACACATATGTGGATACGTGTGAAAAACATGAACGTTCTTTACTTGCTCTTTTGTAAAAACAAAATTCTTCTAATTATATTTATATTCAACTGTATATTTTTACGATACAGCATCATAGCTCTCTAAATTTAAGACTAATTAAAATGAATTTACGAGAAAACGTAGATAAAGTACATAAAAATAAAGAAATAAGGGGAAAAACATTGAACTTCCAAAACATTTCAAATGAAAACTTACTTTGGCGCGTTGGGCAATTTTTGGATGGGGTGAAATATTATGGGTTCCCGTCACCGACATGCTAATGTTAACAGCATATCTGTATTTTTGATTTTCGTGTGATTCACTTGACCAGCGGCGAAAGATATATATATATATATATATATATATATATATATATATATATATACACACACAATTAACATCTATTACTCTGGCACCAGGCTGGTGCACGCGCAGCGGCCTGTGCACAGGTATATACACCAATACATTGTATATATGACTTTATGATATGCGGTTTGGACGCTTTTTGAGTTCTTGTAAGTTCGCTACATGCTTTAATAGCAGTATATTTGTAAGCATAAGGGCACGTGTTGTACAATATCAGTGCTGTATATATATATACATACAAATACAGTTAAATTGACTACATGGAAGGTTTAATGTGTTTATACTGTGCATTGCTTAAATTGTGTTTTAATTTATTATTTTCATTATTTTATTATAGGATCACTGTGCAATACAAAATGGAATATGAAATATGTTAATATTTTTATGTCGAAAAATTAATAACAAAAGCCAAACATTTATATAAAAATATTTCCAATATTCGTATCAATATTTAGTTTTAAAAATTTTATATCATTTACATTCTTTCATATTTTTAATAATAGCACTTTACAATATACCATGCAATCAGTATTTCATGGTGGCATAGAAGTTATCTTCCTAGCGTGGTATAACAGATTTCTAATTCACAATGAAATGAAACTACCTGATGTAGTGAACGTGAACGTGTGTCATGAACTTGAGGTGGCCGGAGGTGAAGAGGAACGAGGATATGTGGGCTGAAACCGACCAAAAACCCATCGCAGACCAGATTAGGGAGAAGAGGTGGCGTTGAATCGGCCACACGCTACGAAAGGCTGACGATACCATCGAGAAGGCAGCCCTCGACTGGAATCCCGAAGGAGCAAGACGTCCTACACAGCTGGAAAGACTTGGAGAGAGGTTAATCAACTGGCTGCTGACCGCACCAAATGGTGAAATTTTACGTCTGCCCAATGTTCCAACAGGAGTGACAGGAACTGATGATGATGATGACGTGATGTAGTATTATTTCTACTTTCTTTATTTGAATAATGAATTTCTACAAAATTAACCCCAAATATATTCAAGACTTCTAATTGTTCAATAATATCATTGTCGCAGATTTTGAAATTAAAAATTGCATAAAATTATTTTATTTTTTTTATAATTATAGATTTATGTGTTGAATTTTTAAAATATGGTTTTTAATGCAATATTATGTCCAATTATTTTATAATTTTTAGTTTTTCTTCTGTCAGTAGTTCTCATGACTCTCTATGGCTTTTTCATATTTATTTAATTACCCCTATGAGAGATGAGAGATCATAGCACTAAAAAATATTAAGTAATATTTTTTCTTGCACCGTCTTCTTTGAAATATGAATCACCATAGTATATTACGACACGAGTTCTCTTTTAACTTTCCACTAAACCACTGTAAAAATCTGACAAATGTCGACATTAGGGCAGTTATTCAATAATTCACTTCAAATTTGATTCGATCGACCTCCATTAAAATTTAAAGGAAAGTGCCTTTAGGGAATTTAGTTGGGTGTAATAATAGAATCCAACGAATTTTCGTAGTTCGTGACTATGAAGAGGTTTTTTTATATAAACCACTGGGCCGAATTATGCGGTTAGTATTTCACTTTTCTCTCAGACACAAATTGTTTAGTTATCTATGAACACATGGTTACCATATGAACCCTAACATAATGTATATTCGATACGCACCTGGTTGATTTTATTTTAACTTCTGAATAATTTACTACATTGTGTTGTTTAATATACTTCAATTCTGTTATTTTTAACATGTTCATAAAATATGACTTTGATATGTATTTGTTAGGTTAAAGCATGATTTCCAGCATCCTTTGCCTGAGATACATTTTTTAATATCTAATGTATGAAAATCTATTAGTCTTTTGGACAAATGTGGCTAAACAATTAAAATGCTAAACTCGAAATCGTCAAGAATTAATAAGTAAATAAACCGTTATTTAAATTCAAACCAGATTGTTCTATCTACCGTTATATATATAAATATATATATATATATATATATATATATATATATATATATATAAATGTAATAAGTGTAGTGAAGTTTTCAGAAATTAAGGAATCTAGAAGAAGAAATTAAGTAATTAATCGTTGTGGGCGTTAAAGTTCATCGAAAGATAAACTTTAAATAACGTTCTAGCTATTTAAAAATAATAAAATCTGTCATTTCCGGTTTAGTTGTTTCAGAAATAGAAAGGATATATTTCCCCCTTGTCTTTCAATACACGTCTTGTAAATTTTTAATTAGAATCATGAAAAAAATATTTTTGAGATCTTTTTGATGCCCATCTTCAAAAACAGTCGACAAACATTTACATGGTTGGCACTTTAATATACTCCGTATTGCTAGCCGGCTACATTTCTAATAATGTAAATATTGGCTAAGTGTTCCGGCTAAGATATGATTTAATATAATGCAAATAAATCAATTTACTTTAAAAAAAAGTAAAAACTCAAAATGTTTCATTAATTTATTATTTGCAACCAAAGATATTACAAGATTGTAATTAAATTTACATAAATATATTATTTCAAAGATGCCTAAATCTTACAATTTTAAGGAGTAGGAAGAAATAAGTTTTGTGACTCTACTAAAATTAATCACATGTTGCATATTTTATTGACTATATATTTCCAGGCTACTATATACCATCACGAACTTAACTTTGTTTCTAGTATATACAAAACTAAATAAAAGTTAGCTAAGGGAAGAAGCCAACACAAAAATCATTACTTATTTATATCTTGCAGGCCTAACAACCTAAATTGTCTTCACATTCACGTAAACCTAAACTCAGAATTCGTTCGTAGCCTAAACTATCCTAATTTATTCATCCCCTATTTATCAGGACTGGTAACACCTGTAAATAACGGCTATATTTAAAACATCGAAAAATGTATATTTTGCGATGCGCCCGATACCCGAAATCGTCCCTCCTATTTCATTAATTTTGTGGTCGATGACGCCAAACGAGTTAAGTGGAAGGCACAGGGTCCGACAGCCAATTACTGAGAGCGGCAAAGAGGAAATTGAAGAAAAATAAATACCTGATTCATTCCAGTAATAGCACCCTTCAAATTGGTAAAAGCATAATCTAAAATTAATTACTCGCATAGAAATTAGACAGGTCATTCTAACCAAACCGAAAGGTAAATCCTATTCATCGGTATGAATTTTTAATCATGAAGTTAAGTGAAACTCACGATATTTTATTGAATTTATTTAAAGTACTCATTAGAACAAATTTGTCTAAAATAAATGTTTTTTATTGCTTTCTGCTTCCACATGTATATACCTTGTACTCAGTTTTTAATGTCCATATTTTTTTGTATGTCCCTTGCCGTATCCGTTTCGTTATAGATAAAACGCTTGTAATTTTTTTTCATTTATGTTAAAAATATATTTTCAACAAAACCAAGTACTAAGTAACGTACGTCTATACACGACCATTGTATTTTATTAACCATATTTATATTATCCGCTCGAGGATTAAGTATATATTTCTAATAGCGCCGAATCTATCGATGAATTTGAAAATATTCGACAGAATTATCCACGAATTTAATCTGTAACCGAAACCTCGAACGTTTGCGAAACATCATTTTCGGCTTCACGTGAACGTATTATTTTTTATATTATTTAAGTATTTTAGGGCAATTTAATAATAAAAATAACAAATATTACTGAACTGAATAATTTTCATAGCGATATTTTGTCATAAATAAATCCATTTTAAATCCTTACCTTTTATATTCACGATGACATTTCAATATTCAATTCAAATTTTTAAGAGACCCTTAATGAAGAAAATTACAATGAAGAAAATTACTATATAATTTAGTTTTATAATATATATATATATATATATATATATATATATATATATATATATATATAACCGTACGTTACTTTCAACGAGTTCCTTAACTGAAAACCCACATAACATTTTAAAATAAACTTTTTTCTCTTTTATTTCATTTAAATGTTACGTGTAACTGAATTTTAGCAAAATTCGCCTAGTAAGCACAAAATTCGAGATATCAGAGTTATGTCGGTTGGGGATCTTGATTTGATCTTGCAAGAGTCCCTTCATCGATAGTCCATAATTTTTCCCGCAGAGCAACTCGCTCATTCTTAATGAAAAAGCAAAGAAAAAAACTCTGCCACTTAATTCATTACCCGTACGTCTGGCGGATTTTCCAAAATCCTCATAAACACTACTCGTGATTCAACCTCCGGACAGGCCGGACACCTGTCTTCTCGTCGTCAGAGGCGCAGGTGACATCTCGAAAGAGCAGCCGCCCTTTCATTATAAATGATGCGGGAAAGGCAACACGGAGGCTGAACAAAGAGGCGAGGCAAAACGAGACGAAACCGAAGGCGGTTTCATCGCGTTTTGGTAGATTTATTTTTGTTATATCATTTCATATAAATGTCAGAGTTGACGTTATTTCAGATAAAATTGGTAAGAGTTGACAAATGGTAGACTAGTTTAATAAACACGTCTTCCTGCAAAAAATATTGATGTAAAATTTGGCAACAATTTTTTTTAAAACGTCGGGTTTTAATATAATAGATACTAATATCAATATTTATATCCATTTTACATTTTATGTATGTAAACCAAATACAGCAATGGTAAATTGTAGAGAAAAAATTAACCATCTTTAAAATTTATTGTATATTTGTTGTGTATTTGGTGCATCCGGCCGAAATCGAGAAAATCTGTCTTCAGTTTGATGGTGTCGCATAGAACCTGGTCTCCAATATACTTAATCTTTTAGTTTAAATAAATTGATAAGTGAAATGAGATCAGGGAGTAATTCGGAAACTCTAAATCCAACTGACGTTCAATTTTATTACACGTACTTTATATTTGATTACATTAACTATTCTATTACATATATTTTTCTGCGCACTAAGGAGGTATTCTTTCTTCATAAATGTATAATAAAGTGACAAGATCATGCGCATTGGGCAGGACAAATATAAGAATACAAAAATAAGCGACTCGGAAACAGTTTCGCTATCCACCTTGCGGCACTACTGACGTCTGTATTTTTCTGGTAAATTGTACAAACGTACCGTTGCCCTTCTCACATCGGAATGCCTACAATCGTCCATGATGTCGGCCGCGTCACATTGCAAATATATTTACGGCGAATTTATAGAACTCTCTTTAATTGCGACGAATATTTTGGTCGCTGGAACTGTTGGCTGCCAGCTGTTTTATAATAAGTCAGAGTGACAATAAAACTTGAGAGATTTTGCAGGACAATACTATGGTATTATGACAGAATTGTATAGGAAACTTTAGCGGAGAGTCATTTGTTTTAAAGAATAATTTCTATTAGCCGCGCGTTTGACAAATCACTAGAACAGTTGTGTGGTAGCGAATGTTGATGTCATTTTCAGTTTATAACTCCAGAAAGAGGTTAAGACAGGCAAAATCTGCTTTGTTTTAATTGGGTGTTAAACTAATACATTGACCTTGTATTAGTTTTCTAAGAACTGATGTATACTACTTTACTATGAAATTTCATCTACAAATCTGGCAAGATGCTATGTTAATAAGATCTGTAACCAATAAATTAAAAATAGTTTTTGCTTCTCTTGAGATTGTCTTTTTAAACTATGTTATTAATCTTGATTTTTAGTTTTTGAGTAGTGAAAAGTTTTAATTGATTTTCGATTAACTATAATATTAAACTATATATTAAAATCTTAAAATCTTAAACTATAATATTAAAATCATTTATATGGAGATTATAGGACGAAAAATAGGAAGGATAGAAAAATAGGACGAAGAATAGAAAAATAATTGAAATATTAGAGATAATAAGAAAAAGAAAATTTTAATTTAAAAAGTGTAATTACAATATAAAAAATCTATAGAGCTTTATAAACGCGTTTATGATAAAATTGCAATAAAATCATTAAATTAACTATTCAGTTTCCGCCGTCACAAGGAAATAAATTTTCTTGTGACTTACTATATATGGCTTAGATTTTTTTATCGAACGTGTGTATTTAATACTTTTTTTTAATTTAGTCTTATTTTACTTAAGTTGTATAATCCAGAAATTATAAAAAATAAACGTAGAAATTAAAGGCATATCAGAGGAAATAAATGTAATTATTAAAGGAAAGATCTCTACATCATCCAATTTAAAAGAAAAATTATAGAATGAGATTAGAAAACTTCTCTGTTAACTAGATAAGTATATTAAATTTAACAAATATATTAAAATGTACTAAACAAATCTGGATCAAAATTTTTAAAGTTTACAATGTTCGAATCCCGTTCGAATTAGAAAAACTTTTTTTTTAAATTTATTACTATAACAATTAACATTAAAATGAGTAATTTTATTTTAAGTATCTCTAGAAACCAAAATTTTTAACCATAATTCTTTGTAGACATATTATTTTATGTATGACAAAACAGTAGATAAACTTTATATATGATCTCTCAAACTGCGTTCATTCATATATGTAATACTTCTACAGAGCTGCTGTTGAAGGATGAAACTAAAACTAAGTTCTTGACTTACGACTAATTGATTGTAAGTCAGTCAATACTCCTCGGTTAATTAAACAGTTAACTTCAGTGGTACATAAAATATGGTTATATAACCACATTTGAATATAATATCAGATTGAGAAAAAAATAACTCATCTGAAATTGATTCTTTCAAATATGTACAAATTTATTTATTCAATACTAGCAGTTACTTCGACCCCTGCTTAAAAATTTCTCTATAATCGAATTTGAATTTTTATAAGTGGTATTTAACAGATGTCGCGCATGACATAAATATGTTAAAAGCCGTAAGTAAAGACAGTGGTAGTCAATGGGGTAACAATGAAACGTTAGAGGAGTAATGGGTAGGATTAAGGTTGACCTATCATTGGAATTTCTACGTTTACGTTCCTAACGCAAGACATTGACGGTGTTCTGAAAATAAATTTATTAATTCTAAAAGAATCAGTTATGTTTCCGATATGGAAACTATTCTGCATATTGGTTCGTTCTGTCTGAGATTTTTCATGTGAAAACAAATGCAGAAAGGTTTTTCTCTCATATTCCATCATTAACAATTAAAAATAAAATAATTCGATTGTATACTACACATGTAGATTATACATGCAGTGCTTCAAACTACTTTGTAGGTTTTAACTTGTAACATAAGTGTAAATAAAAGGTGATATCTAATATCCAGTATGTTTCATGGACGAAAATAACTATAAATGAATGTGTGGTACCACTTGTCAAAGGCACTTGATTTTTGAATCCGAGATTGTTTATAACAAAATTTCTATTACATGAAATTAATTTTGCATGATCGTAATTATGATAACGTAGTTATGATTACGTAACTACGTAATTACATACGTAATTATGAGTAGTTGACTTCTAAATACACCGAAAAACAATCACGAAATAAAATAGAAAATCTGTTATAAATAAATATGAAAAGATAGATAGATTGTTGGAATAATTAGTATTATAACCGTAACATTTTCTTCTTAATTAATTTTCATCTGTTCACTCAAAACAAAAGAGAATATAATTGTGTTGCTTGTAGAAGATACTGGAAATTCTCGGGCATGCAAAACTGTTAGTTTTTTAAAAAACTGTTAAGTATAGTAAAACTAGTAAGGGTCTGTTGGTTTTTTAAAGAATTATTAAGTAACGAAGGAAAGGAAACACTTTCACATTTATAACATTAAGTTAACATAAGACACACCAACAGATAATGACTTCGAAACCTAAATATTCAACTACGAACACACAAAGGGAGAATCAATGTCATTATTCATTTAAAAGTATATATGAAGCATACATAGCAAATAATTATTGAAATTTAATAAAATTTACCTAAAAACAAACTTTTACATAAATTAAGAAATGTTAGAACACATTTAAAGAATTAAATATAAATATATAACTTACGTTAAAAATAGGATGATATGGTTAAAAATAGTTTTCCGGACTAGGTTATATATGAATCTTCCCATATTTGAACACACACCTACACACACACACACATATATATATATATATATATATATATATATATATATATATATATATATGTATGTAAAATGAAATTTCATTGGATTAAACTATAACCCATAGGAATTAGTTTTTACGAAAACTTACATTAACTTAAATTTATGGCCGTGGAATACCACATGGTTTTAGTTGAACAATTTTCTTTCGGTAAAACACATTATTACCAAGGGAAAAGTTTTTGAGAAGCGATTTAAAAAACGCTGTAGTGAACAATGTAAATTATATTTATAAATAATACTTAAATTAATTATTGTCAACGATATTCTTTTGGGCTTATCCTATTTTAAAGGTTTATTCATTCTATAAAGCCATTTTAGTTGAAATTGACACAGAAATAATGAAACAATAATTGATAAATTTCCAGAATAAGTCATTCGGACGCAAATCTTGTAGTAGAATGAGTTCAGAACGCTCATAAGCTTCGCGGAACATGTATATAGTAAAATTTGATTTTGGAAGACCTTGTATAGGTCTTCCAAAATACAATTGACCATTATACTTGTAGCCATTTTTAATATTTATTTTATTTATTTATCTACTTTAATGTATCTAATTGATACATATGGCGGACTTATTGCTACGTACATCTCTTACAGCCAACCATAACACCCGTCCAGCCCCGCTCGACGAACGGCCGGGAATCAAACTCGGGTCTCCGCGCACCGCGTCGTCACAGGCCGTATGCATTGTGATCAAACCAACACACCACGGCGACGAAGATATTGTCTTGGCATCGATATTGTCTTGGCATCAGGAAAAAATTATAAATAAGTTTTTATATTCTAGAATTTAAACTCTACATACTTATGCATATCTTCTTACTTTGTTAAATCTCTGTATATACTAAGAACATAGTATTCCTTTAAATATTAAAGCTTGATTAGGAGTTACATAAAAAATACTTAACAGATTTTGTGAAAATTTTCATTATTTGAAGGTTTGAAGTTGCACCTAAAGTTGAAATATATAATATCATAGGAAAATTTAGGAAATTCTAAAAAAAGAATTAAATAAAATTATAAAAAACGAAAGCTCATTCACTCACTCAAATATAAGTAAACAGCAAACCTGGAACTTTAAATCCATTCATTCTCACATATATTTTTGAGTTAACTATAAATTGGGCTAGATGAATAAACGAAGTAAAATATAAGACTAACCATCCATAACGTATTCACACTGCAGACATAAATGTTCACACTGCAGACGCAAATACTTCCTAAGAGTTACGCGTCTAAAATATAAGGAAAACATACTTCCGAATAAAAAAACTGAAAAGAAAACTCGAAAGTACGCCTGCGCAATTCCTGCTTTAAATCTTATACAACATTACCCATATTTCTTATATAACATTACCCCTGTGCGAGCAGAAAATGTTTTCTGTTAATTTTCGAACTGTGATCAAAAGGAAAATAAACTTTTTGCGAAAACAAAACCTGATTTTTTCAACGTAACGCGGGAATAATTCATAATAATTCGCCACCTCTCTGATTCTGCACTCTTATAATACACTTTGGAACGTTGGTGGAATACGTTAAGATTTGTAAGACTGCTACTTTTTAAGAGGATTATTTTTGTGTGTATAAAACGGCAGTCGCGTAGCCAGGGGCGACTCACGAATCGAGATAAAGTTAAGCGTCTCCATTATGTTTCATTTAATTCTTTTTTTAAGTTAAAAGTGAATTATGTTGCGGTTAAGCACCGTTTTTTATGTTTGCATAAATCAGTGACATGAATAAATTTATTTGACATTTAACTGCAACAGAATTATATTACGCATTTCTTTTGTGATAATATTTCGAGGCAAAAAATTGTTTTTTAATGTTTGTTTCTGGGTAAAGAAGCAAAATCGTAATGAATTCACATTTCATAAATCTGATATGTATTTAGATAGAGTGTTTAATACTAGTATTATTTAAACACAATACTATTATTAATTTCACCGATTTATGAAATTCATAATTGCTAACATATCAATATAATTTATATTACAATGTTATACTAATATTTATATCGAGTTTACAGCAAATGTTTTAAAAATATAATATTTAATATACATATTTCTTATAACAATTATTCATAATTCATAATAACAATTATTATATAGTTTTTAGTTTTTAAAGTTTGTTTTGAAAATATTGAACTCGACATGTGTCTATCAGCCTCATCAACAATATTTAACTTTGATGCCTGAAGGGTCCAAAAGAATACTTATTATTATTTCTCGATCGTTCGTACGTCTGTGCGCCTGTCGCTATTATTTAGTTTCTAAACTGTATTCATTATGTTGTTAAAATTGAATAAAATTGTAATCCAAATATAAAGTTGAAGTAAAATATGGCAAAAAAATTGCGGTCCATTCTAATACATTCAAATATCAGCATCGAATAATGCAAAATATGTAACAGAGGCTGATTTTTAAATTTTTGGATTGTTATTTGAACAAATTGTGTCTGAAAGGTGGGAAGATAGAGTGTCACCTGTTTTAATTTCTAAAGCGCATGGTAAAATAATTTAAAGAAAATCCACTTAATAAATTTATATTTAGCTTAATAACACAGAATACGTTTTTTTCTATTTCGTATTGTCTGAAAGAAATAATATTTCTTTAGTCTTTCTTAGGTCAACCAAAGATATGATGAAAACTTTATTTGCATGGCGAAAAATTTTTTTTACATTTTCAAATATTATTTTAAAAATAATTTTTATTCCTAAATATTGCGTTCCTATGACTATTTGACATATCAAGTTATTCACAAAATAAATAGATCCGTGACATACAGTCAATATTATTTTCAAAAATGACAATTTTCATCGATTATGCTTTTTCAAAACCAAATTAATCTATCGACGTAATATTAATTTATTGACTATATCTCACATCACAATGTACGAGCTAATTGCGGGGATGGATTTGCTCATCTATTTATTTATAATTCTCTTGAGTTCGTAAAACTACGTTACGACTAAATGACGATAAAGCCATAATGATCTCATTGTGTTTCCGGCCCTCAACACAGGGCGTAAATTGCGTCTTTTATAAGCAATCTATGTGATGTGTGTTCAACAATCATTCGCAAATACCCCAATAACGTAAAGTATTGCTTTTTCTGCATTTTAGTGAATGAGGTGCCGTTTTAATGTTCTTTCAGAAATATTATTAGCAAAACGTGTGCATGTTCAATCGAATTAACAAAGCGTACGTATCCAATTGCGCATGTATTTTTTTAAAACAATAGTATTGAACAGTATATGTTTTAGTAAAAATCTGTCATACACTATTTACATTAAAAAGTATTTCAATTCACTATAGCAATTTTCTCACCTTTATTACACAACTGCATTAAAATACGAAAATATTAAATTTTTTGGGAAATATTTAAATGGTTGCGCTCAAGCTTAATACGTCAGTAATTTATTTTGAAAAAAAGAAGATTTTATTGCTGAGAAATTTCTCTAAGAGTCAAAGTTCATGAAAACTTATTTATTTTTTATAATATTATCCACTACTATAAAACTACCAATACACGAAATATCATTGAATATTACACTTGAATACGTAATGTCCATTCTTTCAAAAGACGGAAGGGAAAAAATAAACTGAAAATTATATATGAATTTAATAATTTTAAAATCTTTTTGCAGGTGCACGAATAAAAAAAAAATCGCGTCCCGGACAGAATTTCCATTACTGACGCAAACCGAAAAACAGTGTTAAAATATAAGTTATGTTAAAATAATGCATTAAATTTGTATTCATAATTTATATCATAATTTTACTCAACTAAACAATAACAGTATAATTAAAACAAAAAAACCTTTTTTTGTAATGTAAATTTACATATCATGTACAAAAATATAAAATATTTGTGGGAAATACTCAAGTAAAAGCAATAAATAGTCCAGTTTTTTAATCATTTATTAAAGAAAGCCTTACTTCCTCTTTCGAGTTTCAATCATTTTACACTGGGATAAAAATAAAAGAAACACAATCGTTGAGACATACTTAATGACTATTACTAAAAAATTAAATATGTTACACTAATAATTGCAAAATGAAATGAAAATACGTCTTCTTCCTACGTATACTAGAGTCGTATATTAGAGTCTTAATTCACGGGGGGGTATGAAGTGGGGAAACGTCTCCCACCCTGCTTGTCCTATTGTGTACACCGTTGCGTCTCAGAAAATGAAGGTGCATCATTGTTTACAGAGACTCCACATCAAATGGTCACATTTGCAGACACTTAAAACCTGAAATCTGTGAAAATTTCCAATGTTATTATGTTTCTTAACAAGGAGCATTGAGAGAAAACTAAAAAAAAGGAAAGGATAGCTGCATATGAGATATGAGATTTTTAAGGGTTATTGGCCTAAGACCTCGGTTTTAAAAACTCGAAAAAAAATTCGACAATTGTGTACACTGTATCAAATTAAAGCTCTTCATTAATATTATTTTAATACTACAAATGGGTTTATATTTTTAGAAAATTTTAAATTTTATTCGCCAACTGGCCAAAGAATTGTGAAAAGTACACCAATCCACAAATGAAGGTGTACATTAAGTTTATTTAAATCAATAATGTTCTGTATCAAATTCAATGGTTTGGTGAAGTAAAACTTCTTTAGGTGCGATTTGAAAGTAACTCAGATTTCTTTTCAGAAGGAAATTACGCTCAGTAAAGTCTATAATTTTCTTACGCAATTTCCTTCATTTAAAAGCATCGACTGACTAGAATTTCGCGAGTATATATGTTTTACATACTCATATAAACTTGAATTTATTTATATTCTATTTTCATAAAGTTCGATACTAATAATTATTTTCTTTCAAAGTATACCAGCGAGGTAGAACCTTTTAAATATGGTTATGTTCCGATGATGGGATTCCGAAATTAGAAATGGAATTGCTCAGTGGATGGTAGTAAGCCAATTTTGGTTCATGATATTTTCTACTGGTAGTTGTTACTTTGCAAAATAACTAAACCTTGCCCAGGTCAGGGTCTGATGATGAGTTCTGTAGATTAACAATGGTAGTAAATGAAACATTATTCAAGATATTTGCTGCTGACAGTTGTTATTTTGCAAAATGCCTTCACCATCGACCAAGTAAGAGTCTGATAATGAGTTCTGCGGGAGAAAAATGGAATTCCTTGACGGATAGCAGTAAATCAACTTTGATTCAAGATATTTGCTTTTGATAACTGTTAATTTGTAAAATAACTACACCATCGGTCACATAATACCTGCAACAACCACCAAAAAGGTTTTATTTCAACTGCGCGTAGACGTTATTGACACTCCTTTAATTTTTTTTGTTAATTTAGATGTCCACATCATTGTGTTCATTACTTTTACCTTGATACAAATTCTGCTATACTTTTCTGGGATCCTTTTGTACATTTCTAATGCAAACTATTTCATTTCTTTCTTCGATTCCACTTCTTGTTCAACAATATAAGCGGGTGCAAAAGTCGTGGTGTCAGATTTTGTGAAATGTGTTTTATGTGGGATGAGCTGGATAAGTATCCATTTTACAATGACTTAGTTTTTTAGACAAAACACTCGACGGTTTTTTTTTAAATAGAAATAACAGTTTGGTGGACTAACTACCAATCCTCTAATGTTAATTGCACAATTCTTGAGAACGACATTTTTACCATAATAAATAGTAAATAATTCATAAATTTTAAAATAAATGAGATATTTATAGTTTGAGTATTATATAAAAAACTCCGAGAACTTCTTGGACGAGTTTTATAAAATTACCTCAAGAAGCGCTCTCTGTCGACAAATTATTTAATTATGCAAGTTATGATAACTTGATTTCCTTTTTTTTTATTTGGATATATAACTAATAAAATTATTTTATTTTCTTTAAAGGGAAGAAAAACTCGTAGTATTTTGTATATATATATATATATATATATATATATATATATATATATATATGTATATATATATATAAATATATATAAAATATATATATACACACACACACATAAATATCAGTCAACATAAGGAAATTCCTTTCTAAAATAAATATTCGATAATTTTGGATATATTGCAAATTAAAGTATTACAGACAACTTTTCTAAGAAGATAAGCAGTTAGTAACGTTTTTTATTCATTTTTATTAACCTTTTCAAGCAATGTAAGGAGCTACAAATAACATTCATCGTTTCCAGGGTTTCACACTTCAAAAGGAATGAAGAAATCTTTGTATGATCACTCACTTATCTATCTGTCACACATATTTATTTCTCAGAAACCACTTGAAATTTCGTATTTAATGAAACATATTAACCCGTATATATCTCAATAACTAACATTCACAAATATTTATTTTGTAATTTTAAGGAAGTGGGAGAGTTAGGGGTGCAAAGAAAGTATAGTTATCGAAAAAATTAAAACTCCGTATATATTGTGGGATATTGAATTTTTCTTTGTCATAGTTCTCATAATTCAGCGATTATCCAAGATTTTATAATTATCTAAATTCGAGCCATTTTTTAAATCTGGTTAAACGTTTCGTTACATCGTGAAAGATTAATATTTTTAAAAAGTTTAATAGGAATCACTATATACAGTGCGAGTTCCGGCGAGTGCGAGTTCCGGCTATATTGGTATTTGACATGTGCAAAACGTTATTGCTGCGGTCGGTGTCGGAAAATATCTCATGTCTCGAAAACTGTACAACATATCTTATTAAAATTAATTTTTGGTTGAAAGTTTATTTTAAGTTTTCAAGAAATATAGAAGCGTATGTCTCCCTAACTATCGATTTGAATAAAAAAATATGGTGGAACCGTTATATCGTTTTTAAGACTCGTTAACGATGTTCCACATCCCATGTGCACTGAGTTTTTGTCATTCCTCTGTTACCTGTATGTAAGGTCACACCTAATATAATTTTTTCCTTAATTCCACTATTTTTGTGCGGTTTGCTTCACAACTTTTAACACTTTCATTAATGTTGAAATCTACAATATTTCCGGAAACAAAGTTATGAAAATATACTTGAATATAATCGTCTTATTTTCATTGTATTCGTAAAAAGTGCTTTGTTATAACCATTTAACTACCTCTAATTTAATTTATTTGTAAATAATGCATATAGTTTCATAATATGACGGATTTTTAATTACTTCAAATAATTAAAATTCTATTACTGCCTCAAATTGAGTTTAAAAAGATTGAAGAGAAATTGAAATAAATGCTAGCATAAACAAAAATAAGCATAGTTATATTCATTAAATGATAAACATACATTTTTATTCCCAATTTTATTTGTTCCTCTTTTTGTCAAATTTACATACTGTAGATAAGGAATGGGTTTTAATTAATTTTAGTTTTAATTTTTTTTTTGTGTAATCCTCCATGTTTAATTTTTTTAAATCTTGATTTTTAAGTATTTAAAAACACATTTAATTTAATAAATTATTATTTTATTTCAAAAATCAGTCATCGATATTATTTCTAGTATAATTTATTTCGAAATAGCCTCACTTATGGATCATGAATTATAGTCAATTATTCCCTTTTTCAATATTTTTGGCAAGCCATACATCATTCGACAAATATCTAATTTGAAGGCGTCATTCTATTAAATACCGAACAAATATTATAAATTCAAAAGTCTTCATCTTTGTTTGTTACTTTATTGCCCTTTAAAACAGCAAAATCACTTTAAATAAAATTTGATACCTCTGGATTAACACAAAATAAAATCCGACTAAATGGAAGCATGGCTCTTGCATCGAGGGTTCCGTGATATTTATAAGTATTTAATAATATTTATTATAGTTAATTAGAGAAGAACATGTATATTATCGTGAATATCTCAAAAGCTATGACGATGTCTAGAATCATCGTTACAGTTTTCCTAAATTTTACGTAGTTTTTCTATTAGCCGACGAGAGATTCCCATGACCACTTTCTTCCTCCACTATTAAATCATCATAATAAAATATGTGATCAATGGACTCATGGAGACAAATAGAAATAGCCCCAACTCGGTGGGTTCATTATGAGCCATTGATAAGCTCATATGACCACCTCTATCCTCTAACATCATATCAACTCTATGGTACCGTACTACTATATTGTTTTCAGAATTGCAAAAGTTTTCAATGTTTAAAATCGATGCAACACGAAGAAGTTGGTAAAACCAATTTGCTACGTTTCTTTACCTACATAGTTATATGCTAGTGAAACTAATAAAAGTATATGAATGTTAAATGAATATGTATAATTTCTAAAATAAACATCGGTGTTCAAATCTTTTCAAAAACGAACCCCCTAGGAACGACCTCACCCCGTAATATCATTTTTTTCAATCAGCTAAGGGAAAAATCCATAAAAATTAACTGTATATATTCAGTCAAGCGTAAATAGATATAAGCAGCAATTATGCATTCGAACTTAGCTATCGATGAAACTAAAACACCTTCAATATTATATTCCTTCTTCCCGCCTGATTTTATCCTAGAACACTGAAATCGGATTTGAAGTCATTGAATATTCGCCATCAAAGTTGGCTGAATATTAATAAATTTTAAAACATTAATAAATTTTTTTACGTAATATTAATAAATTTTAAAACAATATTCTAGCTGACAAACTTAAATGATTGCAAATAAAATAGCAAAGTTAAAAGAACCATCTAACTTAATTGTACACATCTGCGAAATAATAGAAAAGCTTTCTTAGAAAAAACTCATCGCTAAAAATAATTCTATCCGCCGATTCGATTAAATAGAGTAGTTCTTAGAAACAATTAACGTTAATGTGAACTAACTTTTGTCATAACAATAAAAGGAAAAGAAAATAAATCTATTAAAAATGGGGATAGTTTTAAATAAAAATAATTCACTTGTTTCATCTCACATAAAATTATATTTATGTGTTTCCAATTATCCAAACATGAGCTGAAATCTACGTCGATGTATGATAACAAAATAATTTTATAATGATGAACATTCCTGGTAATATTAGTGGCATACTTTTTAAACTTTTATCTCCGAAATGCGAAATCCGAAACTATGACGAGAAAGCAATGTCGTATAAAACTAAATATGGGAATATATAAACCTACACGAAACAATGTCGAACATAAAATCCGATCGCAAACAACTTCAACCGAACACCTTTTCTTTCTCCACACGTTCATCCCTTGTCATTACACCATATCCTCTCCGGAGTACAACAAAGTCCCTATTTCGGGCCGTAGACTTCCGACATGTACATGCTTTTTCTTGTAATTTCCAGCTATTTCCAGTTTTGCGGCGTTTACATTAATGTACATTCTATTTCGTATTCCGGTCGCTTATGTTCAGAATCTCACGGCCACATCATGAAATTATTTAATTCTTCATGTTGGGATGATGATGAATGTAGGGGAGAATATCTGCAGAGACGTCGTCTATAGATATTTTATTTGATAAATTCGAAATGCCAATTATCGAAATGTCTTCTGAATCTATTTGTCAGTGGACACGATGGATGTGTTTCTGGACTTCACCCATCATCTTGGTAAATATATTGTCCTAAAAATATCATGCAAACGATGTGTTCTGCAACAAAGGTTTTTGAAAGTTTCCTTTTTTCATAGAAAACTAAGTTCTTATTTTTACGAGTATGAAACGTTTTGTTAAAGCTTTTATGTTTTTAATTGCAATGTGCCAAATATTTCAGACATTGTTGATCAAATACTTTTTCCAAAACCGCCTGATAATATAATTCAAAATAATAATCCAGAATCTCCAAATAAAAAGCCAAAGAATTTTGTTTTCTACAAAAACTTGGTATCGGTTTTATTATGGAATGCACCATTTACAAAATATATTTTCTAAAAAAGCGGTAAATTGTTTTATGCCACATTAATAGCATTTGTGAATTTTCTCAGCAATATTCCACTAACACGTCTGAGTATTTTTCTTTAGAGTCTAAGATTTTCTAATATTTTTGGAACATAATATTAATACTTTGTGTACTAATCGCTCTGTTGTTGACGATTTTCGTGATTATAAGTGTTTGTGTATTTTTCGATCAAACTCAAAGGATCATAAAAAAATTATGATTTAAGTCAGCTATCAACAAATCTGAGTTTATAATCAATCTGTCGATTATATCCAAATTGTAATTTCAATATGACAATAATCTTCATTTAGTTAAATTTAGTTAACTCTGTAATTTGTACAACTGACGATTTTTATTGATAAAATGTTTTATTATGGGAGAATAGACCGAATCTGGGTAATAATTTTTTTATTATTTAATAAGCCATCCTTTTTACGAATATCATTGTTTTATTGTTGTAATATCAGGAATAAAAAAGAATCTATCTCATTTTTTTGAGAATGAGACAAATATTTAAAGACAGTTTAAATATTTGTCTCTGTCTATTAACGAATAATGCCATAATGATGTGAAGCCATTGGTAATGATTGGCAAAACGTTTAAAACTATTATTCTTTTATCCGAATCTCCACCTGTATTTTCCATTTTGTTTTGATCAATAATATAAACTTCCTGACTAATATCCTAACGCTTCTAATATTAAACCCTATTAATACGGTAAACTAAATATGACATGTATTTTCAGGCAACGACTTAGTATCACTACAGAGTTGTAGGTCGCTAGAATGAAAAAAAACGTAAAAATTTGATAGCCAAAAGGTGATATTGCCACGGCTAATTTAAGAAGAGGAGTTTAAACCAGTCTACCTAGCTGATAATGTTAATTTAAATTTTAATCTTTCAGCGAAATTAATCAATATTATGACTACACTGACATTAAACTTCATAAATGTTTGAAAATATGATTGATGTTAGAGGCCTAGATATGCAAACCATGTAATCTATATCATCAAGTTTAACTGAATTTTTGCAACATACAAAAATACAAGAAAGTTCTGCATTATTTAATAAGTCAGACTGATGTTTTTAACTAAACTTAGCAGGAATATAGATCAAAGTTTTAAGGGTTAAATATAACATAGGTTAAAATCCAGTCGAGCATTAAATTCCCTTTGTAAATCTGATGTTGAGCTTCGTTTGTGCCGGTCTGTGGTGAGATGAGTTCATGATATACCTGACCAATTAAATAATCACAACGTTCATAATCGTAGCGCCTAAGCAAGTAAAGTCGATCAGCATTACGCAACGATAATTATAAATATGCCCTGCAACAAAATGATGAGGTCTTTCGAAATTTTGACCAAACTCAAAGTCGGAAATATTTAATGCCTTTAATATATGTATGGTGAAAAATTATATAAAATTAATATCCAGTATTAAAAATTCAGTCGAGTATTAAATTACATTTGTCACTCCAATGTTGAGCTTTGTTCGTGCCGGTCTGTGACACGTTAATACAAGTCCAAGGTCTACCTGACCAATTAGAAAATCACAGCGTTCATAATCGTAGCGTTTAGGCCAGAAATATCGATCAACATTACGCAACGAATAATTACGATTATCGTCTGCGACAAAGCGATCAAGTCTTTCAACATTTCGACCAAACACTACGACTGGGGATATTTAACGTCGTTAAATACAAGTGAAATTTTGAAAAATTATAGAAAGATTAAATTAAAATTAAATTCGTTTGCTCTTGACAGATTGGTGACATTAAAAATTGAAGGTATTCATAATCGTTAAAAAAGGTTTATTTATGAAGAAAAACCGACTAAGTCTGAGTTTAACTCACCCGACTAATATTTTGAATAAATTAGATATATGTAGGCGATATTAATATAAAAGTACACAAATAAAACTATTTTGCTCAGGAATGGAAGATCAGAATGAGTGAAGAGTTCTCTGTAAAAGAATTATGTGATAGACAAATATTTAACGGTTAAATTATTATTAAGACTTTATTTGTGATTTTATTCTCAGGCTTTGTCAATTTTTTTAAGATGGAATAAAATTAATATCAATATACATAAATATATTAACTAATTATAACTTTTTATTGTAGATGTAAACAGATATTTTGAAATAAAAATGGCATTGTAAGAAAATAGTTTTCAAGAAAAACAGCCTCATGAGGTAATTCTCGTCCGTGTTTGGAAAACTAAAAATGTTTTATTGCTGTTCAAATTATTTAAGTTCACTAGCATCAAACGAACAAAATTTTTTTAGCTAATCAGTTCAAAATATTCCTTCAATTTAAGATTTAATTGTATGTAATTCTCATTCAGAACGAGTTCTAAAAATAGAACTTGTTTCCGTTTTTCAGGCAAATATTCTAGGGCCCAAATCGTTCTCAAAAATATATATGTAAAAACAGGCCAAATACCAGCCGCGTTTATGTGATAAGTATACCGTACCCATATGTTACCCATAAATCTACTTGGTTTATTAATAAACTTTTTTTCTCGATTTTCATTGCAATTATTTTATAAGATGCAGCGCTGATGTACGTGGTTCATTGCAATTATTTTGCAAGATGCAGTCTTTCCTATGTGTCGTCGTACCCAGAATGTGTTCCGTCCTACCACAGTCCAATAGATAAAATTTGGTACGTTCTTAGGTTATATACAGATATATATTTTTCAGGAAATTAAATAATAAAATATCATGAAAAATTACTATTCTACAGAAAATGAGTTAGGAATAAAATTTTTCTGCTGAGTCTGGCTGGCCAAAGGAGATTCTAATTTTTTAATTAAAATATATTTTTGGTATTGGACAAAATAAAAAAAAATGTTAAATCAAGTAATATTTTTGATGTTTTAAAGCTCTTTACGATTGAAACTAGGGCTAGTATATTTTAGCAGGTCACGTTTGAAAGGTTCATTGCACCCTAATAATAAACTTGTTAAAAGTGACCTGCTAAACATATGAATTGCAGACGAAAGTCAAAATTATGATTTTTTTTTCATCTTGGTGGTCTTTTCAATAAAAATATTAAACGTTACAAGAAATTATAAAAAAAGCCTAAAAAAATTATATTAGCAACACTTTACGTTAACACTTTTCTAAAAGTTATGAAAATAAAACAAAATAATATATTTTGCAGGGGAAAGTCACAGTATTATTTTTTTTTTGGCGGCGTTACAAGCAATTGGAAAAAATCTCCGTCCGCCAAACGACGTCAATCGTCGGGATCGGCGGTATATCTGCGAAAATACTCAGCTAAATCAATAAATAAATAAGCCGATCTCTTTCTATCGTGCACTCTGTAAGCAGTGCCCCATATCAATATTTATCGAACACAGTTACTTTATTGACTTAACATTCAATGACTGAAATTTGCAGTAAACGAAAAATTAAACCTGTTTATTACGAGGAAAGCTCATACCAAGACACACTTAGTGATATAAATATTTAAAGGCGCATGATTTAAAGCTTAAATATAATTATATTATTTTAGATAATAAATATATTCATGGATTTAAAAATATCGTGAATTTTTCATAAACTTTTAGTTTAAAAAAATATAATTTATTTTCTATAAAGTTTTCTACAAATAATATAACATAAATAAAGTTTAATGCAAATAATATATAATTTTATACGACGTTTTTAAATGACATTTTGAAAAATATGTCTAGAACGATCTTATGGAAATTTATGAAAAATTAGCTCGGGAAGCTTTATATATTGTTATTTTTGTTCATTTTCTACACTACAATTGAAATAAAAAAAATCAATTACTTCTTTTGCCCTCTGGAAAATAATGTAAATATTTGTGACCGTCTATTGGAATGCAAAATACACGTATTTGGAAAAAGTCGCTATCGCAGGTAGCATGTGATTAATACTTTAAGATTTCTTTTTTTGGGCCTAAAATCCTACAAAAAAAATCAACCGACCCCTAAAAATATTGAATGAAGATACATGCAGAATAGGTATAAATAAATAATTTTGCATCAAAATTTGTGACACTGTACAGAATACATATTAATTTAAATTAATAGATTTTCTTTTTATATCTAGTCGGGTAAGTTCCATATTCTCCCATCCCTTTTCTGATAACTCTATTAAAAAAAAAATAAGCCACAATTTTTGCATATACGTTTATCATATTTATGTTGAGGTCGCATAAATTATTTTATTTTCAAATATAAAATAATTTCCTTGCCAAATTCCATTCAAATCTATTCAGTGGTTTAAGAATGAAGACGTAATAAAGAGATAAATAGATACACTCGCTTTCACATTTATAATATTAGCTTTGTATGCACACTATGAATTTCTTCTAAATTTGAACGACAGACAATGGAATGAGTATTCAAACTTCACTTAAAAAGCAAAAAAAAACTTAAGCTCAATATTTTTGGTTTATAAAATGGACGTTTACTCTGTAAGCATCAGAAAACATTGTTTTCCTTTTCATATTTATTATAGAAATACGCGACACAGGATATTATAGACCCAGTCCTATTCAGGTCATTTAAAAATACAATTTTATGATTACTTTTATTTCTGATGTCTCAACCTTGGTAGATTAATCATGCCTCAGGTGATACTCAAATTACTTTATATCTACTCTAATGCCTGTAGATATCGATTCAACCTGTTTTAAAATAGTTCGTAATACTCATAAAAGAATTAAACATATATATGTTATGATTTAAATGAAAAATTATTTTGTGACGTGCAGCTAAATCTCCCATCAACCCGTCTATCATACTGGTTGACCTGAGTCACAATGGCAAGGTAACAGTTGATTAATGACCACAAGCAACTTCAATGCGGCATTCGTGTTGCGACACGAGTATGTCGTATTTACATTAATTCAGAAATGTAACTAGAAACGTAACCGGAAGATCACATCTTAACCAAAATATAACGCGTTGTATTTTTTGGGACATTTCAACTATATCTGTAAAACAAATATTTTGGAATACTGATAACTCGTTTTTTTAATCGAAACCAGACAACACGTGAAATTAGGGAAAAAATGCTATTGATAATATGTAATATTACTGTCACAAATTTAATCTGTTCATAAGATTTCCGAGAAAAACATCTAACCAATGTTTATACAGATGGACGCATGAGTTATTTTATTGTCTTTAATCGTTCCCCTAAGGAAAGGTGCCATTGTGATGTAAAAAGTTTGGCACTAATTTTTGTGATATTGCATTAATCTTATGACTTCTTTGATGGTCATTGATGGAGTGTTTGTGATCTGATCGGTCCAACGAACCGGCTTTCGGTCAGGACGTTTTTTCTCCTAATTCCTTTCTAGTATTATGTCCCCTTCCAGGTTATTAGATTTTTTTTCTGGTAATATGGTCGAATTATTTAAGGACCTATCAGATATGTGTAGAAAACAGCCCATAATAGATGCCAATAGCTTTGATGACGAACTCGTTAGTTTAATATACAATCCAATACACCATATTATAAAGCCTTAATTTTATATATTAGGATTCCCAGTTTTTATAATCGATAACAATGGCATCAACAACTTTTTAAACTATTTCTCTAATATACGAACTCGTGCTCAATTTATTATTCACCTTCTGCGGTTCTTAGAACTTGAACTTACTTGAAGCTACTTGAACAAGCTGAGCTATCTCAACTTTAATTTTCTGCCTCTCTTGCTAATTATTAAATCGGTTTAATTCCAAACGAGCGATCGACTGCAGATTCCACTTTTAAACAAATAATGCATGAAAATCCTTCTTTGTATTTGACAGCATTCAGAGCGGCCAACATTTTGCATTTGAATTTCGATATTGTAAAAGATAATTTTAAAACCATCGATATGAAATCGGGAATATTTTGAGGATTTATTCATTGAAGCTAAATGTAGATCTTTTTATTTATTTTTTAAATAAATTGAATACGCCGTTTTATTTGTTTCAGACGTTTATCCGCTAAGTTGAATCTCCCAGCATTTCTTTGTGCACTTCTAACTATTTAACTGGGTATCTAAAAATGTGAAGAAATTAGATTAACATCACTTTTTATTTTAATACAAAAATAAAAGAACTTCAATGTTACGATAAAAATATTTTGATCAATATAAGTGAATAAATTAAAAGATGTAGACAACGAAATTATTTTGCTCGCGTCTATGAAAGATATTTATATTAATTTTAATGGTAATAATAATACTATACACCCTTAAATATTTAAACTTTTATATGCACTGAAAACTCATATAGGAAGTTCTTCCCAAACTTGGCAAGTTAGTTTGACCGTAACACATAAGCTCAATGTCGCTAATTTCTACGTTTATCCTAAATATCAGTATCTTTAATGACCTTGAATTAAAATACTACTTCTAATTATTGCCGCTAACATCGGGCTTTTAATGTGACAAGTTTTGAATCAGAAATTGAAATTACTATCATGAAGGAAGAGCGTGGAACGGTTTTTTTTGTCATTTATATGTGACAAAAAATAAACTCAGAAATTACTAAACCAACTCCAAACAATCTTTCACTTTCGGAAAACTATATTACCTTCGATAAGTATATTTCAAAATATACATAAGCTATGTTTTATCCTTATAATTTGATTACATAATACCCCGTAAGATAAAGCAATATTTGTAACACAAACTGAGGATAAGCGACCGAATCTACGGATGTATTGAGTTACATTAGGTAAATCGTTAGAGATATAACAAAATAAGTTAAGAAAACATTCACGTACCTCACAAAAATATACATAAAAGTGTGGATGCTGTAGGTCTAACTTTTATAGAAAGACTATAATGTTTATATTTATGACTAAAGTATTGGTATGTGTATGACACTTTGGGTTATGAAAAAATTTGCACGTATGCACAAAGGCATGTTTCAACATATTTCTTTAAATAAGATGGAGCAATTTGTTTTTTGTGACAAATACTATATTAAACATCACTTATTAAAAATTAATTTACTTTTTGAAGAAATATATGACTTCAAGTAATACAAGTTAGGGATAATAATACCTGCATATTATTTTGTCCGTGTAGTTTCTCTTGCCATTATACTTGTCAGTATGTTTATTTAATTTTTCGTACTCGAATCGCAAAAACAACTAAACAAATTTAGACATAATTTCCATTTGCTAATACATATGTTACTTAATTTTAATTTATTGATAACATTTATCCCACTGATTCTTATTCTTTTGAAAGCATTTAAAAATAAAATCATTACAATTTAAAAAATCGATAAATGAAATTAAAAACTACCTAAAATTATTTTCCCCTATCCGCCAATATTTAAATTATTGTATTAAAGGGAAAAAGGGAAACAATAATCAAGCTTAAAATTATACATATATATATATATACATATATATATATATATATATATATATAGGTATATATATATATATATATATATATATATATATATATACACATATATATATTTATTTATTTTAATTTTTTTTGTAACATGCTTTAAATGAAAATTGGGATTAAAGTGCTAAAATATAAATATTGATATGAATTCTCCATTTTAAAATAGGTAAGGACAATTAAAACCCATTCTTTTTGTAAAGTTTTGCGTATTAAATTTTGTAATCCAGCGATTTAATGTTTATCTCAGATATTATATAATATAGGTTGAATTTTTCTTTAACATAACTCTTAAAGCTTTTGAAATTTAGGAGTGATTTTTTCGCTCGTTCCGCCCGGTGACATGCTATTCGGCAGATCTTTGAAAATGATATTAAATTTCTATCTAACATTTAAAATGTTTAAACTCTTCTTATATTAATGTTTAAAAACTTCTAATTCATCTATTATGTAAATATTGAAAAATTATTTTACACGATTTTTTGGAACCTATTTCATATTGCACATTAGTACGGCGACCAGCTCAGATTCCAAAATGTATCGGAGATGGCATAAGTCTGGGTTAGAAGGACGGATGCTCTCTGTGATTTCCGTATTTTTCCTATAAATGTTATTAAATTAAACATTTAGTGTGCTAAATGGAGAATTACAAATAGATATTCAGATAATTTTTTAGGATAGTATTATAAGTCACCCTTAAAGTTTTATCACGGCTGTTAGAGTCTCCCTGTTTCCACAAACTTAAACATATTTGTTCTCAACTACTTTCGTCTTCATTCCTAGTGTTGATGAAAAACTGTGTTTTTGAATGCCAAACACAAAAGGATGTCATCGGATGGGTGTTTTAAAATGATGTTTATCGTTTTTTTTCATTTTTAACTCACATTTATGGAATATTTACATATTGAAACAATAGACATATTTACAATAAAGCATCGCCATAAAGTTTCCTTTTCGCCTTATGAAGACTTTTCACTTCCAATTCAAATGAAAATCTACAAGTCCCTCTATAAAGCTCTCCACGTATCATCCATAGTAATCGAGTTTCTATTTCAGTGTGTAATATTGAACACATTTGGCATAAATTGTTCATTACAGTGATAACAAAAACAATAATGTTTTCCTCCACAATGTTCCACCATTAACAATGTCATTCTCATTTTAATTAATGGTTACTTAGAGATGCAGATAGAATAGAAACATTCCTTAAATGGCGATCAATTAAATATATTCATATAATAAATTCCATATTCAGATTTCTCTTATTCACTTATATATCGTTATCATAAATGTGAAACTAACTCATAAAATGATAAGCAATTAAGCTCACATGTGAAGGATAATTTACCCTCACGATATTTCACTGATTTACATATAACTATGATAAATAGCTATCGTATATCGGAGTTAAGTTTACAGGTGATCTGGATTGTGGTTCAGATTATATTATATGTACGTGAGTGATCATACTAATGGTGTATGATAATTTTCAAGATAAGCCAAAGTATTAAAGTAATGGTTAAAGTGATGGTTACTTATGTGGTGGTAAAGTTTCTATTAAAATAAGGCTTTCGGTGCTTCAGCGTTCTGTGTAAAGTTTTCCTAAAAAATGCATTTTAGTTCTATTTTCCACCGAATAATATTCATTTAATTATTAATACGATTTATTAGGGCTCAAAAAATCCATATTATTTTGTTGTACTCATTCGTTCTTTTATACATTGTTTTTCCTTTGTTGATTTTTAACGTTTATCACTTAACGTACTGATATTTTAAAATTCTCGTATGAGAGTAGTAAGAGTGGACCTCGAAAATAAGATTTTTTTCATCGTGTTGTGAATTTTAATTGAATTTTAGTATAAATTCTACTTTATAATGGGATACTCACCCTCGAAAAGTATTGAAGTTGAACTTAGAAACTGTTTCTGCAATAGGACCCATAAAATTGTTTAGGAATAGCAAATGCATCATACGACTTCTAAAAGGTTGAATAGGAATGTGCGAGCTTATGTCACGCAATCAGTAAAAGATTTGAATCAATTT
Organism: Druceiella hillmani; assembly: GCA_039881145.1. Lineage (NCBI taxonomy): Eukaryota > Metazoa > Arthropoda > Insecta > Lepidoptera > Hepialidae > Druceiella > Druceiella hillmani. The sequence continues at coordinate 2,800,163 of JAYKKI010000138.1, forward strand.
TTTCAGGTTCCGCGCCTTGAAATGAATACTTCATGTGTCAGTCTGACCATCGGTCATAGACTTGTTTTTCAGAAATTGCTTGACGTAGAAATTTGTGATTTGGCACAATAATAAAATATATTAACCTGCATGTAATTTAATAAATAACACTAAAAGTATTCATATCAAAATTTCATGGCGGGACGAAAAGATGGTCGAAAAGAAAGTAGGTTGTCTCAGAAAGGTCACAAGTAAAGGGAGATATCGTCAGCTACAAGGACGTTAAAATAATTTGTCATGGATGTAAGTACCACATCTTCAAATATATGCTGAAAACCTAAAGTTATAATAAAATGAATTTCAGAAGCCTACATAAATGTTGTGGTAAACTGTAACGGTGTTTCTAGATATTTATACATGTAAAAGATATAATTAGCAATATATTTACATTGGGAAAAATTAATATCTGTGAATGGTTTAATAGAAGTGCTAAGTACACTCAAATACATACATACACACACACACATATATATATATATATATATATATATGTATATATATATATATATATATATATATATATGTATATAAATATATATATATATATATATATATATATATATATATATATATATATATATATATATATATATATACATGTACGCGTGTGCCTGAATGTGTGCGGAAACCTCATAGTTCTTCTCGTAATTGGTTTATCATTTTTATTTCTTAATATTGTAGTTTCAGGTTTATTATTTTATATCTGAGTCAATTTTAATTTAAGTGTAATTAGTAGTGTGTAATATACTAAAACTGCATTTAAAAACATTTAATTAAAGGTCATAAATCCATTTTTGGCCGTTTTTTCCATTTTTAATCTTAACTTTAGAAAGTATTTTCAACAAAAGGAACATTTTCATACAAAGCCTTACACGTAAACATAAAATTTATGTGCGTAAATTGTAATCTGGATGACTTTTAACTAGTTACGCCTCGGAAATAATATCTCTACTTAATCTGTATTGTTTCATATTAATATCTCATTGTTATATAACATTCAGACAGCAATGTAATATTCAAGCCATAATATAACTTTCAGATATAAAAATGTATTTGTCATGAAAGATAAAGAAACAGATGGAGTGAAAGGCTTATTATCATTTATGTGCGAAGGAAGTTTACACAGGTAGTCACTACTTTGCTAGGTAATATATATGAAAATTGGAGGCGACATTTTTCCTTTTAAGTTACGGAAGACCATAATACAAAAATTAGAATTATTTTTGGAATACGTATGTTCATCTCTTTGTTGGATACACACGAGATTAGTGTTCTCGTTATATTTATATAGGCCGTAACTTTAACTTTTATGACATGTTATCTTTGATTATGTGTAAAATTAAAAAGTATATAATGTGTTTATATAATTACATATATTGCATATTGAAACATATAAATGTTTGTTTACTTTTATTCATTACCGTGCAATCAAAGTATAGAATTTATTTTTTAAATGAAACAGTTAATCTAAATGTGTATTGGTGGTATATTTACAGGACAATACACCACCAATACACTCTGGATACAGTTACCTGTATCCAGAGCGTGTATGCGTGTATTTTGCAGAGCTCACAGTTTTTTTAAGATTTTTCCTATTTTGTTATTAGTTAATTTGGTGTTAAGCGAAAATTCTACATTTGAATCTGTTACTTGCTTCTTTCATGCCGTCGTTTAACTTGTAAGGCCATTTGTTTTCTTTGTACGTACATAAGTAAAACCCATTAGATTAATTGATTAGTAATTACGTGGTTTTTCAGAAATAAATAATTATCACAATGTTAAATTTCCTGAAACATACACGCTCTGGATACAGGTAACTGTATTACCTTCACTATAGGATGTGCACAGCTGTGCAGTAAACACACCACCAATACACATTTAGATTAACTGTTTCATTTCAAAAATAAGTTCTGAACTTTGATTGCACGGTAATGAATAAAAAGAAACAAACATTTATATGTTTCAATATGCAATATATGTAATTATTTTAACACGTTATGTACTTTTTACTTTTACACACAATCAAAGATAACATGTCATAAAAGTCAAAGTTACGGCTTATATAAATATAACAAGAACACTAATCTCGTGTGTATCCAACAAAGATATGAACATACGTATTCCAAAAATAATTCTAATTTTTGTATTATGGTCTCCGTAACTTAAAAGAAAAAATGTCGTCTCCAATTTTCATATATATAATCTAGCAAAGTAGTGACTACCTGTGTAAACTTTCTTCGCACATAAATTATAATAAGCCATTCACTCCATCTGTTTCTTTATCTTGCATGACAAATACATTTGCTACAATAAACCTCTGCTAATCGGCGACGCAACTTTTATAGCATCTCGCCCTTATTATGGCGCAACGTTGCTCTAATAATGTCTGAAAGCGAAACTTCCAGTTACTTCCGATTTCATTACAGTATTTTACTCTCCCGGAATAGACATCTATAAACCGGAAAAGTTTGTGAAATAATAATTGGCAAGGATGGCTAATTACGTCGTAAATATACCACTTGTCAAAATATAACTTTGGGATTGTAATGAGATTGTTGTATTGAAATTATAAGTAAAGTTCAATCCTTCTTATCTTAATTTTAAACTGATAGGCTTATTATTTGTCCACGGCCTATAATCAAAATATTCCCATGTTCGGTATGCGCCAAATTTTTCAATAAATTTTACCAGTCAGTCTTAATAAAAAGTAGACAGGATTTTGAAAAATGGTTGATAGTTTTACCATGTTACATCTTCAGAAAATAATTTGTATCGTTTACTGGAGAAACTTAAACCGAAGTTTGTACCATAGACGAGCAGAAAACTAAAAATGTGTTTGTTGTGTTGACCAGTGTATACATATTTATACCAATTATTAATTACACAATAACGTATATATCTACTTCTCTTTCAATGGTACGACAGTCCAGGACAGATTCAATATTTTCAAGCAGCCTCCTCCAGAGTAAAGCCTCCTCCAAAGTTTAAATCATCATAAAATTAAATTTAATCAATTTATTTTTGCGACTTAAATTTATTTCAAATTTTCATCGGTATTCTGGATAGCCTTTGACAAATTATATACTTTACATGAAAAAAAATACTGCAGTAACAAACAAAAAAAAATTCTGACATAGATAAAATTGCATTCCCACTTATTAAAAAACTTTTTCCTCTTAACATGAACGTTACGGCGTTAGAACTTTAACTTAATTACTTTTTTAAGCTACATTGCTTGGTGCAAAGACTAGATACTTGGCAAAATAATAAAGCATATAAAGCGGCATGTCTTTCTACTGATAACATTTAAAATATTTCATATGGAAATTTGAGGAGGGAAAAATTAAGTATACAAATATAGTTTGAAAGACTAATTATGAGGTTTTCTAAAATATTAGTTATTATATCTTTGGAGGTATATCGAAAATATAGAAAAGTAATGTGTTCCACTCACCCCTATTTCCTAGGCTACTGAACCTTAAATTATGAAAACAATATTTATTGGAGGCCTACGCAAAGGCTGTGCGAGAATTAAATCAATTATTCTAGATGTAATTTTTTAAATATTTATCGTAGGGAAAAACCCTTAAACTTTTATAATTAAATGTTCACAGAACCCTGGTAATGTGAATTCTCTTTGTACTTGCCTGGTTTTCTTATTACAATTTGAACAAAAAATGTAATTTTTATTATTTGCTCAACTAAATAAATTGAAGTAGTATTAATGGAATTAGGGATTTGACAAAATTTTTTTTAATTTTTTGATGAAGAGTGAAAAAAAATTTAAATAAGCTTAAAAATTGACCGAGTTATAAAAAATTAAATTTAACCTTTAGACAAGGACGACAATACTGTGTTGTGAGGTCATTTTTAATATAGCACATTATATTCTACGAGAGGAAAAGCGATAGGGATATATCCAACTCTATCAGTATCTTTAAATTTAGAAGCCTATAACTGACTTATTTTGCAACCACTTTTTGAATTTTTTTCAAGACTGGTTTTTAAATAACTTATATTTCACAATATTGTACGAAAAATATCAAAATTTAGAATGAGTCGACTACTGGATTAAAATAAATTATACCGTGTAAATTTTATTATGAAACATGTATATATATATATATATATATATATATATATATATATATATATATATATATATATATATATATATATATTTATATATATATTTATATCTATATATATATATATATATATATATATATATATATAAACATTGATTATGAGGACATAAAGCATCCTTTTCACGTCTTTGAGAATTCAGTAAAAGTATATTTTTTCCTAGTCTACCTAAATGAACAAATGTAAAATGCATATCAGAAGAATAAATTAACGATATATAGCTTGTGCGTCTGTTAACAATTAAACTTTATTGAAGCGGTAGTATTATCACCTCCAAGTCATAACCTTTTACAAACACGTACAGGTAAATTACAAGTTGAAATCAATTAAATGCTTAACCCCCCATCAGAAATTATGTTATGACTTCTATTGCAGATTTTGACTAACTTTCATCTATAAAAGTACAAGATTTCGTTTAAATATGTCCAATGATGTTTGTATAATGAGACCCCGTACAGAACCTTGTCTCTTTATTATTATATGTTTACAGATAATTGTTTACTCTATTTATGCTTAACTACCTACGTAACCGATGATGCAGCATGTGTAATTTAGTCAACTTCGTTGAACTATCGTGTAAATTCGTTTTATGACATGCAATAAATTTAAATCGTATTACACATTTTTCCTCAACACTTACGATTAAAACAAATGATTGCTAAATTAATGATTATTTAAGGTATTCTAGACATAAATTTTTAATCCTCATTAAATTATTCATAATCGAATTATTTAAAAATTTATTCCTTAGCTTGAATGTACCCATTAAAAGTGAGTGGGAATGAGGAAAGGAAGAGAGGGTGAACAAGATAAGTAGAGATTATGTAGGGAATTTAGAAAACTATGATTTTTTGAGATGACTTTTCAAAACGAGAATTGATGATGAATTTTTAAAATTAGCATCAAGATAATGCTATCGTTTAAAAATTAAGGCAGTAAGCGAGTATTATGTTTGAAATAAAGTGTGCACGAATTCTTCGAGCGCCAGGAGTTAAGCCGTGAAATATAAATGACGTGAATTTTGAAAAAGATTCTATAAACGGGATTGTCTTTAATTAATATTTTCGACTATATTTTAAATTCCATCACGTGGACTAGAGTAACAGTCACGATACACAGTTACAGTGGACGAGTGTAACAGTTAGTAGGGATTGACTGGCGAAAAGTTGATCTATCTACATTAACATGGAAATATTTTAAAATTTTATTACATATATATATATATATATATATATATATATATATATACATATATATATTTATACATATATATATATATATATATATATATATACTTTTTTTTATATATACATATATATATTATTTCCTTAACATGTAATCTAAATAAACTTTGTTTGAAAATAAAAAAATATACATAATTTTCGATGTGTGGTATATGCGCTAATAGCACTTATACGCTAGATTGTAACGGTATATATACGCTAGATGGTATGCGCTAGATTGTAACGGCAATTATTATGCCAGCCACTTCTAGCATAAAAAGGATTTATTTTTCATTCAAACCCAACTAAATTAATTCATTTGATGTTAGGATTATTTCTTGATTACTGTTATTAATAGGAAACATGAAGTTTAAAGCCTGAAATAACCCGGCTCGGTGAAAAATTCATATGAAAGGGTCACTAGTTGATGAAATGGTCCCATAAAATGTTTCCGCTTCCTCCTCGCCTAGTTAAACATTCAAGGTCGTCGTCTTGCGGTGCTTTAATTACCTCATCTTGAAATTCAACCCGAACTTTATTTTAATTCGCTTGCCGTAAAAGACGCTCCAAATTAAAGTCAGAGAAAGGTGGAGATTTTTTTAGAAAATATGTCATGTTATTCCAATTATTTTTATGCCTGGTATATGTCATTCATCTTACATTCATTTTATTGTCTTTGCACACATATGTACAAATTATCTACCTTTATACACACAAGTATTACACTCAATAATACATTATTTTGCCGGATATTAATTGGTTACAGTGAAGCTATGGAATATATTTCAGGGTTTTAAGTGGCTCAATTATTTTTCAGGGTCTCATATTTCAAAAAGGAGAAATAGTGTGTTCGTAGGATCACCAACACTTATGATTACGTGTCATATTACTATTTTCTCAGAGACTTTTGGCGTAAAAACTTTAAATTTATGCATAATAATGGCGCTTATTGATTTATTTGTATATTTTGCAACAATGAGAAAAATTTTTATTTTTTTTTTGTATGTACCTTATATTTAATATACAGAACAAAATTGCTTCCTATCGTGTAGACAAAAATTGCAAAGGAAAATTACAAGATAAAATCGACTTTTTTGCACAATGTTCTAGAAGCCTGTTCCAAAGGAGTTTCCTAAAATACCCACCCAAAATTTATCTATCACACTTAATCTCCAAAACGTTTAAATTTATAATAATTAAAAAAAATTATTACAATTTAAGCCAAATCCAAAAAACCATAGATGTAATTCTAATTCTCATGGTTGTTAAAAAAATTACATTTCGGTTAACATTCGTAAATAGCTTAATAGAATGCAAAGTATCTTTAAATATTTAAACAAGTTAAGTTCCATTCTAAACTAAAAGGTTTCAAATTACCTAATTAAATCGTGCCTTTTTATTTCCAGAGAAATATGATTTAAGATATCAAAAATTGTATATATCGACATTAATATTAATTTGAATAATCAGACTATAATTTTGCACAATATGACGTTTCCATAAGTAGATGATGCTCTTTCGTAACTGGAAAAAAAAAGAAAAATTCAACAAGAATGGAGACAGTAAAGAATAATATAAATTAAAACTCTCTCTCTAAAGATGTGACTCGGCTCTCTAAAGATACCACTTGGTATGACAAATGTAGTTTGGTCTCACAATCATAGACATAACCTTATATTTTACCTGTCTGTCCATGAAACGCAACTTTACCACATTGGATTTTATTCTATGGTTTTACTGGGTTTATTATTAGAAATAAATATCTTCGTTATAAAATCCCTATGGAAGGTATTATCAGAGTAAGAGTGACATAACTTAAATTTAGGCACTTTATTAGTAACAGTTTTTATATTACATTAAATTAACATGTGAAATTATTACAGAGATAATGAAGATCTCCAGAATTATGTTATTACTGCCTTTTTTTAAGCCAAACTTTGGGTCCTCGTAAATTCGCCCCGTCTCTCTGTTTGTCTGTCAGACTTTTAATGGCAGACTATGAATGCAATAAAGCTGAAATTTGACATAGTTATATTTATAAAATATAAAGAGTTTTGAAATAAAGTCATTTAAAAAAAGTTTTAGGGCACCACTCCTATATACAAATTTGAGGATAGTATTTTTATTACGCATGGGTATTTCTAAATTATACCATAAACACATCCGTTTACAAAATATTAAACTTTAAAGCAATCATTTTGGTCAATTAGATGTCCTCTCCCTCACCAGCTAAACCGCTCTTTTCCAACATCTGAAAATTAATCACTGCTAAGTAAATTCTACCGCCTTACGTGTAACCGTCGATCAACTTATACAATTGGGCATGTAAAAAGTTTATTAGAACTTCATACAAAATACTATAAAATAATCTTGTGTTATGGGATGTGTGTTTGCTTATTAATTCGTTATTTTAGAAGCCTACGAAACTTTTCAACCAGACGCGTGAATTTATCTATCAATATATTAATATTATTGTTCTTTTTTGTTAAAAATAAAATAGCTAATTATTACAAATTATACATATATTGTGACCCATATTCTTTTAAAGATAAAATAATAGGAGTACTTTTGAGTTAATCTAAGCTAAGCTGTTAAAAGTAAAATTCTACAAAATTGATCTGGGATGTATCTATATGTTAATTATTGCTCTTGTATTTCCAAACTAGACCGTTCAGGTCTCTACTCGACTAAAAACTTTAATAAATAACTAAATCCATAAATATAACGTAACAGTGAAAAATTATTAAATAAAATTATAATTGAAACTAATATAAACATGATTCTTTTTAACACAGCACTCTAATAAATAATTAAATCCATGAACATACCATTAACAAGTTAACAGTGAAAAATTATTAAATAAAATTGTAATTGAAACTAATATAAACATGGTTCTTTTTACCACAGCACTTTAATAAATAACTAAATCCATGAACATACCATTAACAAGTTAACAGTGAAAAATTATTAAATAAAACTATAATTGAAACTAATGTAAACATGGTTCTTTTTACCACAGCACTTTAATAAATAACTAAATCCATGAACATACCATTAACAAGTTAACAGTGAAAAATTATTAAATAAAACTATAATTGAAACTAATATAAACATGGTTCTTTTTAACACAGCACTTTAATAAATAACTAAATCCATGAATATACCATTAAAAAGTTAACAATGAAAAATTATTAAATAGAATTATAATTGAAACTAATATAAACATGGTTCTTTTTAACACAGCACTTTAATAAATAACTAAATCCATGAATATACTATTAAAAAGTTAACAGTGAAAAATTATTAAATAAAATTATAATTGAAACTAATGTAAACATGGTTCTTTTTAACACAGCAAAGCGAGTATACACATAAGTTTCAGAAATATTTTCATACGATGAAGATCGCTTTCCACATTTCCACATACTTATATACTTTCCACATTACCACATTTCTCACATAGGTTAAATGATGATTTTTCAGCACTTCAATATGTGTGCGGAGTTATAATGAAATACAATGCAATACAGTATCATTATAGGAAAGTTTAAAAAAAAAAATTAATAATTAAAGAATTAGGAAAATAAGTTTGAACAACGGAAGTTCACAGTCTTGTACTTGATGTGTAAAATCGCATAAAAATTACTACCCACGAACGTTGACAACTACACGTAACGTACATTGTGAAATGAAAGAAAAACACATCTTATAAAAAAAGAAAATAAGACAAGAACAACCTCAACAAGAACCTTTTCGACAATAAGCGATCTGTTTACTTAATCCTCTTAACAGTTCCGATCGATTCCATTAATATTGCTCGGTTATTTTTTAATGTGAAATTTTATTTAGTCTCCAAATTTTATTTTATAACTAATTATATTACTTAGACATTCCCATTAAAATTAAAATGTGCTTATATATATTTATATATATGTATATATATATATGTATATATGTGTATATATATGTAAATATATATATGTATATATATCGGGCGAGGTGTGTTTCATTTAATAATAAAAGAAATATTTGAAAAAAGCGGACAATTATTTAAAGGGAACGAACTCTTGAGAATATGAAGAAGACCTGTCAGCTAAATAACTTGTAACCCACGTCAAATCTAAATTTTTAATTTTATCTATGAGTTCTCTTTATGACGTTAAAGTATTTTTTAATGCCATAGGGAGATTTTTCATTCGTATATTTAAAAAAATTGTCTCCTCGCAATCTTCAGTTATACAATCATAGCTTACTCACCCTACTTATTTTCAAATACGCCTCTAATTCTTATGTAAAATTCTTTACCATCCACGCAACAACATCTTGGAATTGACTGGATCACAACACCAGGTAATTCTCTTCTTCAAAACCCTATTCCTTCTGCCCAATTTTTAATTTCTTTTTTTCATCTAATTTTTAGTTTTTTTATTAAGTTTAATTTATTGCTTTACATTTGTAACATTTTTAGAATTTTCCAAATAACCAATCCCTCAAATCTTAATGTTGTGTTGGACTCGAAAATATTGGCTGTGTAACAGTAAGTCCGCCGTATGTAGTTTACATTAAAGTTATTAATAAATAATAAAAAATAACTGAAGTGAGACTACCTAGATAATTTTAGTTACTTTGTTCATCTTTGGTGAACATGAACTGAAAATTGGGATCCCGTTACGTCGATTATTAAACAAGAAATGCATTATTTCCGCTTTCAAGCATTGATTATTACGAACTTGTACCAGCACACTCATTACATGTTTTCCCGTACACTTTTAACAACGTCCCAAGCAAGCTCCGCTCTATTGATTTTCTTAACCTCATTATTATAAAAGTAATAAATTAACAGGCATCTTTCAATAAAACAGATATGTAAATAACTTTTTTGCAAGAATATTTTATTAACATATATTATAATGAAATGAACATAAAAATTATGATTTGCACGTGAGTTTAATAGCGGAATAGGTAATTTAGACATTCAGAACTATTAAACAATCTTGATTGCAAATACCTCTGAATATATAAATACATTCTTGATGAACTACATTATCAAAGAATTGAATCTGGTTACAAATACTTTTATTATATATAAATTAAAAACATAACTCTATATTGACAAACAGGTATCAAAAGCTCGACTATAAACAAAAACATCAGTAAATTATATTCAATGTCGGGTTTTCAAAAGAACTAGTGATTATAAAAAACAACAAAAGATGACTTGATCACTCACCTAAATTAGTTAGCAATACTTGCCCCTATACACGAAATACATATTGTCTCCTGAATTTCAAAGTGATGTTAAAGAAAAAAAAAAATTTATTTGTTTACACAGGTATAATTTCATGTTTAACCTACGCCGAACATCTTGTATCTCTTTTTTTTCTATACCTACAATTGATTGTTTTTGATTTCTGAATTATATAAAATCGTCGATAGTAAATTTTATGCAATATCATATTTTTAAAATGACTAGTGATTAACAGAAATTAAAAAATGAGATTTGATTACTAACCCCATATTTGCTGGCAATACTGTCTCATATTCTCTAACGTTGTGGGAATGTAAGCTTAAGTTTCTCTACTCTGTACAGGAATATAAGTCCTAAATATAGATAACGTATATTTTTCTCATAAATTTGGAAGCCTTGTCAAATAAAATAAGCGTTTTAATTAATTGACTAGCTGTGCCCGGCGGCTTCATCCCGCAGAATTATTTTTAATATGCTGCTCCCACCCCCGCATTCACCAAACGCCTCAGCGCGGTGGGGGATACATCGGCGGGATAACTCTGGGTGATTAATAAATTAGCCGATGTCTCTCCACTCTGTATAGTCTAGGTGGTGGTCCCGGCTTCTGTTATAGTTTTTATTACTGCTCTGTCATTATAAATAATAGGGAATGATATAAACTATAATCTTTCTAAAATGTGGGCATTTCAATAAAAAAAGTATTTTTGTAATCGGACGTTTAAACATGTTACAGTCGAAAGGATATTGAATGATATTAATAGTAAAACAAGCAATTTTGTTTTGTTAAATCAATTAAATATAATAATAAATTTTTTTTAACATAATTTATTTCACATAAGTTTTTTAATGTATTCCCACCTGCCTATTTTTCTTTCCTTCCCGCTTCTCCACTTTCATTGAGACTTTCCTTATTCTTCCATTGCGTCGTAATATTGTTACATCTAACTTACAAATTAAGTTCCAAAGCACATATCTGTTTTTTATACATCAAAATAACTAAATAAATATAAAATATTTTTCTATTCGCTAAGATTATTTTAAAATGATTAGTAATTTCACATTGACTTGCAAACGGTAAAGATTGTTTTATTTCCATTTTTAATAATATTTTGCAATGTTAGTATGAATTTAATAATATTAGTGTAAAAGTAGAGAACGGCTATAAATAAATGTTTCTTGCGTAAAGAATAATATTTTTCCAAAAATAAAACAAAATAATTTTAAAATGTTTTATAAAAGTAAAAAAAAAGGCAGTAACGAGTTACCGTTATAATTAGAGAGTAAATTTTAATTTTTATTAATAATTTTTTTATTAATAATTTTTATAATTAGAGAGTAGATAACCGAATAGCTGCAAGTTCCGCTTCCTGGTGTTTTTCTAATTTGTTTATTTCGTTTTAAAACAAACTCAGATTCAAAATTTGCAAAATAAATAAATCACCAAAAAATATTCTAAGTTTTATACGAGTACCATTACCAGTTAGGGTAGAGGGTGTTATTAAGATTATTATATTTATTTTTTTTCTGAAAGACGAATTCAAAATTTGTTTAGAAATAAAATAATAAATACACCTTCACACCAGTCGAAATTATTAAATGTTAACCAAGTATAATACATAATATTAAATTATTATTATAGTATATACTATTGCGACAATTGTCACCTAATTATTAAACCCAATACGCCCAGCTGTGAAAAAGCTACAAGAAATAAACCTTGTTAGTGTTCGTTAATTTTCAGTTAACGGATCATAATGATTCTAAATTTTCTCTAATATTTATTTATTTTCTAAAAATTACTCTAATTTATTTTTTACTTATATATTTACTCGAAGTGCTTTATTTTTTGTCATATCACATCACTTGGCACAAAATTACAAAATTGTGATATGCTTCGTATTTTTCGTTTTGTCCATAAATATTGCGGATACGCTACCAATTTCGGACTTTGTCTGTGGAATTTTAATACAAAAAAAAAGAAAATTCTTCGGAGAGCAGCTTGCTTTTATTGTTGTTGGGAAGCTGTGAGAGGAATATGCGGAACGTGCTTAGATAATGTGGAGGAAAATATAATTTATTTCGTCGTAGTTATTGTTTTCTGCAAATACAATTATTTCTAAGATAGTAATTAATATTCACATCATTTATGTGTAACAAAATTAAACGCAAAAAATAGGACACAATAATAAGATAAATCTGTTAAATAGGACAAATATTCAAGTACGAAAGTTTCGTAAATATTTAAACGTACATTAATATTAAAATTTTCATGGTATTTCCATCAAACTAATAAAGAAAAAATTTCACAGAAATGTCTAAAAACTTACGACACTTAGATTTGCTAGAATTTTCCTTTAAACTTTTGGCATACTTCTAATAAAAAGTTTTTTCACGTTTCGACATGAGCATCCTCAAAAAGGGAAACACATATTTTTGGAGATGTTTTCAGCAATGTAATTAGAGTAATGTTATATGAAACACGGGGAAAAACAGTTTTATAGATACATATGACCTAGCTCGCTTTTTCAACTGATATTTAAACCATTCGAGTACTTATTTTACCCCTTTCAAAATTTCACATAAATACTTTTGAGTATTAACTACATCGACGTTAAGATGCCTCATCACTTTCGTACATTTCAAGTTTCAACGTCAAATAGTGCATGATAAAATATTAGACGTACTTATAACCGATAGCTCTAAAAAGTCCCAAAAAGAATTCAAAAAAGAAATCGAGATTGTATAAATTAATTTTATTACCCACAAAGCGGTTGCGCCACTGCATTACCGACATTTAGTATCTAATATTTGCCGTATTGTAGGTTACTCTCTGTGAAGATCAATTAACCAAAGTGTCGCGAATGTTTAATTTACGACCCCTTGACCTCGACTCTTGATTATGTTTCTTCATCAAACTTTCCAGTAATCGTGAACAAACTAGTAATAGATATAAACTTGTTTACGTGTCCCAAGGATGTGATTTTAACTTAGTTCGCGTATTACCTTTACAATATTCTAAAAGTTAGAAGGTCAATAAGGAACTATTATAGCTACATCATGCCACTTGTTTGTTTATGAAAGTCAAATTTCCGTAAGCTGTCGATTTATGTATCAAGTTCGTAAGAATATTTAGACTCATTAGATTTTCTGAAGAAGACGATTTGAGTTGTTTTTATAAAACTTGATGCTATAAACTAATTGCTTTTCTATTCAAATCGCGAGATGTTATTCTCGAAGATACTAAAAATACTGTTTTTATTGCTGTTTTATATTAATGCACTAAAATCCATTATTTTTTTCTATTTTTAAGAATTAAATCTACAAAAATAAAATATTGGCTCTAAGAAAAAAAAAACCGTTATAATTAGGGAAATATAATAAAAATGTCAAGTTTTTTAAAAGAGAAAAAATGAACATTCATACTTTTAGAGAGAATTTATTATCGGTTTTATATCTATTTATCAAATGAAATAAACGGCTTTTTAATTGTTTATTAGTTATTTATACGCAAATGAAACTTCTCCAGTTTTTTTTTTTGCGTGAAATAAACATGAAAATGAAAATAAGAAACATTATATTGGCCTAAATAATAATAGAATTATTTTAATATCAACGTATTAAAAAAGGTTTCTTGGAGTTTATTAGGAAAGTTTTGTAATTTTTGGAAAATTTGCGATATTCCTTTATGTGGAAAATATTAAATTAATGTTTATGAACAGGTGTATACTTTGCATTTTTCCACATACTATTTAAAACGGTAAGGATAGTATTGAACAGAGGTCGGGAATAGCCGCTTAGCATGAAAAAAGAATTTTTCTAGAAAATTTTTCGTAACAACTAAATTATTTGAATCATTGTAAAATTCAAAATGCATCTATACTAGTAGTAATTTATTGGAAAAATATCCACAAAAATTTGTAGCATGAGTTTATGCGAACTGTAACGTATCCTCATACGTACATACGTGCACACTAATGGTCTGTCCGTTGGTCGCATATCATTTGTCTACCATAAATTTAGATCATAATAAATAATCATATAATAAACATTAAGAAATAACATAGCTTCTTAGTAGAAGATATTTTCTATCCCAAAACTATACCAAAAGTTTTTTTCGCGTAAAATTACTCAAATTTAGAATATTTCTATCGTCCAAACCCGAGCCTAGAGCTACAGTAGATAATAAGGCACAGGGTGTGCACCTATGGTGTGCAAAAGGTTAATATAAACACGGTACTCCTGTACGTTTTAATTAAAATGGGTAAGTACATATATAAACAATGCTCGTAGAGTAAGTTTTACTAGCATTTATAAATTTTCCCATTTATTTTTTATCTACATTCATGTTTTTTGTATCGTCATTATTATGCTCATTAAAGTTACTTTGTTTTCCTTGTTTTGAAAAAAAAATTTAACATATATAGACCTGATACAACAAGCAGTTGTGATGTGGCACTGTACTTGTCTATAAGATATAAACTTTTATCTTATATAAACTCTTTCATCATTCGAATTTGGATTAGAATTGTGTTGTATATTGGAATATAAAATAATTTGATAAATTTTATATTTCAGTTCAACTCGCATATCGAAATACACGCAAAGAAATTTCAGTAAATGAGCTTTTTGCTTAATGATTGCTAAAGCCTTCATTTCATTTCGAAGAATATGATATGTAATTAATAAGCTCAACAAAAAAAAAATTTTTCCTCTTTACATACACACGCAAGTAGGTAAATAGTGTATTTCAATAAATCACCTACTTGCAACTTTCAGAATTACAGGCTTTAACGGACCGATGGCCGACATAATGAAATTATATCCGTTCCTCATGCACTACGTAATCCTCAAAAGGTGTTCTGTTCTCGAATTAGTTCAGCAAAAGTTACAGACAGTTTTGCAAACTAAAAGCTTTAACTTAGTCTGACTTATTTTACTGATTCAAATTTTTACCCTGATTAAAAAATCCGTACCTCCTTTCCCGAAATTGACACGAACGACACTGTTACAAAAACATTTATGCCGCCCGCCTATCGCTCTAAAGAGGCTGTAAAACAGAATAGTGCCGCACTCAAACACAATCGTCACCCGATATGAAGACATTTATATTCCCTAACACAGATAAAGAAATGAAGGTGAGTATCATAAATACTATTCTATGGTCGTGAACAGCCGCCTGCCTTCTGTATCACATACAAATCCCTTTATTAATACTCGAGCAGGTCAGCGAGAGCGTACAACGAGGCTCGAGGCATTTAAGTGAGAAAGTTTGAAAGGAGAGCCCTCTGTTTGATGCAACGAGAAGTTTAAGATCTCAGAGGTATGCATCGGTTTCAAGTAGCGGGAAATGTAAGTGACTTACTTTCATGGACGATAGTAAGGTTGTTGGTTGTTGGTTAATCGAAAATACATTAAATTTCAAAAAGTATAAGTACTTAAATATTAATTTAATGTAATCAAGAATATCATACAATGTTTATGTCCCACATAGACTTGACAAAAATTAAAACAAAACTATACATTTACCTTTTCTTTCGCCCTTTGCTTTTCTCTTAAGTCCACCGACTATTAAAATATATTTATTTTAATATAAATTATCCTCTCGATTATACCATTTGTGCATTTTATGAAAACAAAAAAATACCTGTAAAGTGTTTAAATCATAATTTTAAAAGGTTTTAGCTAACTCAGCTTTAAGTTAATTTTGCGTACAAAATATAACAAACCGTAACATATTTTAATGTTTATAAGCTGCTTATTAATTTTATTATTTTGCCGTAACCTTTTATCCCTACTCCCATCACACAACTTTCGTCACACATTTTAGTGACTCTGTAAAAATCAATTTGTATCTTTATATGTCCAATAAATAATTTATTTTTTTGGAATAACAAATAACTCGCAATTGATTTACATTGCTTTAGGTTGCACATCTATTTAATTAACTTAATAACTATATTTATAAATTGTATGCATTTAGATTTATGTTTGTATATAAAAATATCGACCATAACGTGAATGCTTATCAGTATTTATTTATCTATTAACACTAAATTGCAGTCAATGCCAAAACCCAACTCAAAGGATGGTAAATATCGCTCAAAAATATTCAGAAACCATGAACATGATAATACCAGAGGGTAATAAAAACTATTTTCTGATATTGTTGTGGGTTTTGAAAGGTATTATAATTTTGCATATTTTAACACTGACACAACAATTCATATAAATGTACCGCAATTCGAAAAAATACAATAAAATTTGTACCTGTTTATTTATTAAAAATTAGATCTTAGTGGATAACGACAGTCGGATTTTTCATTCATGGTTAATGTTACTAAATAGTTTATAACAAAATTAATATAATATATTTATCTGTTTTTCGATTCAAAATTAAAAATATCGATAGGATATTTTAGTTTCAATATGAAATATAAGCTGTCGTAATTATTAGTATCTCAGAAATTAATTAAATTTATTAAATGGTCTTAATGTAGCCAAAAAAAATTTAATTCTATTTAAATGAAGATGTTTCGATTTACGATTACTAATAAAAAATGCTTAATAAATTATATTTCTATTATTCTGTAAATATTTACACCCTTCTTAAATGTTGACATAACGAAAGTATTAATTACTACCAATAAACTCAGCCAAATAATAGAACAACTATTCTAAAGTTATTCAAAAATCCAAAATGGCAATGTCGCGTTCCGTAGAAAAACATGTAAAATATGACGTTGTATCAATGATTGTCAATGCAAATTACATCTGTCACATCAAATGGCGGTTTTAAAACATCGTCAAAATTTACATTATTTTTTACTTGTGTCCGTACTTGTTTCCAGTTATGAATGATAATGAGATCCTTAAAAAACATGAGCCGCGCTGCAAACGTTTTCAAAATAGTATGAACAAGCACTGGTTATTTTAAAATTAGTAAAAAAATGGAAAAAGATCACAATTCACCGTAAAATATAATAACAATAAATGATAATATTACTTGAAAGAATAGTTCTTAATTTTATTTAATTAATCTTCAACAAATAGTGCTCTTGCTGAAGTTCCACGCAACAAATAAAAAAATATTTCTCAACGATTGTTTCGATTGTACGTAATTAATTTTATATAGTCCTTTTTTAATAATTATAAACACAATATAATATGTGCTACAAATACATTAAATTACATATTGCATATCCATTAAAAGATTCATTGTTTACGTTCATACTATCGATGTTAAACATATAATATTATGTGATCAACCAGTCGCATAGAGCAGAAATTGTCCCCAAAAAATTTTAAAATGCCGATTTGACTGAATGAATTTCGAGCTGCGATTTTTGTATGATTTCATATGTTCCTTTTTCAATATGTCTATTTACGCTTTTTTGCCTTGACATTCAATAGTAATGGTGTATGTGAAGGCACAAAAGCATTTATTTTATATTTTGTTTAATAGATATCTGTATTTTAAACGAGCATATTAGTGAAATACAGTTTGCTTAACATATATCTATCGCAAAAGGATTTTTTTGTAGTAGCAAACTTGATTGACTTATTCTCGCCTACCTATTAATGGTTTCAGCAAAATGGGTAGGTAAGTACATTTAATTATTTCAACAACAATTTATGCTTCTATGAATGTCAAGTTGAGTTTTATTAGCGTTTATTTGATTCTAAACTAACATAAAAAAATTAGAACTGACAATGAATTGTACCAAAAAAAAATTAAATTACTAACTTAATTGTATTTTTTTTAATAATACCAATATTACATTTTAAATTTCATAAGTATTGCAGGGCATAAAGGCTAACAGCATATGCTAATAATGTATTTGAACACGCTCTTAGCTGGCGTAACAGGACAAAATTCGAAGAAATGATATGCAATATTTATAGAGGTGTACTCTTTGATAAAATAACCTCAATAACGTTTAAACTTAAAAACTTAAAGAGAATAGTCAAATTTCGACCACTGAGCGACTACAAGTAGGTTTTATATCGTTAAACAATTGTAAACGATTTTCGAGCAAAAGTCAAACTAATATTGGTTACATATTTTCATATTTGGTTCCTAATTTTGATATAAGTAACTGTGCATTATAGTTTTGCATACTATCATGGAGTTGATTTTTTTTTCTGAAACATTTGCATCTTTTATAGAAGTTCTTTTCATTGCTATTAGATTTGGTAATGCATTGCCACTTTGTGATTTCATTTGTCTGTAATTAAGTAAATAATTTGCTTCTTAAAAATTATTATGAATAGTTTGCCAAGTTTTCATGCTTCGTTAAGTTTTCTCCAAATCTTTTCCATGGAACATTTAAATTATTTCCTGCATTTTCATACAATCTAAAGTTTATGAGCTATCATGTTGAAGTTTGCAAAATCCATTTATTGTGACGTATCTGATATATGGCAATTTTTTAGGAAATAACTACGGAAAAGAAATAATAGGGAATCTCGTGTTTCATAAAAATATATTTATATTTACTTTTGCCTAGCATCGATGAGTCCTTTGGCTCAAAACCTTGGGAAACATAACTTATTCATCATAATTTCTCAGACCGCGCCACCTTGACAAATTATTCGCAATGCGACCCTTAATAATACTGTTAAAAAATTAACCACTCAAAAAATAGTTTAACCATTGCTCATAACTAAAATAAATTTAAATTCAAATCACGAAGTCAAAGCAAACATAATGTATTACAAAAAGGCTAGTACCAAGACCGGCAACTAGATATGTAGAGATCTACCAAGACTCATTTTGAAAATATAATACTACGGTTCCAAAATGAACTAAAAAATTCAAGCCAAAGATAATATAATATATAATGACCAATACCGAAACTGCCTCATTAGTATGGAAAAACTGTTTAACACATATACATTTTTTCTTAATAATTTTTTTTTAATTTACTCTTACGTGCCATATTTTTATACCAAATTTCATTTAATTTCATATTGTTTTTTAATTTCAAGTGTGCTTTATATTTCCGTACTTCTGAATAATCACGAAAGAAAGTTTTAAAATATTTTATTAACTTTATCACAAAGCGTACAACGTTTTCAACTTTTTATGTCAAACGATTTCATAATAAGCAGCACGTTATACAAATATAGAAAACAAAATACTAATTCTACAGGGGTCTCATTGTGTTTTAATTAGGTGATGATGCTGAGAGTAACAGGCGTTTAATTTATTTACAAAATGTAAAAATTGGCTATTATATAAAAAAACAATATATTAATTCGCATTGTTTAGTAATTAGTTGAATAGTTTTGTTAACTTTTTAATTTTTTAATCCCACAAAAATATTATTTGTTAGGTTTACGTCAAAAGTGGGAAAGCATAATGTTCCCATTCCTATGATACGACGAAAATAGAAAATTAACAAATTGTGTAAAAAATCAAGATACTGAGGAAGAAACAAGCCACTAATAGTCTTTTTAATATCTTGTTTCTTTTCTGAAAAAGCGTGAACGCTTATTTAACGAACTAATCCAGTGAGTTAAATAAGAAATAAAGAAGAGTAAAAAAAAATTATGTTTGCGAAATGCCGATGGAAAACTGTAAAATGTAGTTATTTTGATTGATTTTCGTTTTTTTTAACACTTCGCTCTGACGAAACCCTCAAATTATACAAAATGTCCGCTTCAAGCCGTTTACCCTTCTATCATGTCAACTTATTTTTCTTCGTCGTAGTATACATATAATATTTAAAAAAAATATATATAAATAATATCTATAATAAATATATATATATATATATATATATATATATATATAAATAATATCTATAAATAAATATAATAATATAAATATATATAAATAATGTCATCAAAATATTTGGGGAGGTTAGCCCCCGAACTATCCCAAGTGAGATTTATCGTTTGGTTTGCGAGCTGAAATAAAGCTATTAATCTTCCTTAACTTTTAAAACCGATTTAACGGACTTTTATTAATCACACCTTTGCATTATTTAGTTTCAATATTGACCCAAAATTGAAAGGTGATGCCTGAGTAAGTCGTGGCTTATAATCAAGGAAAAAAAATTATAATTTTTTAAAACACCCATAAAAAAGGTTTGAAAAGTGACGTATTGTTGAAGTGTTGAAAAAAAATTAAGTATTTTCTATATTTATGCACCGTGTTTCGAAATATGGTCAGGTTTACGAAAGTTATTTACGTTAAATATCCTAAAGTTCTCACGTTGTTTAATTGAGTATTAACTGCACAGTCATCAACTACAGCTTCTATAAAATTTATTACAAAAATAGCCTGTGCCATAGGTCAACATATAGAATACCTATGCAATTTCCCAAAGATATCTTATCCAATAACACACATACGATACAGGCCAAATTTTAAATCACGCTATTGTTTGTCAAATACAATCTTGTTTTGATAATATTTTCCATATTACATTTTTTTTCTTTTCTATTGTTGTCAATGTTTGATCTTTTCTCCTTGGCACTGAAATCATACTCTATAAATAATGTGAAGAAAAACGGGAATAAAAATTAATTTTATAAATATTTTGGTATTTTGTTTCAAAATATACACTCATTAGTCACTTAGAAATTAATTTAAATTATAAACATATATTGGAACACAAGTGATCAAAATGAAAATGTATAAATATTTTATACAACGTCATAGTGGTAGCGATTGCGTATTTTCTAATTCTATAAAGACTGAAGTCACTTTAATTTCAAGTTTAGTTTAAACCATGCTAACAGTAACTTCAACTCTACTATTGTTAATATACAGATATTAAAATACAATATAATTTTATAATACATAAAAATTAACGAAAAAAATGAGAACTTTCATTTGAAAACATTTTCCTTCACTTATTTTCTGTTTTTTTTTATTAACGTGCGTCCTACTTTAAATATCTGCGGAAATAGATTATTATAAATTATAAATGGAGATAAAAATGTATTCCTTGAAAAATATTTGAGAGTTTGTAATTATTAAAAACAATAAAAAAAATCTTCTATACGTGTTTCTCTATGCAAGTGAGTCTTGTTTTTTATGTTACAATAAAAAAGGACATATATTTTTGCTCTGTTCCTGGTTATTTCTTAACACATAAAAAGTAACAAGCTAATATCTTTAGTTAAAATATACTACCTCATTTTTCTTTCCAACTATATTCTGTTAACCAAAAAATCGGCTCCAGTAATCAGTGTTCTATGCCATAAATTAAATTAATTGGATGTGCATGTATAGTGCTAATGATTATCGTTCAATTGTCAACATTGGATGAAAATCAGATGTATCTCCATTATTTTTGCAGATACAGACTTACTCTACATTTTGCAAAATTGCAGAATGACTTAACATATATACAAGCCAAGTGTAACCGCCCCTTTAAGAAGAACACGAGGGACGGAAATATTTATATCACCAAAAATATTGAGAAATTAATTTACGCATAACGCTGTCATCAAGTTTGTTAATTTGTTTGGAACGTCAGATTATAAGGAATTCACACTAGGCACCTCTAGCTTTGCGAGGCGTGATCGGACTTCGAAGAGATTATGGTGTGGATTAAAATATTGAATGATATTCACTTCTCGACTTTTACGCCATGAAACTAATGAAATCGCGGCGTTAAATTCGTAATGAATTTGATTAACGGTTCAAGTTATATGTATTTTTTTAAGTCTGTTTTGATGTAGATATTTTAATTAATGTGATTATACCCAGCTTATAAAATATTTAACTATAATTTATATCCATAGAATTACGACTGTCTCTTCAACGTGCGTTCGACTTATTGCAAACGCGATCCATAATTATTTATATGGGTTCCATGAGGGCAGCTAAGAGGGAAAGTTAGATAAGCGAGGAGCAGGAAAGGTATTGAAATGAGATTGGCCGACACAAGTAATTACACCAGTTTATATCTCTAGGAATCGAATTTGATGTAATCCTGTTGTGTGAATAATTAATTGCTTCTGTGGGTTTGTTTTGAGTCTATTGGTATTAGAAGTAGAGAATTATTTGATTTCGCGATCTGATTCCGGCAGCTGTATTTGCACAAAAAAAGATATAGCCATTTAAGGGGTATTTTGTCTTCATTTTTATCATAGTCTTACTCATTGCTCATCAAAACGTATAGGGTGCTTCCGGTCGACCTTCTCCGGTCGACAATCTTGAAAGTCGGCTAATGGCGGTTCTTATATCACAAGTAAAAGTCCAAAAATCTATGCTTTATAATTCTATGTGGAATTATATATTTCTTTAAACGTGGGCCTGTGAAAGACACAGTAGGAAATATTTTTTTTATTTATGCCGTAGTCTTACTCACTGATTATAAAAACCTATGGGTACTGGGAGGTCTTGTAGATCTTGTAGGACAAGTGGAGTGTACCGGGAAGTCTTGTAGGACAAGTAAAGGAAAGAATCCAAAAATCAATATTTTCTAATTCTATGTAGATTTAAAGATGATTTTCAAATATATGCCTGTGATAGCAAATGTGAAAATGCCTTTGGAAATCTCGAACTGAAATCTCTACTGATCTCGAATCATCTGTTTCGATCTCAATCGTTCCATATATAAACGTAAATTCTCGCTGTAAAAAACCTTTTGGCCTCTCTTTTAAGTAACGCCATGTCTTTTTTAGGAGAGCTCTTTGAAAATTAGCTTTTATATCAAGTTGTTCGGCGGTGCTGGCACCGACTTTAGAAATCAATCACTAAGTTATTTATTGCGAATAAATAGGTACCTATATTTAGGTAATTATTTTGTACTTTTTAGTACATATTTTTTGAAGTTGGTTTTTAAAGATAATTTATTTTAGAATGTTTAGTGATTAATAATATTAACCGTCCCCCATAATTAACGGTCAATGATTTTCTTTCTCACAATATAATATAATTATAATTGTCACGGGCAAAACTAGTGTATAGATAATTTCCTGGCTGTCTAAACTTTGTTATCAACAATACACAGGAACAAAGTGATAGTAATATCCGCCAGTGGTTAGCGGTGAACCATTGAGGAGTTTTGTTCTTCATATCTGAAGTTCGATTTCAAATTTTGCAAAGTAACAACTATTACTTAAAGAGATCCGTTCTCTGTATCCCAAATTCAATATCAGATTTTGCAAAGTGATAATTAAAGTAACAACTAACCAGTAGCAAATACACGGTGTCCGAGAATAAGTATCAGATAAAGAAATACGCTATTCATTGGATATAAAAGAGTAAATTTTCGTTGAAATAAAACGTAAAACACGCCATTTTTCCAGTTGAGTACAAAAAAATATTACACATAACTCTTTTTAACATACCCAGTGCTTGCTTGGAGCGCTGATCTTACCCGGACAGCTAGATGTCTTTATGAAAAAGTGTGTGTATGAAAAAGATTACAAATAATTGTAAATATTACCAAACCCTGACCTGGTCGATGATGTATTTGTTTTGCGAAATAAAAACTACCAGTAGCAAATATATTGAATCACGGTCGATTTACTACCATCCGGTAAAGAGTTCGATTATTCGTCTCCAGAACACATCATTAAACTTTGACATGATCAATGATGTAGTTGTTTTGCAAAGTAACTATTATTAGTAGCAAATATTTTTAATCATGGTTGATTTACTAACATCCCGTAAGGAGTTCCATTGATCATCTCCAGAACTTATCATCAGACCCTGACCTGGTAAGTGATGTAATTATTTTGTAAAGTAATAACTACCCGTAGCAAATACTTTAAATCATGGTTGATTTTACTGCCTTTCATTAAGAAGTTCCATCGTTCATTTCCGGATCTCATTATCAAATCACTATTATATTTATATGGGACCAACCTTAAAGTACCGTTTTTATAATAAAGAGGAATCATCAAAATCACTCCACGTGGTAAAGAATTATCGCTCAACAAAAACAAAAAATTAAATGCCGACGAATAGAGAATCTCCTCCTTTTTTTGAAGTCGGTTAAAAATAAGTCGTGTCGAGTTCGTCTAATAAACATGACAATTGTTAACATAGATAAGATATATCCGAAAAACAATATTTACAACACAAAGTGTCAAGCATATATTCCCATGATGCTAAAATCAGCTTGTGTCGCGCTATTTATTTACTGTGTGAATTTATTTACCATTCAGCAACTTGTTCTCTGTTATTATATTTGCCCATGGAGTTTAATTGTTATAATGTGGCGTAATTTACACAATAAAAATGTAATTTTTGACACTATTCATCGATTATAAATAACCCACAGTAATTTAGGGGGTAATTAACTTTAGGATCATTCACACTAATTTTGATGAAGTGGAGTCTTGAAAAACACGAAACTGTACACAATTATTATTCTGATATTAACTTTTAAGAATGAAAGTTTCATCTACTAATTAGTGATAAGTATATTAAAAATAAAAATATTATTTTTAATATTTATTTCATAAAGAAACAATTGAGGAATAATCGATACCACTAGTACTCATTTCCATTTAATTTTTTTCTTATTTTTCAGTTAATTTTTGAGAATACCCTTTTTTGCGACAAATTAAAAGTATCGTTGCTTTTACAAAACGTTTTCCTGACGAGAAATTTACGAGAGAGTTATTTGTTATCCCTTAACTTTATTCCTTAGTGAATCGAAAAATACTTTTCTAGATTTAAAATCTACCAGTTTTTGCTTCTAAACAACTCTCTCCTAGTAGTCTACTTACTCAACTAACTTTTCCTCCGTAAGACCTCTTGTTGGATTAATAAACAAGAGCTCTCTAAAATGAACTTCTTAAAGAAGATAAGACAGCTTTAGTGAAAATTCGGGGAAAGACTAATTTTTTGGTCCATTTATCTTTTCCGAATCAGACGAAAGGCCATGTGGCTGTTAGTGTTGTCAGGGTTTGAAGTTTATACAAGTTTAAAGAACTTTTATAAGTTTATTATAGAAATTGGTTAAAGCTCGTACACAAATTATTTTACTATGTTTTATTTCATTATATTTTGCATTTCACCGATATAATTTAGACGTCCGCAATGAAAAAAAATTTTCGAGTGACTTTTGAAAACGGTACGTCAACAAAAAATATATAATGGATCAAATTCGGCACAATGCCAAAAATTCCAAACTAGATACCCATTTATCCTAGCCTGAAGATATATCGTTGTATATGACGAGTGTCAATGAAATAAAATAAATGCGTAACATTTTTATGTAAATATTTGTAAATTTATTTATTACTTAGAGTGTTCTTGTGGTAGCGTCTGCATGTAGAGCGGTTATTTAAATTCTGTTCTTTTTCAGAAATAAAAGCAGAAACAAGGCAAAACGATAGATGACGCTATTTTTTTATTATTAACCATTTTTTTCTTGATATATTTTATAAAAACGACTACTACTCAGTTTATTTTAACGACATTGTATTATTTCATATAACACAACTCGATCAGAATAATTTATCTACTAACTAAAGGAAAATTGCATACGGATTGGATAAGCAATTCTCCAGTTTTAAACCAGTTTAAATTATGTTCACTTTAATCTTCATATTATACATTTATCATGTTCGTTAATAACAAGATGAAAAACTAAAACCCGACTACGGAAAAATATCTGAAAACACGAAATACATATATACACATTCTGCAAAATTCATAGTGTTATTTACCAAAGGTTACTCTCTGGATCATAAAGAATCTAAGGACATCTCATTTATTGAGCGCACTTCAGTACTTTAGTCTAAACGAGGGAATAAATTTATTCACATACATACATACCTAGCCTGTGAACACTTCTTCTCCCGTAGTCGGGTAGTCGTAGACGTGCCACATCTATAAATTTGTGTGCGACATACCTACTGAGCTGCAAGTATTTATTGGCGAATATTTATTATTACAATCATTTTTAAATCTAATTGTTCCTTTGATTCATAAATTCATTAATATTTCATATTTCTTTCTTTTCTACCCTACAATAAATATCCACGTTTTTGTATGTTTTGATGATGAAATAGGTCAGGGATCAGTCAATAATTTTTGCAAAATATTTTTTTTCGTATACAGTTTTCAATATTACGGGAGCCCCTTTGATTTGGAGGTAGTGTCCTGTTGTTCATGATTTTCGAGAAAATACATCAAAAAATATTTATAAATATTTTTTGTGACCCTCATCATACATGAAAATTATCAAGTAAATATAAATCTACGAACGGACAATTAAACATGACGAAGTCATATTCAACTGAAGAACTTGTCAATTCCGAGTAGAACTCGCACTATAAAGGGTACGCACACTTCAGCTCTGGAAAAAACAATTGAAAATGCAAGTATTTTTATTAAACTATTTACAAATATAAAATTTTCATAATGTAAATGTATTACCTAGTACATCTTTCGAAAGCCTAAACCTATGGTGCATGTCGCAAGTACTATGAGACCCGTAATTATAATCAATGTAGCTTTTCTTTAATTTTTAGTCAGATTGTATTAACTCTCAATTTCGTTATTTTTGTTTCAGCAGTTTCTGAAATCAAAGTAGGTGTGTCCGTTTTGCGTATTTTGGTGCATATTTTTGGATCTCTTAAAATTGAAACTAAATATTTTTTAGGCGAGTTTCTTATGAAAAACTATTTCGTATAATAAATTAGACAATGTGCAAAACCAAAGAATTATATTTTTTGTGTATTTAATTTACCCTCTTTAAATGATTATATAAATATATGAAACTATTGCTTAGTTTACGGATTAGTGTGATCTACCTACAACTAAAATAAATTTGATTTTCCTTCATCAAACAGTTTTTGAGAAAATCAGCTGGGACGGACAGATGAACAGAAATATTTGTCATCTTATAATAATTCCGTTTTCATTTTTCGAGTGCGGCATCTTAAAAAGTAATTAATTATGGCTTCAGTATTGAACTTCTGCAAACATCACCTACTCTTCTATATTGTCAGCAAGACATCGTGAGATATTAAGGAGTGCTAAGCATAATATTAGATATTATTATGTGACCTACATAATAATACCTAATATTTTGCAAAAGAATCACTAAATGTTACACGGTATCAAATTTTGATACTATATTACATCGTATCTGTGCTGAATACAATAACAAGGCATAATTAATTTGCTTACAGAATCTCAAATTTTCGGCTAACCAAGATTAGAATTTGTACCCATTTCTATTCAGTATCGCAAGTTCCTAGGTCATTAATGCCAGCGTATATTTCAGATTAATATTACGATAATATCAGGTTCAATAATATTATAAAGGAAATATTGAATATATTTGGCGTTAATTTTGTAGAAATTCATTACTCACAATTAAATGAAACTACGTGATGTAGTATTATTTCTACTTTCTTTAATTTCTTTACCACGACCTAGGTTTCGTTGTATTACAACATCTTGAGGTGGTCTATTAGCAAAGATCTTTGCTAATAGCCCACCTGAAAATGTTGTAATACAACGAAATTTAGATCGTGGTAAAGAAATTAAAGAAAGTAGAAATAATACTACATCACTTAGTTCGTTTAATCGTGAATTATAAAGGAAATATAAGAAGTTTTGTGTAGTAATAGTCGCAGATTGATTGAATATATATTTGTGCCAACCATATTTTTAGTATCAAATTGGTTTGTATTCAAAATTTTTTTCAAATGGTATGACGTATAGATTAATGTAACTCAAAAGGGCAAATCGTAATTTATTAAACTGTTAATATTAATTTTCAGCATGTAAATGCTTTCAGTATCTTTTAGAGGAATACAATTATTGTGAATCAATCAAAAATTAAAATCTGGATGATATTTAGATACATTCCTATATACTTTCTGTAAACATTAAGGAAACGTCTAGTATCCTTGTTCCATATTTTTAAAATGATTTACCTCCATCCTTTCTTCTTTTTTTTCCATCGATAAAGATAATTTATAATATGCTATAATTATTTTAGTTTATATTTCTATATTATCACAATTTTACTATTTAAGTTGAAATTGCGAGTAAATATTAGTAGAGTAATATCTGAACCAAAAGTGTGAAAATTAAGTTTCAGTTTAAAAAAAGCGAAAACAACAATACAAACTCCACTGGACTTGAAATTGGTCACATTAATTTAAAATAAAGATTATTCGTAGAAAACATTTTACTCTGTTTGAAACTTAAACCAGACTACTAAATAAACTTCTCCAATCGTAACTTGTCAAATTCATTTCAGGCCTTAACACCATGTTACTGTTAATAAGTCAAGACACGAATAGAACCGGTAGAAGTTGAACGCAACCTTACTTAATAAGTAAATAATGCATTTATTAAAAGGCGAATTCAAAATTAAAATACCACCGTTACGAGTGATCTGATGTTACAAATATTACATTCGTTTTACGAAATGCGGCAGTTAAGATCTCAAGTCAATGGCGGGTCAAAACTAGTCGCTATGTAAATACCCATGTCGCATATTACGGAACTTATGAATTTTAATTGTATCATAACTATATGTCAGCGCGGTTATTTACGAGATAAAAAGCGATTAAGTATGAAGCGCGGATTACGTAAGAATAAAAATATTAGAAAAATGCCCGAGTATGCTTCGCATGGCATGAAAGTTGGTTTTCTTGATAAATATTTTGTCATAAATATCGTAACGAAAAACCTGTCGTCTCTTAACCGACGTCACTCTATTAGCAAAAGTATTCTGTTTACTTTCCTACAATTTATTATTGATATTAATTAAAAACTAAACATTGTTTAAATGTGGCGTAATCTTAATTAAAAGAATAATTGTATTAAAAAAATTGCGAAAACATATGTACACGACATATACCGATAATAAAAACTAAGTTTTAAAAAAATGGAATAAAATGTTTGTTATCAAAATAATTTTTCATATTTTGCCTTATGAAAATCATTTTGATTTAGTAGCAATGAAATTATCGGTGCTATTAATTATATCACTGATTTTGCAGAGTTGACTAAAAATTTTTTTCATTCCGGACCGAAATAAATTATACATAATTTTAAGAAATTAGGTAGGATAAATACGCTTCATGTAGAAGAATTTTCCAGCCCAAGTGAAAGATTGTTCATTTTGTTGAAATTACAATACGTTTTTTATATATCGGTATAACCCATCACGTTCCGTGGCAGTTAAACTATTGCATCTTTTCAATTTTGTCCCATAAATATATTAAATTACTATTTGCGGAGTTCGGTATTGTTAGTTTTAAATTCATAAGAGAAGATGTCATTAATATACACCAGATGAACAACAATATCTTTTTACTGGTGTTATTCGTGCTAGTAATCGATCTTGGTGATAGATTGCTCCAAGATTTAAACGTGCTAATAAAGCAACTCGGTCAAAACAATATTCTACGTTTGGAACAAATGCGTACCACTGCGTAACCAACGAACTGAATGTTAAGTGGTTTATTGAGGTGATCCCAGAATCCGAAGACCTAGATGTTGAGTGGTATATGGAGCTGATCCAAGAATCCACCATAAATCGTCAAAATATACTATTAAAATATACCAACATGACAACCGTTCAACTCCAGGGTAACAACAGTCAAGATCTCAGAAAGCTAAAGTGCATAATCACGATATTACTATCAAAAGCAAAGGGGTTTTAAATAAAATTAAAACCGAGTTAAACGATGACCTGAATTGACACATAGGATACATTGCTTTATTTCACGCCAACAAAGTCACGAGCAGACTAATCTATAATATAATTATTAATTTATTATTTGCAAAAAAAATTCTGAACAACATACTCATGGTTTTTAAAAAGTATGATAGAAAATGGATTTGGTAATTATTAAAATGTCATTTGATTCTGTCCAGACTTAAAATATTCCAGATTTGCATGTGACTAACTGCCACATAAACTTTATGGTGACTGTGTTTCATATAATTATTATTTTGATATTGAAAAGGGAAAAACTATCTCAATTGCATTATTTATATCTAATGCATATTTTACTTTCACATTTTAAACAAAATAGATTTCATATTCACTCAAGGAACGGGGTTTAATCTTGATTTCAAACCATTTTGGCACAAATTCATACTCTCCCTGGCATGCAACTTCAATAACGCTTAGCACAATTGAATTTCCGAATGGAAAATCAATTTGGAGAGGAAATTTAATATTGCAAGCAGTATGCGATATGCGGTATGTCTATGCGGGGAAATTTCATCGAACGTGAATTTCGCAAGTTCGTAAATAGGTAAACAGTATTCACAATGTACTCATGCGTACGAAAGAATGCGATTTTATATGATTATGAATATTTCAGTCTACGCCTATTATTTACGAACATGGCTGTTACTACAGCTTGCTGATAGGGGCGTTGAATGGAGATGATAGTTGTGGCGTCTCTGTAAAAAATTAAACATTTGTCAACGCCGTCCTTATTTATAATATATGCTGTCATTATTTTTTGTCACATCGACATCTGTCTATGGTTATAAAACGGTTATAATGTCAAGCTCTAGCAAACATTTTATGGAAATATTATAGAGTGAATTAATCCTATTTGGAGTATTTTCGAAGGAGAAATGGAGATATATATATATATATATATATATATATATATATACATATATATATTCATATATATATTTATATATATATATATATATATATATATATATATATATATATATATATATATATATATATATATATATATATATAAACGCCTTTTATCATACGAAATAAAATAATTATATATTTTCCGTGAGACGTAAGTTTCCAAAATTAATAGAATAACGGTATTTTGCGAGTATTTTAATTCAATAATAATATTATCTGCCCCTAAATGAGACTGCATGAGACTATCTTCGTCCGAATTTTGCTCATAATTTAAAAAGCTTTAGTTTGGAATAAAAATAACAAAGAATCAAGAAATAAATCGTGCAGTGATATATGAATATAATTTTATTTCAATTATGTGACCTAAATTTTTAAGTAATTCGGTTGGGAAATATTTTACTAAACGATATTGAAGAGCAATGCCGCAAATAGGATAACAATCGATTATGATGTCAAACGTATACAATATATATATATATATATATATATATATATATATATATATATATATATATATATATATATATATATATATATATATATATGTATATATGTATAGTAATCTAGCGGAATGTAATGAAACGTTATTCAAGAGTTAGTTTTATATTTTTAAAATACCATTTTTGTTTTTATGCGAAAATAAGTTTTTCTCCCAAAACTTTCAATAACGTACTGTTAGGTACTGTAATAAAATTATTTTCTGCAAGTTTATACGAATTCACAGAGACAGAAGATGCGATAATACACAGCAGGTATTTAAAGTGAATCAATTAGAAATAAAAATATAATCATAATAACCCCAAAGGGTCGGTTCATACATTTCGTATGAACAAATGCCAATAGTTAAATGAACGCTGAAAATGCACTAATGTAATAGAAATATATGCGTGCGTGCACTCATGTAAATTTCTCTGTGTTTATGTGATAGCGTATGCGTGTGTTTGTGTCTGTATGTAAAAATTACTGACTAACATAATTTAAGTTTTCAAACTTTAATAGATGATTTCATATTTAAAAAAAAATAAAGCAATTTTTTTAACGTATCACGTCACGGACTGAGTGTGACGACAGAATTTTGTTCACTACTCGGAGAAGATTCACAAGTGTGCCTAAAAAAGTTTTAACTTCAAAATAATTATCTTTTTCTTTCAATTAATATTTTGATTAAAACTGATTTTTTCTTTCGTTTTAGGTACGGACGCTGACTAATCACTGTACTCGAGTACAATATACACAACGGACATCTTTTTACCCGTATTGCATGTGAGTGTTTTTTTGTCCAAATATCATCTAACTTGGACGTACGAGTACCAATTGTTTTATTAAAATTACTTACAAAAATCTTTTGGTTCTGATATGTTTTTACATAATAACTTTTAGTATTTAATCGTTTTCAACGCTCATTAGATAATACTTCTTCCAATAATTTTTTCAAAATATTAGGATTATCGTTGTGTTGGATCAACTATCCAGTGTTTATTTTCAAAGATCTTTGCTTTATATTATATTTAATGCTCCAGCATATTGATACTGTTGACTTAAATGAAATTTACCGATAAGAACCGACATTATTTCTATTTTGTTGTTAATTTTTGTACAACATATTGTAAGCGGTTTTTTCATGTGAATTTTTTTTTACTAAAGCGGCGAGATTTAAGCTATAATTTTCTACCCTTGAGATATGTAAGCAGGTACTTTGCATGAGCATAACCGTGAGTATTAATCAATATGCTACTACGCTGCACGAACTATAACTTACAATTGGTGGCGATTTGTCGCTTGTTTGCAATGTTTTAATACTATTTTATTAACTTTACTTGTATGTATGAATGTGTGCATGCACGTAACATTATAATGGAATTTTTCGTTTAAAGTTTTACCCACATACAGATGTACGGTTCATGTAAATTTTATACACGTGTCAAGAACCGACCACAATACAAGAATTTCATAACAAAAAAAAATTAGTTTTAGAATGAAAAAAAGGCGAAAAAAAATCACGAAATATTTCAATTAATTTTTCTTTTGCTTCCAAACTTTTGAATTATCTAAATCACAAAATGAATTAACACGACACTTTTACGTGTATAATAAAATATACTATACAAAAATTCAATTGCTTATTTGTTTGATCGCGCCAATTTCTGGAATCATAAACCCGACTTCAATCCCTCTGGTGGAAAGCACATACCTTGAAAAAATTATAGATTCACGATTATAATATAACGTTACCATTTATAATGCGAGAGGAGTGATAAAGCGAAAAAATATTTTCTCAATAGCAAGCAATTATTTAAACACAACAATATCAACATAAAAACGATGTCGTAAACAAGCTAAACAACTCCAGAAATTTCATATCCAATCAATTCGCGCCTTAAACCAACAGCTTGCATCTCAATAACGCGATCGCATCTTTCTGAACGGACTGTCTCTTTCCGTCCTAATCATCGTCATGGCGACTTTGCCCCCATGAGAGTCACATTTTTTGGATAACTAGCGAGGTCACCGACACGATTTCCGCGTATGGTGTGGTCGATCACACGCCGCACGGATCTGTCGTCGAGTGGTATTTTCCCAACGGGGATATATTTGTCGTGATTGGATTTCGCAATGTGTAACTCAGTTCCTGATATCATACGGCCTTTATATAGGACGACCATGTGCATATTGGCGGCGACAATTCTCTTGAGATTTATTTTATAAAACTTTGATCAAACCCCGAGTCATGTAATAACTTAAATTAAAACAAGTCCCACTTGTCATGAGGCGATAGTATGTGAGTATTTTGATGTTTTTGTTCATAAAAGCTTTTATTGGTTTGGTCGAAACTAGACATTAGTGGCAGTTACAATTTATTAGAAACAAGTCGCAAATATTATCTGACTCGTACATTACTTTTATAAAGTTGTGAAAGTGGAATTTTCAATGACCTTTAATATCGACCTTGCCTTAGGAAATATAGGAAAATTTATGTCAGATATTGCTATCATGCGGGTCTATTTTGTTTACTTCTGTGTCCATTTATTTATATTAAATTTACTTCCATATTTACTTGTAAATTAAATAACCTTAATATGATTATATTTTTTCACGTAGTATTAATTTTTTTCATCCTTTCAAAAATGGCAAAATTTTTTTCAATATTTTCTATACATTTAATATTTTGACTAATCAGACTTTTAGATAGTAATTTAACTTTATGTTAATTATTGAATAGATATTTGATTTATTAAAATTTTAATAAAATATGGGAAAAAATATAAAGGAGTTATTTTATTAGTTATATAATTCATATTGAAACAGATATAACTGCACATTGTTGAAGAATCACGTGGGTCTTTTCATTATTTGGGCCTGATTTATCTGCCTGGTTGTCTTTTATATCTAAAATGTCTTATGCACAATTAAATTGTTTTAGTAACCTAACGGATGATATTTGTTTCATATTCACAATTTCACAATATTCACAATTTCTTTTAAATACTTAATTCTTGGATCAAATTGTTATAAAACTAAAAAATTGCTGTTTCTAACCTTTATGGATTTTCTCCAATTCTTTCCACTTATTATCTTTTTCTAATATTATAACATATATTTATGCAAAATACTTCATGAGGATCGTTCAATATATTCCCCAAATCGCATGGAAGAAAGCATCTTCCAGATATATTTAGTTTAAAACATATTTATTTTTCAATGTAACACTTTATATGTAACACATATAATGAAGCTGCAACAGAGTGAATTCTGCACATGGAACATACCTTAACGATAATTATTGATTTAGCTTACAGAACGATAATAAACTTATAAAATCGGTATTGAGAATTTTGGTCTCTGTGCCTATCAGTTAATTTATTTTTCAGTCACACAAAGACTAGTAAAGAGATTTTGATTAAATTTGGGGTGGAAACGATTTACATCCTCGAGCAACATATAGAATGTTTTCGTGTTCTATATATTGGTCGAGAATGGAAATTGCTCGAGGATGTTATAGCTCTGCGGATATTATTTTATCTGATATTTTATTGCTAAGGTATATTTTCTAAGCGTCTTTTAGTAATCTTTATGTTTATAGCTATATTACGATACAGTACTGTCAACGCAATCTATTTCAACCATTGTTAATATTTTTAAGTTTTCTAAACAATCGTCAAATGACTTTATGCAAATGAAGTCGAGGACACAGTCATTTATTAATGTAACTATTACATCCATCATTTAATTTTAACAAACCTCGGTAAATATACGGTTTTTTTATTAAGACTTTCATTAATAGCTTTCTTTCATGAGTTGTGTTTAGGTTGAGTGGTAGATTCCTTCACATTAACAATTGTGAACGGAACCTAGATACAGTTGCTGTTTTTGCCACTGGTATTTTAGAGTGGATAAAGCAGACCATTTTTGTAAATTTTCTGCATCACTATTTTTTAATACTTCCTTTTAGCCACCAAAACATAGATGCGTACTACAACGTTCCGTCCATATTGACTGAATTTTCTTTACAGATTTATCGTTTACTAATATTTTAGGACAATTTCAAAATATATAGTTGTTGTGACCTCTTTGAATTTTGGTTAGTGTCAAACAAAGTGAATGAAAAAATCATTATATACCTGTAAGAAATGAACCATGCCTATTACATAATCGTGAGGAGATGAATAAAGATAATAACTGGAAAGGCACTATAGACGCTCAGACGTATTGGAGATGGATACATTATATGGTAGATAATGTATCCATCTCCAATACGTCTGAGCGAAAATAACTTCCAATTATCTTAATAAATTTCAAAGTTTCCTTTGCTTTAATTTTGTTTCCTATAAACATTTTTGCCTTTAGAGTCTACTATTTCTCTTTAAATTCTGCTAAATAATATCTCATTAATCATGCCACTTGATTATGTGCTCTTATTATTTTTTTTGAAGCTTAGATCAAGCTAAAAGTTGGCGTTTTTTCAGTTTATGCTTCATAAATAATGAATGAATTTTTTTTTAAATAATCTATTCATTAATCTACTAGATAATATTACCTCAGTAATTTCTTCGAAGCGAAAT
The DNA here is from genome assembly GCA_039881145.1 of Druceiella hillmani. Classification (NCBI taxonomy): domain Eukaryota; kingdom Metazoa; phylum Arthropoda; class Insecta; order Lepidoptera; family Hepialidae; genus Druceiella; species Druceiella hillmani. The sequence goes on from JAYKKI010000138.1 coordinate 2,836,461, forward strand.
TCTTTTACAAAAGTTTAAGGTAATTAATTTGAAGATTTTCCAACAAAATAGCTCCCAGCAAAATTAAGAGAAAAGGTAGTTTTATGATAATAATATTGTTTACCTCCATTTTATGTTTTGGATAAACCATTTTAATTTACAGATAATTTGTAAAATGAATTAATGAGTTTTATCACAATAAACATCCGATGAAAATGCAGCTACTTTTGACGTTTTTAACATTTTTAAGATGCTTAAAAATTAAAGCTTAATACTTTTTCGTCATGTACGTTAATGTGTCTATCTCAGAAAAGGTTTGAAACTTTTGATAGTCTCTTACCAAATTTTAAATTTAGAGTATTAGGTCCTTATTACTATCGACTCCAATAAAAAAGGTGGTTCAATTCGAATGTATTTTCTATGTATATTACTATACGTATTAGATATATCTTACTCTATTAGGCTGACCTTTTTTTAAGATGATAATATACTCCCAATGTATCTTCATGAAAAACTGGACATAATTTAATCATAGAAATTGAATATACACTAAGAATGGCGCAGGTACCGTGATCGAGTTTGAATGGAATAGGTCGACTTATAAACTAATAATAAAGTCTCACATTTTTTGTTATAAGTACGAGCGATATAAATATGTCTTTTAACAAAATCAGGATCAAATGATGAAGTTAGAAGATGATGACACAATCTCTTTAGTGACAAGGAGTAAACTCATCGAATTTGAATTCTTTTGATTTGTCTTGATGCAAGAAGCAAAGTAACAAAATAAATACGTGGGTAATAAATACAGATACACACAAAGTAATGAAGCAACTAAGTTATTATTATCAATGTTGATAAGTAAATATTTACAGGTATAAATAAATGTATAAAATATGAGTAGCTAAGTAATACGTACTGTTATATACAAAAGACAAGAAACAATTATGATATTTCTAGACAGGTAGATAGTACATGCAGGTCTATATACGTTGTGAAGGTGTGTATATGAAGCAACTACGGTGAAATAACCAGAGGAAATTTAATATATATATCCGAATATAAAATATGAAGTAATGCATGAATAGATTTATATTAATTAAATGCCTCAAAGGTGTGTTTCAATTTTAATAAACGTAATATTGATTTTTTCGTAATTTCGTGACAATTGGGGTAACACAGGATATCATAGGTATTAAAGGTGGAAAAACTAAACTCTTTACCAAAAATACTGACATGTCGCACTCATGTGTGTGTGGGTATGCATGAAGATGAAAATGAGGCACTGACTCGTAATCGTATCGATATAGTGGCATTATTTTGCAAATTCATTTTGTGTTTATAGACGATATTGAACTGGAAGTGACAATCATTTTCATCGATTTAAACTTTTTGGTGCGTTTTTTTCCAGACTTATTTTAAATTCATTCTCTTTGTTTGTTGAAACGTTTTATAAAAATAAAGGATCAAAAATTTATTTTTATCATTTATTTTAAATAATCCTTTCATTTAAGAAATATTATATTAAAATAAACACGTATCGGTGCAAGTAATTAGACACAAAACCATGATAAAACTTAAACTTATCTTAAAAAAAATTACACATTACAATCACAATTATAAATTTGATTAAATAGGTGGGCAGTTCAAAACTGTCGGAAATTAAAGATTATGGTAATATGTGATTACAACCGATAATATTTAGATCAAAAATAAAGTTGATTTTAAATGCTGCACAGTACTGTTGCTTTGGGAATTAGTTCCATTATTGCCTATGCAAAAATACACCCATCTACAAAATCATATCAAAACAGCTATGACAAAAGATTGAAAAATACCCATAGATATAATAATATTAAAATCTCGTAAATTTGCCTATTTTTAATTGTGAATATGAACAAACTATCTCATTTTTTATGTTTTCTGACTATAAAAATATTATCTTAACCTTCACCACGCAAGTACATAGACTGTTAAAGGAATGAGACTTTCCATCACAATCAAACTTCCATCATACTTATCAAAATTATTGGAAGTAGATTGTCCGCCATTCGCACGATGAAGAAAAATTGCTTCAATTTTTCTTCGACACGAAATAACCTTCTAAACATAACATGCGATTGAGCATCCAGAATGAAGGAAAGATAGTATATTTTTCATCTGATATATTTTGTGATGAATAGATTTCGCATCCTTCGTTTACTATAAAGCCTTCGGCCATTTATTTTTCCTTATCATAAATAATTACAAAATTATTTTCTTAAATTTTTTTCAATTTCAGATTTAGAGATTTGAAAAACTTTTGAAGCCATTTTCCTTACTGAGTTGATATTATCAAGTAATTCGTAAAAAGATATGTAAGAAACAAAAGCAGTTCGTAAAAAGAGTTTCAATTAATTTTTAAATACATTACCATAATTTTATCTAATGGCATTATAAATTATTTCCGCTTTTGTAAAGACATACATCTTATTGCACACGTAATGTTACGATTTTATCTTGTAACTTTCATTGATTTAAATATCTAAAATATTTATAAAAGGATTTTTTTACAATCAACTTTTTATCCTGCTAGTAATTTTTAAAAATAAACCCTCATAAATTAAAAAAAAGTGTAAACTGTGAAAACCCTTTTTACATACCTAATCTCTAAAACCATGCAATCAATTTGATGAATCTATAGCTGATCTACCCTTTAAAATACTAATTAAATTAAGATATGTGTTTTCTTTTATGCTGTTTTCTAATTAAAATTACATATTTTACTTTAGATATCATATATCTCCTGTTTCATGGAAAACTTCAAGACTTACATAATTTATAAAGCTGTTCTACTCGTATATTTGAAACCAGCGAATATAGGCCACGGTGATTCTATCGGTCTGTACTACAATTCTTGAAACCATACTGAACAGGCGTATTTTCATGCAAAATAACACCCATCTTACGTGCTGTCAAGATTATATCCGTCCTAGATATTCTATCTTTACCAATCTTTTATCATTTGTTGGCTATGAGTCTACTGAAACGCTGGGGAAACTGGATAAACGGGGCTTAACTCAATTTTAAATTTTTTTTACCGCTAATACAAGGTTTACCCTCCTCTTAAAATCGACGTGTGCAAGATTAATCCTGAATAAAAGACTTTTAAGTCAAACCATTACATTACTTAATTTGGAGTAGACTAGTGTATACAGTCCCTTTCTATTTCTTGATAAATGATCATAAGTGACAATATTGCACAATATATGTTATTTGCCAACAATTTTCTGAATTTTGATTTTTTTTTAAAAAATTCAAGTTGTCTTATTGAATAAGTTATAGCAGTATTTAAAAATTAGATGACATCATCTCTCATTTACAATAGATACTGAACAATATTTTACTGTAAGCAAATCCGCGCTAATGTCATATTCTCGTTCGAAAGAACCTATAAATCGAACGTCTTTGCAATATTCGGAATCATGGTGAAACGATGGACAATTGCTATCATTTAACGACCAAGTTACTGATACTTGTAATATTGCACTTAATTTACCTCGCATTGCCTTAAGTTTTGTTTATTGCTCTCATTTGTCCTAAATTCAACGAAGTCTGCCGTTAAATCATGTAAGTCATAAGGTCCTTAGAAACTTAAGTGTTATGTGCTACATAATATTATCAACTATCAGTATATATATATATATATATATATATATATATATATATATATAAATAAGTTAATTAATAACATATAATCTCAACAATAAGTGAGTTAATAGTCAGCTTATTTAGAGCACATTAAATTAAATATTGCTTGATAACTGAACGAATCTAAAAAACGTTCCTTTGATATTTGTACATGAAACAACATGACTACCTTACTTTTCCACTTTCTACCGATTTTCTCTTAGTTATATGTTGCATCGCAGAAGAAATGCTTTATTGACGAAATTTCATTTACGATAATGAACTGAAAAAATATTGTGACTTGATTTTTTCGAAAAATTCTCAATCTTCATACCTTACACAAAAAGAGGATGGCTATGTAACTGCATGTGGTTAACATGCAGTTATATAGTCATCCTCTTTTTGTTATTCCTAAATCTAGAACCGACTTGTACAAAAATTACCCACTCTTCCACTGTATACAATTGCAGAGCACAAATTCATTGACACTAAAATACATGATGATGACACGCTGCAATGGGTTTATTTAAACATATCGCAAAACAAAACAAGGGTGTGTTTCGTGTAGGAATACATTTATTGAAGTATGAATCCTTATGCATTGTAAATTAAGTGAATTTATTAAATAAATTTCTTAAAATTATTGACACGTGTAATGTTAATAATTTCATGGAGATCGTATCCTTATCAAAATCTTATTGAGATTGAGAGAGTTTGCATGCTGAATTTGTTTAACTTGGTATTGGACGCACTACTGCATTTCAGCTTATTCCACTAAACATTCTCGGCGTTAGATTGAAGATCAAAAAATATATGTATGACTACACACAAAATAATGACATGAAATGGTTTTGTAGACGGGTGTCTCGACGAAACACGGAGGGAACTAGATAAATAGAATTTAACTCAATTTTAAAAATTGTTTTGACCGCTTGACAATTACACTATCCTCTTAAAATTGATTCCTTGATGTTATAATTAGGATCAATGAGTATTTCTTTAATCTATAACTCATTTATTATTTTTATTAATACTCCAAAATTATTGTGTTTGTTACTAGACATTTTTTATGTTTACTAAGTACTCAATGTAATTTGAAAGTATTTTAAAAAAAATCAATAATAAAAGAAAAAATTTAAGAAATATGAAAAAAGTTTAAGAAATGTGAAATGAAAAATTATAAAATAATCTAACAGTATTTTCAGTCTGAACTATAATACAAATTTATTATTTCGAAATTTTCTAAAAAATTATTATGGAAAATAATGTTAGCGTAATAGCAGAATACATAGTGCTAAATGGATGTTTAAAATATAGTTATAAATTTATTAATTATCGTTTTTGTCAAAATATGAATATTTATGAATTATCGATAACGCGTGGGGAATCACTCCCATTTTAAAATCATAAATGTACCTATTTCATTATAGCTCTGTTACTAAATAAGCACACACACACACAAATATACATAAATAGGCTAGGTTTTGAGGACAGGATTTCATAGCTCGTAATTTCCAAACAAATAGTTAAATCGTTAAAATTACATTGTCTGTAAAATTAAATTTTTCAAATACAAGGTTTAGTTAATTGTGAATAAAGTGGAGCAAGCCGACAAGCCTCTATTTACAGGGGCAATTAAGCAATTAGGAGTAATCTGCAGCATATCACACTTCATATGTTAACCAGATGACCACCATACCACGATACATTTAGCAAAATTATAACCAATAGAAATTTAGAATATAAGAAAGCAAAGCTTACCCTAAGCTAAAATCATTTGTATAAATGTTTTCTGATACAAACACTCAAGGTGAGTATCAATTGAGTATCAATAAATGTAAAATGTCACTTAAATTCGTTTAAATCATTTAGTCACAAATCGGCGCGACTCGCTAATTTAAGTCACCAGCTGAATTTAAATCCGGTAATAAATAGATTTTAAAATCCTTACGAGCTCATTCATATTAAAACATAATGTAATTAAGAAAAATATCGAATGAATAAGATAAAACTGAGAAGTTAATTAACAAGAATCTGAAACTATTGGATTGATGCTTTGCAACGCAAAAATCTGAAATAAGATAATAAAAAGTAAGTCCTGAAATTGATTGAAAACATGAATTTCTAAACGTGAATAGTTACGATTCTTGAACAATGGGTATTTCTGAACTTGAAAGTTTTTAAGGTGACCTGTAACAAAATAAATATATTTCAACGAAATGTATAAATACAGAATCCTTCTTACGCGTGATACATCCTCATATCATCCCCATAATCGAAAGTTGTCCACGTGGGTGCCAACCTCCTACAACATATGGAGGGATATATGAAACATACCCCATGCTCGTCTCTAACCTGAATAAATGGATGTTATTTGAATGCGCAGTGATGCTCGATTCGAAGGGTGAAAATAGGAAAAAACCTTTCCACCATGTATTTCATATTGTAACCTGCGTTAGTAGTAGAAAGGTGGTAGGACACAAGAACGTAAGAGTAATTAAAAATAGTTTTTATAACTTTAAACGGTTGTAATTATCAAGAAGTTACGCAAACTTTGTAAAAAATCTTTTCATCTAAAATTACAGTAGCGTAGTGGGATTGTATCCCTTTTAAATAATATAATGTCACATGTAAGTGTTACTTTCAAAGTAAAATTTTAAAAATCATTTTTAAATTTTGAACTGCCTAAGAATAAGCAAGAGACAATTTTCTCTTTACTTCATATTTCCATTCATCAATACCTTTTAGTATTTCAGTTTTAAGAAGTATAGTTGTTGAATTTTTACATTGTTGCTAAAATATAATTCGAAAATAATCAGTGATAGCTGAATAAACAATGAAAATGCAAGCTGTGATATTGCTTGAATCTGACCATTGACAATTATGAATGTCGACCAATTCTTTTAAATAGTTCAATTAAATAGTTTAAAATTTCGAACTTTTCTTTGTTCATCAAAAAACACGAAATATGTATATATTTCGTATCAATTCGGTATTATTTAAAACAAAGCAAAAGTCTCATTACGGACGGTCTCAAAAGAGTACATTCTATTTATTGAGATAATTTTGAGGAGACGCTATTTCTTTCACCACTTTCGCCTACGTCTTTTTTATTTTTTGTTATAAATTACTAATGTTTATTTTTAAATTAACGAAACTTATGAAAACATTCACTTTTATTTTACCAAATATGCCTAAAGATATAAATATAGTATTATACTTGAAAGATAGCAAATATAATATTAACCATTGGTTGTTTGTTAACTGTGGGCTAATATATACTAAGATAACTCGCTGCAAGTCATAGTAAAAATCCTACAAAAAATCTCCATGTAGATCTGAATATTACATAAGTTAATGAAAAGGAATATACCAGTATATAGATCTCATGGAATTTAATTCTTTTTTGGGATCTATTGTATTTGTGGTAATCTTGTTTGATCTTTTGTAATGTACAATATTTTTTTTCAAATATAGACTTTTCCATAGTCATATTTAAAAAAAATATTAAATAGAAAAAACTAAAAATATTTGATGGCAAAAATTAACGAACGATATTTGTGACATTAATAAATATTTTTAAAAATTTACGCTATTTAAATGGTTAATATATATAATTTGATTGTATCAAATTATTTCAGGTAATAATATTATTTTAGGTCCAGGAAAATATATATTTGAGGAACTTTTTTTTAACTTCCGCAATTTGATTAAATTCGTGACGTACGTTTTAAGAAAGGTCTAGACAACCGCGAAAGGAGTAATAGTGGATCGACTAGGCCGTGACTAGAACGAAGATTTCACGCTTTACCGATCTTTCATCAATGGCTATGTCTAACCCGGTAGACAATGTTAAGAAAGTTCCACAAGACAATTGTTCACCGACGCTTCTTTAATATTATTAACTTGCATATTCTCTTTATCTTTTAATAAATATTTGTAATATTTTCAAAATGTTACCTTCTATCTCTATCATAAACTCATACCCTATTATCCATAAAGTAATTTAAATACACTTTTTCTTATTGAAAAAATTTTCTTAGTATATGTAAATGTTTTAAACATAACAATTTTATTACAAAATAAACGTGATTATACAATAAATATACTAACTTTTCCAGCATATCGCTTTTTTGTCTTTTTAGACCCCATAATTAACATTGGAAGCGTTATTTATGTCGCAGACATGAAATTGTGTTGATTTTCTAATAATTTCAAAGAACGACTTAAAAAAATCGAGTTTTTTTCTATATCTTATCTCACAATTTGGATAAAGAATTGTTTATTTTAATCTAAAAGTAGAAAAAAAATTACTTCCCAATCTATTAGTTCGGGGTTTAAAGTTCAGTACTTTAGTGCTCCGCGCTACTTCCCTTTTTCCAATTTTTTGTAGTAATTATTTAAAAATCTGGCAAGAATGAGTAGAACTTGCGCTACGAGGATTCCGTAGACATTTAGCCATTTATTTATATTTAAGGGCACGTAATAATTCTATTAAAATATTTACAATAATTAATTTTTGAAAATATAAATATTTTACCCACTATATTCTTCATGGGTAAAAAATTATGACGCATATTTATAAATTATGAAATTAAGACAATTGATATTGGTAATGATCTAATCACCAGTTCGTACATGATTTTTGGCTCGGCAGTTTTATAAATAAGGAGGATGCTATACAAAATTTATCTTCGCATAATTTTTGAATAGGTTTTTAAATGTTAAACTACATAAAAATTTTTTTTGTATTTTTCATAATAACACTTTCAAATGATACAATAAACACTTTCAAATGATGCTCCATATGACATACAAACTTAAAAAAAACTTTATGACATTTATTCTCTCTTTAATTTTTATATGAGTATTTTCAACAAGACAGTTATTGTAAAATATGTGCACTAAAATATGTTATGTGAGTTAATATATGTGAGCTACTAGGCCAAATTTGAAGTTTATGCGTCACGTGGTTTCTAAGAAAATAGACTGTTAATATAGAAAAATGAAAATAATATGCCTACTATATGTTTCATAGGCCTAAAAATATAGTGCATATTGCAAAAATGATGACATCTAGAATAATCCGTTCAGCTTTTCTAATCTTTGCGTGTGTACCTAAAAATCCATTTTTTTTTCACTGTATGAAATGAGTATTTTTCCAAAAAAAGGAGTTTGTGGAGCTAGTACTTTTCTAATTTAACATTAATGCAGTCTTAAATAACAAAACACAAAACCATTTCTCTAAAGACAATCAAATAATAAAACTCGAGACAATTTCTACAAATAAAAAAACATAAGCCAATTTCTAGAATACAATTACATAATAGAACTTGACACAATTTTTACAAGACAGCACGCAAGTAAACGATTGCTACCCTCGAGCACTCTGCTATGCAACCCCCGCCATCAGACGACCATGACGCATGAGCGACGGATGCATGATGCGTCAACATCCAGTGTAGCACTCGTGGGAATTCCACATCCCACAGCGGTTGACGCAGAAAAGCAAAGAGCGGATTCGTCGCAGGTCTATTTACAGACTTCCAAACTTCCTTACATCCAAATGTTAAAACAACGTACCTCGGCATGAGAAAGTCCTCGGCAATGTACCTCGGCATGAAAAAGTGAACAAAAGTTGCGGAATATGCAACATTTAATATGTCGTTGTGAGGCCTTTTAGTCTAGACTAACATCACATAACTGTCACTGCGCATCGCGCTGCTCCATCAAACAAGTTAATATTCAAGTCTGACAAATTATGTTCAAAATAATACTTACCTCGTAAATACATAACGGGCTTGACTTAATGTTCCACCTATTTCTTTGAAAAAAGTTTTTTACACCCGCGCGAGCAGTCATTGGCAAGAGCTAGTATTTATTATACACAAATTTCAGACAAATGCATTTCCAGCCGTACCGATTCAGCAAAATGTTTAGTGTTGTATTTTTTACCATCTAAGTTTTCATTATCAATCGTAACCTTCGATTGCAAAAAGCTCACGCGGGAAATCACCATAATGACTAATAGTCAACTAATGTACAACCATTAAGAGGGTGTCTCTAACGGAAACTGTTTATTTTCGATACAATGATTTCTTTGTAACAATATAATAATTTATTTAAACACCATGCTTGTACATTTACGACAGTAAGAGTCTATTATCATGTGTGCAAACGTATTATGAATCAAAATAAGGTATAAATTCAGAATTGGAGATGAATTTAACACTTAAAAAGAGAATATTACGTAAGAACATTTTGATAAGTGTTGGTAGGTTTTATTTTTATTATTAGTTTTTGTTGTCTTTTTAGAACCATGCTTAACGCAGTAAAACCTGAATAACTTTTGATGAAACAAAGTAACATTAAGCATACTTTGGATATATTCCTTAAATTATATAAATAAACAGGATAATGAAAAACATAACGTGCGTCTCCTCATTCGCAAAAAGTGAAGAGCCATAATATTTCTAAATTTTAGTACTTAATTACATTTTTGAATATTCCATATTAGATATTACATATAAGCTTCAAGCATTTGAAGCGTTCAGTATATTCACTATTAACTAATTGCGTATCAAACTGATAAATAAGTTTCTATAGAACTGTAGAGTTTTAAAAAGTTTGTTGCAAGCAAAATAGGGAAAATTCTAATACAAATAATTATTTAATTAAAAATAATAATAAAATATAAATAAATATCAAAAATGTCTCTACGCAATTCAAGAAAGAAATAAAATTGAAAAATCACATTAAAAGGAATGTGGAATCCAATAAAATTTTGACCAACAAAATTGAAGAGAGGAATAAAAATACTAAGTCACATTTCTACGGAATAATGAATTTTCATATAAATATTAATCTAGAAAATTGCAGAAACAAAATAGAAATAATAAGTTTTATTTAAACACAAAATCAAATTCCTACATAGTATTGATCTTCACAATTCAAGAAAAAAATAACAATAGTAACTTACCTTTATTGTGAACATCGAATTTTAATGAAAACAATTCATAGAAAAACTATCGTTTGCACAATAATTTTTTCTTCATTATTTGTTCATGTTCTTAAGCAAAAACGTTTCAAATTCTCTATATATTAGCATCGAAATTCTCGTTTGCAACTTTTCTTGTTGAACCTTATATTTTACCATTTTGTTAATTTAATTTCTCGATAATTATTCTCTATGATCATTACTTTAAATATATCTACATTTTTACGTTAATAATATTCTATTATCATATTTTTTCTGCGTTCTTGCATATATACGGAATTATATATCCTTATCCATTAAAATCGTATTGATTGTGATAATGATCTGGCGTGTAAAATTATACTTAATAACATTAATATTAGGAGCAATTTTTACTTAAGATTACAGGACTTTTAATACACAAAATTACTTCTACGAGAGAAAGGTAACATCTACATAAAATATTTTATCAATACATAATCTCATTTCTTTAGTAAGTAACGTCACCCATTTATCTTTTATATAGTGGAGTTGCTGACATTTAAACTATGTATTTTATTATCATCATTGATTAAATATTCAGTGCCATTTCCGTAGGAGAAGAGAAATAACAGAATAATGACCTGATAAACCTTATGATTTAATGACCTGATAAATATTATTATGACCTGATAAACCTTAGAGATGGTGTCGAAATGAGAACATACTAATTTATTCAATATTTAAGGGAAAAGTTTTTTATTTCCATAATTTTTTTTATTTCCATAAGCTACTGTTAACATTTTTTAGGCCAAACAATTTTTATGTATTGCTTTAAGTTAAGAAAACGAATGAACTTTTGAACCCAGTACTTCCGAGTTCAGATATTTACAACTATACAAATGCCCCTTATGAAAGTAACGGAATGACAGAGTCCTAATTACATACTTATTCACTTATCCTTGTTTTTGTGACAATAAGGTAGAAAATGTTTGAAAAACTTTAGAAAACGTTTGAATAGTACGTACCTATAAAATTGTCTATTCTCTACAAATACCAAATTTTAAGCGCTTGGCTCAAATAAATATTCCCAAATGACATGATTACGTAATTGCGTAAAACGGTCCCTCGAATACTTCCAACGTTTAAATTAAAAATTAATAGTATGTCCTGTGTAGGTCACGTGTCACCCATAAATCCTCTCCAAAGTTGATTTTCATTCATAATTTGATAATTGAATGCAATTAAAAGAAAAGGTGTAATAAAATAACTTATTAACACTGTAATAATGGACACGTTTTTATATGAGCGTTATTGTCATATAATTTTAACAGCCATATCGTTAAGTTTAATGACTTGAATAATTGTACCGTTGAAACAATTGGCTATAATTTTATTCATAATTCTTGAAATATTACGGTTTATTAATTTTACGTATTTAATTGTTTAATTTTATTTAAAAAACCACATGAAACTTTTTGAGGTGCTTAAAATACAATTTTAAAAATGTTATTGCCAATGCTTCTGTAAATTGACAAACAGACGATGTTTGAATAGCGTTATATGGACGCAAAATAAAAATGTTCCTTAGCGTAAATTAAAAAAAAGAAGCCACCAAATAAAGACGAATGTAGAATTAAAAACCAAGAACTCAAAGCAAATTTTTCCAAAAAAAGAAATTATAGAACATGGTTCCATTATCTGATACAACAATCAATCGTTTAAAAAGAACCAATTTTTATGCTCACTAAACTGAATACTACCTACTACATATCACTAAAGAAAAACTAATATTTTAAAATTGGTCGTTTTAGATTTTATTTAAGACGAAAATTTAAAAAATACAAAGTGATATTACATGCCTCTTTAAGACATTTTATAATAACATTTTATATATTCTTTTTTTTAACTCCAACCATGTTACCTTGTACAAAATGGTTTTTATCATATCTCTAAAAATTTTGCTGTGATCAAGTTGTCAAAATCCGATTATGACATTGTTCAGATTAAATACGTAATATATGGAATGATTGATTGATAATAAATGATATAAGGATTTAACTAATATCTACAAATCTTAATATTTCCCATTTTACTACACATCTATAAATATTTTTCCAAATATCAACATTTTTATAGGTACAAACAATTTATATTTTAAGGTGTGTTTGTGAATTAAAAGGAAACGACGTTACGAACTGCGTATCCGAAAAATTAATCCACGATTTTTAGTCTATAAATATGATGTTTGCAAGTTATATTTAAAAATTTGCAAACTTTATTGAACAATAATATTTCTTCAATAGAAGTAAGTTGCAAACGAATTAAATGATTCAAAATAAAATTTGTATTTCATGTAAACAAGCTATTTGCAACTGACTTTTTCACAAAAGCAACAGCAATATTGTTCAAAACAGAGTTCTTTTGTTCTCTTTATTTGGTATAAATTTAATATTCATTTAAATAGATTATTTAATTTTTTTATCTTTAATTTAGTATTAAATTTTTTTTTGCTAATAGTACTCTAAATTATTTAAAAAATATTTTACTATCGAGTCGGTTTTAAAAAATAAGAAACTGGTGTTTATGCCATTATACAGAATCATAAAAATGGATAAAAATTTTTTGAAACGTTATAGAAATGTCTCGACAACCTCGTAAGGTATATAAAGAGCGCGGCATTCAATCTTCACCTCAGTAATCGAGTTTCGGTGAATTAAGGAAACACAAAATTCAGTCGACCTAATGGGAAACACTCACAATTCAAGGTTCTCTAATTTTAGGGAAATTTAAGTTAGTTTTGAGTAACATAGCTATATTTTCAAAGACTCAAAGATGAAAATTTTGATTTCACCGATAATCCATATCCAGATCGACCTGATAGATTAAATTTGGAAAAATAAAACGTTTTATGGAAAGAGAAAACAACATTACAGAAATAGGTAAATTTTTCATTATATGACACACTTTCACTAATGCTCTTATACTTCAATGGATAAAATTTCATTCTTTGTAGAAGAAGTATAATATTCTGATTGGCTATAACATGAGCTACGCTGCTCAAATGTTTGGCAAGTATGTCAGTCGGCAACGTGATAGTTATCAGAACTCTCTATCGCAAAGAGATCAAAGGTGAACCATTCAATGAACACATGAAGTTTAAAGTATTATAAAGGGTACAAGTTAAAAAAAATTAAAATGAAAATTAAATTTAATGCTCACCTTTTCTTTTATCCAATGATCGATTTCAATGTCCGCGCTATCGGCGCTTAGAATATAATTGTAAAAAGTTTTGCTTCCACCATTGCTGTGGACTCCATCTTAACAATTTTTACTTTATTTAATATTGATTTACGTTTAAGAATCATAAATTTATGATTCGATGATAGTAGAGTGATAGCTTGGACGGTGAGTTGAGAATTGAGAATGGTTGTTTTAAAACGCATACTTGTACATTTATAGATACATTTTGACAAATGTTTTTACATCCCAGTAAAAACGTAATAATTATGATAATGCAATTATAATCTTGCATTTTATATTAAAATATTGGTTCTTTAATATTTTTAAATTTATACTCATTTTGGCTATTGTGTTGTTGTTACAATAGAAAAAATATAATACACTATATATTGTCAGTTAACGTGTCATTAGTATAAAATAATAAAATATTTAAATGTGTCATTATACAAAATAATAACAAGTGGTATCAGAAAATGAGTCAAAATTCTTATGATGCGTAAATTCAAAAATTAATAAAAAATCTTCGTCTTAATGTCGAAAGTTAATGTTGAAATCGTATCGTACGATTAGTTTGTAAGCTTATTTCAATTCAAGTTTATCATAACCATGCTGGTATGACGAAGTTTAGGAGCGTCTAATAACAATACGATTGAATAAAAAACGTGACGATAACAGCTGGGTATATTTTAGTCAACTAGTGGTTTGGATATTAACATATTACCTATATTTAATGGAAAATAAAGACATGCAAATTAACTAGTAAAATTCTTTTAACTTAGACATGGATTCAACTGAGTTTGCTCAATGAATACCAGGTTTGATAAATATTATAAAGTAGGATTCAATTTGATTTTTTTCATTAATACACAATTGCTAAACGAGTATAGATAGATGATTTTAAGAAAGATATGAAATTTGGATTTTAAACTTTAAAAGAGGTATTGGACTGGAATATTTTCATGGTATACTCTAACATACTCTTTAATATCTTATACAAGAATAATTGAGCTGTTGAAGCGAGCTGTTGTTATATTATCTTCTTTGAATATTAAGCGAAATGTGGATTTAAAGCTTTCCTTATCGCAGAATTTCAATCATTGTGCAGTGCAGTTTTATATAATATGTCTACAGCAAAACCCTCGAAGAAAATAAAATGAAAACATCCATATCGATAAAAGCATGCATAGTCGTAAAATTATGTAGTACAGATGAAAATTATTACTTTTACAAGAAGTATAAGTGGAGACGAATTTATTCTAATAAAAAAAAAGGCTTTTAAGTCCGCCTCGTGAATCTTCAAAACAGTATGATTTAGTTACATTGGTCGTAAACTTTTTTGGTAGTAAAATAGTAATAAACCATAAAACTTTGTCCATAAATTTATACACGAACTCCTATATTGATTGAGAAAATAAGCCATTTTGTTTTAACTATATACTGTAGTAAATACAGTGATTATAAGGAATTAATTTTGTTTTTCCGATGTTATATTCTCTGCTGACATCTGAACAAGTCTTAAAACATCACACTGACTGTACCTTCCGAAACATCCGAAACATTCCGGATGTACATATGAATGTACATCCATTTCGCTATAGAATAATGTCATAAAATGAGAACAAATCTTCCCTGTCCAAAAAACATAGTTTATGTCCTTATTTAATATTATAAGCGCAAAAATGAATTTGTTCCTCCATTTATTTGCATCACTTTCACTAGTCAATAACTTATAAATGTTATGTACATATTACATAATATTACATATGGGAATAAAGAGAGGATACTTTACATACCATAAAAAAATATTTCATGAAAAAATCACCTCCTTAGGGATATATATATATATATATATATATAATATTAAAACATATATGTATGTTTATATATATAATATATAAATACATAATTTATTGCTACAAGAACAACCTCTGTCTGTCCGCAAAAGCACCAAAGCAAAATATATTATGTTACAGATTGGAATACAATTGCAAAATAACGTTTAAAAAAAAACTTAAAATTATAACAAACTGGCAAATCAACAACAATAAAAAATGGCGAGTAACAAGTAATTAATAAAAAATACATTTTCCATTTTCTACGCAAGCAGAGCCGCCGATCAAAGTCATTAATGTTTTGCATAATATAAATGCAAAATACGTGCCATTGAATTGTAAATGCCTTCAAATACTATTTCTCTGGATAGTACAAGTAACAGGAAATTTAACGAAGCAAATGTTGCATGTTTTAAAGAGTTCCTTATTTTAAAATTGGTCAAGCCTGTCTGTCTTTCCGTACCTCACAGCAGCATGGCTCTTTCAGTTTAAAACTGATCGAGGTTAAATTTTTCAAAGAAATTTACTTAAATTGTTTAATCGCGCACACAGCAAGAAAAATATTTTTTTTTATTCACCGGCCTGTACATCGAATTTGGGGATAAAACTTCTTTCCCAGGGGTGCCATTCAGTGGGCATAAATGGAATCAATTATTGATCCGGCGTCTTATCCTCATATCCCTTGCGAGATACGAGTCATCAAATATTTTTAACCAGCCAGGATGCGTGGATGTTGCAGAATTTACCAAGAGCACAAGATTCCCTAATTGTGTATGATTACGAACTGTTGAGTTAATGCATGACCAATGAGCACTTTGCCGATTCGTTTTAGTGTTACGTCTTTAAAATGAAAAGAAAAATCGAACTGTTGTAGTATCACATGGCTGTCAAAGCAATTTTTCATGGAAATGGCTTGTGATATATAATTTCAAAAAAAAATAACCATTTTTTCCTTATTCCGTACAAAACAGCCCAATTTTTTGGCCGTCAAGGAACGCAATGACTATCTGTTTCTTATTAATTGAATTCAATTGTATGAATTTCGTAATTTCACATAGAGAGTATTTTTCCAGGAAGGTTTTCATCTCGAGACCTCAGTACAGATCATAGCTGTTCAGATCATAGCGCTACTTTAATATCTATGAAATGTATACTCTAATGCTATGGATGGCAAGCTGCAATACGAACGCTCAACTAGTGGCAGGAAAAGTAATTTTTTTAAGAGAGATGTTCAAATTTAATTGTCTATCGTAGAAATTATGAAAATCACGGCTTTTGCACCAGTTTAGCCACGGAAAAAAAAAGAAAAATCAAATAAATTCGATAGGATCCCAAAATAAAATGAAAAACTGTCTGCAGCAGTAAATTTTTTTGTGATATTTACGTATGCACAATTTTGAATTATTTTTTAAATAATCATCTCAATTGTACAGGTCAATACGCCTTATCATTTTGATACAAATCTATATTTATACAGGTTTTGTGGCTAACTTGTGTAAGTAAGGATTTGTATCTGAATTAATAGACATTAACAGTTACGATGAAAAATTCTGCGTGCAACTTCATACACGTGGCAGAAGTGAAACTCCTTTAGGGATCTAAACCTCGATTTGTAAGTATCTACTGAGGAGTTAAACGTCAGAGGCTATAAATATTATTCACAGTTTAAATACATAGAGCACTAGCGCATGCGTACATTTCAAAATTGTAAACGTTGCTTGAGAGCAAGATAATGCATTGAATCAAATATTAAAAACATATGCAAAATGTAAGTGCCTAGAATTTTCTAAATTCCTATAAGAAAATTCGAATAAGATACATTCTGAAAAAAAACGATAACGATACATTATGTAAACCTCTAAAACATGTTCATATAAATTTACATAGACAAAGATCAATTAAAAAATTATCCACATCGCTAATACCAGAAAACTGCTAAATAAAATTAAAGGAAGTCGGGATGTATTGCTCGTATTGTAAATCATATTTATGATAACTATATATGTCGATTAATTGCGAATTCATAAATAAATTAAGTACATATATTGTTAGTCCTTGTAATGGATGAATTTCATGCAGAATTGGTAAAAAATAAATCACAAATAGATATATATATATCGACCACATTTTGACGTTTACTTTAGACACCCATAACGTACAAAATAGCTAACAGCACTTATGAGCGCCGTTTTTATTTATTTTCGCGCATGCGTACACTTCATGTCTTATTCTTTAATGCTCACTCACTCACTTCCAAAGCTGACGTAAAATAATCACGTCCCAAGGTTTGCAAACAATGTTAGACTTAGAACCATCTTAATGTTAGTATTGACTGAATTACCAACTGTTAAACCTTTGCAATATCTTTGCACCACGTGATAATTTACTTATCCATAAGGCATACAGGGTTTCTTATGCTATCAAGCAAATATATCTAGTAAAACATCTTTCTCCATTTCACTTATTAAATTATCGTTTATTATTTTGGTTTCGTTACTGGAAAATTGAAAACATGTATAAAAAGAGAAAGAGGAACGTCATAAAGAGATGTGAAAATAAATTTAACGCACCTTCTACTATTCACAATTTATCACCAGCTGCTCCCACGTTAAAAACATTAACAAGCTTCCTAAAGATAAAACAAAATTAACACGTTCGCCGAGAATTATGAAACGGCAGTTCTGAAACTACTCACGTATTATAAAAAGAGATGAAAACATCATTTTTACAATTTAGTGCGGATCGTAATTGTTTTAATGTGCAAGGATGTGGATAGCTAGGAAGCATGCATTTTTATTAGAGCATAAAAGGGTTGGAAATAAAAGCCTTAATGTGTTCTCGTGTATAGAGATGGCTGCTACAACAACCTTCAGTTTAATAACACTAAAAGTATTTTAAATGGTCACCATAGATGATTTCCCATTTGCCGCTGGAGTTATTAAAAAGAAATTATTGATAATTTAATTTGTGAACGAGAGACACATGCATTTTATGGAAACACCAATATTTAATTTCTATTGTATTTAGATACGTAATTTATAAACAACATTTCTTTCTTACGAGGAAAGAACCTGGCCATCATAATGAAAATTGAAAACCATGGATTTTTTATTTCAAATACTTCATTTCAATATCTTCATTTCAAATACTCCTTCATTGCATAGACGCAGGTATGTGCTTTATTAACAAAAAAATTACAACTCTGGTAACTCTGTGGGTAATGAACTTTTAATATAACATTTTGGTCCGTTAGTCTGTATGTATGGACGTATGAAAGTAGGTACGTATGTAAGTATATACGAATGAGGACACGTTACGGGTAGCAAGTGTTAATAATTTTTTCTTAATATTCTTTCTGTCGAAAGGTTAGCTATGATAAAAGAGCCATAGTAATTAAGCATATTAAATAAGATCTAGATTCTCAATCTTAGATCTAGATTCTCAATCTAAGGAGAACAAGGCTCTTGACTTTGCTAAGTAAAAGGATATTTTCAGAGCAAAGTCAACAGCCATGTTCTCCTAGGATTGAGAGCCTAGATCTAAGATAATCCTGGCTACAGAAATGCGAGGTCGATTCATAATATTATGAATAAGGTAGAAAATGTGCTGATTGCACTGTTAATAAATCTTCACACTCTTCAAAACTTCATAATTAAGCTTTTTCACGTCAGCATAGCATGCTATCCCCATTTTGCGGCGGTACTTTCGTCCCATATTTTCGTTACGATATCTAAAATGGCGCTCAATACCATTTAAATCAAATTAACTTAAGAAAAAATATTTCAGGTTTTCATGTTATAAACGGTTATCACAATTTTTCATTATTTACACCTTTGTTTCATAATGTACTTACCTACAATTTTCTATATTTTAAAAAAAATTAGTTTTACCGATCGATTTATTTTTATCGTGCATTGTTATGCTATTACCAAAAAATATCTTCATTATTATTCGAATATACATTTATAATTGATGACTTGAAATAACCTCTAATTAATTGGTCTTTTCCCGACAAAGCTTCGTAATTAATTTTGCGTTAATTGCCATTTTTTCACATACAGCTATTGAACCTACATTAATTTTTCTCGATTTTTTATAGAGAATACTCACTAATTAACATGTGATATTCGACATTACTCTTTTCATTTAATCGTAAACATACCTGGTATACATATATAGGATGAATATTGTGTAGCTAACACCAAGTGCTAAGGAAAGAAGCAGTTAGTACTTTTTCTTTTATATTTTTATGAATCGCTGAGCAAAATTAATTTAAATTAAATAGAGGTTCTAACGTCTTTTCAATCTTAATTTTCTGGTCAGAGACCGAGTACTCGAAATTAGGACAATAAAATGTAGTAATGCAATATTTAAGCATATTCCAAATAATCATTTTTTCTTTGAATGGAACCTCAATGCACAATCTTTATCTTAAAATGCTTTACGTTACACGCTGGTGATAGAAATGAATTTATTAATATAAAAATTATTATCGAATGAATAGTCATTCAATGAATAAAATTAACTAATTGATACATTATAACACTGTATCATATACACGGATTTACTAGTACTCAGTATGATTGAGAGACCAGATATGGATTGAGTTAGTAAAATTTCAATGGGTTTATGAAAAAACATATTAAAGGAAGTAATTGGTCGTTTAGTAGGTGAATTACTTGAATAACCAGAAAATGTTTTTTTTCAAATTAAAGTTATGATCATACCGAGAAAAGTAAATAGCAATAATATAGTTTTCAAAAAAGCAATGTTTTTTGTGAAAATGGGAAATAAAATAACCACAAGAATATATTAAAAATATCGTTCAAGGATATCTTCAGAAATAAGTCTTGAGGTATATTCGACGCCAATTTGGTCACTAACTAGTCGCATATTCAACACATTTCAAAATTTTTAACCTAAAGCTATTAGCTTGTTTCTTAGGCACCGCAATAACTTAAATATCTTGCTCATCTCACATCCATCTTAATTCCAAAAAAAATCACGCGCTTGCTACGGCGGGTAATAATTGACAGCTTAACACCAACCGTTCCCACTTTAATCATTAAAAAGTTCTCAAACGTAACAATAGATTTAAAATGCTACAGAGGATTATAAAACATCAGTTCTAAAACAACTCACTTGTTATAAAAAAAATACTAATGCCGGTATCTACTCGCTACTATGCAGACTTTGCGGTGATTACGATAAGCTGCTCCATTCCGTCGATATTTTTGCTGGTTCGCCGTCCCATTAAAAACTGTTCATTTCTAGAATATTGCTAAAGGGTCAATCCGTTATTAAAAAATCCACTAATGTTAACTATGAATATCCGGAATCTCCATAATAATTACAGTTTGTGTTACCCTATTCTATTCTTATCATGATTATTATTAATTTTTTTTATGTTTTTAAAATTAAAATATTTCTGTTATTTTGTATTTCGTTATTCTTATTAATATTTTTATGATCACGCGCAAAATAATTAATGTCAATTTTTAATTTTGTATTCCTTATTTTCTTTTATAATTAACACATAAATTATTATCTATATTATTCAACAATTGTTGCTATTTCATATTATGCGATTATATTTATGTAAGTTTTTAATCCCTCTACTGATGTTGTTAAATTATCGTTATTATTTTGTATAGTATTATTATATTCTTTTTTTTTAAATAAATCTTTATATGTACCAAAACTCTAGGTAGATTAGTGTCTGGATGTGGGAATATTATGATACAAGTCTGCCTAGTATAAACCTCATATATTGTTATAATGTGACGACTTGCATTTGTTTTTCCTCCTATTGAAATAAATAAATAAATGATGTGCGTGAATGTGGATTTAAGAGATGTGAGTATTTTGATAAGGCCATAAAAGGGTCAAAAGTTTTCTGTTAATGTTTATAGAGATGGGGTTTGTTGTTAATTTTCATAGAGATGGGGCTGTCACTGGAGCAGGGTGTTGGTTGAATAAAGATAAAAGTATTTCAAATCATAATTATATTATGTTTGCTTAGATATTGCTAGGGTTTTCAAATGGGAACTTATTGAAATGTTCATTAAAGAGAACGAGATAAACTGAACGAGTTATGGTTTTAGATTTTTTAAATATTGGTATACATTTGATAATTTATTTGATATTACATTTGACAACACACGTGATTAATTAATCAACAAGCAACATATTTTCATTAGAAGCTCGTGCCTATGGTAATGATCAATATGAAAATGTAAAATCGATTACATTTTTTTTATTTCAATTATCTCAATCGTTATAGGATTTCATATTATTTTCTTTTATCCTTTATTGAACACCGGCCCGGTCTGTGCTTTATTATCGACTAGCGTGCTCATCTATAGTTTTGACGATTAATACAGCTTTTTAGAAAGGGGAAATATTTATTTAATAAATGATTTATTTTCATTCTTCAACAATATATTATGATTTAAATTTTCTTTTGAATAATTACACGCGTCTTCTTCCATTGCTCTGTACACAAGTACGTATAAGGACGCCCTAGACAAATTGAAATTTTTTACCTATTTTGCTATCTTTTTGTCTATCAAATAGCTAACAGTCAGAATACAGGCATCATAGTAAACCGTATTAACCAGCACACATATCAATAGTTACATCTTAAACATATTTATATTGAAATGTTAAGAGGAAATGAACCACACATTGAGTACTCGCATTTTTTAAAATTCCGTGCCCAGTGCGGGGTATTGTCTGAAAAGGCTTGTTATAAGGGTCTCAAAATATGTTATTATTGTTTTAGATGGCTTTCTTTTAGATATATACTAAAAATATGCAGGTAAATTATATACCACTCTCTTCCCTATTATTTCCGAATTAACTAAGAAATGATTTAAAATACAGAGTTTTGAAAGCCTGGGCAAAGGTTGTAAGAAAAATAAAACGATGATTCCAGACGCCATAATTTTTAAGATATTCACGATAATTTATGTTTCTCTATTTACCTAATTTTATTGTTAATTATTTGTTGCACTATCTATTTACCTAATTTTATTGTTAATTATTTGTTGCACTATCTATTTACCTAATTTTATTGTTAATTATTTGTTGTCTATATTAGTAAGGGCTTGTAAGATAAAAAAATTAATTTCACTACAAACGAATTACTGAACCCTCTATGCACTAGCCAGACTGGTACTCCCAAAATTCTTGTGTCCTGCCTTGCTGTTTGTTTGTTTATTTTGTTTTCTATTTTCCTTTTTGGATAACACTAAGTTAGTGAAAATTTTAACGTAAAAATGCTTTATTTATATTCAGATTAAAATCTTCATGAACGGTTATCGTCATAAAATTTTCTATAAGAAATTTACATTTAATTATTAAACGATCCGCTGTAACACTGAGTGCATAGCTTCAAAAACTGATAATTGGAACTGTCCACTTAAATTTCTACACCGATTGTTATTTTATATTTTTCAGATAATCCTCGAATTTTCGTTTATCGTATTTAATGTAAAATCACATTAATTTATATAAAATTATAAATATTGAGTAGATCAAATAAATTTAGTAGGCTATACTGGAATTTTTTATAATAAATCAATACAAATAATCGTTCTCACGAATCATCAAAACGATTCGTTTCATAAATACTCCAATAATATAAGTACATGAACCAGAATTATTTAGGTCTACCTTCCCCATTTTTAAAAACTATCTTCAACGGAGACTGTCCCTAAAAAAATTATAACCTTTGTACCTCTTAAGTCGAATAATATGTAATTTACTTTACATTTGCGTTTCCCGGAGCGCGTCGTCGTTAGAAAGGAAATTGTTTTCATTGTTAAATTTCACGTTCAAATTTTAAACCTTTTCCTTCTAAAATGAACTGCATTCAAGTCGAATAAAGTTAAGCGAGTAAATTAGGAGCCATTTTCGTTGAGTGCTAATGAAATGTTGTTTTAGGGGAAGCTTTCAATGGCTTTTTAAAGAGCTACGCCTAATACTCGAAGCATTGCGATGGCAAAAACAATATTGATTCGATTAAAAAATTTTGTTTGTTTATTTTTTTCTGAAATCAACAGTGAATGCAAAATGCAGGAAATTATTTGAATGGAATGAAACTTCATTTAGGGTGTACTTATTTAAACACGAATTGAAATTATAATTAAATATGATAATGATACTATTTTATTTTACTGATATTTAACGTATAACCCATATTATTCATGATAAAAAAACAATGCAAGAGCTGGAAACAAATCATAAAATAATCCATTAACATTTGGGCATGCTATTAATTGTTCTGTGAGCACCAATTTTTTAATGTAGGTATATATAGATATTCGTGTAATGTTTCATTTGGTGTACACTTTTGTCTTCGGAATTTGTGGAATACAAATTGGTATACTCGTAAAACTTGATATATTTAAAAAAAATTATTTAAAAAAAATTTTATTTCGTTTTATTTGTTATGCATTATTGAAGACATTACTTGATAGAGTGCTTAGCAACATTTTACTGCAGTATAGCATGTTATCCCCACTTTGAGGCTTACTTCAGTCGCATATTTTTGT
Source organism: Druceiella hillmani (assembly GCA_039881145.1). Lineage (NCBI taxonomy): Eukaryota > Metazoa > Arthropoda > Insecta > Lepidoptera > Hepialidae > Druceiella > Druceiella hillmani. Next base: position 2,860,697 of record JAYKKI010000138.1, read on the forward strand.
AACGCTACCTGAAACAATTTCCAATGAAATGCGTTTAAATAAGATTCACTCCACAAAAAAATAAGGAACCAATCGAAATTGATTCAGCCTTATTCATCTTGGAAGCAACTATCACATTTGATGGCAAAAACAATTTCTATAGATTTAATTTTTTTTAATTTGTATGCTGCAAACCACAATTTTTGCGTAATTATTTGAATATATATTCATAATTTGTAACTTGCTGCAAAGTGAATTTAATTTTCTTGTTTTTATGTGTCTGTATTCCACTTTGCGTCAATTTGAATTTTTGTATTAAAAATTTATTAATTGAAATGCGATTTTCGACATCCTTTCTTGACCTAATTGCATACATATCTGAAATACACCTAAACAATTATTAATGTATAGCTATCCTCGAGTGATGCTTTGTATGAAGGTAGAATTTATTTCTTCTTCATTCATATTTTTTTTGTAAATGTTTGGGCTATATCAAACTAAGTTAATTACATATTTATTTTATCATAAATCCCGTCTCGGATATCAACTGGGTCAAATTTAGACAGTGACGTAAAATTTAAACTTTTTGAAATATTTGAAATTAATTTAATTTCTTCTTATATTCGACCCTTAATTCACTGAATTAATCTTGGTCTTGGTTATATTATTATGAGAGCATTGTATTTAATGTTATGTAAAAAAATTAGAGAAAACATTTCCATTGAACAAACTGATCCAGCAACATTACACATTATAACATTTTATAAAATGCACTTATTTACTTGTACGTACTGCATGTAGAATACTCTTTATAGACATTTAGATACATTAGTCTTATCACATAAACTGTTATTTTTTAAACGTCATGCAAGAACAATAAAAGTTTGTTTCTGGTAAAGATAAATAAAAACAACAAATTTTAGGTTTAAAAAATTATTTAAAAATCACAAGTTTTGTGTGTTGTGAGAATAAAACCAAGAGGTTCATTCAATACGATGCTTCAACAATTGACGTATCAAAAATTCAATAAATAAGCATTTAAAAAACTTGATGCTCAGACGCCACCATAAATAATATAATAACCCAACGAATATCTACCCCGTTTCCATAAAGCTCTTCACGTATACCAAATGAGATAATAACTGACTAACCGTAACCATTCGCAAGCACATTAATAAAGAGAACATAAGAAAAGGAATTCACACACTTAACATTTTTACAAATAAAAATTGTGTAAACAATGTGATTAACTTTCTATTCATAAAGTAAAGCATTACAATTGAAAGAAAAATTCAATTTGATTATCAGACGTATCTATATAAGTAATTTATTGATATTTATCAAAGTTCTAATTAAAATATGGCTGAACTAGGTAAACAAACTTCTTAATTTATGATTATTCAGCAAACTGGCAAAAAACGTCACAGAAGGCAGCTCTCACGCTACATATTAAAATTCTTGTATTTTCATAAGCCCAAATAGCCCACTGCGGTGAGGTATTAATGGCTTTACCGTGAAATTTCCTGTTATAAAACGCTACACTAAATTTAATTACTGAATAAAACCTTAATATAAATTTCGCCTCGGAAGTCGTAAAATAGCATTATAGAATACCTCTAATACACGAAATAATTTACAAAAAACAGAACGTAGCCGGGTCCAGTCTCGTAATATTATGCGTGAATAGAATATTATATCTGATTAAAAATTGAATATTTTTCATGAAATGAACAAATACTCTCAACTGTTGTTTCAATAGTATTATTTATTATAATATTGACCTACATAAAACCATTTATATTTACCTATAAATTCAACCTATACAACATTTAACGGCTATAATATTGATTAAGTTTGCAGACAGATACAAGTAATATATGGTTTTAGGAATATCAATATTATAATAAATACTATGACAGTTTGATAAGTGATACAATTTGAACACCTGGAGTAAATTTTGGGGTGTGACATGAGAAGCCATATGTATAAAGACAATCGCTGTGGTTCATAAAGTTTCGTTTATGAAACACAGTATTTCGATTTTCTATAAGGTTTAAGACACAGTAAGAGTAATGGAAATTGAAAAGAAACCTGAATAGAGAGTATTTTAATCAAATCTAGTGTCTGCTAATATTCATGACCTATTTTTAAATATTTGGGAAACAATTTTAGTTTCTAATATTAGTTTTAAAATTCTTTATGGTAAATTATACCTCAATACTAATATATTAAGCGAGTTATTGGAAAAATAAACAGAAAAAGTAACTTTATATACAAATAAAACAAAATGTAAATAAATAATGATTTAACGTCTGTCGCAAACCAGCCAATTACTACACCGTTTCAACCCTAAAATCACTAATACTAGACACATTCAATAAATTCTATATGGAAGTGTTTACACAACCGGATTTTACCTCCTAACTAATATTATAAATGGAAAAGTGTATTTCTTAGTCATTCATTCACATCATTATCGGAGCAACGAATCGCCACAATTTTTGCACAGATGTAATTGGCGGGTTTGACAATGATATGTGTTATTTTCTTTCCCGGGAAATCTCATTCTGTCTAACATTTTAAATACGAAAGTGTGTTTTTTGCCTTCTTTTACATGGCAACAAGACAACGAATCGACATTTTTTTTTCTTAGTAATTAATTATCGGACCAGGAAATAACATAATTTTTTATCTGGGAGAACCTGATTTATTGGCGAAAATTCTTATTTGAAACTAAGAAATACATAAAGTGAATAAAGAAAAAAAATCACAATAGAGCAACAGAACGATTTGACTTTTTGAAACACTACATATGTAATATAAAACAGCAATATACATGCCAAAAATTTAAATTATTTCATTCCAATAGCACGACCGCGCACACCCACGATGTCCTAAAATAGTTCTTATCAAGTGTTTGGTTACAAAATCTCCGTCTAATTAACTTAATGTGATGAAAACTTAACATAATTTTCACTAAGAATTAACTTAACATGCCTCACCCTCTAACCCTCCTTGATAGCCACACCTCTCATACACCCCCCAACTTTCGCTAGTGTAGAACAACATGTTTCGAAACATAGCTGATTAGAATCTTGTAATGACTCGTGGTATTTAAATATTAAAATGTTTACAGAAAGAAGTGAATGTTTCCCCATAAATTTAGTGCTAATCGTTAGTACAAGTAGAGTAGAGAGCATTTAAAAAAACGTTATAAAAACTATAAATATTGCAGCAATGAAAATTTAAAATACAACTTGAGGAATAGAAAATTATAAAGATGTTTACAATCTGTGACAAATTTGAAAGGATCATTAAAATCCACATAATTGTTTGATATGTTTTCTTAATTTTTCGGTTTTAATTATTTCTTAATAATTATTTGCGAATTGTGAATCATATTATTAGTCAAAACCAGAGAATAATGTGAATTACGAATCATATTATCGGCCAAAATAAGAGTGTGAGAGGAAAAAAAATTAATATGTGAATACATTTATTTTCACACCTCAAAACTTTCCAAATAACCTTACAACTGCCTCTTTCGAAATCCATTTATGAGGCGTAAATATGATGAAAAATGTGACATCAACACCTCATTCATTTTATGCATAATAATTTACCTTAAAGTGTGTGCCCTATTAAGATTCTGTTTCTGCCGCTTTATACAAACATATACAAATCGACTGCCGCTTTATACAAACATATTCATTTCTTCTGTGAATAAGTTTAAAAACTTGATATAAATTAAAATGGGAGAATCCCATTTCTACATTTAAAAAAATTAAATATACTTTTACGAGAATCCAATTGAAAATATTTTCATAATATAGAGAAATCCTTTGTAATTCTTCGTCCTGGGAATCCTTCGTAAACATTTTCATAATACTATGAAAATTCATTCATTCTGCGAGCACATTATTTTCTACATAATATGTTAGATATGGAACTTATTAATATAATATTCCTAATATGTCTGCAGAAAATGGATTTTATCAATGAATTAAAAAAAACCCTCCTTACAAAGCAATTCAATGAAAGGTTCTAAAATTCTCTATACGAATTAGATTCATTAACTTTCACTCTCTCCCATTTTCCCATATTAGAGTTTTCCCCAACGCAATTTTCCACTCTCTGCGCCTATTAAAATCTAATACGTACGATTTATTTCGCACTTACTTTTCTGATCGTCGAAAATGAAATTGTTTTTTTTGTTGATTGCCCGAGTTCTGCAATCGACGAAGGAAATAATTTTGTTTTCGACGAACCACGTTTAAAGCCGTTTTAAAATAATTTGATTTTAAATCGAAATATTTGAAACATAAAGGAGTTAATTAAAAATATGATGTTACCGACTTGTTTTTGCTGATCTAATTTTATTTCCTGTAAATAAAATTACATTAGCGCTCGCAAAATTTTTAAATTAAAATTTTTTTTCAAAGTATATCCCGTACAATAAAGACTAAATTAATTAAAAAATTAAACTGCATATTCGTATTTACCTACATCCAAAAGTTGCCTAAAAATGTTTTGTGTATGTGATTGTTATATCCTTTTTTAAGTTTATTTTAGTGTATTAGTTATTCAAATGAAATTAATAGAAGATTATCGGTTGGAACACAAGACACTCAATCACTAAAATCATTTAAATTTAAATAATATTATGTCAAGAATCAATATAAATTTGCTACATTAATTAGCTTATTTTTTTAGGAAGCATATAGGTATTTGTATGTTATTTTTATCATATTTGTCCTAATATTTACTTTTAAAAACAGGAGAAAACGTTTTATATGTTAATTTTTATCCTTGTCAGTTCAAAATAAAATCACAAAAATTTCAATTAACGTTTAAAATGCAATAGTATCAAAAGGTACAATTTATTTCATATTTCACTTCTTCATAAATAATCGTATAATAATGGAAATAATTGATTTGTCTACTTTAATTTATGGGTGAAAATTATTACGATCATTTGTATTTTAGGAATGAATACTTTTGAAGTTAATCCAAATCGTTATTTAATCTGGTAACAATTAAATTTAAAATCTAAAAACATAGTATTTAATTTTGGAACAAGCCTGTCATTATTTTTGTTGTCTTGCAAATAGTAAATCGTAAAAATTTGAGTAAGAATTATCGTCGTAAAAATTTAATCGTGTAAATGACATTAATCCTAAAATTTCAGTTAGACTCATTTGCAGTTGTTTCCCATCCAATCGTTATTTACTTTCATTATTTTTTGCTCAAGTTTATTTAATAAATATATTTAAGAAAAAGTAAAATACAATAATATATAAACTGTTCATAAACACAATAAATACAAGAAACTTACTATAAATAAGAATGTCTAGAACACAGCATGAGATACGATTTGGAATGGAGAAAATATTGAATATGAAACTTAGAATCTTTATAATAAGATAGCAATATTCTAAAGGGGAAGTTAGTGAATGAGACTTAGAAATTGCCATGCCAGAGAAAACAATATTACTAAATGAGGATAGCAAACGTTATTCTTATTTTTCCCCTTTCACCTACTTTTAACCGACAACAATAAATAGAATCGAACGCGGGTTGAAACAAACAGAAGTAGTTTAATTACAAACTGAGAATTTAAATTAAAATTTATATTTTACTTGGCTTGTAAAGTTTGTAAACGTGCTCAAAGGAAATAAGTGAAAAATAAACTAACTACAATAAACACGTATCAAATATCATAAAGTGAACAAATTCAACTAAAGAAAAAAAACAGAAATTGTAATATCTCTCGTCACAATGGAATAACTGCGCACTTGAATGCATTTTTAATAGTGTTCTTATCAAGTTTATATTTACAAAATACTCTGGCAAACTGAATGAATATCACGAGAACGTAATGAAATTTAGCACAAGAAACAACTTGGAATATTTCATCTTCTCCCCTTTTTGACAGCCACACCTCTCATAAACCTCTCAGTCAACGCTAATTAGAGAATCTAAAATAAAATATTTCAAAAAGTTGCCAGGTAAAGCCTTATATTGATGTATGTAATTTAAATATTTTTAGAAGTGTGTTGAAATTAAAATATATCTCTTTAACGTAATACTAACCTATTGTTTTAAGACTATCACATGCGTGTCAGATTTCAAAAATTTAATATCTTAACGTATAAAAATTTATTAAAAAATATAACTTATAAACCTGAATGTAGAGAATACAAAAAATTACGCAATTATATACATTTCAACACTTAATGAAATTTCTAACGCGTCTATAAAAGTATTTAAATAGCTGTACAAAATAATAATTCACCAGAAATTGAGCAACGATAAGTGAAAAAAAACACTTGGGGAAAAGAAAATTACAAAGCCATTTAGAAACATATGGATGTCTGTAATAAAAGTGAAAAAATCTATATATTTGAGGTCATTAATATAATAATTATTTACAATCATTTTATTGTTAACAGCAACTAATTTCTTGTGAATAATATTAGGGCAATTTTAGCCACGGAATAATAGTTATTAACCAAATAGGAAAGTGAGAAGTTAAAAATTTTTCTTTTTTCTCTTTGTCTCTTTTCTCATAAATTTTAAAGAGAAATGTTTACATTAAAATTGGGAGACCAACCTGTTAATGCCGTCTAAGAATAGTCCTTTTTCTTAAAATTTAGAAATATATGTTATTTATGGTTGTTTGTACTCTAATTAAAACCAATTTTCATTCACACATAAAATCAAAAAAATATATGAAAAAAATCATTCAACAATTGCAATAAGGTAGTTGAGTAAATGTAATGTTGGATAAATTTGTCAGCAACTTGATGAATGAATACCTTTTCACAATATTATTGCTATGTAAACTGACGTATATTCATGATTATACATATATATTATAGTTTTTATAGTAGTAAAAAGATAATTGACGTTAACAAACTTTTTTGGTGCTGATTCTTGGCATCATACTATCATTTCAATTATTTAGATTCAGTAAATATAATTTTATTATAATTTAATTAAAAATATTAATGATTTGCTAGTAATAAAAATAATAAAATTGCAAGGCAATGCAAGGCAAAAACTCTTTGAATGAATTAATCGCAGTTACTAAATAGATATAATGTTTATGAACAAAATCAATAATTAAAAATCATGGCAGAAAAAGTATTTCCACTAAAATCGGTTTGAAATATTGTTTCTTATGAAAAATGTTTAACAAAATCGAAGAGCTTTTTGAACTCGAGTTAATACAAACAGATGTGGTTTAATTACCAAGTTATAAGTTATATCACAGTTTATGCCATCTAACCATATTAAACGAACATCGAAACGTCATAATGTAGCAAATTTTAATAAAGGAACAAAGATGCCGAGTATTTATGCCAGATATTACAATTTCTTTCGTCCAATTAGAACGACTGCGTACTCCCATGAGTTCCTAGCCGAGTTATTATCTTATTAAGTTTTCAGTTACAAAACACTGTGTCAAGTGAAGTAAATGCTATGTAACCTTAACACAATTTTACCTCAGATATAATTTGAAATGTCTCACCCTCCACATCCTCTGGTGGCCACTCGTCACCCATACCCACAAACCGCCATACAAACGAGAGTCTAGAACAATATACCTTCAAAAGTGGCTGAGTAGAGCCTAGTAATAATGCGTCCGACTAAAATGTTGAAATGTTCATTAAGGTGTGTGGAAATTTGAATATTATAATAAATGTTGTACAATAAATTTAAACGGGTTAAAGAAAAGCCGTTCAGAAACTTATAAGTATTCATAAAAAAATTAATGGAATCAAAAAAATTGGTTTAATTATTAAAGAGATTATTTTAATTTTAACCGCGGTTACCTTTTTCTTAATATTGTTAGAATAACCTTATTTATTTTCATGTAATATTTTTTTTGATATTATTGCCACAATTTTAAATTTCAACCTCTCATTTTAGACCCCATTTCGAATAAAAGTAAAAATACTTCTAGATTTATTTCAAATAATATGCTTGGAAATAGATATCTCAGAAATAACGCGTACAAGCAAACTCCATAATAGTCAATATCCATAGAATTTGCCGAGAAAGACAACCATGCCATAACGGATATTGAAAACATACGACAATCATTCCTTATTTACTTTTTAGGTATGAAACGGTAAAAATAAGTTAATTGGAGAGATAATATTATGTTCAGCACTTTTACACGGTATGCTTTTGTGGTTTTTATTTTATAGGATAATTTTGAAGTTAAATTAAGTAGTTTTTCAGAATATATCTTTTACAATTTTCATGACGAAATTACAGGAAAGGTAAGAAATATTTATCCAGTTTCTAACTTTTTTTTGCCAGAAACTGCTCTGTGCACTTATATGATATTAAGACATTCTTTCGTGCATTTCTTTTTCACATAAATTAATTTTTCAAATTAAATAATTAGTAGAACACCAACCCGGAAAACATGTGCTTTTGTGTATATTTATTTAAACATAACGGCTGAACAAGTGGAGGTAATTTTTAGGGTTCCATAAAAAAACTACATAAAAGGAATATTAAGAGAAGCGATATTATAGAAAACTATTAGAAGTAAAAATTTTAATTTTACCACAAATGTAAGGTATTTAATGGCCCATTTAAAGACATGATATACAGAATGTTAATTTTACGTGTAAATTGCGAAAGAAAAAATATTCTTTCAAGGCTATGGTATAGAGCATCAAATGTAAAATTATTGAAGCTCGAATACTTAAATATAAATGATGTATTTTTTATGGATTTGTTTAAACGTTTTTCATCATTGCTGTCCCATTCACAGATATGTCGCACTCGCTCGCCTATTATAAGTAAGAATGAAGCGTCGAATCTAAAACCTCGACGCTTCATTCTTTTGTGTTCGTGTTATTTAAAGTTTTAAAGTGTACAATTTCAAAGATTTTGCATCATTATCTTATGTATTATTCATTTTATAAGGTTATAACTATTCTACTAACATAGTGTAATTTAACATAGCCTGTGTCATGGATATAAGTGCTATATATTTTATCACTATGCATTTCTTGTCAACTAAAACACTACACGGCTTGAAATAAGAGCGTGATTATATATATATATATATATATATATATATATATATATAAATATGTTTATATATATATATATATATATATATATATATATATATATATATATATATGTATATATATATGTATATATATATATATATATATAGACGTGTGCGTGTGATTGTATACATATACATATATATCAAACTACTTGGCCTTTTCTGAAACTATGGTATTACATTTTCAAAAGACCACTCTTTCATCTTTTTTCTCGTATTTATACCCGAGAAATTATATTGGTCATTTATCTGTAATTATGCGTTTTATTTTAAATGATCCAAGCTTATATATCCTCGAATTCCCATTGATAATTGAAATTTAATTCAATATTAAATCAATTATAATTATTTATTAATTGTGTTTATTCTATCTTGAAAATTGTATATTTGACGATAATAAAAACTGTGTAATATCTAAAATATATACTTGAAATAAAAATCATAATTTAAAATATTATACGAAATAATATATAATATGCTTTTAAAGAAAATAAATATAAAAAATGAGGTATAAAGGAAAAAATAATTAACGTAATAAATGTGGTTTTAAAAGTGTTGAATCAGAGGTAGGAAATATTGAACAAAATTGGAGCTTAGACACAGCAGGAAAGGTTATTTAATTTAATTAATTTATCAGAAACTAATAAAAAAATAATGATATGCATTGAATACCAATTGGGTAACTTAATTACCAAATGAAAAGCCGCAGTAAAATTTACAACACACCTAACTGTTTCTTAAGGTCAACTATAGAAAAAAGCAAATTTCTCAGGAGCAAAGTAAAAATAAAAGAGCCACATTAGTCACATATGAAAAGGTTATAAAACACTATAATTTAGGAACAAAGATGCTAATTAAACACGCCGGGGATTAATATTTCCCACTTTCCATTAGCGCAACCGCAATGTTCTTATTGAGTTCTCATTAAGTTTTCAGCTTCGTAGTACTATGCTAAATTAACTTGACGTTACGTAACCTTAAAGTAACTTTACTTAAGAAAAAACTTTGAAATTTCTCACCATCTAAACCTTCTTGACGGCCACAACTTTCACAAATCGCCCACTCTCCACTAATGAGAGAATCTAATATAACATACTTAGAAACACAACTGGGTACTTGCGACTTGAAACAAAGCTTGCGGTTATAATGTTAAAATGTATATATATAAGTGGGAATTTGAATATTTGGCCTTATATATATTGCTAATGTACTACTTTGGAGACGGTCGTTTACGATATCAAATGTTTTAACCATTCCTTTTTATTTTTTGATTATATTTGGCGTTAATTTTGTAGAAATTCATTGTTCACAATTAAATGAATCTACTTGATGCAGTTTTATTTCTACTTTCTATAAGTTTTTTACCACGAACTAGGTTTCGTTGTATTACAACATCTTCAGGTGGGCTATTAGCAAATAATGCTGAGGTGGCTATTAGCAATCTTTGCTAATAGCCCACCTGAAGATGTAATACAAAGAAACCTTTTTATTTCGATTATTTCTAAGTGTTTGTGCTATTTTTTTCATCCTGACGATACTGTTGAAAATGTTCACACAAAATGTATTCTCCCAACTTCTCTGAAAGTTGTGAAAAAAACTACGCACTAGAAGTTTACTTAAAGTATACCGTAAGACTATAGCAATAATACTAAATTTCATATTTATTGAGAAATTTGCGATATTTTTAATTATATGAACGATGTATTACGGGCCACAAGTTTACATGGTGAAAATAAAATTGATGTTAATATAATAGAAATTTAATAGAAATACGACGTATTTTTACATATCTATATATACCAAAGTATGTACAGAGCACTTGTGTTGCGAATTCTATTCACAATTTTATTTTTTAAGTCCATTTATATTAAAAAACGAATCAGAATTTAAAAAATTATTTAATACGCAGACGGGAATGTAAAAACACTTTCATTTTGTCGGTCTTAATTATGTCTTCTTCAATATGCCAACATTGGTAGATGTCTCCAAACGAGATGTAATACAATTTTATAGCCCCTAGATCTCCTTTATACACATATGAATCTAATTCTTTCGTCATCTCTAGGGGTTTTCCGATTTATAATGACGTGATTTAGTCGCGAGCATTGACAAAAAACGCAAAGGCCCCACCGGAATAAGAGCAAGAAGTGAACTCTTGTTTGTTCAGATCCTTCATTCACGTTACCACTTTTATGGATGCGTTTTTTTTTTATTTTTCGTCATTATATTTCGGTCGATGAACTCTGGACAAGCGACCGACAGTGGATACACACGGTACAGTCGATTCGTGAGGCTAGATGGGTCGTGAGCTGAGGTGTTTGAAAAATAATGTTGAGTATAAAAGTGGCCTCAATATTCACATTCAATATTATTTACTTCTTTGCAACATCGATAAGTGTATCAAAGAGTTTCACTGAACGCATATTTCTTTGATTGACATTTTCCATTGTTTTAAGCTCTAGTTAGGTTTTCAGGGTCCCATACCTAAACTTTGAATACTCATAATGTCACCAAGTCCATTAGTCCGTCCATTTAACTGCCACAACTTTTAAACAAATAGTTTCTAAAATGTTAGGTTTAAGTGACATGTCAAATATACATCTTGATTATCTTTAACCCTATTAAAAGAATTCGTCGTACTGTGAATTAGCTTCATGCTTCGGTTGACATTTTCGATTCCCCAATACTATTGCTTAAATTGATTAATATTAGTTGTTGATAATTAGAGAGTTGATTAATATTAAATATTTCAATTTTTCATCAACTCAATGTTCAACTATTTCATTTACTGCATTTTGTTGCTACTCGCTGATTTATTCAAGTCATTAGATTTTTTAATTGCCTGAATTTGAGCTGATATTTGCTCATAATTATTGACGCTATCCAATTTGATTTGGTCACTACCAACAGTCCTCTCTCAGATTACTATTTTGATATAGACGTCTCCAAAGCATAGGAGGTTATGTCTATAATCACCACGCTATGCAAACGGTTTAGTGATTGCAGTGCATAGCTTCTCGCAGTAGTCTTGGGCTGCAGCCCGTCACTGGTTTGTAGCATTTTAACTACGCGAATTTTAAACACCACTTCAATCCCGATCGACGAGGGGTCGAGAAATGAATAGGGTTATAGCCGTAAGCTACTCGGTCAAAAGCTGAAAACCTTATGACCAACCCAACAATCCAAGGCAAATCCCAGACGATTTAATTAATTTAATGTCAATTAGTTTGTTTTAAACTTAACATTATTTCTCTTTATTCATTTGGTTTAATTTGATTAATTTTTTTTAATATTTTGTGCAATTAATTACCTTCGTTTAGTTTATATATGTTTAATTACTTTCCATTTATTATTTTAGTTAAATTTTATTTAATTTTGGGTTAATCATAAAGTACTAATACTTGTGTTGGGCGCACTAATATTTGTTTCTGTTATTTAAAATGCTATACTTAAACTGTCTGATGACAATGAAATTTAATAATGAGAGTATTATTCACGCACTAAATATGTTAAAAGAAAAATAAACATAAATGGAAATAAAAATCAAGCCGCAAAATTAAAAAAAAATAATTTAAATTTCTGTTTGGGAAATATTATCTTTTCCAGTTATTTATAATGTGTGTGTTTCTCTCTTTCTATAGTTTTTGAATAGATATAAAAAATATTCTGCAAAAAATCTTGTTGACTGAATAAAATAATTCAAAATATTTCTGGTAGATTGCCTTTAATATCTTTGTTCTCTTGAAAGATTACAGAATTTTTCGTTGGCGTGCTCTAATTTATGCTTAACTCCTTTTTTCGTAATTTAGAAAGCCAATGTTTCTAAAAGGAAGGTTTTCTTTTGTATTCTGTCTCTCTGTCTATCCATTTATCTGTCTTCTGGAGTCTTCTGAAATAATTAAGACAGAGACGTTAAATTCGCTTATAATATGCAGTTACTTGGCCCGAAAGTAAAGAGAATAATAGAAATTGAAAAACAAGGATTTTGTGAACTATTAAATTTTACCTTTTTGATCCACAATGTTACTTGATCTGTTCCAAAAAGGTATTATGTAGGAAGCTGCATTTAGCTCTGCACTTAAATAATAAATAGTAAAAAGAGTAAAACAGTTAACATGTTTTATATATTAAAACCAAAGGATTTTTAAGAAAGTCACAAAATTTTTACGTACATGAAAAATCCACTAGGCTAATTTATTTACACTGTGAAAACAAAAGTAATATTTGTTAATAATATGTATATATATATATATATATATATATATATATATATATATATATATATACAAGTACACACACACACATATATATATATATATATATATATATATATATATATATATATATATATATATATGATAATTTCCTATATGCTAAGCTTAGGAAAATGATTCTCAAGTAGGATTACCATCAACATTATTTCCTTAGTCTTGACACTGGAATCATCTAATCCACAAAGCGTTGTCAAGTAAAATGCTGTGATACATAAACCTACATCAATACATAAACCTACATCTATTCAATTTGCACTCCTTTATTGAAAATATATAACCAATTTTCTGAAATGTTAGGCATAAAAATAAATTGCTCCCTGATAGTACGTGGGCATACATAGATTACGTGTACATAATTTACGTTTAAAATACACGTAAAATACGCTCCTCTCACTCATCTTGCACGAATGAAGTAACCCACTTAAGTGATCATTGAAGTCTTTTAATTGGAACTCTACATTTCTAACGAGTATATTTTGCAAGGTTATTCGTAATATGTATATATATATATGTATATATATATATATATATATATATATATATATATATATACATACATATATATGTATATGTATATATATATATATATATATATATATATATATATATATATATACATATATATGTATATGTATATATATATATATATATATATATATATATATATATATATATATATATATATATATATATATATATATATATATACGTACTTATATGTACTCTATCATTCATCTTTGTCAATTCACATATACAATGTACGTAAATAAGAAAAAAGTTTAACTCGTTATAATATCGTCTTAACCTAACAGAAGTGTAGGCTTCCTTTAGACAGATCTCTCTTTTCGCTTTTCATCCCCTACCCTAAAGTACTTCATATTAGGTATATACTTGTTATAACCACTTTAAAAGTGGTCCCCGCGTGTTGAGTTGATTTATTTCAACTTCATTTCATTCATTGGTAACTTAATTCACCGACAGTTGGTGAATTGTGTTGTGAATGGATTGTGATAAATTCCAATTCATAGCGTGTGGTTGTTTATATGCGTTATCTTCTTTTATGAAAATATCTATCAGAACGCTTCTACGTCATGACAAAAAAATTTAGTAACACGGCTGTCGTAAGCAAAAGCCTGGCACAAGTCTTCATAAGTACATGTAAATCATATTTCATATTAATTTTCTATTATGTTCATTTTTGATTTCTTTGGAATTGACCGGAAGAAAAGCGTGAAATAATAATAGCGTGGTGGTAATAGTAAGTTGGTCTTGTCAAACTTGCTGATGGACGTTCTCGTGTTGAGAACGAATTTTTTTTCTTACCCAACTCAACGTTACGGCCACCCTTCTGTTATGATTTGAGGGTTCCTGATAAAAAAAATTTTGAAACTCGATTTTTTCAATTGATGACTTGAATAATATACACCCGTATTATAATTTTCAAAATGTTCATGTAGAATCTCTAGTACACATTTCTGAATTTCTTTTTTTTTTTGTAATTTCTTAAGTTGTCAAGATTCTTTAAAAATGAAAATATCTCTTTATATATTATTTTTCAAACTTTAACTATTTAGGAGAAAGGAGGCGACACAGGCAGTCAAAGAGCTAAATATGTTAAAACTAGTTCTTTTTTATTGAACACTGTGTAAAAGCGTGGAGAATATAGATAAAGTAATATATTTTTCTATTACAAACAAACAGAAAAATGTCACATGTGGACAGAGAACGTCAACAAGGAGTTTTCAATTTATTCGTAACTTCTACACGTTTGTATGTGTGTACAGATTATTGTAATAAATTTTAAATCGATTTTGATTTGTCTTACAATATTTTATTGATAATTTTGGTTTACTAAAACACATATGATAGAGTACTTATAGAAACGAATAAAACCACAGTTTTAATAATCATGAAACTGTATTATCATAAAAATGTTTATATTAGATAACTATATAAAAATAAATTTATAGAAAGCCTTTTTATTGAGTAAAAAACGACTTGCAAAAAAAGAAAATGAACTTCGATCACTTCTTTTGGGGAGGAAAATTACGTTAATATAGAAGTTCGTTTTCCATTAAATATTTATTCACTGTTTAATATGATGAGAGATGCATCTTTCATTATAAAGTCAACAATGGTTTAAATCCTGCTGCACATTTCTAATTCAATTACTTTTCTTTATTGTTAAACCTATCAAAAGCCAAAACTTACTTGGATAAAAAAATTAAATAAATCATAGCCTTGAAGCCAATATCTGTCTAATTTTCCTAAAAGTCATATCGCTTGTTACAGATGTTAGTATGTGACAACCTTTTAGAGTTCGGTACCTCGAAAAAAAAACTCGTAGAATCACTAACGCATCCGTCCGTCTGTTCGCTTGTCATAGCTGTTTTTCGCGAAAACCATCTTAAAATTTGACAATAACTATTTTTCAGGATTTTAATTGAGATAAATACAGAGATTTTGTTAAAAATGTGCAGGTAGAATATATATCCCTCCTCTATTTGCGAAACGGCCAAATCAAAAATTATGAAAAAAATTCAATAAAATTTACTTAATATTTACCTAAATTTTACCAGAAAATTACAGCGATGAATGGGAATTGTATAATTTTTCAAAAACTCACGATAATTTACGTCTCTGAAAGATAAACTAATTTATATGTTGATATGGTGAAATACAATATTATTATTTGCAAATAGATTGATGGCAATACTAGATATCCGTAAAGGTATATATGTACCTAAATGTGTACGACATCCTCGCAGTGAGAGTTCTACTCGAACTTGACAGGTTTATTTTTGTTACTAACTTTAATTAGCTTGTCTTAACCAATACCCGATGCTGATGTTCCTCACTTATGGTGGTTTGAGCTTCTGTAAAAATCGCCTGTGTAGCAAAAAACCTGTGCCCTTCGCTATTTAACTTTCAGTGTAGATTTTATATGTAAATAAAGACATTAAGAATTCCATTAACAATGAAAGTCTATATTATTTGAACAAAAAAACGTAGGTCAAATGTATTGTAATTATTATAATTAATGGAACAAGTGAGGTCTACAATGCTACCAAATAAACAAAAAAAATATTCTCAAAGACTTACAGCGTAGTATTTCAGAGAAACTCGGTACTTTGATTCAATACAATATATAAACTAATGTTTACGCATTTTCATCACAGACCGGCCAATTTTAGATACAGAGGAGCCAGGTAAGAAAGAGGCCGCTTTATTTTTGTTTTGTACTTTGTTTTGTAATTGTTTAATTTGTCATAATAAATTAGTTGACACCGCTTTTAGAAATTTAACTTTCGTGCAGATTTTGTGCATAGTATATATATATATATATATATATATATATATATATATATATATATATATATATATATGTAATGCCAGGTTTTCCAAGACTTGATCATGTTCACCATTTTGATCATTGAATTGATGTCGTAACTATATATAGACAAGCTTGTAATAGATATGTATGATTTATAGGCAAAACTGAATTAATATGCGTTAGCTTATTTATATCCGTCATTAATACCCGTTAACGTAAAAAATGGCGTAAGAGATGAATACACAAAATTTCTCTTTAATAACATTGATAGGATTAATTATATAGTCGGCCTTATTTAGAATAGATTTCAATATTTTAAAATTACTAATAAGGCTAAGTAGACGGCTTGATTTTTTTTTCATCGAATCACACATTGAGCTTAGGAAATAATAGATAACATCTTAATATAAGCCGAATAAAATTTTATGGATCCAGTTTCTTGAATAAACCTGAGGTACATCTATGGTATTGACTATGTTTATACTTGGCTTTCATAATATTAATATATTATGTGTGATATATTGTACGAAAAGCCCCAATAAAAAATTTAAAATAATCTGTTAATTTGCTTTAAATTTCAAATTCATGAATCTATTTATTCAATATCAAAATACTTTGACATTTAAACTTTTAGTTAAGTTCGCACAATATACATATTTACACATACAGAATGTATATAAAAAACTACATATTTTTACATAATTTACATATTTTTGTTTACCTTTCATATCATTGAAAGAGTAAAATATCTTACTACGTTTAGATCAAATGTAAGGCCTAAACTCACATTTGCGCGAAACATACCTTTGAGGCCCTTTATATTTACAAATTCTTTTTTTATTTTTCAAATACAAAAGACAGCATGTTTATCTTTTTATGTGCAAAAAATAATTGTAATCTATTAATAATTTTACAGCCGTCATGAAAATTAATTTGTAATTGTTTACGCTATACTTTAATATATGTCTTTCAAGTTGTTATAATCTCTATTTATTTTTATAGAAGAAACCTTCTGTTAAAGATATTTTTTTCTTTGTAATCCCTCCGGTTGCAAATCACTGACTCGAGGTGTTTTCGATGTAAATAAACATGGATGATAACGATATGAAAGACTTCGCACTAAAATTGAGAAGAGTAATTTTAGTGAGAATGACGATGATAAGATTGATGTCATCTAAAGAGTAAAGAAAGGTGAATTTTTATTATTCTCTAAAAGACCTGTTTTTTAATCCGATCTATTTTTTCAAAAAAGTTATGAAATCTCTTTACCACTTTTTATCATGAAACATATAGGTAGATGACAACTGAAAAAAATTATCGCTGCTTTCATTATCACGGAAGTGTATCCGTCAAACGATATATATATATATATATATATATATATATATATATACATATATATATATATATATATATATATATATATATATATATATATACATATATATATATATATACATATATATATATATATATATATATATATATATATATATATATATATATATATTAATGAGCTGTGTAGTTAGAATAACGGTTGGTGGTTATTCAGAATGAAACTTTGGCTTCTCGTTTTGTTTTCTTGTATATAACGTGATTAGTTCTTTTATTTTTTAGATTATGCAGATAAGTGACAAGGGTGGATAATGACTTTTTATAGCTAAATTAGAAAAAAAACTCACTGGCGTCGACACAAAAGTAACCTTGTGGTTATTACTACCATCTAGATTTTATCTATATCGGCTTGTTTATTATTAAGCAATAACAAGAGAAAATGTTGTATATTCCATACAATAACAAAGGCAGAAAAAGCAAAATAAAGCACAGTAAACTTGTCTGTAACGTAAAAACTTAAATATAATCTATAAAAATGGCGCGTGAATATGACAAACGCAATAATTACAACATTTGAGTTTCAGGTACATTTAAAAAAAAAATGATCTAGTTATAAAAAAACGGAATAATAGAATGTAATTATCCACATTTTTACATTTTAGGTTTATTTAACAAAGGTCTAAAACTCCATTCCATAGCACACGTTTGTGATGTTTTGCCGTAAGCAAAAGGTTAAACTGTAGAGAATGACTCAGTAAAATACGTGGTAAAACTATAAATAAGCAACCAACATTTTACGGCAAATAAATTAAAGTTCGTATTTTAACAACAAAACAAATTCATGAAAAAATAATTGATAATGATTTGAATGTGAATAAAATATATTTATTAAAAAAACGAAGAACGTACGAGTTTCATGGACCCTTAGGTATTTGGGAGCATAGTATTTGGGAGTATATTTATTTAAGCATATTTATCTATAAATGAAGTGCATAAATTAATTTTTTTTTAATTTTTTCCGCCCTCTTGTTCCAATTATATTCCTTTCTAACATTTCCATAATTATTCAATTTAGACACCTCAAACAAAAAATCACCATTATCAACTCTCCCGCTGCACTTGCATATTCAAAACAATATATAAATATTCAACATCTCTCTCGAAACTGGTTTAACACGACCCTTATAAAATTTTTAAAAATCGAATATTTGACAACGCCGATAAAGATGATATAATGTAGGACCCTATTGGATGAAACATAGATAAATACCAACATCTATAGGTCGGTTTTCACCTCAGCGATCTCGCTTTCATATTTCTTGATAATGCCGATGGGTGCATGCAGGCTATATCTCCTTCGTGGAGAGTATAGCTATGAAACTGTGTTATGTAAATTTGCCTTTAGCAAAGTACTTCCATATGTTATGTGTATGTGCATTAGACTATAAGGGAAAGTGAAGTCGAGTGTCAAGACAATAAACGAAAAGGTATTTTTCCTGGGTGGACAGTTCGCCGATGGGTTGACAGAATCAAAGAGGTTTTACGCCGAAGCGCTTGTATCTATTTACACTGTTATGAAGTACATTTCAAGACGAGCGAAGGAAATTTGTGGGGAGGAGAGCAGGTGTGTTCAAGTAGATTTTTCTTATTAACTCTTCGTTGCGGCACTGTATTAGTGTATAGCTTACAAAATGAAAAAGATTAGACTTAAAACAACAAGTTAATATCAGAGAATCACGGATAAAAGACAATGTTAGAAAATAATATGTAACAATTTAAAGGTAGAAAACATATTCAATGAAATATTACTAAAATTAACGCTTAAAAATCTGACTTCCAAAGAGAAGGCATCTTTTCTGTCACAGTTTGTGGTGACAGAAAAGACGCCTTCCATAGATATATTTAAAGAAAACGAAGGTGGGAGAGACAGTGCTACTCGCTGCATGTTGCATTTTGTCTCTCTTTTATTCCATCTCGCTCACTCATATGGGGAACAAAACGTGCTGTCCAGCCAATGAGGAGCGTTTCATCACTGCTTTCTTTCGTGGCATTTTCTTAATTAAACCCCATTTCATAAGTCCGTTAAAAAGTTTCGCTTCAATAATTTTCTAATAATAATATTGGGTATTAGCATCAGAAATGGCTAAGTGGTTCGAAATGCCCAGAATAATGTGAAAGAAAAGAAGTCTGTACCCTACAGTACAGTACTACCCCCAATAGGTACCCGTGGGCTATTGCCGTGATGTGTTACCACATACTTATGTTCACACTATTTCCTGTTTTAGGGCGATATTTTGATTCAGCAACAAAATATTCTATTCTGGGGTAAAGTAATATTCTATACTCGTCTTCATAACACAAAACACAATACCATACATACATATACACACACACACACACACACACACACACATATATATATATATATATATATATATATATATATATATACATACATACATGTATATATTTATATATATATATATACATACAAGTATATATATATATATATATATATATATATATATATATATATATATATATATATATATATATATACATGTGTGTGTGTGTAGTCAAAACGGGATGTACGTGCTCGGTGCTACACACGTTCGCGTGAAATAGCCCACATGAATAGTTATTTGGTATTCGTAATCTATTTACGTATTTTCGATTTTTGTTGTAGGAGTGTATAGATAAGTTATTTATTACTGTATCGATATTATATTATAATAATTATTAATTAAAAATTTAAATTTCTACACTATGCTTAAGAAACTTCTCTTCTGTCGGTAGATCCACGACACCTCTCGTCTTTTCATGCTAACTTTAAGCCATTATTTTCTTTAGCCGATGATTTTGCATACACATTATACATACATATACACATATACGTATGCCTTACATACATATACATATTTTTATTTGCATGTATTTATTAAAAATATTGACATATTTTCAAGCTAACATTTTTTATTCATCATCAAAAGCACAACAGCCCTCTGCAAACCAAGGCTGACTCTCTAAACCTCCTCCACCTGATGCTGTGTGACGCGATGGTCCCCCACCGTTTGACTTCCATTAGTTGGATGCCCTGTTCATTGTCAACTAGCCAACGTGTTGGTGGTTATCGTTTTCGTCTAGTCCCCTCAATCTTTAAAAAGTCACTTTTTTGGAAGGAAAAATATCAGCATATCTGTAATAGTGGCCAAGCCACCTAATACATCACGTATTAGGTGGCTTGGTTCTCACAATATCGGTTACACCATATTTGTCATATTTTCTGTAATTTTGTGGTTATAAAGAGTTCTCCACATGTTATTTTCTTGAATAGGTCCAAAAATTCTTCTCAAAATTGTTCTTTCTAAAATAAGTAGTTTTTTCCTGTTTTATTGAGGGTCCAGCATTCACATCTATATAGAAACATAGGCCTGATCAAAGTTTCATACATGCCTCACTTAGTCCTAATAGAAATAAACCTGGACTTGAATTGGTTTCTAAGGCCGTAAAAATTTCTGTTCGCCATGAAAATTCTGTTGTTTATTTCCAATTTCAGATCATTGCAGAGTTCCCAAATACTTAAATTTTTTGTTGTTTTAAAAGTGTAATTTCGTAACTTCAGAGGTGATAAATCAGGAGTTCTATTTGTTGATATTAAACATTTTGTTTTGTATTCATTGATAACAAGTCCCATCTCCTTTGCCACACTCTCAAGCACTACAAAAGTATCAATAACTGAGCTTTTTGATCTAGTAGTTAAAAATATTACTTTTCTTATATTTTAAAAAAAAGTTAAGGAAAAAATATTTAAAATATAATACAAGAACTTTTTTAACTACTATAGAAATATTGTTATATTTAGTTCAATACACACTTAGTCATGTAATTTTCCTCGCTTAACTTTGTAAACACCAATTCACTTTTCAATTTACAGTAAATTACAACTTTGTTTGCACGATTATTTTTTCGCAATTTCACTTTTTTTTACTACATCTTCTTTTATTTTAAGTTTCAACCTTTATTACCCATTTACGTGAGTTTGTGTGAGACGTTGATGGTACACAAACCCCCAAGTGTTAATCTCAGTGAAGTGCTTTTATCAAGCGAGCTCTTTGAGTTCACGTGTGAAAGCGTCAGCAGCTCGGGAGCTTTTATCGATTTTGATTGAGAGCTTCCGGCGTCTCGTTTTGGGTGTCTTATTATTTATTCATTCGGATACAACTAAACATAAAATGTGCATGCAACATGATTGAACGGCCTTGTTATATTTTTTATTTTGCGAGTAGGGACGAAAATCAATAAGTTTATTGTGTTGCATAAAATTGCTGTTCTATAAATAAATGAGGCATATTTGTTTTAACATTTTTTATATTATGAAAAATCAAGCGATTAATTTTTTTGGTACACCATACTTTTTTATTTAACATAGAACTTCGTAAGATTAAATAATAGAGTTTTTAAAAAATCATAAGTTTTCAACGATATTTTCAACCAAAAGAATCTGAAATAGATTTTAGATTGAAGAAATATTATTAAAAAAAACTCGATCCCTATTTTCTAAACGGTTTATAAGTTTTACGGAATATAAGTTAAGATAATAATTTGGTTCCATATTGAGCATCGATATTCAATAGCGCATGCGGAAGGTTAACGCCGTAAATGCAAAGTGATAGAGATTCCCCGATTGTGAAAAGAATTCCTAAATTGTATTTTTGAGAATTAATTTTTATGAACCTTTTACGTTTTATTCAACTTATATTTAAAAAAAAATCATTTAAGTTCAAGTATAACTCGCGCTACAAAGATTTTAAGGTATGGACTTAGATAAATATGAAAGTTTAAATATCTAAGTGTATATAGTAATTCTATTAACATTTTTGTAAGCCTTATAATTAGATGTTTTATATTTTAGTTTAAAACTGAGAAAACTATGAGTAACATGCGGTTACGAACGGTATTAATCCTGACACTAGCAATGTATAATAATATATCAAAACCACCCTACATACAACTTGCGCACGGATTTGCCAGCATTTGGTCATGTCAACTGGGTCAGGGCGATCAGGATGACTTCATTGAGACTGGGTCAAATGCGTCTCAATGGATACATCGCGGATGCGGTTCAATGACTTGTCGTAATATTTTAATTAGATCCTTAATGATATTAATGTCATACTTGTTTATGAGCAAGCGACAGAAAATTAATCGGCTAACAAAAATATGAGAGAAAATTTATTTTCAACATTTTTGACTAAAACCTATTTCATGTAAAATTGCTTAATGGATTGGATGGAACTTGGATTCTCATTTTCAGAAAATCCGCGGAATTCAAAATTCTACTTATTTTGTATAAGTAATCACCGCATTTTAACAGAAATTTATTTTTTATTTATTTCTTTTTATTTGACGTTTTAAAAATTACTGGGAAATTATTATAATCGGTCTCATATTGCGTTGATTTTAAACTAATTTCTTAAAATCTTGCTAAATAACTGTACAAGTTTAGGTAACCTAATTAAATAATTGTGTATTCTAATAAAATATGAATATGTAATTTAACTAAAGAATAATTTCACTTTATATATAACAAAATACACATAATTTGTTGAATAAAGTAACTAAAAAATTATTTTAATTTGATTTGGTAATAAAACAAAATACCAAAATAAATTTTAATTGGACATTTTTAAACGGAAGCATCGCTATTTAAATACAATGCAAGTAAGGAAGTGGCAAATGAGGAAGAAAACAATAAAAAATCTTACGAACCAAAAAAAACAACTTAATAGGTCCAGAGGGGAATGCCCACGCCACTATGGACCGCAGTATCGTGTGGATAGTATTCAGGTCTCGTTGAAACTTATTTTCTTGGATTTAATCCGCATATAGAAATAAGAAAGTATCCTAGTGTAAACCTCGGGAATAACTAAATATTGACGATTGAATTTGAGTGATGTCTTTGACGCTCTGTCACAATTATTGCAGTATTGTTTGATATATCGCATAGTATGACACTTTAAATAATAAACATAAGTTTATAATATTTCGTATAATTCGTACGACTCTGACACGTTTATTCAGTTTGAAGTGGGTTATTTCCAAGATGAGGAACACTAATATAGAACATTAAAATAAATACAAATAATATGAATCAAAATATGTTTTATTTATAATTTGAACCGTAATACATATTATTAAACATACTATACTTTACACTAAGGTTAGGTTTTTGGGAGTTTGTTTTTGATGATGTCATTGGTTGTGACTAGCCTTTAGACAACACTTTAAGAAAGTCGTATAGTGTTCAAATGACTAGATTTTTTTGATATTGTGATTAAACATAAATTATTGAATCAAACTAAATCATAACTGTAAATAAAAATAACAAACAATTACAAAAACAATGTCAAAACAAATATTTCCATGATACAAAATCCACCTTCTTCCCCTTTACAATTTGCCGCTCGACTTTACTCATTCATTTGGCGATTTTTTTTTAATTATTAAATTCGCTTACAGAGATGCAGATTACTACATAATATGGAATACGTTATTAGAAACGAAAACGTGATTTTTCACCTTTATTAAAAGAAGATAATGATTTCGAAGAAAAAAGGCTGAAAGCTCATAATGATTTCGAAAGAACGCTACTTCAAAATAATCCGATGTTTTCATATTTGAAATTCATATTTTTCATTTAAATAATTCTCATAATTTTCATAATTTTCGAATTCGATATTATTTGCTGACAATAATTTCATCACGTGTCAAGTTGTAAATAAATAAAAGTATTGTTTTTGTCATTCCTTTATCGAATCTACAATACAGAAATAACCTTTTGTTTTCTGTTGTTTTTTATTTTATGATGGACTATTCATGCACTCTTGCGGATCTTCATCAAGAACCGTTTGACCAAGTTGATAAAGAAAACAGTCAAACAAACACAAGCGTAATTATTAAATACTCCATTACTTTAATAAATTAATATTTATATCGTAATATTAATAAAAGGGCAGCAAAAAAATACAATATTAATTTTTTTGTCCGTTCTGTGGATTTTGTAAAATCTGGTGCTATTATATTGTATATTAAAAGGAAAATTGTATTTTTTTTACTTAAAAAAAATATAATTTTTTTTATACGTAAACATGTCTTTTATTTATTTCTTTATATATATTATAATAAACTAATCAATAATTAAAAATTTAATTTCACACGCAATGCATAACAAGCTTCACTTCTGTTAGGTGTCCCATGAAACTTCAGTAATTTTTTTATTACAAAGCCGTACAGTAAATCTTAGTCATGTCTTCTGTTGTACCATTTTATAGCGCCATGGTTGTCTTATTAATTTTTAGGCTTTTGTCTGTCGGTCGATCGTTGGCCTTCTCAATAATAGCTATAATATTCTAGTGTTAATCCATATAGTATCAAGAACAGATAAAAAGACACATATTTGAAATTAATGTCAAATGCTATTAATATAAAATGGTTTACAGTCCATAATCAATGCAATTCAAACTTATGCCTCGATGCAATAAAAAAATACGACCTTTGAAATATTACGCACATTCATACTGTCTCGATTATTAAAACAACTAAGAATACTCGTACTTCCAATTGACCTAAAATCTTAAAATTTGGTACGAAGTAAGATTAATCACGAATTCAATAATCAACAATTATAATTCAATGTGAAATTATTACGTGATGAGTTAAATTGTTTAATTCCACGATTTTCATTTTATTTAATTTTTATTTATTAATTTTAACGCATAAAATTGACACATATAGCGCTTATTTCTACAAGGACAGTCTCCTACGGTCAGCTAAAACGGCAGTCTGGATTCGTGCGACAAATAGTCTGGAATCGAACTTAAAATCCCGTGATGCGCGGCGCCATTGAAATTCGTGAGTCTAGCACAACACGATAATCAAACTCAACAGATCCGGGCGACGACTTTGTGCTTTTAGTCTAATGATATAATATAATAGCACGGAACCTTCGAGTACAAATGCATTCTATCCGCACTTGTGCTCTGAAGGAACTATTCAATACAAAAAAAAATTAAGTATAGAAAAACTATATACAGTCACATTTAAACATACACATAAATTTATTATATATTGAAAAACAATAAAGAAAGGGGCGATAGGCGATTACGAAAAGGAATCATGCATAAGCAAATCTATATGCAGGCAAACTTGAATGCCGGAATTAACGGTGCATGAGGAATCAAATTATTCCACAATTTAGTAACGTGCAAAGTGAAAGAATATTTGGAGAAGTAAGTATATTATTTGGAAATCAGTGAAAAAAATATTTATTATCAATACCACACTAATTTGAAGAAAACACTAACAACCAATTAGAAAATAATTGTTTGTTTATTATTTCGTATAAAAACAGCTTCTCTGATTAATGAGAAATAATTTTATAATTAAAATAATACAAATGAACATTCCAAAATGTGTAGATCAGGAGCTATACGTAGTAAGTGGGTGTATTGAAAATGTGCCGGGTGCATTATAGAATCAAAAACTGGTACCCATATATGTTATGATACGAAAATATTAAAAATAACGGGCTATGATACAAAAATATTTAAAAGAATTTTTGATAATAAGAAAATGTATAAAAAATTCTAGAATGCATATAATTATTTATTGCAGATCTTTTTAAAAGTGTTCTTGACATTATAATAGAGAACTATACTGTTGAGAACGGCTTTAATAAAGTAGCTGTAAATAATTACGCAAAAAGTTATTAAAACCAAATGTGTTCATGGATAATTTTTTATCAGAGCAAATTTGGGATGATTGGCTAGTGTAAAATAAAGTGTAGGAGTATGTGAATGAATTAAATAAGGTTCCAAAACTGTAAATTCTCAACTATATAAAAAAAAGTTTATAATCATTTTAACATACATATAATATATTTACCATAAGGTAGGACATTCACGAACTCTGAGCAATGAACCGGTGCTTACTTGTTTATAAATGTGCATGTGAAGTAAATAAATTTATTTTTTTCTCCAAATTGAAAATTCTTCCTGTAAGTGTGGGATAATACAATTAACATCACCGCTCCCTTAATCCACTGTATACCTTTAAACAATTCCCATAAGCGTCAACTTCAGACACATCAAAGAAAAAGTCACAATTATCTATTTCTCCAACTAAGCTGGTCTATTCAAAACAAGATAAAAATATTCAAATTGCATTGTAAATCATACTCGACATCTCTCTTGAGATTGGTATAATACGTCCCTAATAAAAATTTACAATTTCTCATGATTGACAACGTCAACAAAGGCGATATGAAGTTCTAAGGAGGACCCTATCTGGCGAAATGGAGTTAAGGGCCAATAACCATACGTCGATTTTCACCTCAGCGATCTCGATTTCATATTCCTCGATAAAGTTGGCAGTCGTGTGTAGGTACGGAAAGGTATTGTGTAAATTTGATTTGAAAAAGTTTGTCTGTGCATTATGGATACGTGTATTAAATTATATGGGAAAATGAAGTCAAGTGTCGTCCCAATAAAGGAAAAGGGTTCGTTTTTTTAGGTGCATATTTTGCCGACGGGTTGATAGAATCAAAAAGGTTTTACGTCGAAGCGTTTGTATCTATTTACACTGTTAGGAAGCGTGTTTAAATTTTTTCGCCATAACAAAAGGACATGACAAAATTGTGAGGATTTCTTAGTTCACTAAAGGGCTCACAAATTATTCTCACAAAAAATTTATTGACTATATTATTATATTTGCGTTTGTTTCTGAAGCATAACTTCTTCAGGATGAATAAAGGTCATATTGCCGCTAAAATAACCTTATGGCTCCCAATGTTATTTTCTCATTAATCGTCTTAAAACCATCCATTGTTCTTGCTTACAAAGGACAAAAAAGTCAGAAAAATGACTTTCTTGATAGAAAAGTTGATAACAACTTTACAGACTCACACGGGCGATCAATACGGAAATGGTCATTTCACTATGAACGCTACGAAGATATTACAAATAAATAGATAAGAGGTCAAGCAGAAAATATGAAATAAATAATTTATCACAAAAATCTAGAATTAAAAAAAATATCCCAAAAATCATATACTTGTGATACAGCTGGCAAGCAAAGTATACTTTGGAAAAAACTTTGCGAACCGAAAAAGCTGCATATATTGAAAATTATATACAACTACTATCTCAATGGTATATGTACTTATGGAATGCATTATATCATATACTTGAATAAGATTTTTCAGTCGTTTTAATCTTTCAGAAACATTTCCCAAAATTTACCATTCAAACAACTTTGTACTCGTTTTAATAACAAAATATTTTTAAAATAAAATGACCAGAACTGAATATGTGAACTTGTTTTACAACAAACCACTTGATCTGTGTATATAACTTCGAGGATTAAGTGAATGCAAGTAACTTTTTCTCCTTGCTTACAACCTTTTGCGATTGTTATCTCCATGATGGGTGACGCCAGCAAATGCTGCGTGTTATTTAAATTTGTTACACGTTGACCAGAAAGTATACGTATTTTGACTTTTCTGTTTAAACTCTTACAATCGTTTAAATTTTTTTAAATTTAATTCTCAAAACAATTCATTAAATCGTGCATGAAGCCTGTATTCGATACCGCCTTCTATATTTATATTTATATATTTTAAAGCAACTAAATAGGCCAGTATATCCCAGAACAAAAATTCACTTACCGGTCAGCTCGTTTTTTTTTTAAAAAGGTATTTCAGCGTATTACTATTATAATCAACTTATTGTTGTATCCAAGCTAAAAAACTTTGAAAATTTGAAACTAAATTTATTTTACCTGAATATTTCCATTTGTAATAATTCTTTTTTTGTACCGCATCTTGGCTCCATCTTACATCATTTTCTAAATTTGTGTTTAAATTTTACAAATTTAAAAAATATTTTAGTCAGCTTAATTATTAATTTCTTGTTGTTTTCCATGAAGTAAATTTATTATGATAGAAGGCTATTCCTCCGATAGCAACAAGTTCACCAAAGTCTGAAATAAGTAAATACATTATCATCCTCGTAAATTAAAGTTTCATAAGAGTATTTCCAAAACTGCCTTTCAATGTTAGTGACACAAATTATGATTATCCAATAATGAATTAACATATCCTCATTCAACCTGGATATAGGAAAACAAATTGGAAATAGATAGATATCTATGTACATAAACTGTATTGGGTATTAACACACACACACACACATATATATATATATATATATATATATATATATATATATATATATATATATATATATGTATATATATATATATATATATATATATATATATATATTAAATAAAAATTTATATTCGTCATGTGCGGTATCTACTTCAATGTATCACTTATTACTTGAAAGTGTAATTAAAGGTTATAACATGCTGAATAGCTAGCAAGCTAGGTCAATTAGGAATTGATCAGCGGCAAGTTTAACAGATAAGGGTGATTCGGATTAAAACGATTTCAAAGCAACACTTACCAATTAGCAATTAACAAAAAAAATAACCAAGGATGGAGAATTATTCTGGATAATAGTAATTCACGTCTACCAGATGATAGGCAAAACACCTATGTTAACGCTTAGCTACTATGTGACTTGTTTAAATAAATATTTTTTGACAGCTATAAAAATATCATACAAATATTTATATATTCTCCATTCATTATCTTTAAGATGAGGATAATGAAGTTACACTTCAATATAAATAGTGTAGAAATTATTTTTAAATCACTACATAAATATTGTTATATCTAGTTCAGTACACAGGTAATCATTTAGTTTTTCTTCCTTAACATTGTTAATATAAACATATCTTTCAATTTACCATAAATGTAAACATGGTTTTACAGGTTATTTTTTTGCATTTCACTTTTTATTATCTTCTTTCATTCCAAGAGGTCTACTTTTGTTGTCTATCTATGTAAGTTTATGTAAGATATCGTTGTCATTTAAACACCACAGTGTTAATATTAATGAAGTGCTTTTATCAAACTGGCCTGTGCGACGAGTGCCTCTCGAGTTCACGTTTGAAAGCGCCGACAGCTCGGGAGCTTTTATTGATTTTGATTGAGCGCTTTTGGCAGCTCGCTTTAGGTGTCTTGTGATTCATTCATTTGTACAAACTAAATATAAACCATACATGCAAAGTGAGTGAACGGCCTTTGCATTGTTTATTGTTCAATGTGGGAAAAAAAATCAATCAACTTATTGTGGTGCCCATAAATGTTGTTCTATAAATGAATGAGGTATAATTACAAATCTATTACTTTTTTCGGATACTATACTTTTTTTATTTAAAATAGGCCTTCGTAACATGCAACTCGAAATATCATTTGAATTAGTTACGAGTGATATATTTTTAACGATATTATCGGGCAGTATAATCTTAAATAATTTTTAGATTAAACAGATCTTGAAACACTGAAAACCTCAATCAATAAATTTTTTGAAGCTTTAAGAGAATGAAAGTTAAAATAAAAATTGGAATCCGCGCGAATACCCTCTTAAAGTATTTTGCAAAACATTCGAAAGCTAACTCCGTAAACAACAAAATAATGAATGTCCACTGGTTATTAAAAGAATTGGTAAATTATATCTTCAAGAATAAATTTCCTCCTAATGGCCTATAACTTATCCTAATCACTTTGAATCCGGTACATTAAAGTGAAAAATGGAACGCTTACAAACTGACTCACATGTTTGTCTGCCATTTCGCCTGTCACAGCCGATTTTGTCAGAAAATATACGATATAGAAAAGTGAAATTTGACGTAGTGACAACTTATTGTTCTACATAGTTTGCACTAACTAACATTTTCATAATATTTATGCGTGAGAATATGTTAAAGAAGGTTAATGAAATACTAATTTTATTACACTTTATATATTACCTAAAGTATCAATCAAGAGTTTTTTATGACGAATACAAAAATATTTTTTCATTACTTTAAATTCATATTTGAAGTTATATTGTAAAAAATGGGACCATGGGTCATTTTCCCTACACCCTGTTTTCCAAAACTATTGAACTAAATATCATGTTAAAAAGAGGGTTTGTAAAATTTAAATAGAAAATTATAGCAATTTTCCTAAATCCCATATTTTTGAGATATACACCATTTTTATACGCGTGTGAAAGACATAGCCGACGATATATTTATATTGCCAAATATTTATATATATATATATATATATATATATATATATAAATATATATATATATATATATATATATATATATATGTAAATCATTTAATACAAGCATATATATATATATCATTACATACACTTAGGCACTTATAAATATTAAAGGATACATAGTAATGTATCCTTTAATATTTATAAGTGCCTAAGTGTATGCAACAATCTCCTAGTGTGAAGTCTATCGCACTTGACAGGTCTTTTATTAATTTAATAAAAACAAAATCTGTTAAGTACGAATAGAACTCACAGTATGAAATTCGAGAGCACACAAGCAGATGAATACAAATATTTAATCATTTGAGGTTTACAGCATTTTTACTAAACTATTTTAAATATCATATCATAATCAAATTCTTCATATTTCATTTTCAGGAAATCCGAGGATAACGTTAGCAAAATTTTCATCTTTGATAAAATCCAATTATTGACTGGAGATCACCATAACTCAACTAATTTTAAATAAGTAATTACACATTATTAAACGACTTTTGTTGTAACTTGAAATTTTAAAAATCTCCATAAAATCAATTAAATCCAATCCGAGTCGATCCAATCCGAATAGGCTTTTAACTAATATCTTACAACCTTCCTAAAAATTACATATAGGTAACATTTTTAAATATTACAAATGTTACCTGTATGCATAGATTATTTAATGAAATATGATTAAATAATTTAGCTATAAATTAAATTTGATTTAAAAAAAACAATCTTGTAATAATTCGTCGAATAAAGTTTATAAAACTTTATTTAATTTTATATTATAATGAAATATTTCTATCAAAATTTTGATTGGTCAACAAGGATATTAAACATCACCATTTAGATAGAGTACGAGTAAGTTACTGGTAGATAATGACTAAACAACGTATTGTTATGCTAAAATAATATCTTAAAATTTTCTGAGAGAAACGCACACGCCCCTATTGAAATGATTACCGCACAGAAAGTGGTGGCCCCTCTTTGAAACTCAGTGAATTTTTTTATACTTAATTAACGCATTGAAGTATAAAATATTCCAGTGTTAACTTATAGCATAATT
This sequence comes from Druceiella hillmani, assembly GCA_039881145.1. Classification (NCBI taxonomy): domain Eukaryota; kingdom Metazoa; phylum Arthropoda; class Insecta; order Lepidoptera; family Hepialidae; genus Druceiella; species Druceiella hillmani. The sequence continues at coordinate 2,893,010 of JAYKKI010000138.1, forward strand.
AAATATTAACGATTGAAGATGAGTATAATCACGATTTTTTAATTAGTTTCTGATATGTCATGTAATATAATATTTGAAATCCCTTACTACCCACATTCAGAAAAATGCTAACTACGTTGCATAATAACCACAAGACTTCCAAAAAATCAAACAAATCAACTACTCGGGTACGTTTTTTTCAATTCGGGATAGACCGTCGCCAAGATATTGTAACGGATGTGAGGAATACTAACATGAGCAAATACATACAATTTGTACAATAATCATATTTCCTTTAAAGTATAAATAAACAACAATACATACTGGCATGAAGCATGCGACACTCAATATTGACATTATACCTTTTCTTGGGGAGTTGTTTTATGACATTTCTTAAACTACTTTTTTCCTGTTGTCAAATAAGTCATATCATGTTCGTACAATAACTACACTTTTTAGTAACGACACTGAAAGTAACTTATTGAACAAAATGAAAACAGGTTCATAAAATAACAAAAGAAAACAATATATACAATTATAAAACAATATCGAAACATACTTTTCTATGACCCTTCAGCTAACTTCTGCTACTTATTCATACTTATGAGTTTAATCTATGTAAATGTTAGTTAGTTTAATCTATGTATATTTTTTTGAAAATTACTTCCATACCTAATAACGAGAAATAAAGGAACAATTCTCTCTATATTATATCTATAATGTGTTTTTTATCGGTATTACCGCTTCAAGTATATGTCTCTCGTACGTATATACTTTATCGAAACCAATATAACCTTTATTGCTAATGGCTACAAATAAACAAACATTTAAAAATAATTTGTTCACTCCGGTAACACTGTGCTCAAAACCCGCATTAATCTCACAACTTCTGATCCAAGCATGTTTTTGCAAATGATAAGAAACCAATTTCTAATTACGGTAGCCTTCTCTATAAACGTTAATAAAGCAAAATTTAGGCGCTCAAAATTGTAGGTTCAGAACATGTTTTTCACATGGAAAATTTTCAGTGACTCTTTCACGAGTTCGTATTTTATGTTAAAGATACATAGAGCCAAAAGGTAAACAATGATCACGTTACCATTTCTAATATCGTTTTCATAGAAGTTTTGTAAACAAAAAGTTTATAAAATATAATGTGAGTAAGCCAATATCTGTTTTTTTAAAGTATAACAATTTTTTTACGATGAGATGTGTATAATTACTTTCCAAAATAAAATACTTTCATTTACTTATTTTTACATTACATTACCGTTCAGCGACTTGCGAGTTATTCGCACGAGCCAACTAGTAATTAATAATGATTAAAATTATTTTGAATTTAAAAGCCTCCATCTTCCGGATATTTATTAAAAAAATGCATAACGAAGCGAAGAGGTGATAATGAACATTTTTCTTAAAAATAAGTTTACAATAATCTAAACTAATTTAACTTAACTTCACAAAAGATTGGTAAAATAAAAAAGTAATAAAAATAAGAGACAGTGCAAAGCCGTATAAAAGAGACACTAAATAATAGAATCAAGGCCATTGCAGAATTCTAAAATTGAACTTTAGTCAAAACTGTCACATGAAGGGAACCGCATTCCTTTGCGGCGCGGGGCGTGCCGCCGAAACCGGCGCCGGACAAAATATGTCAGAATTCCGGTCAACGTTACCTTAAACATTTTAATTAAAATTGTGTTAGATGACTCACCCTGATATTGCGACCGAATGAAACGCTTTTTCAAATAATTGTTTAACTTTTCCGTATAAGCGAAATATCGTTTATATCATGCGTAATTTTACAGTTCAATGTCGCATAGTTATATCGGTTTGGGACAGCGTAAGCGACACCTATATTAAATTTGCATGTTAAAAGTGAACTGTAAAAGGAATATTTTCAATATTTTGTTATGAATTTTGACATAGATTAGTGTTTGGACTTAAAAATGTCAGTAAAATGCCGCTCAGTTTGGACATTCACAAATATCACGTCAGCAACTGGTACAGCCGCCATCTCAGTACGCAAACTTATTGAATTTGTTATTCACGATTAATAGAATCAATTTGTAATTGCATTAGCATCATCGTTATTTATCGCTTGCGTTCACGGGGAGATGAAATTAATGCCTTGTAGAATTTTTTTGGTTTCGTCTCGAAATTTGTGTTAAGTTCAGTTTTAAAATGGTCGGTTTATTTAATTCGTTTCGCTGAAGTAATTAGATAGTGAGTGAAACGGACGATAGTTTGAGGGTAGAATATCCGGCGTGTATGGTAGGTGACCGTCTATTGAAAGAAAATATTTTTCACTTGTCGCGGTGGAAATTCAATAATTACATGCAGAGGTTAGTTCTCTTTCGAAGTTCAAGGGACGTTAGAGCATTTGAAAGCTGATTTTTTGATTTTTTTTTCTATTTCAGTAAGGCAGCATGGATACCTCCATGCTGCTTCTGACAGATAATGTGGACTAGACCTGTGGTCCGTATAATAATTATGCTTGTACTTTTATATGTCTCCAGAAAATTAAACCGTATTTCATTAGGCTTTTAAATTATAGAGAATACATTTTTAGGTTGGTTGTTACACTAACTAAGATTTTTGTATCACCATTACTATTTAGGCCTCAGAATAATTTCATGGAATTATAACATTATTTACAATATAGATTACTGTTCCTCGATCTTATGAATTTAATGCCTTTCATAAAATAGAAGCAATGTCTTTAGTTTCTTTTCCTATTAAACAACAAATTCTTAACCAAAACCATTATGAATATTCCTTTAATTAGGAATATTCCTGCCTGTGTTGATTACGTTAGGAAAAAACTTCAAAGACTTGAATAATTAAAAATTTGAGTAAATTTTTAAGCCGTCACTTTTTTGTAATAGAATTTTACACAAGTTCTTTTGCAGATTCTTTTCAAATCAGTAAAGGTGTTAATTTTAAAAGAATGAAAGATTGACAATGTGTTTTGATTCAGTATACTCAAAGATTCAACAAAACAGACGGTTAAATTGCAGAAAACCTTTGTGAAATAAAATATTCAATAAAGTCGTTGGTTTTTACTTTCACGGCTCAGTTGTTCAACCGATTTTACTAAAATTTAGCATACATATAGCGTTTCTCATTGAAATATGAAAAGAATATATTTTAACTCAAGGAAACCAAATGGCATGCGAACAAATCTGCCAACAATAGTTGTGTACATAATATGTGATATATAATTTAATCCACTGAATCAAAATCATGTCAAATAATATAATAGATATTATATAGCGTGCTAATTTTTAGATGTCCTTTAGATTCGCCAAATATTAAAAAATAAATATTTACCCGTTAAATAAAAGTGTTAAACAAATGTATGAAAATTGATATTGTTAAATTATGTTCCCGATTTACAAAACGTAAAAAAAATACAATACGTATATTGGTCCAAAATTTTTATTTCTAAATAAACCTTGAAGTAAAAACGCAAGAGAATTGAATTTATTTATGAATAAAGTATATACAAAGCTCATATAATATTTTATTTCGCTCTCCGAACTGCATCGCCTGCAAAGTGTTGTGACCTTTCAAAAGCATGTCATTGTAATAATTTGCACTCTGCAATACTTGTTGTATTGCAGAGTGCAAATTTATAAATTCAAAGTCGTGACCTAATAAAGATGGGGGTGAACGAAATGACTACGTCTGGGTTCACAACGTTTGCCAAGAATTTTTCACTAAAATAAAGAATCTTTTACGATCTTAAAACGTATAAAAGTGAAGCCACCAACGTTATGGTTAATCATATATTATTGCCGTCTTTGAATATATAAAATGCAAATAATCTTATAAATTGTTTGGAAAGAAATTTTAATATTTAAAAAATTGGAATAAGAATTTAATTTTTAATTACATGAAAATTGATTTATTAATTATTTGGAAACAGATTATTAATATAAATATCAAATTTAACACTAAGTATTTTGGCTTTATAAGGAAATGTATGCAGATTTATTTTTCACTTTTCTAATCGGCTTTTATTTTAACCGTTTTAACATTTTAAATCAAAAAGAGGCCTGTCAACTTTTTTTTGATTCACCAGTGTTTTATACTCCACGGTAAGTCAAAAGCGGATACAGAAATTCAGTTACTTTTTAGTAGTCTCTTTTCCACAGAACATTTTGTAGAGTAATTTTTATCGTCTCTTCACAACCGTACTTTTCATTTATAAATTTACCATACACTTCTTTATTATTAAGTTTCCTTAACAAATATTTGATACATTAATTGTATTGCTAAAGTTTACTATATAAATTAAAATATGCCTAACATTTACTATTCGAAAAAACCCCTTTAAAATTATAGTTTTTTGATCCATCTGAGGACTAAACAATTTTAATTAAAGTGTTTTCTAAATTATACTTTATGGTAGGTTGTTAATAAAAAAAAGAAACTAACGTAAGCATCGTATCAAAAAATACTAGAAACCGAAAAGTTTTCAAAAAATAATAATAGAAACGGACTTTCGCGTCACTATTTACAAAATTATGCCTTCATAAATTAAAGTCATTATTACCATAATCATCATTATTATGTACAGTAATATTACATAGGTATGTTGTAATTATACCATGAATAATCAGGCAAGATTTTTAGAACAGGATTCGCTGCGTTCTGAAAAAAAAACCTCATATTTGTCATTTTATTAAGTTGATATTAATAATTTTAGTTCAAGACCCTCGAATGTTTATCGATTTCTATCCTATTTAAAATACGAGAAACAGAAAAACTGCCGCCAATTTAAAAAAGTGTGTCGGAAATGGTCCAAAATTAAAAGGAACAAAAGTTTACAGCTGCACATACTTTTTTTTCTACAAATCCTCTCAGCCACTCTTTGTGACATATATTCCCACAGTAGTTCTATTTGCATTAATCACTTTCCATTACATATTTCCTCGGTTCAGCCTTTCACCTCCCATATTTATGTACGCTTAATTGGACGTTATTATGTTGCGACTTTCAAGGTACTTTGAAACAAATCGATCAGAATCAATTTGATAAATCAAAGTTAAGTAGGGTTGCGAAGAGATATTAGAAATATAGGAAAGATTTAATAAATATATTAGTAAAAATTATGAGACAGGTAATGGATTACAGTTAAAGGAAGCACAAAGCTCGGATTTTATTTAAAATGAGAAAATATAAATAAGTTCCAATGCTTGACGTCTGAAAAAAAACGAATATTTAAAAAAGGCTAAAATTATTTATGTATTAAATAACCATTTAGTTGACACGTATAGTGTCAAAGAAATTGTCATTTTGATACTTTAATGTAAATAAATAATTACTGAATCATTGAAGGTACGTGAATCAATGAAATATGCACTGAAAAGCACAAATTTTTACGCGTTTCTATATATAATTCATTAGTTCATATCTCACATGGTTCAATAACTAATTATTTTCATTTTATTTCAATGTAATGCAATATTTATTATTAATTGAATCATTTTTTTCCGATTTTTTTTTGTTTTTTCGAATTCAAAATTAAATTTAAAATCGTACTTTATTGTATAATATTGTTTAAGAAATGTTATTAAAAATTCAAAGGGTTCAAATATTTCACGAAGTCAACGTTTCAATTAATATTTTCGTTTTTCTATTAAATTTTATAAGTATTTCTTTTTATTCTTAATTGTTTAAAGTACATATAAGACTAAGAACGTATAGGTAATATGCTAATTTTGCAACAAATAATGAACAATAAAGTATCAGTTTCGTCTGTTTCAAATAATTCGATTTCTCTTTGTCCAGTATAGCCACAGTCAGCATCGTTTTTTAAATTATGATCATAAAATGGATGAGATGTAATATCAGTCCCTCCATGCATATGTATGTGGCTGTTTGTTATATTCTCCTCAACGGATGACTTATTTTGTTAGTTCGAGAAAAATCGCGCAAAATATATAAAATTCATAAGTGTACCTGTATGAATATGAATGGTTTTGAACAATTATTAAAAACCAATAAGTTGAGTTAATTAACAACATCTGTTTTTTTATGAACAAATCTAGTAACTACAGGAAAAGCTATTAAAACATTTACAATTTGATATCGCGGTATATTAAAATACTATTTTAAAATTCTCCGCTTGAGTACTAAAATTATTTATCCGTAAATGCAAAAAAAGACTATAATTTCGTAAAACTATACAAAAAATTGGAAAGAATTTCTACTTTAAAATGATCTATAAATTTCATGTTGAAAGTACATTCGCTTTATCGGCATACGATAAACATAAGCTATTTGAAATTGCATTGATTTCAAAGCATTCTCAACAAATCGAATGCATATGCACGAAGCCACGACCTCAGAAAGTTATATTATATAACGAGAGAACTAGTAGTATACATTGTGTTCGCCAAGAATTTTCCATCGATATACGAATATGTCGAACTTTATATGACAACGTGTCCACGTCCAATTTAATAAAAATATATTCATTATGAACTCGCGTAGGACATATAGTTTCTTGATGTGAATATCTCACTCATAATTCCGTGACGTGAATATCTCATACACAATTAATACCTAGCTTTGAGCGAGGAAAAATATGCGAGCTGGAATCAGCTAGAAATTATTCTTTATGAATGGAATGGCTCAGAATACTGAAATACACGGTTTAGAGTTGAGACAGACAATCGGATGGACAAACGGAAATGAACAAATAGCGAAGGACAACAGAGTGTGTAATTTAATCAACACTACTTATTGTGAGTGGCTAGAGATAGCATCTGCTTATTATGAGCTAGAAATAGCATCAATAGCGATAAATCGTGTATCTCAGTTCCCTGAGAAACACGATTAGAGTTTATAAAGCTTCAACAGACAATCGGATTGACAAACAATAATGGGCAAACCGTAATGGACAAGAGAGTATGTAATTTCATTTATACTGCTTATTACGAGTGGTTAGAAATAACATAAAGTTGTAAATAGTTTCTCTCAATCCTTGAAATGAATCATTCTAATTATAATAAAAGTATGAATAATACTTTTATGAATGGCCAAAAACTTGTAAAAATAAATGCGGTAGAAAAATCTCAAAAATTGGCAAACTCATTATCGAAGAGCATGTATGATGAGTAATTAGGTTTGCAAAATATGGATATTTTAAAAATATGTGATTTTTATAGTATATTTTTAAAATTATCTTTTCCTCCGCTGTTTTGCTCTTGACAGAGCAGTAGTAGTCAGCATGTAGTACTGTTATGGGTGACCGTTGTTACTCGCCTCACGATGCCTCTCCATCTCTCCCTATTTGTCGTCGTCCTGGTGCACTCATACAGGACACCGCCTGCAGCAGACTTGATCTGGTCTGTCCACCGCATTTACGACCACCCACGTGGTTTAGTGCCTTCTTCTCTTCCCAGCTAAAGCATGCGCTTTATGGAGTTACTATCTCCACGCATGACTTTTAGAATGATTTTAGAATTCGACATTGATTTTAGAATGACTTTTAGAATGATTTTAGATTAGACATTACAGGGAAAAACGAAAATTATGTAAGATTGATAAGATTTCCGTCCGTCTGTCACTACTGTTTTTACTCAAAAAGGTAAAAATTTTAATTTTTCCGTAGTAATGAAGCATATTAATCACAGACCACTTAACAAAAAGACGCCGCATTGAGTAATTTTGTAATGAAAACAAACGTGTCAAAACACTGCGGGGTGCGGGGTAATATAAGTGAAGCGCTGTATTTGGATTAGTTACAAACTTTTGTTTACTAGTTGTGGATTGGTCACTTCGAAATGTGTGAAAGAGAGCGTGATATATCAAGCCCTCTTTCACCCACTTTGAAGTGGCCAATCACAGACTTCTGTGTGGCCAATTTCTGTGTGGCCGAACTTTATTATCGATTATCGATATTTTTGTCGTAAAACAAAAAAACAATAATGTATTGTTTACATATTTAAGGAAAAGTTTTATTGATACTCTAATATATGAGATAAAAAATTAACTTATCGAATTAATGTTGTCAATGCGACAGGTGTGTTCGTATGTGTGTATATTTGAGTGTTTGTATGATGTATGTGGGTTCTTAAGTCATACATCTCTCATTAGAAGATAATATTTTTCTTAGTTATGTATATAATAATATACGCAAAACTAAGAAAACTACTGTATTAAAAGGTTTAACAAAATTTATTATGGATTTTTTTAAATAAGAATTTCGTGTAAAAAGTTTGACTTTCGATGCATATGCACATGTCTAAGAAGCTAGTATATCGCGGAGACTCAATAAATTTTAATATTTTATTGTCTTTTGACGTCATGTGCACCTTTAACATTTTTAAAAAGTTTTTTGAAATGGTATGAAACCAGTTTTGAGAAACTGTCGCATAGTTGTCTATGTTCGTAGCTAATTTTTAACCGTAACCGTGGATTTTGGAATCTAGAATATCAAAAAGATCATTTAGTAACTAAAGCATATTAGCAGTAGGTTTGGCTCATTCAAAACTCTGTAATTTTAGTTCTCTGCAACAAAACAATAAAGCTTTTACTAAAGAGTTGCGTTGCGAGTTTTATTTTCATTATATTATTTTTGAAGTTGAGATGCTCCGATTGAATTTACTGTTTATTGGCTATACGGAATGATTATTTTTCCTGCATGTTATGCAAATTTTTTATATAAGACTATTTTATTGTGTTACCTTCATTGTCAATGAAATTTTGATAGAATTCAAAACTATTCCTTATAAGTTCGATCCTGTATACTGGGTCTAAAAATACTACTTTTTGTTGATTATCTATTGTAAAAGTTGTTTCCATGTCTAAAACACTCAAATTACAACAGAGTTTTTTGCCATGATAATGTTCATTGGACATCCATCAAAAGTCAAAGTTTTGACGATAAAATTTGCTTCTTTACACATTTGTATTGCCTGACGAACTAGCATTATTTTTTGATCCGCTCTAAAAAAAACTAAAGTCTCAGTACATTCATCGTCACAATCAACATCAAATCCATTTCCAAAGCCAACATAACCGTGAGTTGTTTGAGTGCGTGGAACATATTCAATTTTATTCTAAATATTCGTTTCATCAAACATTAGTGTGCCATAAAATACAATTCCAGAGTGCTCCGATTTCAACTCAACTCTTTTCAACTCAATGGCATCAAATGCTTTCTTGGTGAAACCGGGACGACCATTGACTGTTTTTTATCATTTTGATAATGTTTTTTATTGAAGGTAATGATATATAAAAAGTGTTTCTTACATAGTAATAAGCCTTTGTCGAATAAAAGTTCAACGTTAGGATCTAACGTTGAACTTTTATTCGACAAAAACGAAGTTTAGTTTTTAGAATATGGATTGTTTTACTCATCCGTGTCTTTCGTGAAGAGCTGTAATTTGATGGTGTTGGCGAGACGTCTTCAAGATAGCTGAATCTTTGATAGCTGAATCTTTAACCTCAGCAAAATCCTTTAAAAATGAATAAAAATAGAAATGTTAAACTAAATTTCAATCACTAAACGTTATAAAATATTTTTTGGAATCTGTTAAAAAGTATTCAGGTTTCTTTTATTTAATTAGAACGTAAATAAAATCAAAAAAATCTTACAAAAACCTAAATGTAAATTTTTAGTATGACTTTAGTATGATTTTTTTTCAATACTAAATCTGCACTCGTCATATTTTGCCAATTCATTGAATTAGATGGAACTGGATTAGACATCTGAAAAATAAAAATATCATTCTTAGTAATCATAAAACCTTTTAAGGGCAAAATAGAAAGGATTTCGATATTAATTAAGCTTGATTCTATGAAAGAGTAAATAAACAAATAATTTGTTAATGTAAATAATGACTAATTTCAATATCTGACAATTTAGAAATATTAAAATAAATTTCTAGCACTAAACGTTTTAAAACAATTTTTGGAATCTGTTAAAAACTTTTCAGTTTTCTTTTATTTAATTGGAAGGTAAATAATATCAAAAAAAGCTTACAAAACAAAACCTATATGTAAATTTTAGTTCACACTTCGGAAATCTAATTAAATGGAAATATTTGGTTAAAATTAAATAATATAACATATAAATACATCAACCAATTCAAATTAAAAACTAAGTCATCTAACTCACTACACTATATACGATATCGACATTTTTGATAAGTACTATTACATCACTAGCAAAGCACATTTTAACTAAAGAACAAAATGACAGCGATCGAAATAAACGGGTGCCATTTTTGTTTACCATATTAATGTTTAGATTTTATGAATCTAAATATTAATTAGCAACATTAAGAACATGAACTTACCGGTGAAATGTAATGCCATTTTTCTGCCAACTTGAATATCTGCAACAAGATATAATTTTTGCCACATAATTTCACTGCGCAATAAGGCATAGTTATGAATATTGAAAGTATTTAAAGCATAAACTGTCAATAAAGCGGCCAGAACGCGAATGAAATGAAAATTATGGGTGGGGCCACAGGTTATCCTCTGTAGATGAAAACGTTGGCAGTCGAACGTACATTAATATGCGGCGTCTATTTGTTTCGTAGTCTGTAAATGTAACATAAATCTTAAAAATTACCTTCTCAGGAGATTGCTTGTATGTAAGTTATCGATACACATCAGTAGTAAATAAATAAATAAATAAATATTCCTGCTCCCGATCATGCAGTTAATTATTATAAAAAATATTTGCAACGTGTCATATAATATTTACAACGATAAAACGAAGTCCTCACTTCATATTAGGAAGTTAACAACATAAAGATAAAATTGTGCAACTGCTAATCGATAGAGGATTATTATTGCGGCAGGTATCCATGTGACGATGTGGTCGGACATGATATCAGATGTGAACAATAATTTCATTTAGTCAGTTTTAAATCATTAGCATGAAAAAATATATTTGGAAGGCCCTAAAACGTTAATGTAACATATGTTATTTAGATAAAAACCTTCTGATCTACTGTTTTCTACGTAATGAAATGTTTTGTTACAAAGTCAAAACAATTTCCACAATATTGATATTAAATTAAATGCAGGTAATATGTCCCTATAAAATTTTCTATATAGTTTAATTGATAATACTTTACAGCATCACTCAAGAAAACTAATATTAATGAAAGAGAGTTGCAATAATGAATATATCAATCTTATAATAACAAGATGTTTCACATGATCATTGCACAGACAAAAAACTTACTTTAATATCAAATCGTCCCTTACAAAATTCACGTTTCCGAAGTAAATTAATTCGTAGATACGTCAGTTAGCGTAATTTTTATTTTCGACTATGCGCCTTTTATGACGTATTACTATGCCACACACTATGCTATCACCAGATAGCTGATTTGAAACTTGCCCCATAAACATTTTAGTGATTCATATATAATAAGATATGTATGTTGACAAATGAGTAGTTTGCATAGTATTGCATATATATAATAAGATATGTATGTTGACGAATGGTTTCGAGTTTAGATGGACAGTATAATTAAGTACCAAAAAAATTTAGAATATTATAAAATCAGAAATTCTTGCCGGGCTGGGAGTCCGGCTTGCGTATCAAGAATTTCTGATCTGGGCTGTAGCCAAATTACTTCATTTGCCATAAGTGATAGCTAGTGTGAACTTCTTAATACAATAAATATTTAATAATATCGAATATACTAAAGTGGATGGAGACATTTTTATTGTGTATATGTTTTATAATATCGCGAAAACTATGAAGTCTAGAATTATCGTTGTAACTTTTCTACAATATTTGCGCAGGTTCATTTATTTAAACGGAAGACATATTTTTTTCACATTTATCAATATATCTCTGAAGACATACTACTTGAAATTGTGAAAAGAAAATTTGAGAACCTCACGACTAAGCCTTTCGAGCCACATCCCACACGACTTATAGAATGAAAAAAAATCTAATTATTTTGCTCCCCTAAAATTTCTACATACATAGTTTTAAGTGTACTCGTAGCTGTTGGGATATTTGCGGGTTATTTGGGTAATTGGCATTATAACCCGCACATATCTTTGCTAATCATCTGTCGCAGCCGGTTTTTGAGGAAAACAGCTGCGATGGAAGGGCAGACAGAGGCCAGAAGCTGCAACCGTTCGAGTCGTTAACTAATGTTTAGAAGAATTTTAATATTATGCGATCAAATTTCTGTTAGACCTTGCAAACGTTATTGATTCCTTTTTTTGACTGTTTTAACTTTACAATCATCACTCCATTTGAATAAAAACTCGATTGTAGATTTTCATGTAATACGTCTAATTTTTATACATCTTGTTTCATTGTTTTAATCGGAAATTAGTCATAATTCATCTCTCAAAGGATGATGGTGAAGTTCAAAAAAACCGTGAGACAACGAATTTTAGCATTTCTGGAAATTTCAGGTAAGATTCAAAACCCTTAAAAATTACAATAAAGGAAAACATATTTTTAGTAATTTATAATATTGATTAAAATGTAAAGCATATTTTCAATTCAAAATGAAACTTTAAATGACGCCAGTACAGTGGTTAAGCTCAATATACAGTTAAACATTAATACACTTACTTGTTCATAAAGGGTAGTACGATTTTAATATCAAAGGATGAATATTTTTTCTCCCTTCAATTGTATCCTGTATAACTTCCTGGAACCGTACAAATAAGTTACGAAATAGATCTTGCAAACATTGATTTTCTGCAAAAAACGTAAAAGCTCTCACTTGCCACGAAAATTGGAGCTTTCACCACTTAAAAGGAAAATTTATTACAAAAATCATCATAAAACCGACATTTATCATAGACCATCTCGTTCTCTACGAAGTGTGGTCGAGAATTATTGGAATAGTGTATTTGTTGATAAGGAAAATGGATACCGAAGGAAAACGAGAGGTAAAGCTCCATCGATTGGGATGGGAAAATAATGTCACTTTATTTGTCCAATGGCTCTCGAGCCCTGTCATGGAAAGAAATAACAGTGTCTTACAATTTATTACGATACGTAGGGCAGAATATTGGTGAAAGCTACATTTCTTATTTGTACTGAGACGTAATCGAGACACGAGTCCTCCAGAAGAAATATTATAGAACATGAAATGTGAAATAATTCGTATTTTTTTTGTTCCAATTAATTTTCTTAAACGCTTGATATTTTTTGCATAACTAGTTTTTCTCCGATTTCCTTTATTTAATTAAAAGAAAAGAGTTTAGCCGGATAAGTATGACGAGTCGGCCGTCAAATGAGAACCTGCTTCGAGACTTATGTTTAATACCAACTTGATGTACAAACACGATTTATATACATTTTAATTTTTGCGACAAATAATTTCTTAAACAAAGTTTTTTTAGCTTCATTTCTGTCCTTTGTATGCAAATATTTACTTTTAAAATAATAATAATAATATGTAAAATATTTATTATTGTTACGAGAGAACGACCTTTATGATTGTTAAATATTTTTGATTCATTTTATATTATTCTTCATTTAAAAAGGAAAAAGAAAATTTAAGAATTCAAAAATTTACTTTTGCAAATATGCGTTTATAACACGCTGGGTACGTAAATGCACGTATCTTGTATTGAGGTTATTGACCTCTTTGCACGGTTATAATTTTCTTCAAAATTGTTTCATTAAAATTCGTTTCATTCTACCTTAAAGAAATAATCAATTTTCAAAACAAAAACTCCCGATTTTAAAAAATCACATTAAATAAATGAAGCTCTTAACTGGTTTTACGATGTATTTAGTTTTATATGCTGCTTCGAGAGCCCTTAAATATTTCACGTACATTACACCTCCTTAAGATGTACGTAAAATATTTAAAATTTTACAGACTATATTTTCAAACTTAGTCGAAGTAAAATAAAACGAATGATACAACCATGTTGCATAAATTTTCTTCTAAAACTTAAACTTATTTAAAAACCTTTTGTGATTTTGCCGTAAAATTTTATTTCTTTATTTGATTACTAGGCTTATAAAATATTTATATTGTCAAGCTTGAGGTAGAATTGGTCAAATGCTACTCATTGAAACGAGCACGATCAATTTATTTTAAATAACGCCACTCAATTTACATTTAATTAAAAGAACAATCGCGAGATATTCAGATTAATTGGCTGTCGTGCCTAATTTTCACGATGTTATTTGCAGTTTATTATTATATAAACTAGCCTGTCCGACTTGGGCCCTCCAAAAATGGGACATTCTACAGAAGGGCAGTTTTAATGGATATACACTTAATTTTTTGAAGGGATGCTTATCGGTTTAATTATTATCAATTGCAGAAATGTATGGCGTGTACTTGTAACATAAAAACGCTTATAATAAGCAACTCCTAGTGATAGCTTGCCATATATATTACGAAACTTCCAAATTTCATTGTCATATATTTACTTTATTTTGTTTTTGAAGCTTTAAGCTGTTTCTAGTACTCCAACTACATCAAGCATTTACCTTCAATTCTGCTTACCATCATTAAAAATATCATATATCCCTTCGCAGTTTTTACGTGATGCTAGCACAAATGAATACGTTATCAAACAAGCAAATAAATAAGAAAATCAAAAATATTATTTAATCTTAATTAGTATACCTAATTTATTTAATATTAATAAAATACTTAATTTTTTTACATATACTTTAAAAGTTCAAGTTTATGTATTCAAATTTATTTATTTCGTCACTATGTCCCACGTAGAGTCACTTATATTTATATTTGTTTTCCCATTTATTTAAAATACATCGTTCTTACTATTATTTTATTATCGGAACTATTAATTAAAGTGGAGATGTTTGTTTGAACGTGAAGAAATCACGTTAATTTCGGAAACCACATTCATTTAATTTTGTTTTATTAGGTTTCTTTCCCATAAATATGTTTTAGTGCAATAGGAAATCTGGCTTCCTTAATGAAACAAGCATGTGATGTATAGCACAACATAAAAAATACACAAACACACACACATACCCAAACACACACACACACATATGTATACACGTAGATACAAGTATATATACATATAAATAAGTGACTATATGAAATGGGTAAATTCGAGAAAAAGCACGTATCTAATTATCACTAGAAAATTATAAAATAATTACGAGTTTTGCACTATTGGCCAGGTCTGTAAATATAACACTGCATCCAAATTTGATTGATTTTCTAATACAAATTGATAGCTGTCCCTCCCAGTTCCCTCTTCCATTCACACTTATTACTTATATCTTACACATGCAATGGTGCCTGCAAGTGTAAGTTGCTATGTGTAAGAAAATACGTTAGGGTTTGGCAATCCGCACGTCACCTTTTTACAATTTCTCTGATAAAATAAATATATTGTAAATAAAATGTTTCATAGCAAGTTAAAACGCTTTTTATAATGATAAATGTACATTATGAATACGTTGAAAAGTTTTTAGTCAAAATCCTAATTACAAGAATGGAAGTCACGTTCATACTCAAATAAATCTTCATAATTATCAAAGATAGTGTAAGGGTATCCAAAAGCTAGACGCCTAAAAATTCAAAAGTACTCAAAAAACTTAAAAAAAACTCGAAACCGCAATAAATAATAAAAGCTCGGATTAAACGTAAACGACAAACTTAACGTTTGTAATCAATATATTATATTTCTTGCCCAATAAAATATAATTATTTCTTTAAAACCCAGCTCGTTTCTGACTAATAATAAATCTGAATTGCGATGTATGTTGTACAGAACATTGAAAGTAAAGAAGTTTTCTTTCGAAAGCAATGAAAAATCCAATAAAACCCGTTGTTATTACGCTATCTATTTTCATTTCAAGATTTTTCACATTTTGCAAAGTCTTTTTAGATTCCACTTTTAGGATTCTGTACCTCAACAAGAAAAAAAGAACCCTGGTATGATCACTTTGCTGTCCGTCTGTTGCTATATCAAGAACGCGTAGAGGTATCAAGTTGTAATTAATATCAAGTACTTAGATCTATGGTCCTTTGAAGTTGTAAAAAATCAAGTTTCTAAGTCAACGCAATCAAGAAGTACCCTAAAAATACTATCATTTATGCCGTATATTTCGACATTCGCAAATATATCAGAGTCTGTAAGGTACTTCCCGTTATCCTTATTAATTTCACAAGAAGCAATGTCTAAAAGCACAAGTAGAGGCATAAATCGTCAATTGGTAATTATATGACACAAACACTTTTTTTTAAATATTCACCCGTGAAAGATGTGGTAGGCAATATATTTTGACCCTAAAAATTAAAAGTTTGTAAATAATTTCATAGAAATATTATGTCCCAATTAATGTTTATAAATATCTAAATGTATACAAAACTCCAATTGCCACATTTTATTTTTCCGATATATTTTAAATATAATTTTGCATTCTACGTAATAGTATTTGACTGATATTTACTTTTATTTCTGATAATTTTATGTGCCACATATTATCTACACATACATATAATAAAACAGAACAGGTTGAATTTATTCACGTATGACTCATAGACCACAGTGCAATTTTTAAGGAAACTTTAGTTTTATATGGTCAAAGTTGGGGCAAATTTTTAAATAAAAATATTCAAAATTATTAATCAACTCTAGTTTAATTAATTGCGACTTTTCTTCATTGTAAAAACATTGAAGGCCAACATTGAACATAAATTGAGTTAAAAGTGGAAGTTCGTTTTAAGTTGTACACATTAATTTAAATGAATATCTGAGATCACCACATCGCCATATCATCTCGTCGCCCCATTATATTCAAGTGAAAGGTTTAGTAAAAAGTAATTGCTTCAAACATTAGTTATTTGGTTTATTTATTTCAAAATTCTAATAAAAATATATCTTCTCTTATATTAGGTTAAGAATTATCCATGCGTTTAGGATAAACCAACCTGACCAGCTCATGGATAAAATTAATTTGTTCTTTTTTTAGACATAATAATAATAATACAAACTATAATGCAATATAGATGAATAGATAAAGTTTTTAACATATTAATGTATATACCTAAAAGCAGCATTTACATAAGAAAATTTCCTCCATTAGCCGGTTAAGACGGTGCGCATGCCCATGACCACTCACTGTGCTGTTGAGTAGATCACCGACTCTCGATACGTATTAGAATTCATCATAAATGTAACATTTGTAGAACAATTTAATATCAAATTTTATAAACCCATTAAAATAAAATTACTCTCGTTTCAATAAGCCATTGGGTCCCTTAGTTTTGCAAAAGACCTAAGGTGGTTTATCTTAGTTTTGGAAAGTGTCTTGTATACAAGTCCATATACTTATCGACATTAAATATGTATCGTGTTTATATTGTCACATATGTATACTAATATTTATTTATACATTAATACTATGAAGCACGATACTGCTCACGTTCGCACATATACTCACTCACATAGAGTAGGTTAAATAAATAGAAAAGCAACATTTGTTAGCTATAATTTTCCTAGATAATCCCAGTTTAGCTCTCTGCACTCAAACAACAGTTATTAATTAAAATACAACAACGCAGTCTGTAGTTATTTCCATGGACGGAAGAGTTAATTATTAAAATATATGTAAATGATCGCAAGAAAAAAACACAATTTTAATATTACGAAAGCGTAATTGAAAAAAATCATTGACGTGCACATACCTTAGCTTTATTCGCTAAACTAAATTCATTAAACGTCATTCAGTCTATGAGAAGGTGTAATTTTTAATTTTAATATACCTCTGATTCAGCAAATAAAGCAATTGACTAACTTCTTTTAAATAGACAAAACTAATAATAGATTATATTATAATAATATATATACTTACGCAAACACACACACACACAAATACAGATATATGTATATATTTATAAATAAATATACATATATATATATATATACATATATATATATATATATATATATATATATATATATATATGTATATATATATATATATATATATGTATATATATATATATATATACATATATATATATATATATCCATTGTGAATTCCATTTAAAAACGATTACTATTAATATACCCATGATTAAACATTTTGACACAGTTTTAATATCATTCTATTACAGTTAATATTTATTTGTTGTTAATAACTAGACAAATAATTGTAATAAAACTTTATAATATAGAGATATACTGTAGCAAGCCAAATCAAGACGGTAACATTTGTAAAAGTATAGTTATTCTCAAAAAAGTCAATATTTTAATTTGGTAACTCGTAATAACATTTATTTAAATGTGCAGAAAAGAACTAATGAAACAACTGAAAAAAGATTAATTCCGTAATTGTTCAATTTGCCATAATATATTAGTAGACATTGCAATATTTTTTTTATCCAAGCAATAGAAATTTTCATCACAAATTACAACTTTAACTGGCTAAGAATCTCTTGTTACTAAATACAACAGATTTTTCTCGACTGACTTTCGGAACTAAATGGACCAAAAATCTGCTAAACTTTGTTCCATCGAAAATTCTATGCTTAACAATAGATGAATGAACAAGATAACGAATTTATTATAAGTAAAGTCTAAATACATAAATGTAATTCTCAGAACCCTTATGCTTATTCTATCAAGTCTCATCGACATGTAATGCTGTCCTATTGCCATCTATTGCCCAATTTATACAATCGTTCCCACGATACCTCGTGTAATAATCATTAATATTATTTTTATAATTTAAACTGAGGACCTCTATAGGTACTAGATTTTTTCTATGGCTTTAAAAATATTTCCTTAGTTATAATAATACGAATTTATATTATTATAAAACATTTATAATTAATGCACATTAAGACTGTAAATAAAGTTTACATCACACCAATATGTACAAATTAATAGTAAAACAAAAACTCACAATAAAGAAGCTTTTACGCACGGATTGGCTCAGGTGATTTCAAGAAGAGGTAGACCAGCGCTTGGTAGTACATTGAGTAATACTTTAAGCAATTTCCCTCACTTCTTCCTTCGACTTATGCACATGGGCAATGCTTCACCCGCCAACATTCCCAGCTCGGTCGAAAACTACTAAACTGTAAAAGATAACACATCCATGAAATTTATATTCGGGAAAATACTTTTCTTCAAAATTAGAATTTTTAATCGATGGTGTAACTATATATATAGACTAGCTTGTAATAATGAAAAATTTGTAATAATGATAAAATATGTATTATTTATAGCCAAACTGAATTAATATCCGTTAGCTCATTTATATCGGTCATTAATATCCTCTAGCGTGAAAAATTGCTTAAGAGATAAATTCACAAAATTTCTCTTTAATAATATTGGTATGACTAATTATATAATCGGCCATATTTGGAGGAAAATAAGAATAAATTTCAATATTTTAAAATGGCTAATAAGGCTCAGTGGACGGCTTGATTTTTTTTCATCCAATCAGACATTGAGCAATAATAGATAAAATTTTAATATAAGCCGAATAACATTTTATGGATTCAGTTTCTTGAATAAACCTGAGGTACATCTATGGTATTGACCATATTTATACTTGGCTTTCAAAAAACATTGTTGTAGGATAAATTATACGAAAAGACCTATTAAAAAATATAAAATAAACTGTTCGTTTTCTTAAAATTTTAAGTTCATGAATCATTCTATTGAATGTCAAATTACTTTGACTTTTAGCTAAGTTCGCATACAGAATATATATATATATATATATATATATATATATACATATATATATATATATATATATATATATATATATATATGTATGTATGTATATATATATATATATATATATATATTTATATATATATATATATATATATATATTTATATATATATATATATATACATATATATATATATATATATATATATATATATATATATATATATATGTATATGTATATACACTCACGTGTATATTTATATATGGGTCTTAAATCGTTGCTTTCTGCAATGGACTTCAAGTATCTAACAAATAGAATATGACATCTTGTAATATATGACTCGAAATTTTAATGCAAATTCCTAACAAATTTCTTAAATAAATAAAAAAATTACACTTTTGTATTCATATTTTGAAGCTCTAAAAATAAAGATCTAAATCCTGAAGCCAGTTCACAGAATACTTCAAAAATAATTTAAAGAAATCTATATTTATGTAAAGACTATATTGAGTTTGTACTGCGTAGTGAACTATTATGGTTTATGTGATGTAAACTAATATATGAATTGGGAAAATCTTATACATACAGGAATAGGTAATACGTACCAGAAAAGACGTAGCAGTGAAATGGTCAGTGTTGCCAGGTTATTTTCATTAAAATATATAAGAAATCGAGAAAGACGAGAATTAAACATGAAAATATGTTAATACAAATTCCGGAACCGGCAACTTTATACAAATTACTGGGTTACTATTATATTAGCTCGTTGGAAGCGTTTACTCCTGTTTAAAATTCCATAACATTTTTTGTACTTCATTTAATCGTAAATAGTGATTTGGTAACATTAAATCATAAATAGTGATATCGCAACGACGTTTTGTCACAATTTTATATTTAGAAATATTTAATAACTTTGAATTTGGAAGCAGTCACGAAGCAAGACATTTTTTCTTGTCTAAAGAAGGTTTGAATCAAATATTGGTCAGGGCTCGAAATCAGGACATAGTATGTTATATTTTATGGTGAACTATAATTCGATTTCTTGTAATAATTTCAAGAAATTCCATTCTCTTATTTCAATCGTGTGCACTTGGTCTTTGTGGCCCAGTGCTATAAATTTACTTTGACAGTAGCTATTTGACTCTAGAAAATATTTGATTTAAAAAACTTTATATTTTAATATGAACCAAAATCATAATCTCAGTGAAAGCTTAACTCAAATCAGTTTAGTATCTTTACATATTACTGAAAAACACAAAGAGATAAAGAAAACAGCAGACAAAACTTTCCATAGAATATGTTAAAAAAAAATAAAAGTAACCAACATTTTAATTTTCATCTCAAGAATTATATACTTTTTCCTAAAACTACATAAGTTTTACAATTTATCCCCAAAATTTATAAATTTGCCTAGTAGTTTTTATATGTTACTCAAACAGACATACAAACATCTATAAAAATCTTTTGGGTTATAATTTTATAATATTTTGTATAAATTATATATATATATATATATATATATATATATATATATATACATTCACACATTTACTCCACATAGTCCATCTCGTCAGTACACACATAAAATAAGGTGCCGTATTTATTTACGTCCTTTAATATCTGTGTTGCTTGATAACTGATATTGGAAAAAAGAAGAAAAACTTATTGTACATCACTCTGAAGTCTCATATTTTAAAAATGGATCTTAAAAATTAAAGGTGAATGGAACACCAACTTCGTTTAGAAACACACATCTAATGATGTCCAACTCTGTGAAGTGTGTGAAAAACAGTTCGCATCACTTTACACGATGTATTTTAAGCAACTCAAGTAACCATTTGTAAAATTATGTGGATATAGAAATAAAACAGTAGAAACTGTGAACCTATGACATACAAATGAACCAGCATTTCGAACTCTAAATGTAAAGGTTATATTTTTCACCATGGAATTGTAAAATATCAGGTGTGTTAGTCAGTTTATTGTATAATTTTGTTTTGTAGAGAGCATAGTATATCTGTCCCTATTTGTTTTATTTGAAAACTGCAAAGATATACACGTAAAAAGTGTAAAATATGAAAGTAACCTTCCAAGTTTGTTAAAACATTAAATCAAATGAATATAAAATTATAAAGTGTAGCTGTCTCTTGTTGACATTGCTGAAATGTTTACATGACAATATCTCATCTAACATTCTTATAATGTAACTACATGTCATATAGCACAATGTCAGTTCACTGTTGCTCGTCGAGTGAGTGAGTGTGTCGTTTGATTACAGTGAACCTAGTTCTTCTCAAATTCGATCAATTTTCTATTTATTGACATAATGATTTCTTTGACTCATGTCCCGTAGCCTCTGTAGTATGATACACCTATGTTGATTTTCATACCTATAAAAGATCCCTATGCCGCATTATAATACGTTACGTCAGAAATTATATTCATATATTTTTTCGTGTTTGCTAAATTTCAGCGTACAATGTCAGTTATAAAAAATATGGAATTCAAGAGGTCGGTTATACATTATAACATTTTGAAAGTTTCTGGTCTCATCGGTAGTGACCTTGAGACATTCGAATATGTAATGTCGTTTTCTATTCACACTCTCAACTTCTAGTCATAACTGCTATATCTGTATTAGACATCATCGCAACCTGGTTTATTTACGTTTCATTGCCATACTATTATGATAATTTTATGTATATGCTCACATATACCGCACACTTCATCTTCCTAAATGACATTGTAGACCTTAATTTTTTTTGTTGCGGTATGGTTTCTGGAACCTTGGTAATGGGATGAGACGGACGTAAGTATATGCTGGAAAAAATTCTATTATTGGAAACGCGATCAAGATTTTTGTTATACATCCTTATTGGAGGCTTTGCCACATCATACTTTGTATTGTAAATTGTAGTTACATTCTTGTTTTGAATCTAACTCCCTGAATGTCGAATTTTTTACCCAATTTTTGGAGCTAAACTTGTTTCTTTTTATAAATGAAACATCAGGAGGTAATTCCACTCGTTTCACTGACACGTAATTTATGAAAAACGCTGTCTGTTAGCCGATTTAAATAAATTTTGGTGGCATTATTTTAAAAGAACAATGTGCAGGACACAAATTCAACATTTTTTTTTATATGTGATCACGTTATTGGAAAAGATGAATTTTTGTATTTTTTTTTAAATATAATAAATAAATTAAATATGTTCAGATAATAAAGCGTAAAATAACATTTAAATAACTATCATATAATTAATTTAAATTGATCTGTTTCTAACAAAATTATAATTATTTTACTTTTTAAATATATTCGTAATTACGGATGATATTACAAACATGTTCACAATTAAATGAAACTACGTGATGTAGTATTATTTCTACTTTCTTTAATTTCTTTACCACGACCTAGGTTTCGTTGTATTACAACATCTTCAGGTGGGATATTAGCAAAGATATAATATCCTAATATCCCACCTGAAGATGTTGTAATACAACGAAACCTAGGTCGTGGTAAAGAAATTAAAGGAAGTAGAAATAATACTACATCACGTAGTTTCATTTAATTGTGAATAATGAATTTCTACAAAATTAACGCCAAATATATTCAATAGTTAATTATATATCTACATTCATTTTTATGACGTCGAGGAGTCGAATAATATTTAATTGTGTTGCAAATAAATTTGTGTACATTTTCATCTTAAAGAGGGCTTTTTTATTTGTAATGCTCGCTCTACTTTT
Source organism: Druceiella hillmani (assembly GCA_039881145.1). Taxonomy (NCBI): domain Eukaryota; kingdom Metazoa; phylum Arthropoda; class Insecta; order Lepidoptera; family Hepialidae; genus Druceiella; species Druceiella hillmani. The sequence continues at coordinate 2,916,397 of JAYKKI010000138.1, forward strand.
TTATAATTTCTTTTTCTTTATTTTCTTTACGTGTTTACAAACATCACAATATATTTTTTAACATTTGTGGACTTTACAAAAAAATTTATTTTTCACAATTTCATTTTTTACAAACTTTTTTGGTTAGTTATAAAGGCGGTTCCTTTTAAATAAAATGGTCCGCCAATATTTTTGTTAAAATATTCACTTCTTGATTATATTTTGCGTGAAAGAATAATTTTATACTTAACAATAAAATTTACAGGGAAATGATTGTGTATATACGAAACATTTTTTTTTATAAAGTTCACTATATTAGAACATTGAACATTACAGTTCTAGTTTAAAAAAAACTACATATTTTTACATACTTTACATACTTTTGTTTACCTTTGATATTATTGAAAGAGTAAAATATCTTATTACGTTTAGATAAAAGATAAGGCCTAAACTCACATTTGCGCGAAACGTACCTTTGGGGCCCCTTATCTTTAAATATAATTTTTTTTTATTTTTAAAATACAAAGGACATCACGTTTATCTTTTTATATGTAAATAATTAATTGTAGTCTATTAATAATTTTACACTAGTCATGAAAATTAACTTGTAATTTTATACAATATACTTTAATATACGTCTCTCATTTTGTTATAATCGCTGTTTATTTTCATAGGCAAAACCTTATGTCAAAGATATTCCAAGGTTGATTAAATAAAAAAGTAATCTTCTGTTATTTTTACCTAGAAAATGGCTTGAAATATCATTGATTTCTCCGGTTGGAAACCAATGACACGAGGTGTTTCCGACAAAATAAGCAGCGATGATTACGATGTGAAACACTTCTCACTAAAATTCAGAAGAGTAATTTCAGTGAGAATGACGAAGATAAGATTGATGTCTACCAAAAAGGGAAGAAAGGTCATGGTAGTAAATTTTTATTATTCTCTGAATGACCTGTTTTTTAATGAGATCTACTTTTTAAAAAAATCCTGAAATCTCTTTGCCAGTTTTCATGATGAAACATACAGATCGCTATTTTTATTATCACGGGTGTGTATAAGTCGAACATGGATAAATTAATGAGCTTTGTAGTTAAAAAAATTTATTCAATAACATCATGCGATGATTTATGATAAAAACAATGTTGAAAACAATGTTGATGATAACATCATGCCATGCTTATGAAAAAAACAAAAAAACTCACTGGCGTCGACACAAAAGTAATGGATATATTAATGAGCTGTGTAGTGGTAAACAATGGTTGGTGGTTATTCATTAAAATCATGTGGTCGAATCCTTGCCGGGTCATACAGCGTGAAATAAAAACAAAACTTTGTTTTCTCGTTTTGTTTTCTAATATATAGGGTGATGAATTCTTTTATTTTTTAGATGATGCGGATAAGCGACAAATGGTGATTACTTTCCATAACTAAATTAGCAAAAAAACTCACTGGCGTAGACACAAAAGAAATCTTATGGTTACTAATACCACCTAGATCTTACCTATATCGGATTGTATTGTTATCAAAAATAAGAGGAAACTATATATTTTCTGTATAATAAGAAAGGCAGAAAAAACGAAGTAAAGTGCAGTAAACATGCCTCTAAATATGAAAATATAAACATAATCTATAAAAATGGCGTTTGAAAATAAAATAGCAAAATGTTGTGACATATAACAAATATGATAATCACAACTTTTGAATTTTAGGTACAGGTTTTAAAAATTAGATGTAATTATAAAAAAAGGAATAATAGAATGCAATTTTCTTTATATATTTTTACATTTAAGATTTATTCAAAACAGAGGTCTGAAAACCCCATCGTATTATAAATTTTTTTAAAGTTTTGCGGTAAGCAAAAGGTTAAAATGTAGAAAATGACCAACTAAAATACATGGTAAAACAAAAAATAATCAACCAAAATTTTATGGGCAAATATATTAATGTTTATATTTCATGAGTAAAAAAATTCATAAAAAAATAACTGATAACTATTTGAACGTATATAGAAAATATTTTCTAAAAATCGACGAACGTACGAGTTTCACGGACCCTTGGCTATTTAGGGGTACATATTTATTTATGCACATTTATGTATAAATAAAATGTATAAATTTATTTCATTTTCATGGTAATTACCACCCTATTAATCCACTTGTACTCTCTTCTAACATTCCCATAATTAAACCTCGAAAGAAAACTCACAATAATCAACTCCCCCGCTGCACTTGCATATTCAAAACAATATATAAATATTCTACATCTCTCCCGAAACTGGTTTAACACGACCCTTATATAAATTTTAAAAATCTTATATTTGACAACATCTTTAGGTCGGTTTTCACCTCAGCGATCTCGCTTTCATATTCCTTAATAATGCCGGCGGGAGTATGCAGGTTATATCTCCTCCGTGGAGATTATAGCTATGAAAATGGGTTATGTAAATTTACCTTTACGTCAATTTATTATTCATATACTATGTGTATGTGTATTAGACTATAAGGGAAGATGAAGTCGGCCATATATTACGTGTACGTGCATTAGACTCCATCCGTACGTCCATATATTATATGTATGTGCATTAGACTACAAGGGAAGGTGAAGTCGGGTGTCAACACAATAAAGGAAAAGGGATCGTTTTTTCCTAGGTGGACATTTCGCCCATGGGTTGACAGAATCAAAGAGGTTTTACGCCGAAGCGCTTTCATCTATTTATACTGTTATGAAGTAAATTTCAAGACGAGCGAAGGAAATATGTGGGCAGGAGAGCGGGTGTATTCCAGTGGATTTTACTTATTACCTATTCGTTGCGGCACTGTATTAGTGTGAAACTTATAAAATAAAAAAATACTTAAAACACCAAGTTAATATCAGAGAATCACGGATAAAATACAATGTTAGATAATAATATTTAAAAATTTAAAGGTAGAAAACATATTCCAAGAACTATTACTAAAATTAACGCTTAAAAATCTGACATCTCCACAGTTTGTGGTAATAGAAAAATGCCTTCCATGGATATATTTAAAGAAAACGAAGGTGGGAGAGGGACAGTGCTACTAGCTACCTGTTGCATTTTGTCTCTCTTTTATTCCATCTCGCTCACTCATATGGGGAACAAAACGTGCTGTCCAGCCAATGAGGAGCGTTTCATCATTGCTTTCTTTCGTGGAAACTTCTCAATTAAACACCATTTCATAAGCCCGTTAAGAAGTTTCGTTTCAATTATTTTCTAATAATAATATTGAGTATTAGTATCAGAAACGGCTAAGTGGTTCGTAGAATGGTGTGAAAGAAAAGAAGAGAACAGTAGGTACCCGTGGGCTGTTGCCGTGATGTATTATTACAAAGTTATGTGTGTGAACATATTTCCCTTAATGGGACGATATTTTTATTCAGCAACAAAATAATCTATTCTGGGGTAAAATAATATTCTGTAGTCATCTTCATAACACAAAACACACACCTATATATATATATATATATATATATATATATATATATATATTTCTTTTACATATATATATATATATAAATTAATATATAAAAGGTTATTTGGTATTTGTAATCTATTTATGTATTTCGTTTCTTTTAAGTGTTTTTTTGTTGTGTGTGTGTATAAATATATGTTATTTATTACTGTATCGATATATAATAATTAATATTTAAAAATTTAAATTTCTATGCTAAGTTTAAGAAACTTCTCGTCTATCGGTAGATCCACGACAACTCACATCTTTTCATGCTAATTTTACGCCATTATTTTCTTTAGGCGATGATTTTGCAATATCATAGGGTAGCAGTGAATTCACATACATATTTTTATTTGCATGAACCTATTGAAAATATTGACATATTTTCAAGCCAACATTTTTTATTCATCATCATCAAAAAAGACAACAGCCCTCTGCAGGCCAAGGCTGACTCGCTAATCCTCCCCCACATAACTCTATATAACGCGATGGCCCTCCACCGTTTTACTCCCATTAGTGGGAGGCCCTATTCATTGTCATCTAGCCAATTTGTTGGTTGTTGTCCTTTTCGTCTAGTCCCCTCAATCTTCGAAAAGTCACTTTTTTGGAAGGAAAAATATCAGCATATCTGTAGAGGGTCAAGTCACCTAATACATCACGTATTATGGTTGTCACAATACCGGTTCTACCGTATTTGTCATATTTTCTGTAAAATTTATAGTTATAAAGTGTCCTCCATATGTTATTTTCTTCAATATGTCGAAAAATTCTTCTCAAAATGTTTCTTTCTAAAATAAATGGTTTTTTTCCTCCGTTTCATTGAGGGTCTAGCATTCACTTCCATATAGAAGCATAGGCCTGGTTAAAGTTTCATACACGCCTAACTTAGTCCCTATAGAAATAAACTGGACTTGAATTGGTTTCTAAGGCCGTAAAAAATTCTGTTAGCCATGAAGATTGTTTTGGTTATTTCTAATTTCAGATCATTGCAGCATAAAATCAGAGTTCCCAAATACTTAAATTGTTTTACAGTTTTAAAAGGGTAATTTCGTAACTTCAGATGAGATAAATCAAGAGTTTTATTTGTTGATATTAAATATTTTTGTTTTGACGTCATTGATAACAAGTCCCATCTCCTTTGCCACACTCTCAACCGCTACAAAAGCATCAATAACGTCGTTTCGATCTTCCTATGATATCAATATCATCAGTGAATAACGAGAAGTTAGACTCTCTTCCATAGCGATATTAAATAGTAGACAAGAAAGGGAATCTCCCTATCGCCTACCTTTTTCAGGGAAAAATGGTTCTGAGAGACTTAAGGAAATTTTTATTCTACATGAGACTCTTTTCGGAGTCATTCTAGTGACACTGATCAGCTTTTTTGGGATGTTAAACTCCAGCTTAACTTCCAGTAGTTTTTTTCGGTTGATACTGTCATAAGCATCTTTAAAGTCAATAAATAGTTGGTATGTATCTTTGTTGCATTCTTAATTTTTCTCTAAAATATGTCTAATGGTGTTAATTTGATCGTTCATTGATTTTCTTTTTTGCAAACCACACTGATAGCTTCCAATAATTCTGGAGGTTTAGATTTCTAATCGGTTGACTAAACTACCGGATATCTTGTAAGCAGTATTTACTATAGTTATTCTCCTGTAATTACTACATTCTAACTTATTTTCTTACTTGTAAATGGGATAAACAGGTGAAGGATTTGTTGAACGGACGTATGAACAAATACCCACTCAGTGGTTATTTATTTGTACGTCCATATACAGCAGATAAGGTAATAAATTGTTTTGTTTAGCCTCTTTTCCTTGATTTTAAAGAGTTCAACTTTGATGCTGTCGTGTTCAGCTGCCCTATCATTGTTTAGACTCTTCTTTGTTACTTCCACTTTATATAGAGTTGGTGTATTTTGCTCTATGGCCTCATTTTCAGAGCAAATGGTTGGCAGCATTTTACGAGTGATTAGATCTTCTATATCTCTACCCATCAATAGTTCTACAAAATGGTCACGCCAACAAATTAAAACTTCATCCGGGTCTCGTATAAGATCTCAATTTCTTTTCTAGCAGATGATTTTTCTAGGATTAAAATCAGCTTTGACATTATTTACGAGTTGATAAAATTTACTAGCTTCCCTTTGGGTTTTTAGATTTTCAATGCCTTTATATAGGTCGTCCATATATTCTTGCTTTTTCTTCTTATGTATTCTTTCTTCCCCTCTTCTTAACACTTTTTACCTTTCCTCTGCATCTCTTGTGTTGCGTTTGTAGATCATGGTTTATATATCTCATTCTTTTTCTTAAACCAAGGGTTAGTTTTCTTTTTTGTATTTATGGCGTTGTCTGTTTAGATGCATTAATGATAGTATGTTTGAAATCTTGCTACACAATCTCCACTGTAGAATTTTCATCTCTCATCACTATCGTGCTTTTTACTTCTATTTTGTACTCTTCCACTCTCTTTGTCTTTTTCAGTTGTTCAATATCAATCTTATTACTGGTATTGTCTCGTATTTTGTGGTAAAATCTAATTTTGTGGCGTAACTTTGAAGCCACCAAAAGGTGGTCAGAGTCTATGTTAGTACCTCTGTATGCCAGAACGTCCAAAAGGCTGCCTCTGTGTCTTTGATCAAAGAGTACGTGGTCCACCTGAGGATCTCCAGATAATTTTTCGTATTTTTTTGTGTTTGAAAGTTGTGCTTCCAGAGATGGCAAAGTTGAAAATTCTAATACCATTCATGCTTGTCTCGTGATGACTATTGTTACCCACGGATCTGCTCATGTTAGTATCATGACCAATATTCTTATTAAAGTAGCCCAAAATCAGTTTCACATCATTTGAGCGGCATTTGCCGTGTATTTTTTCAAGAAGATCAGGTAAGTCTTTCATAGCTTTTAAGAAGGAAGTAAGGTTTTTAAGAAGGAAGGTAGAATTCATCTTTATCTTTATCTCCCCTGTCTTTCGTGGGGTATGGTCACAGATGATTGAAATATTGTGCATTTTTCCCTTTATGCATATTCCACAAATTCTCTCATTCACTGGTTTGAATTCAGGTTTGAATTACTTGGTCTCTAGTTCGTTTACTGACTATAAAACCGGTTCCAAATTGATGTTTTCTATCATAGTAGTTATAGTAGACCCTGCAATTTTGCTTATCCAACATACCCTTTCCAGTCCATCGCATTTTGTGGACAGCAAGTATATCTAGTTAATACTCTGTAAAAACATCAGTAAGTTTCTTCAATGCACCTCCTCTAAACAAAATTCTAACATTCCAAGTTCTTTTAATCGAGTCCGATTTCATGCCAGGTCGTCTTACAAAAGTTAGTCCGGAATTGTTTCTTTGACTTTTCTGAACGGCATTTTTTTATGGGATGGGGTCGTTGGCTCCACGCCCAACCCCCAACCTGGAGGACCAGGGTATTCCCTTTAGTCTGGTGTCTCCCCTTCAACCTGTCCGGTTTGGGTGACCCTGCCATTAGCTAAGCTGCCGCCGGCATAGTTCTCGGGATCGACAACACACAAACCACACCACCATGATAAGGTGGGAATGTAATCGGTGTGATTTTTTTTAGTTTTTTTAATCTTGAGAGATCACTGGTTTTACATTATAATATTTTATACTTTTTTATAGAATTGGAAACATAAAGCTCCATTTATAAGATTATCTATATATAGATTGTAACAAAAAGGCGTTTATTACTCATAAAAGATCAAGATTCTTAATGTGAACTGAGTCAAAAATCTAAAGGAACTGTGTAAAATTTCTAAACAGTTTCTGAAAAAAATTCTGGCCAAGTCGCAATTTCAATTAAAAGAATTAATATCTTTTTTAAAGAAACAAGTTTCAAGTACATTCAGTTTAACATAAAGAAGCACCTGTTTCGACAACAGACATTCTTTTTAACACCAGTGTTTTATGTGCAGAAATGAATGTTTCAAAAAATTTAGAAAATGAAATTTAGAATCATCATCTCAGTTTTCTACTGACGCTGTTTTATTTTCATAGCTTTGACTTTTGAAATCTTTTACAATTTTGTTAAATTTAACTTTCAGAATTGTTTATAATATAACTTGTTGTTTCAACTGATATAACACGATACATGAAATTAAATCAATCAATTGTTGAGTTAATTGCTTCCTCTGAAATTAACATTAAAATATTTTTGAATATTAATAAAATTATTGAGATGCATGGTGAATTATTTGGAACTGTGGTAATGTAATATTTATCACAGTGCCAAATTTCAAATTTCCAAGTTAAAAGTTTTGTTAGGAAAACCGGGTTAACACACTGATAGAATGACGGTTACGTGTCATTTTAAAGATTTGTTTTTTTGCCTTCTGAGATACAGAACCTAAACCATTAAAAAATTAAAAATGTGTTTAAGTTATGAAAACGTAATTGCTTTAAATGACTACGGATCTTGTATTTTTAACATAATTTACTTTTTTATTTAATTTTGATAACTAAAGATGCTGATGTAGAAATGTCAAATTAATGTTAAAAGAATGCAAACGTCTTAATATTATTTTCGACTGGCTCTGGTAGATAGCGTTAGACACTGTGACTTAATACAAGGGAGCTGAATCCACTTTGAGAGTAACAACTATGTAAAACAAAATAATAACTTAAGGACTTTTTTAAATACTATAGTTTAATGTACACTTAATCATGCAATTTTCCTCGCTTAACTTTGTAAACACCAATTCACTTTTCAATTTACAGTAAATTACAACTTTGTTTACACGATTATTTTTTCATATTTCACTTTTTTTTACTTCATCTTCTTTCATTTCAAGTTCCAACCTTTATTACCCATCTACGTGAGTTTGTATGAGACGTTGGTGGTATACAAACCCCCAAGTGCTAATCTCGGTGAAGTGCTTTTATCAAGCGAGCACTATGATTTTACGTGTGAAAGCGCCAGCAGCTCGGGAGCTTTTATCTATTTTGATTGAGAGCTTTTGACGACTCGTTTTGGGTGTCTTATTATTTATTCATTCGGATACAACTAAACATAAAATGTATTTGAAACATGATTGAACGGCCTTGGTATATTTTTTATTTTGCTTATAGGGACGAAAATCAATAAATTTATTGTGTTGTATAAAAATTTTTTTCTATAAATAAATGTGGCATATTTGCTTTAATATTTTTTGTATTGTGAAAACACAGGCGATTAATTTTTTGGCACACTTTACTTTTTTATTTAGCATAAACCTTCGTAAGATTAAATAATAAAGTGATTAAAAATAATAAATTTTCAACGATATTATCAAGCCAAAGAATTTAAAATAGATTTTAGATTGAAGAAACATTATTAAAAAAAAACTCGATCCCTATTTTTTAAATGTTTTATGGAATACAAGTTAAGATAATCATTTGGTTCAATACTAAGCATCGATATTCAATAACGCATGCGGAAGGTTAACGCCGTAAATGCAAAGCGATGAAGATTCCCCGATTGTGAAAATAATTCCTAAATGTTATTTTTGAGAACTAATTTTTATGAACCTTTTACGTTTTATTCAACTTTTATTTAAAAAAAAATCTTTTAAGTTCAAGTATAACTCGCGCTACAAAGATTTCAAGGTATGCACTTAGATAAATATGAAAGTTTAAATATCTAAGTGTATATAGTAATTCTATTAACATTTTTATAAGCCTTATAATTAGATGTTTTACATTTTAGTTTAAAACTGAGAAAACTATGAGTAACGTGCGGTTACGAACGGTATTAATCCTGACACTAGCAATGTATATTAATATATCAAAACCGCCCTACATACAACTTGGGCACGGATTTACCAGCATTTGGTCATGTCAACTGGGTCAGGGCGATCAGGATGACTTCATTGAGATTGGGTCAAATGCGTCTCAATGGATACATCGCGGATGCGGTTCAATGACTTGTCGTAAAATTTTAACGAGATCTTTAAGTATATTAATGTCATACTTGTTTATGAGCAAGCGACAGAAAATTAATCGGAGAGTAAATCGAAATTAGCGCCCGGCTAATGAAAATATGAGAGAAAATTTATATTCAACATTTTTGACTAAAAACCTATTTCGTGTAAATTGCTTGGATTCTCATTTTCAGAAAATTCTCGGAATTCAAAATTCTACTTATTTTGTATAAGTAATCACCGCATTTTTAACAGAATTTTATTTCTTATTTATTTCTTTTTATTTGACGTTTTAAAAATTGCTGGGAAATTATTATAATCGGTCTCATATTGCGTTGATTTTAAACTAATTTCTTAAAATCTTGCTAAATAAATGTACAAGTTTAAGTAACCTAATTAAATAATTGTGTATTCTAATAAAATATGAATATGTAATTTAACTAAAGAATAATTTCACTTTATATATAACAAAATGCGCATAATTTGTTGAATAAAGTAACTAAAAAATTATTTTAATTTGATTTGGTAATAAAACAAAATACCGAAATAAATTTTAAATGGACATTTTTAAACGGAAGCATCGCTATTTAAATACAATGCAAGTAAGGAACTGGCAAATGAGGAAGAAAACAATAAAAAATCTTACGAAAACCAAAAAATCAACTTTATAGGTCCAGAGGGGAATGCCCACACCACTATGGACCGCAGTATCTTGTGGATAGTATTCAGGTCTCGTTGAAACTTATTTTCTTGGATTTAATCCGCATATAGAAATAAGAAAGCATCCTAATGTAAACCTCGGGAATAACTCAATATTGACGATTGAATTTGAGTGATGTCTTTGACGCTCAGTCACAATTATTGCATTATTGTTTGATATATAGCATAGTATGACACTTTAAATAATAAACATAAGTTTATAATATATCGTATAATTCGTACGACTCTGACACGTTTATTCAGTTTGAAGTGGGTTATTTCCAAGATGACGAACACTAATATAGAACATTAAAATAAATACAAATAATATGAATCAAAATATGTTTTATTTATAATTTGAACCGTAATACATATTATTAAACATACTATACTTTACACTGAGGTTAGGTTTTTGGGAGTTTGTTTTTGTTGATGTCATTGGTTGTGACTAGCCGTTAGATAACACTTAAAGAAAGTCGTATAGTGTTCAAATGACTACATTTTTTTGATATTGTGATTAACCATCAATTATTGAATCAAACTAAATCATAACTGTAAAGAAAAATAACAAACAATTACAAAAGCAATGTCAAAACAAATATTTCCATGATACAAAATCCATCTTCTTCCCCGTTACAATTTACCGCTCGACTTTACTGATCCATTTGGCGATTTTTTTTTCAATATTAAATTCGCTTACTGAGGTGCAGATTACTACATAATGTGGAATACGTTATTAGAAACGAAAACGTGATTTTTCACCTTTATTAAAAGAAGATAATGATTTCGAAGAAAAAAGACTGAAAGCTCATAATGATTTCGAAAGAACGCTACTTCAAAATAATTCGATGTTATTATCATAGTTATCGAATTCAATATTATTTGTTTAAATTCATATTTTTCATTTAAATAATTCTCATAATTTTCGAATTCGATATTATTTGCTGACAATAATTTCATCACGTGTCAAGTTGTAAATAAATAAAAGTATTCTTTTTGACATTCCTTTAACGAATCTACAATATAGAAATAACCTTTTGTTTTCTGTTGTTTTTTCATTATGTGATGGACTATTCATGCACTATTGCGGATCTTCATCAAGAACCGTTTGACCAAGTTGATAAAGAAAACAATCAAATACAAGCCTAATTATTAAATACTCCATTAATTTAATAAATTAATATTTATATCGTAATATTAATAACAGGAAAGCAAAAAAATACAATATTAATTTTTTTGTCCGTTCTATGGATTTTGTAAAATCTGGTAATATTATATTGTACATTAAATGGAAAATCGTATTTTTTTTACTTAAAAAAAATGTTATATTTTTTATACGTAAACATGTCTTTTATTTATTTCTGTATATATATTATAATAAATTAATCAATAATTAAAAATTGTTAGGTGTCCCATGAAACTTCAGTAATTTTTTTATTACAAAGCCGTACAGTAAATCTTAATCGTATCTTTTGTTGCACCACTTCATAATACCATGGCTGTCTTATTCATTTTTAGGCTTTTGTCTGTCGGTCGATCGTCGGTCTTCTCAAGACTAGCTATAATATTCTAGTGTTAATCCATATAGTATCAAGAACAGATATAAAGGCACATACTTGAAATTAATGTCAAATGCTATTAATAAAAAATGGTTTACAGTACATAGTCAATACAATTCAAACTTATAACTCGATGCAATAAAAAAATACGATCTTTGAAATATTACACACATTCATACTGTCTCGCTTATTAAAACAACTAAGAATACTCGTACTTCCAATTGACCTAAAATCTTAAAATTTGATACGAATCAAGATTAAACATGAGTAAGAAAAAATTTATAATTTAATGTGAAATTACGTGATGAATTAAACTGTTTAGTTCCACAATTTTCATTTTCTATCATTTTTATTTATAAATTTTACCGCATAAAATTGACACATATAGCGCTTATTTCCACAAGGACAGTCTCCTACGGTCAGCTAAAACACCAGTCTGGATTCGTGCGACAAATAGTCTGGAATCAAACTCAGAACCCCGTGATGCGCGGCACCATTGAAATTCGTGACTCTAGCACACCAAGATAATCAAACTCAACAGACTCGGGCCACGACTTTGTGCTTTTAGCCTAACGATATAATATAATAGCACGGAAACTTCGAGCACAAATGCATTCTATCCACTCCCTTGTGCTCTGAAGGAACTATAATATTTGAGTCAGAGGGTACTATAGTACCATATATTTGGTACTATTATACTATTATATAGGTAAAATTATATTTGAGTTTCAGCTTATTACGAGTAAAAATTCATTACCAAAAAAAATTAAGGTATAGAAAAAATATATACAATCATATTTAAATATACACACAAATTTATTATATATTGAAAAACAATAAAGAAAGGGGCGATAGGCGATTACGAAAGGGACTCATGCATAAGCAAATCTATATGCAGGCAAACTTGAATGCTGGAATTAACGGTGCATGAGGAATCAAATTATTCCACAATTTAGTAACGTGCAAAGTGAAAGAATATTTGGAGAAGTAAGTATATTGTTTGGAAATCAGGAAAAAAAATATTTGTTATCAATACCACACTAATTTGATGAAAACACTAACAACCAATAGAAAATAACTGTTTGTTTAGTATTTCGTATTAAAAAAGCTTCTCTGATTAATGAGAAATAATTTTATAATTAAAATAATAGAAACGAACATTCCAAAACGTGTAGAAAAGGAGCTATACGTAGTAAGTGGGTGTATTGAAAATGTGCCGGGTAAATTTTAGAATCAAAAACTGGTACCCATTTATGTTACGATACAAAATTATTTTTAAAAAATGGGCTATGATACAAAAATATTTAAAAGAATTTTTGATAATAAGAAAATGTATAAAAAATTATAGAATGCATATAATTATTTATTGCAGATCCTTTTTAAAGGTGTTTTTGACATTATAATACAGAACTATACTGTTGAGAACAGCTTTAATAAAGTAGCTGTAAATAATTACAAAAAAAGTGATTAAAACAAAATGTGTTCATGGATAATTTTTTATCAGAGCAAATTTGGAATGATTAGCTAGTGTAAAATAAAGTGTAGGAGTTTGTGAATGAAATAAATAAGGTTCCAAAACTGTAAATTCTCAACTATATAAGAAAAAGTTAATAATCAATTTAACATACGTATAATATATTTACCATAAGGTAGGAGATTCACGAACTCTGAGCAATGAACCAGTGTTTACTTGCTTATAAATATGCATTTGAAGTAAATAAATTAATTTTTTTCCCCAAATTGAATTTTTTCTCCAATTTTTCCGGTAAGTACGAGATAACACAATTAACATCACCGCTTTCTTAATCCACTGTATACCTTTAAACAATTCCCATAAGTGTCAACTTCAGACACATCAAAGAAAAGTCACAATTATCTATTTCTCCAACTAACCTTGTCTATTCAAAACAAGATAAAAATATTCAAATTGCATTGTAAATCATACTCGACATCTCTCTTGAGACTGGTTTAATACGTCCCTAATAAACATTTACAAATTTCTCATGATTGACAACGTCAACAAAAGCGATATGAAGTTCTAAGGAGGACCCTATCTGGCGAAATGGAGTTAAGGGCCAATAACCATACGTCGATTTTCACCTCAGCGATCTCGATTTCATATTCCTCGATAAAGTTGGCAGTCGTGTGTAAGTACGGAAAGGTATTGTGTAAATTTGATTTGAAAAAGTTCGTCTGTGCAATATGGATATGTGTATTAAATTATATGGAAAATGAAGTCGAGTGTCGTCCCAATAAAGGAAAAGGGATCGTTTTTTAGGTGCATATTTTGCCGACGGGTTGACAGAATCAAAGAGGTTTTACGTCGAAGCGTTTGTATCTATTTACACTGTTAGGAAGCGTGTTTCAGTTTTTTCACCATAACAAAAGAACATGACAAAATTGTGAGGATTTCTTAATTCACTAAAGGGCTCACAAATTATTCTCACAAAAAATTTATTGACTATATTATTATATTTGCGTTTGTTTCTGAAGCATAACTTCTTCAGGATGAATAAAGGTCATATTGCCGCTAAAATAACCTTTTGGCTCCCAATGTTATTTCCTCATTAATTGTCTTAAAACCATCCATTGGTCTTGCTTACAAAGGACAAAAAAGTCAGAAAAATTACTTTCTTGATAGAAAAGTTGATAACAACTTTACAGACTCACACGGGCGATCAATACGGAAATGGTCATTTCACTATGAACGCTACGAAGATATTACAAATAAATAGATAAGAGGTCAAGCAGAAAATATGAAATAAATAATTTATCACAAAAATCTAGAATTTAAAAAAATATCTTAAAAATCATATACTTGTGATATAGCTGGTAAGCAAAGTAGACATTGGAAAAAACTTTGCAAACCGAAAAAGCTACATATGTTGAAAATTATATACAACTACTATCTCAATGGTATATGTACTTATGGAATTATACATTATATCATATGCTTGAATAAGTTTTTCAGTCGTTTTAGTCTTTCAGAAACATTTCCCAAAATTTACGATTCAAACAACTTTGTACTCGTTTTAATAACAAAATATTTTCAAAATCAAATGACCAGAACTGAATATGTATGGAACCTGTTTTACAACAAACCACTTGATCTGTGTATATAACTTCGAGGATTAAGTGAATGCAAGCAACTTTGGCCCCTTGCTTACAACGTTTAGCAAAGTTTTTGCGATTGTTATCTCCATGATGCGTGACGCCAGCAAATGCTGCGTTATTTGAACTTGTTACATGTTGACCAGAAAGTTTACGTATTTTGACTTTTATGTTTGAACTCTTATAATCGTTTCAATCTTTTTTAATTAAATTCTCAAAACAGTTCATTAGATCGTGCATGAAGCCTGTATTAGATACCGCCTTCTGTATTTATATTTATATATTTTAAAGCAACTAAATACGCTAGTATATTCCAGAACAAAAATTCAATTATGGTCAGCTCGACAAAAAGGTATTGTAGCGTATTACTATTATAATCAACTTATTGTTGTGTCCAAGCTATAAAACTTTGTATTTATCTGTTATGATCGAAGGCTATTCCTCCTGTAGCAACAAATTCACTAAAGTCTGATATAAATAAATACATTATCATCCTTGTAAATCAAAATTTCATAAGAGTATTTCCAAAACTGCCTTTCAATGTTATTGACACAAATTATCATTATGAAATAACGAATTAAGATATAAGATTAAGTACTAACACATAAATAAATAAATATATATATATATACATATATATATATATATATATATATATATATATATATATATATATATATATATATATATGAAAATGTAATTAAAGGTTATACCATCCTGAATAGCTAGCAAGCTAGGTCAATTAGGAATTGATCAGCGGCAAGTTTAACAGATAAGGGTGATTCGAATTACAACGATTTCAAAGCAACATTTACCAATTCGCAATTAACAAAAAAAATAACCAAGGATGGAGAATTAGTCTGGATAATAGTAGTTCACATCTACCAAATGATAGGCAAAACACCTATGTTAACGTTTAACTACTATGTGACTTGTTTAAATAAATATTTTGTGGCAGCTATAAAAATATCATAAAAATATTTATATATTCTCCATTCATTATTTTTAAGATGAGGATAATGAAGTTACACTTCAAAATAAATAGTGTAGAAATTATTTTTAAACCACTACAGAAATATTGTTATATCTAGTTCAGTACACATGTAATCATTTGGTTTTTCTTCAATTAATATAAACATATCTTTCAATTTACCATAAATATAAATATGGTTTTAAAGGTTAAGTTTTTGCATTTCACTTTTTTTTATCTTCTTTCATTCCAAGAGGTCTACTTTTGTTGTCTATCTATGTAAGTTTATGTAAGATATCGTTGTCATTTAAACACCAAGGTGTTAATATTAATGAAGTGCTTTTATCAAACTGGCCTGTGCGACGAGTGCCTCTCGAGTTCACGTTTAAAAGTACCGACAGCTCGGGAGCTTTTATCGATTTTGATTGAGCGCTTTTGGCAGCTCGCTTCAGGTGTCTTGTGATTCGTTCATTCGGACAAAACTAAATATAAACCATACGTGCAACGTGAGTGAACGGCCTTTGCATTGTTTATTGTTCACTGTGGGACAAAAAATCAATCAACTTATTGTGGTGCCCATAAATGTTGTTCTATAAATTAATGAGGTATAATTACCAATCTATTACTTTTTTTCGGATACTATACTTTTTTTTATTTAAAATAGGCCTTCGTAACATGCAACTCGAAATATCATTTGAATTAGTTACGAGTGATATATTTTTAACGATAATATCGATTAGTATAATCTTAAATAATTTTTAAATTAAAGTATTGCAACAGATCTTGAAACACTGAAAACCTCAATCCCTATTTTCTGAAGCTTTAAGAGAATGAAAGTTAAAATAAAAATTGGAATCCGCGCGAATAATCTCTTAAAGTATTATACAAAACATTTGAAAGGCTAACTCCGTAAACAACAAAATAATGAATGTCCACTGGTTATTAAAAGAATTTGTAAATTATATCTTGAAGAATAAATTTCCTCCTAATGGCCTATAACTTATCCTAATCACTTTGAATCCGGTACATTAAAGTGAAAAATGGAACGCTTACAAACTAACTCACATGTTTGTCTGCCATTTCGCCTGTCACAGCCGATTTTGTCAGAAAATATACGATATAGAAACATAAAATTTAACATAGAGACAACTTATTGTTACATATATGTATGTGTGAGGATACATATATGTAACAATAAGTTGTCTCATATATGTATGCGTGAGGATATGTTAAAGAAGGTTAATGAAATACTAATTTTATTACACTTTATATATTACCTAGAGCATCAATCAAGGGTTTTTTTATGACGAATACAAAAATATTTTTTCATTACTTTAAATTCATATTTGAAGTTATATTGTAAAAAATGCGACCATGGGTCATTTTCCCTACAACCTGTTTTCCTAAACTATTGAACTAAATATCATGTAAAAACAGGGTTTGTAAAATCTAAATAGAAAATTATAGTAATTTTCCTAAATCCCATATTTTTGAGATATACACCATTTTTATACGCGTGTGAAAGACAGTTGACGATATATTTATATTGCCAAATATTTATATATATATATATATATATATATATATATATATATATCATTTAATACAAATACTATGTATCCTTTAATATTTATAAGTGTCTAAGTGTATGCAACAACCTCGTAGTGTGAAGTCTATCGCACTTGACGGGTCTTTTATTAATTTAATAAAAACAAAATCCGTTAAGTACGAATAGAACTCACAGTATGAAATTCGAGAGGAAAACAAGTAGATGAATACAAATATTTAATCATTTGAGGTTTTCAGAATTTTTACTAAACTATTGTAAATATCATATCAAAATCAAATTCTTCAAATTTCATTTTCAGGAAATCCGAGGATAACGTTAGCAAAATTTTCATCTTTAATAAAATCCAATTATTGACCGGAGATCAACTAATTTTAATTAAGTAATTACACATTATTAAACGACTTTTTTTGTAACTTGAAATATTAAAAATCTCCATAAAATCAATTAAATCCAATCCGAGTCGATCCAATCCGAATAGGCTTTTAACAATTATCTTACAACCTTCCTAAAAATTACATATATTTTTAATATTTGAAAATGTTACCTGTGTGCATAGATTATTTAATGAAATATGATTAAATAATTTAGCTATAAATTAAATTTGATTTAAAAAGAACAATCTTGTAATAATTCGTCGAATAAAATATATAAAACTTTATTTAATTTTATATTATAATGAAATATTTCTATCAAAATTTTGATTGGTCAACAAGGATATTAAACTGCACCATTTAGATAGAGTACGAGTAAGTTACTGGCAGATAATGACGAAACAACGTATTGTTGTGCTAAAATAATATCTTAAAATTTTCTGAGAGAAACGCCCACGCCCCTATTGAAATGATTACCGCACAGAAAGTGGTGGCCCCTCTTTGAAACTGAGTTAATTTTTTTATACTCAATTAACGCACTGAAGTATAAAATGTTCCAGTGTTAACTTAGAGCATGACTAAATATTAACGATTGAAGATGAGTATAATCACGATTCTTTAATTAGTTTCTGATATGTCATGTAATATAATATTTGAAATCCCTAACTACCCACATTCAGAAAAATGCTAACTACGTTGCATAATAACCACAAGACTTCCAAAAAATCGAACAAATCAACTACTCGGGTACGTTTTTTTCAATTCGGGATAGACCGTCGCCAAGATATTATAACGGATGTGAGGAATACTAACATGAGCAAATATATACAATTTGTACAATAATCATATTTCCTTTAAAATATAAATAAACAACAATACATAATGTCATGAAACATGCTACACTCAATATTGACATTATACCTTTTCTTGGGGAGTTGTTTTATGACATTTCTTAAACTACTTTTTTCCTGTTGTCAAATAAGTCATATCATGTTCGTACAATAACTACACTTTTTAGTAACGACACTGAAAGTAACTTATTGAACAAAATGAAAACAGGGTCCTAAAATAACAAAACAAAACAATATATACAATTACAAAACAATATCAAAACATACTTTTCTATGACCCTTCAGCTAACTTCTGCTACTTATTCATACTTATGAGTTTAATCTATGTAAACGTTAGTTAGTATAATCTATGTATATTTTTTTTTTCTCTGTATATTATTTATAAAAGGTGTTTTTTATACTACCTCAAAACCCGTGATTTAGCTACTATTTTGAAAATTACTTTCATACCTAATCACGAGAAATAAAGGAACAATTCTCTCTATATTGTATCTAAAAGGTGTTTTTATCGGTATTACCGCTTCAAGTATATGTCTCTCGTACGTATATACTTTATCGAAACCAATATTACCTTTATTGCTAATGGCCACAAATAAACAGACATTTAAAAATAATTTCTTCACTCCGGTAACACTGTGCTCAAAACTCGCATTAATCTCACAACTTTTGATCTACGCATGTTTTTGCAAATGATAAGAAGCCAATTTCTAATTACGGTAGCCTTCTCTATAAACGTTAATAAAGCAAAATTTAGGCGCTCAAAATTGTAGGTTCAGAATATGTTTTTCACATGGAAAATTTTCAGTGACTCTTTCACGAGTTCGTATTTTATGTTAAAGATACATAGAGCCAAAAGGTAAACAATGATCACGTTACCATTTCTAATATCGTTTTCATAGAAGTTTTGTAAACAAAAAGTTTATAAAATATAATGTGAGTAAGCCAATATCTGTTTTTTTAAAGTATTACAATTTTTTTACGATGAGATGTGTATAATTACTTTCCAAAATAAAATATTTTCATTTACTTATTTTCACATTACATTAGGGACTGGCGAATTATTCGCATGAGCCAACTAGTAATTAATAATGATTAAAATTATTTTGAATTTAAAAGCCTCCATCTTTCTGATATTTATTAAAAAAATGCATAACGAAGCGAAGAGGTGATAATGAACATTTTTCTTAAAAATAGGTTTACAATAATCTAAACTAATTTAACCTAACTTCACAAAAGATTGGTAACATAAAATAAGTAATAAAAATAAGAAAGACAGTGTAAAGCCGTATAAAAGAGAAACTAAATAATAGAATCAAGGCCATCGCAGAATTCTAAAATTGAACTTAAGTCAAAACTGTCACATGAAGGGAATCGCATTCCTTTGCGGCGCGGGGCGTGCCGCCGAAACCGGCGCCGGACAAAATATGTCAGAATTCCAGTCAACGTTACCTTAAGCTTTTTAATTAAAATTGTGTTAGGTAACTCACCCTGATATTGCCACCGAATGAAACGGTTTTTCAAATAATTGTTTAACTTTTCCGTATAAGCGAAATATCGTTTATATCATGCGTAATTTTACAGTTCAATATCGCATAGTTATATCGTTTTGGGACAGCGTAGGCGACACCTATATTAAATTTGCATGCTAAAAGTGTAACTGTAAAAGGAATATTTTCGATACTTTGTCATGAATTTCGACATAGATTAGTGTTTGGACTTAAAAATTTCAATAAAATTCCGCTCAGTTTGGACATTCACAAATATCACGTCAGCAACTGATACAGCCGCCATCTCAGTACGCTAACTTATTTAATTTGTTATTCATGATTAATAGAATCAATTTGTAATTGCATTAGCATCATCGTTATATATCGCTTGAGTTCATGGGGAGATTACATTAAAGCCTTGTAGAATTTTTTTGGTTCTGTCTCAATTTTGAAATTTGTGTTAAGTTCAGTTTTAAAATGGTCGGTTTATTTAATTCATTTCGCTGAAGTAATTAGATAGTGAGTGAAACGGACGATAGTTTGAGGGTAGAATATCCGGCGTGTATGGTAGGTGACAGTCCATTGAAAGAAAATATGTTTCACTTGTCGCGGTGGAAATTCAATAATTCCATGCAGAGGTTAGTTCTCTTTTGAAGTTCAAGGGACGTTAGAGCATGTGAAAGCTGATTTTTTCACTTTTTTTTCTATTTCAGCAAGGCAGCATGGATACCTCCATGCTGCTTCTGACAGATAATGTGGACTAGACCTGTGGTCCGTATAATAATTATGCTAGTACTTTTATATGTCCCCAGAAAGTTAAATCGTATTTCATTAGGCTTTTAATTTATAGAGAATACATTTTTAGGTTGGTTATTACACTACCTAAGATTTTTGTATCGCCATTAATATTTAGGCTTCAGAGTAATTTCATGGAATTACAACATTATTTCCAATATCGATTACTGTTCCTCGATCTTCTGAATTTAATGCCTTTCATAAAGTAAAAGTAAAGTCTTTAGTTTCTTTTCCTATTAAACAACAAATTTTTAACCGAAACCATTATGAATTGGAATATTCCTGCCTGTGTTGATTAGGTTAGGAAAAAACTTCAAGGACTTGAATAATAAAAAATTTGAGTAAATTTTTAAGATGTCACTTTTTTGTAATAGAATTTTACACAAGTTATTTTGCACATTTTTTTTCAAATCGGTAAAAGGGTTCATTTTAAAAGAATGAAAGATTGACAATGTGTTTTGATTTAGTGAACTCAAAGATTCAACAAAACAGACGGTTAAATTGCGTAAAACCTTTGTGAAATAAAGTATTCAATAAAGTCATTGGTTTTTACTTTCACGGCTCAATTGTTCAACCGATTTTACTAGAATTTAGCATACATATAGCGTTTCTCATGGAAATATGAAAAGAATATATTTTAACTCAAGGAAAACAAATGCCATACAAACAAATCTGCCAACACTAGTTGTGTACATAACATGTGATATATAATTTAATCCACTGAATCAAAATCATATCATATAATATAATAGATATTATTTAGCGTGCTAATTTTTAGATGTCTTTTTGATTCGAAAAATATTAAAAAATTAATATTTACCCGTTAAATAAAAGTATTAAACAAATTTACGAAAATTAATATTGTTGTTAAATTATGACCCCGATATAAAAAACGTAAAAAAATAAAATACGTATAATATTAAAATATTGGTCCAAAATTTTCATCGGCAGAAAAATAATATAAAAGATTAAATAAACCCCACATTAAACACTGACGTTAACACCACAGCATACAAATTTCTTGATATTTATGAATGTTGCAATGACACATGACAATGAAAAATACGCTCCAACATTTGTTAAAAACTATCATATAAATTTATTATAGTGATGATAGTATAAACCCATATATATATATATATATATATATATATATATATATATATATATATACACATACATATAGGAATGATAGCATGTGCCCAGAATTTTATATTTAAAAAAACATTTTTTATATAACAGCGTAACGATAGTTATTGAAACATTTAGATATCATTCTTCGTTATCGTTTTTAATTTAAATTCAAAATATTCAGTACGTTTTTCTAAAAATATTCGGATTTTTAATAAGGATTCGTTACACTTATTCTGATAAATGTGAGGTTCACATTGAATCATTAATTTTTGTTAACATATTAAAAATTTATTCATTAATTTTTGTTAATATAATAAAAATTTATGAAAGGTGTACAAAGCCTGAAAAATTTTAGAATCTCCATTAGAATCAACATTAAAAGAACAATAAATATATTAACATAATTGAAAACAAAAAACTCGAGCCTATTCTTTAAAAATATCATTAAATTACTTAATCTTGTCCTCTGGACATCTATACGTGAAATTTATCACAGTGTCTTTAAATAGTATGAAAATACTTCGAAATCCTTCACTAATAAACATGTTTAAGTTAGTTTAATTTCTGATATCATTATTTAAAATAACCAAAAAGGACCTAATCACTTTATATGTACCCCAATGAATAAGCTAAAAATAACGGTTTTACAATATATAGTCTACTTTAGTAAATTAAAATGACAATATATTTACATACACTCTATCAATTATCCAATATTGTATTATACGAGCAGAAGGTCGAGGAGAAATCTTTCAATCCCGAAAATTTATTAGGAAAATTATTTTACCAGGAAACGATATGATGTTGTTGAATTAGAACTTTAAATATTGCATGCTCCTAGTGTTACTACTACTACTACTAGGAATATTTAAGGAATAATGTAGTAGTTATTCCTTAAATATTCCTAGATAATAATTATAGTGAAATTTTGTGTATTTCTGAGAATATGGAACCATAAAGAGAATTCTACTCCACCATAGATTTACTTAGTAGTATAAGTCATCTTATTTAATTTCGACGGTTTTCGGGCGCTCTCGTCAGCCGAGTTATGCCAGGCCTGGGTCAATGCGAAGCTTTAATGCCTGAGGCCAATTAATAGAGACACGATGACGATGCGTGCGTTAAATTATTATTGCGCTCCGATAAATCTTATCTAATAACTTTGTGGGAAGTAAGCCAGATTTAAAATGAATTAATTTAAGAGCGTTTTATGTATCGATCTGTTTTGCCTGCAGTTTCATTTCAGGGTGATTATTTTCATAAACATTTAAAACCTACATTAAATGTTTATTTTCATGGGACTATAGCTTAGTGATGTAAATGAGTAGTATGAAATCAAAATAGCAATCTGTCAACTTTTCCTGAAATTGTTATTATACAGTATTACAACTTCAAAATATAACATTTCTTTTTAAACAATATAATATTGGTTTGAAAATTCAATTATAAAGTAATTTAGAATAAAATCTGGTATAATGAATTGATTTAAGTAAACATATCTTTAAACGATGACATACTAATATTTAATTTTAAGAAAACTAATCTCTTTCATTCCCACGAAAATTTGTTAAAAATGTAAAAAGCTTTTCTAAATAAGTAAATGTTCTTCTCTCAATAAAACATGAAAGAAACTTCAAATACTATTTATAATCTGAAATTATATTTTCTTAATAAATATACGTCATATATAAGTATACAATCCAATCACCATTAAATATATTTTTACTCTATTTTCATTCACAAAACAGAAAATGACGTAAAATATGTATAAACTTTACACATAGACATTGACGCAAATATCATGGTATATTAAGTCTTGATATCTATGAATACGACGCAACGTCACATCATTGACGAAGTATGGTCAGTATCAACTGTTTTTTGAAGCGCTCTTATTGAATTATTAGAGCTTTAATGGTTAAAGTTAATTAATTTTATTGAAATGTGTATAATGTAGACAGCCATGTTACAATATTAGTAATGAGTTTGCAGGAAAATGTAAAACAACCCCGGAAACTGGAAAACGATACGGTGAAGAAAAATTACTAAAAACAATAGTTTCTTTTGGGTTTTGGTCGAAAATATGCCAATGTTACGAATTCAGTTTATTACTTCTGATTATTTTATTTCATTTTCATTATTTATTAGTTTTATGTTTTTACGCAAAATGTTTTTAATTTCCGAGTATTCCTCAAAATCTAAGCCAGAGAAAGATTCTGCAACCGTAATATAAAATCACGTCGGTGTGCACAATAAGCTTCAAAAAACTGCTTTGGAAAATTATGGCTTTTATATAGCGAAACGTTTTTCATGCATTTCATGTTATACAAACAAATTTTTGTCACGAACATATAAGAGTAAGGCATTATGCCTTACATTATTTTCATAAATCTCAAACAATTTAATCAGAATACGTAGAGATAGTTACCATACTTACTAATTAAAATTTTATGTTGATCTTTCAAAACGTATATGGATTATATTTTCCTTGTATATAATAATTTTCTAACGAATAATTTTAAAGTTATGTCTGTGTATTCTTAAGTAACCAAAATCACGCGCGCAGGCTTTCATACATTAGATGTAGATATACAAAACGCGTCAATGTCTGCAAAACAAATGATGCCCATGGGAAGTCAGGGCACTTTGAAACTATTTAACTCAAATTAAAATTCAAAGTTTTATTTTAAAAGGTAACAAAAAAAAGTAAACAGGAACAAAAGTTGTTGTTTCCGCACGACTGAAATCTACGACGAAACCCTATAGTAAAATTTACGACTCCGAAATCGTCATGATTGTAAAATTTAGTTGAAACCGGATATTATTGAAACGTTGAAGAGTTTAACAATAAGAATAATAACATAATATAATGGTAACTTTGATAAAGCATATATTTTAAGGCGATTTATCTACTTAACTCTCCAATTTTCATTACGCTTTGTTCATAAAAGTCAAAATTGAGTGCAGTAAAATTTTATTTAATTTTTATTATCACGTAGCAAAACGAGTTTGTAATTATTCACGACATATTCCTTACAAAACCCCTTTTATGGTGCAAAGTTTCTGTAAATGTTGTTAAGGCTACTACAGATGATATTACTATATGACATAAAAATATAAACGTAAGCGTGACAAACTATTTTGTGGCAATGAAACAGAATGCTAACATCATATGAATGAAGTGTTTCGTCACAATACGCCACAGTAGAAGATATTAGAGAGAGATGGGTATCTTTCTTCACGAAAATTGGATATAATGTTATTGTTGATAAAATAAATTATCCACAATTCAATGAAACTATGTGATGTAGTATTATTTCTACTTTCTTTAATTTCTTTACCACGACCTAGGTTTCGTTGTATTATAACATCTTCAGGTGGGATATTAGCAAAGATTAACTCTGAGGAACAACCAACAGCATTTATATGTTTCAAACACAATAGCGGAAGCCGGGGTAAGTAAGGAAGGGTGCAGTGAAGGTTTTATTATATTACCGAGAGTTATCCAATATACCAGTATTTTAGTGAGGGTAATCAATTCAATTGTTGTTATTATGTGAGGTTATACAATGCAAACTTTACGGTGTATGTAATAAAATTAAATGGAAGTTATTATCGGTAATATATTTATACAAAAGCTAGGGTATTTGAAAGTTAGAACAAGGTAATACACTAATTCTACATTTCTCCGGTTTTGTGTATTAAGGGGTAAGAATGGGTGATGATATTATATTTAGTTGTTCATTTAATATATTAACGTTGATATCTTCTTTATGTCTGTTTATTTCTAATGTTTCTAGAATATTAAATTTATTACCTTTTGTATAGGGGGAATTATCAGTATGGGGGTAATGGTTATTTTCAATGAGATGTTTAGGAAAGTAAGATGTGTCTGGTTTATTATTTCGCCAGCTGGCAATGTGTTGTTTATATCTTGTATTAAAATCTCTTCCTGTTTGACCTGTGTATACACTATTACAGTCGTTACATTTAAGTTTATAGATACCACTTTTTTGTTTATCTATTTTTTCTTTATTATTAATAAAGATCCACCTAAGTTATTTAAAGTACTATACGTACATGTTATATTATTTAAATTTGTATTATTAGTTAAGAGTTTTCCTAATTTGAGTGATACATTACTTATTTATGGAATAGATTTATAGTAAATATTATTATTATTTGGTACAGTTTTGTGACAATTGATGGGTCATCATTATTATTTCTTGCGATTTGTTTTATAGTTTTTATTTCTTTACGTAGATTGGGTTTTTCTAGAGGGATGGTTAAAGCTCTGTGAATCATGGAATGAAAAGCTGCTAACTTATGGGACGAAGGGTGCTGAGAATGACCATTAATTATGGAGTCTGCAAATGTGTTTGTTCATCCATGCCACAACTTTACGTTCTCTGTAATGTTAGATCCATGTTTATAAAATTTGGCAAGTAGATACTCCATACGGTGTTCTTGATTAATAAAAATATGCAACAGAATATAAAAAAAAATTAATAAGCTTCAAAAAGGGAGCGAGATTTTTTTACGTACATTCCATGTGATGAGGTGTCAATGGATAGTTATTTCATATTAAAATTCGCATTATATTTAAATTTTTTAATCTTTTCCACCATCCAGCACCATTTCCAAAATGTAAGAAAAAAAAATACAATTTAAAGACAATCCTGTCTTAATTTTTCAACTATGGATTTCCGTTAAATTATGTCAAAAATTTTAAGATATTTAGATATTTGCAGAACTTTGCTTTATGAGTGTTCAGACAAACCATTCTCTAAAATTTCGTGTATAGATATACATGTTTTAGGATAAATTTGAATTTCAGAAAAATTTGATATTTCCGCCTGAAAATGGCAAAGAGAAAATATGAAGGAAAATGTTTAAATATACTTTCCGTTTATATGTTTCTTTATTACGTGAAAACAACTAAAAATAATATTGATTAAACTATTACATTATTATACTATGTCATAACGGCATAAACACAAAGACTATAAAATAAATAAAGCAATAACTAAACTTATATGTTTGGGTATTGAATGCAGTGCAATTATATTTCCCAGACTGTTTGACCTGTAAATGTATATGCTTTGCGAGTCTGGAAATATGGTTTTCTACTATCATTAACCTTTAAATTTCCTTCCGGTTTGGCATATAGGTAATTTTATAAAATATGTTTAGTAAAAAGGTTTATATCTAAGTATGCCATAGAAAATGCAAATATTATCCATCATGCACTTAACTTCGGGTTTCAGGAAAGTATCATGCATTACTTAAAAACTAAACAAATTTTACCAAAAATAAATAGGAAAATTCTTTATTTGTTTCCGCTGTGATTCCTGCATCAAAAATGCGTAGTCTATATACACAGTTCAATCATTTGAAAAACATATATTTAAAAAAATTACCTTCACTCGCACCTTAACCCTCGGCTTTCATCCTATTTCCTTCATAATTGGTATTTTTCATTTTCCTTCTGTCATGACAAATAAGCTCTTATTTCATTTTTTGTTATTACAAATACTTTCTTTTAGCACCGTCTTTATTTATTCAAAGTATACGAGCAGTATCCAATTATTTAATTCCTAAATGGATTAAGATATGAACCTAACTGTTACATATGTCATGTAATATGATAACTCCCAGCCAAAAATTAAAGAATTTAAAATTATGTATTGTATAATCTTATTTCATTTCTATTTATGAACTTCATTTTCATTCTTACGGTAACTACAATATTTTGCAGTTTACACCAGAACTGTTCAAATTCGTTCGCTACCGTTGATTGAAAAAAAACTGGTCTCCTTATTAAGGAGTCCGTATAGTGCACATATATTTATAATTTAAAACCTAATAAACTAACATTTTCAAGTCCATAAAATTTACGTAAACACATATTAAATGAAATAAACATTTTTTTTAGCAAGCATTATGCTTTTCAGTAATATATCATATATCTACTACTTAAAATATTTCATATTCTTCACATTAAGCGGTACGTACAAGAACGCAAACACTTAAGTTAAAATGAAGTAAATTATTATAATTATATAATATGAAACTGCGAGAAAAGCAAGTTAATATTTAAAAGTCTCTAAAACTGATTGAGATTTACTCTAGATTACTTTTCACTAAGTTATTACGTAACGTATAAAGGAACAGAATAACAAATGGTCGCAACCACCGTCACAGTCTGTCTATTAATAGGCCTCAGGTATTAGGCTTCTTAGCAATCCAGACGCGGATTAACTCAGCTGATGACAGTACGCCAGTTAAAAGAGTCGAAATTAAATAGAATATCTCCAGAGTTCAGGTCCTGACCATATTTATATAGGACCTTGCTGCAATGATTTTCTTGCAAACAAAATCGTTATCACCAAAGATTCGCTACTACAGCTAAAACAACAGGTTTTAGAATTTTTGTCTGTTCATCTGTTTGTGCGCACATTCGTTATACACAAAAATATCAGCAACGGCTAAATCGATTTGAATTCGGTTTTCAGTGGTGGTATTGAGATTAGCTTGGAACAACATTTAGGCTTAGTTTCATTTCAGTCGGTTCATAATTAAAAAAAGATACGTCAGTCTTAACATACCTTCATCGTGCACAATATCAGAACTGGCGATCCCGGTTCAGCTGCCAATGTTATATCTTAGCGTTTTAGTAAAGTTCCGTAGAGTTTTGAGAAAAAAAAATGAAACACAAAAAAATTCCTAGTAATTTTTCGGATTCCAATTTTCACGCGAACGAAGTCGCGGGCACAGCTAATTTATAATAAAAACGTTAAACGCAGGAGTTTCTACAGCTAATATTTTTTGCCAATTTCGAAGCTAAGAATATATTTCTACAGTATTAACTAATATAAATGTGTAATTTTTAACAAATGTGTGGATAGATGCTTGTTATGGTCTGACTGCCTGATGTCCTATACAATATTTCTAATTTATATTATAGGTAACTTTTTATCTTGAAACCTGAAGTGCTTTCTAAGAGAAAATAAATATTAATGGGTATTCCACGCGGACAAAGTCGCTGGCCGAAACTTGTTAATTATATATTTCAAAGCTGAACACATAACAGCATGAAGCTATGAAAAGACATAAAAGAATCTGCTTTACTATCAATATTTTCCTATTCATCGAAAATCTATAAATATATAATTGTCAACCCATCGCTTCTGACTAAACTAATCAAAAGTAGTAATAATACTTCGCCGAACCTGACGTAAAAGCATTCGAATTGCTCTCACCTTAACGCATTCCTGCCTGCTTCCTTCCAAAGCCTTCAATATGTTTTCGTAATAGGTATAAAGTCCGATATCTTGCGCACATATTGCCTCCTATAAGTGTATCTCATGTATATTCAAACACTGTATTAGTCTCTACGTATGGATAAATTGTTTTTCCGCTGAAGAAGCTTTAAAGTTAAGAACGGAATTTATCTTAAATTCGCTTATATAAGGGAGAAAATATTCAATTTGAAACGAGCTACAAATCTTAAGTAGATCTATTGTTACCGAAGAAATACCTTAACAGTTAATACAAAAAATTCTTCAACTTTTCAGTTAATGTGCTATCAATTGTTAATAATCCAAAAAAACTTTTTAAAAATTATTTAAAAATTATTTAGAATGTTTTATAATTCTTATAATGTAAACGATTTTAAATTGAAATCATTAAAAAATTAAAGAATCACCAATTACAATTCAATTTAATGAAAAATTCAAAATAACTAGTATAAAGTAACCTTTTTTTAACTATTTTGAAACGCATTATATTAATGAACAACGTACTGTAGGTAAAATTGAAAGATTTTTAAAAATAAATGTAGATATATTTAAGGACTTTTAAGTTGTTTTTTAAAGTAACTAATAGAAAAAAAACCCTTGCTACATATACTTTGAAAAATTCTACTCCACAAAAACATATTCTCCACCTCTTTCCCCAAAATCTTCAGCATAGCTTAAGCGGAAAACCAAAAAATTAACTGATATATGCAATTTTAGGCTAAATTTTATCTATTTTCAAATTCTTAATGAAAAATTAAAATATTTTTGTTTATGATATTTCGATTTCTCTTCTTCCCTTTTAGCATTGTCTTTAACAAAACTTCAATTTCTACTATTACCTGGAGCTTTTACATGTTGTGTTCTAAATTTCAAAGGTGGAAGTATGAATATAAATAATATAGTGCAAGTTAAACATGAAAAAAATTGACAAAAAGGTCGACCGAGGGGAGCGAAACTAGAGCAGAATGAAAATACAATGGAAGTAAAATTGTATCACTTCTGTTATATTCAAAATTATTCGAAATTTTAACAAACAATATTTAACGTGACCTGAAGTAAAGCAAAATATTTAAAAATATTTTGATTTATTATTTATAATTTATTAAAATTGGGAGACCCTACAATTTTGCTTCAAAAACTGAAAAAGGCCACGGATTTAAGCCCATTTTTTAAATTTTGAATGAAATGAGATTTTTAAGTAGATTTCTTTTCCTTCATTTCTTTCAAGGTATGAATATAACACGCAAATTACTGACTAACTAAAATCGAAGCTTACAAGCGTGAAGTAAAAAAGATATTTTTCCTTTATCTTAATGAAATCTTTGAAAAAAATCAGTTAACAGCCATTTTATAAGAGAAAGTATATTTTTCGTCCATCTTTATATTCGAAATACCCCTAATGCAACGTAGCTTAAAAAATTTTGAATTCTGCATCATAGCAAAAATTATTTACAAAAAACGATAACTCCTTTATATGTATACATATTGGACGTTAAATCACCTGTTGATATGTTAAAATACTAAATGAATAAACTAGTTGCATGCTACAGAAATAAAGCCATTTGTCAGGGCACAACATGTTATGAATATAAATTTCGTTCCAAGTTTTATAAAAATGATAACATTTCCACTCGTGCTGTTTAGGCGAGATCTAATAAAAAGTATCCAAATACACTTTTTGTGGTATCAATAGTTCTCGTGTACAAAGTTGCTGATATTAAATAGTCTATGTATTACTGCGTCATAGATAATATAAGCAATGTAAATGTGTCAGTAATTCGTTGCTTGATTACAGAATTGTAAGGTAACAAACATCAAAATTAGGCTATGCTATACATCACCAGGGGAGCTATACTCCAGGAGCACCTCTAAATATAAAATTAAGCAAAAAATATTTTTCCGACGATCAAGGAAGGCCGCAAGGCGAATTTTGTGAGTCTTATGATGATCGAAGAAAATATCCTGTGTTCCTCCTGATACAAAGAATATTGTTATGGAGAGATCATTAAAAAAAGTTAGCAGTCATATTGATTCCTTATACTGGAATTCGTAATATCGTTAAATTATTTGAAATTACATTATAGAAAATTCAATTGGTTATTTGACGATTCAAAAGTGTTAAAAATTCAAAAGCGTACAATTTTTAATTACATGTAAATTTATGTAAAGATTATTGGGAAACAGATTGTATAGAGTCGAAAATGAGAAGACAGAGTGGGAAATATAAATACTATGTTTAAGATTAAATATTTTGGTTTTCTAAGAATGGTGAATATGTAGCTTTATTTTCCACAACTTTTCTAATAACGGCTAATATTTTAGCCATTAACAGGTCTCTTTTTGATTTACCAGTGTTTTTCACTCCACGGTGAGTCACATAGTAGATACAGAAATTCAATTACTTTTTAGTTTTATCTTTTCCACAGAAAATTTTTGTAGAGTAATTTTCATCGTCTCTTAACGACCGTACTTTACATTTATATATTTACCACATACTTCTTATTAATAAGTTTCCTGAACTAATATTTGATATACTAATTGTATTGCTGCATCAAATTGTTAATTAAAGTATTCTGAATTGTTTTTTGAGCTAAAGTTTACCATGTAAATTAAAATATGCCTAACATTTAATATTCGATAGTCTCCTTAAAATGATAGTTTTTTGGTCCATCTGAGGAATGAAAAATTTTAATTAAAGTGTTTCCTAAATTTTATCTTATGGTAGGTTGTTAATCAAAAAAAGAAACGAACGTAAGCATCGCTTCAGAAAATAGTATAAACCGAAAAGTTTTCAGAAACATAATAGAAACGGACATTCGCGTCGCGAGTTTAGTTTATGGAACTTGGCATGTAAGAGTTTTGGGTATTTTTTACTTCTTTTATTCTCAAATATTTACAAAATTCAAACTGAGATGCGTTTCATACAGCCTTCAGAAATTTAAGTCATTATTACAATAATCATCTTTATTATGTAAAATTATATTATATAGACATGTAATTATACAGTGAATAATGAAACAAACAATTTTTAGATCAGTATTCTCTTTTACGCTGCATTCTGAGAAAAAAGACCTCATGTTTGTATTTTTATTAAGTTGATACTGACAATTTTAGTTTAAGGCCCTCGTATGTTTATCGATTTCTATTATATTTAAAATACGAAGAACAGAAAAACAGCGGCCAATTTAAAAAATATATTGGAAATGGTCGAAAATTGAAAGGAATAAAAGTTTACAGCTGCACATATTTTTTTTTACAAATTCTCTGAGCCATAAGACGGCAACATATATTCCCACAGTAGTCTCCATTTGCATTAATCCCATCGCATTATATATTTCCTCGGGTCAGCCTTTCATCTCTTATATTTGTGTATACTTTATCGGACAATATTATGTTGTGACTTTGAAGGTAATTTGAAACAAATTGACCAGAATCAATTTGAAGAATTAAAGTTAAGTAGGGTTGCGAAGAGAGATTAGAGATATGGGAAAAGATTTAATAAATATGTTAGAAATCATTATGAGAGAGGTAATGGATTATTGTTAAAGGAAGCACAAAACTCAGATTTTATTTAAAATGAGAAAATATAAATAATATCCAATGCTTGACGTCTCAAAAAAAAAACGAATATTTTTAAAGAGGCTAAGAGTTATTTATGATGGATTATATAATCATTTAGTTGAGCATACGTGTCAAAGAAATTACCATCTCGATACTTCAATAAAAATAAATAATTAAATGAAACTACGTGATGTAGTATTATTTCTACTTTCTTTAATTTCTTTATCACGACCTAGGTTTCGTTGTATTACATCTTCAGGTGGGATATTCGTTGCATTACAACATCTTCAGGTGCGATTAAGAAAGTAGAAATAATACTAAGTCACGTAGTGTCATTTAATTGTGAATAATGAATTTCTACAAAATTAACGCCAAATATATTCAATATATCGAAAATAAATAAGTTACTTAATCATTGAAGATACGTGAATCAATGAATATATTTCAACTGAAAAGCACAGATTTTCACTCGTCTCTGTTTATAATTCATTATTTCATGCCTTACATGATTCAATACCCAATTATTTCATTTTATTCCAATGTGACGCAATTTTTTATTAATTGAATCATTTTTTTGTTAGAACTTTATTAAATTTTATTTAAATTGCAGCCATGTATTTATATTCTGATTTCCTTGCATTTATTTTTTTGAATTCAAAATTAAATTAAAAATCGTAATTTATTGAATAATATTTTCTAAGAAATATTATTAAAAATTCATAGGTTTTAAATATTTCATGAAATCAACGTTTTAAGTAATATTTTCTTTTTTTATTTAATTTAAAAAGTATTTCTTTTCATTTTAAATTGTTTAATATACATATGTCTTATATGTAAGTACGTATATGTAATATGCCAATTTTGCAACAAATTATGAATAATAAATTATCAGTTTCGTCTGTTTCAAATAATTTTATTTCTCTTTGTTAATTACGGATATCAAGCTACAATAAGCATTGTTTTTTTCAATTATAATCAGAAATTGGATAAAATATAAGATCAGTCCGTCTGTGCATGTATATGTGTGTGTTTGCAATATTTTCCTTAACGGATTAGTTATTGTTAGTTTGAGAAAAATCGCGCCAAATGTATAAAATTGTTAAGTGAACGTGTAAGCATATGCTGAGTTAATTAACAAAAACAAATGCTTTTTTTATAAATAACTCTAACTCTAATAACTATGGTAAAAGTTATAACAACTTTTATATATTTTATACTTAGATCGCGATATATGAAAACACTATTTTGCAATTCTCCACTTGAGTGCTAGAATTATTCATCCATAAATGCAAGAAACTGATAATATTGTAAAACTATATAGAACGTGGAAAGAATTTCTTCTTTAAAATGATGTATAAGTTTCATGTTAAAAGTACGGTTGAACTCACTATATCAGCATATGATAAACATAAGCTATTTGAAAATGCATTACTTTCAAAGCATTCTAACATTTCGAAAGTATGTCATCCCATTTTACTTCGGATAAATCGAATCTATATGTACAATGCCGCGACCTTATAAAATGATATTATGTAACGAGACAACTGATATATCGTATATTATGTTCGCCAAGAATGTTTCATCAACATACGAATATGTGGTCATTTATATGTCAACGTATTCGATTCCAGTTTAATAGAAATATATTCATTATGATTTCTTGCATATGACATACTTGCGTAATGAGAATATCTCGCGCATATTTTCGTGACGTGAATATATCATACACAATTAATATTAAGCTTCGAGTGGGGACACATATGCGTGCTGAGAATAACTTGGAATTATTCTTTATGGATGGAAAGGTTCAGGAAGTTGAGATACACGATTTAGAGTTGAGACAGATGATCGGATGGACAGATGATGGACAAATAGTGAACGACAACGGAGTGTGTAATTTTATCAATACTATTCATTGTAAGTGGCTAGAGATAACATCCATAGCGATAAATCAAGCATTTGCGATAGCGTTAAATCAAGATTTTCTATCGATGCTTTTTAAACTCTAATGGCGCATCTCAGTGAACTGAGATACACGATTAGAGTTCAAAAAGGTTCGACAGACAATCGGATGGACAAACAATGATGAGCAAACCATAATGGACAAAATAGTATGTAATTCCATTTATATTGCGTATTATGAGTAGCTAGAGGTAACATGAAGTTGTAAATAGTTTCTCTCGATCTTTGAAATGATTAATTAAAATTATGATAAATGTATAAATGATATCTTTTTTGAATGACCAAAAACTTGTAAAAATAAAAAAAATGCGGTAGAAAAAATTCAGTCTCAAAAATTGGTAAACTAATAATCGAAAAACGCGTATAAGTAATTAGGTTTGCAAAATACGAATCTTTCAAAATTACATGATTTTTGATAACATATTTTTAGAATTCTCTTCTCCTCCGTTGTTTCGCTCTCGACAGAGCTTTCTTGGTCAACATGTAGTACTGTTATGGATGGCCGCCGTTACTCGCCTCACGATGCCTGTCCATCTCTCCTTATTTGTCGTCGCTCTGTTGCACTCATACAGGACACCGCCTGCAGAGGACTTGATCTGGTCCGCCCACCGCATTGACGACCACCTACGTGGTTTAGTGCCTTCTACTCTTCTCTGCACAAGAATGCGCTTTATGGGGTTACTATATCCAGGCATGACTTAGAATGATTTTACAATTATATACATCAAAAGGAAAAACAAAAATTATACAAGATCGCTAAGGTTTTCGTTTGTCCGTCTGTCACTACTGTTTTTACTTAACAGCGAAATTTTTTTTAAATTTCCCGTGGTAATGAAGCACATTAACACGCACACTACCATAACTAACACTCAAAACTATTTGTATGAAAATTTTAGGGGACCAAATTAAGTAATCGAAAAATAAGGAGTTCAGGTTAAAATTATCATGTGGATATAGTTTGAAAAGGTTACTTATAAAGATCCTAAAACTATTTTAGGCCTAAAATAATAAAAAAATTAATTACAAATAATATAATTTGGAAAATAATAATATTTAGAAGACCACCCAATTTTTGCAAGAAAAATGAAATAATTAACTCAGATGTCATAGTTTTTGAGATATTCATGACACTCGTGTTGGGTACTCGTGCCCTGGATGCACGAGCCATATTCGCGTTTGGGTGATTTTTTTATGGTGATCTTCGTATATATTGCATTTAATGATTCATCTTATTTCGGTAGCTTTTAATGCCTATACAATTTTAAAATAAAATTCTCCAAACGTTTTAAGCTCTCATGTATATAAATTGGAGGTGATTTTTTTTGTATAAAAGTCTTATAAAAATGTTGAGGGTCTGCTACGAACATTTTTTTCGATACATTAAATTACTATTTTTAATATCTGATAAACATCCAAAATATATATAAAGAAATTAAAAGAAAAAATTATCACAGCTAATTCGGCTATACTAGTTTACAAGTAATAGTCGACCAAGTTACGATCCGATGTGGGGTTGCTAAAAAGTTCATAGAAACTCCATATAACGAACTGCAAAACTACCTCTTTTGTTTATTTATTATGTATGTTAATGATACACTTGATGATGTATTTACATAATTACATAGTGACGAACTATATTATGGAAATAAGTACTACTTTTTTACGCCTGTCAAAGGTACAGTAGGTAATGTATTTACGCAATTAAAATTTATAATTTATTTAAAATTATTGAGTAATATTTCTGAAGTGTACAGAAATATTACTCAGCCTTCATTGTATATGTATATATATATATATATATGTGTGTGTGTATATATATGTATGTATATATATATATATATATATATATATATATACATATACATATATATATATATATATATATATATATATATAAGTGCTTAAATATGCACAAAACCCTCGTGATACAAGTTCTACTCCTACTTTCCGGGTTTTTTGTTTTGTTTTGTTTCCATTCAACTACTTTTGGCTTGACTTGTCTTGGCACGTAACAATGTCAATGGTTCTAGAAAATAATAAACAGATTAATAAATCAAATATAATAAGTATCGTAGATTTGCTTAATCATTCTATTTAACGTGGAGACATGGATGGCGCTGTCATCTTTCTTAAATTCTATTGCATCGTTTTACGCAGCGATTTTTATGTATATTAACCTTCATGTTACTTTACTGTGTTGTTAAACTTTATGTTATTTACGAT
This sequence comes from Druceiella hillmani, assembly GCA_039881145.1. Classification (NCBI taxonomy): domain Eukaryota; kingdom Metazoa; phylum Arthropoda; class Insecta; order Lepidoptera; family Hepialidae; genus Druceiella; species Druceiella hillmani. Next base: position 2,953,368 of record JAYKKI010000138.1, read on the forward strand.
TGTGATAACAATTTTTTTTATTAGACGCTTTTGCATTGATAAAACGCATATTCATTAGCAGGTAATTGTATAATTGACGATTGTACATGGTTTGATATTAAATCCGATAGTGTCAAATAAGTTATAATTACCTCCCACCAGTTAAAAACTTTCAATAGGTAATGAGATCGACTGTTGTTGAAATTTAATGCACTAAATAACAATAGAATAGTATACAATATGAAAACCAAGATTTAGATAATAGATTTGCATTACCGAATCTCTGTCAGTCAACGAATCTTGAAGAAATTTAAAAAAAAGTTAAATATCATTGAAAACCTTACTGATAAAATGAGCCGTAAAATGTAGTAAGATGAGAGTAGAAAAGTTACGGCTTTGCATCTATATTTATCGAATATGTTATCTGGGACTATATTGGACTATGAGGCGAAAAATTGCATCTCTCGTTTATATTCTGTCGTCATGTTACGAGTATATGATGGGATCTTCAAAACTCTTTGAATAGTTCTGATAAATAAAGTGATAAAACTGGAAAAACATCCACAGTGGCCAAGTTCAACTTGTGATAGGTATAATATACACCAATCTAGATGCAAGGCTCTGTATAATAATACTTTCGATATTTCAGAGCTTTAGTTTTTATTGTTTCTTTTAATCTCTATGCAATATTTTGAAGTCTGATATGACGTCAAAACATTGCTACATAGAGATGACATAAACTCTATAGCTAACGATTTTTTTTTAACATAAACTCTAAAAGACATAAACTCTATAGCTAACGTTTGCTTTCATTTAAGATTTTAATAAAATACGAATAACATAACTAAACAAAAGAATAATTTTGTATAGAGTGTTATGACGCTGAAATTTTTAAATCAATTTTTATAAAATAACTGGTTTTACATTCTTATAATTTTAAGGGCACATACGCAATTATAGAAAAGGTTTTTGTTTTACAATAAATATAAACTTACAGTAAATTAATCGCATTTTTGTTTTGCATTTTACGCTTTCCAATGTAGGATAATATTCAATAAGGCAACTTTTGATTTCAAAAAAAAATTATCAAATCATATTTCGAAGATATTTGCACACCAAAACTCTAAAAGCTAAGCATATACTGAACCAAATCGATTTCCATCTCTCTATAGTCCATTAACCGTAACCTATTTTTGCAGCACATGGAAATAAAAGTTATTGTAACTTAACCTTTAATGTGCCTTCTTGGAAAGAGGATATTTTTATTTAAAAATATATTATCATACATTCATTTGATTGTTTAAAATATGTACTATGATTCGAAGTCGGTTTAAGAAATGACACGTATCGGTCCGTTAATATGTACACACCTACGTGTACGTACACACGAGGGCACACTGCAAGTCATAATTCTTGACCGAACTTGGTGTTTCTTTCTGTCAATTAGTTAACAATCAGAATAGCCGGGAATCGATTTTCACAATAATTTAAAAATGCTTCCATTTTTACAACAATTAACTGTGATGGAGATTTTGCAGGTTTTTCATGTGAGGTGATCGTATTACGCCTTAGTTTTGTGAATACCTCTCCATCTCTTTTCTCTACTCCCAGCATTTAAATTTTTCTTTCAATTAGCTTACAATAATAAGATATTTTTGTTGATTTTTACAATAGTTAAACAAATAGTTTAATGTTCATAATAATTTCCTGAAAAAACTCCAATTTTTCGTGTCAGGTGTCTGTTTTGTGCCTCCGTTTTATAAGAATTTCCACTTTCTCGTATTCAGCAAGTATTCTCAGCCTCCATTTGGTAAGGATCACGTCACTTCTTTTCACTATTTCTGCATTTAAGTTTTACCCCGTTTTTAACTTTTAGTTTTTATTTTTTCTTAAAAAAAAGAAACAGATAGTGTGCACGGTGCACAAGCGATTTAATTCTAATGATGATTTTAATAACGATTTTATTACGTGTTATATTCTTAATTACGAACAATGACCGAATAAATCACCAGAATTTCGGAATCTCCACAATACACAACAAAAAATGTCATATCATTTATTCATTCTTTCCAAAATTATTTGGTAAAACATCTACTTCACTACTTATTGGTTTAATACATATTGGTTTAAATTCTCACACTCAATATATTTTGATTTAAATTTAAAATGTCTATACTAAATAAATAAATAATTAATAGAACCGGTCAAGTGCAAGTCTGGTTTGCGCGTCGGAAATTCCGTACGTTGCTTGAAGTGAAATTATTTTATTTGTCGTAAGTCACCATTAATATGAACATCTTGGCGCAATAAATATTCAAGTTTACATAATAAAATTAAGTAGAAGACATATCGTGGATATAAGGAATATCGTCAGTATCACAAAAAATAATTGTTACTATGGGCATAAAAGTTTATATAAACTTTTAAAAATTATGTCATAATTTTACATTTAGCAGATACGGAAACAAGGAGAGGGGCACAAATTTGTGCACAATTTCCAGTATATCTCTAAAGGTACATAAAGGTATTATTTATCAGTATAAAAAGATATTTCTGAGTCCTTTATACCCATGCATTTACACGACACCCCACGCTATGCACGGAATTTAATTTTCTCCTGAGTACTTAATTTTACCTTCCTTTCGCTTATATTTCCACATAAATATTTTTGAGTTTTAGTAATAAACATAAAAATTTATCTATTTTTCTTGCCAGTAAAATATATGCCATGAGACAAACCCAGAAAATAGCAAAAGAGCAAATTATATTTTCCTTTCCTGTAAGCTGAAAACTTAAATTGAACAAAAGCCAGAGTGCATAGATAAACAAACATTTTTTTCTCGCATACCTCTCGGCGATTCTCCGCACGCCAAATTCTCTGTCGAATTCCTCGAGTTCCCCTCGGCATGTCCTTTTTGTGTTCCCCTTATCGCATTACATATTCCTTTGGGTCGCCGCCTTCTGTCTTGTATTTATCCGCGCTTTCTTGGACAATATTAGGCTTCGTTTCTGAAGGCAATTTATATTATCAAGTCAACCCGAATCAATAGAGAGCGGATTATGTACGGGGATTTGGTGAATCAGAGCTTATTTGGGTAGAAAAGCAAGTAGAGGCTGATTTAAAATGTCGCTTGGAGAAAACAGACAGACAGTTGAAATTAGTAGCTGGAAAATTATATCCCAGATTAAAGATAAGTTTGAGATGTGAAAATGTATATTTTGGCCTTTCTTTCAAAAATAAACGCAACCTAAAGTAATGTTTACCTTATATACATGATCATGTTTGAATTTTAAATTAGCCACCTATAATAATAGTGGTTTCAACTAAAATTGTATCTAATATAATCACTGAAGCACGTACTGTATTAGGAATATATTTCTTTTTAATCGTAGGTATTTAAATTTAACCTAAAGGAACCTGGTGGTCATAGATAGTTTAATTCATTTGTATGCCATATTAATTTTGATTACTCAAAGAGTGACCCTAATGGATCCCGGTGGCCACACATAATTAAAATTATTTTTATTTCACACTAATTTTAGATATTAAAAAATGACTGATGAATGAATGATCATATTTCATTTTAAGTGTAAGTTTTTAAAAACTAACCCTGTAAGAGTCCGGTGGCTATAGATAATTAAACTTATTGTTATTTTATATTAGTTGTAGAAATTTAAAAAGTGACCCTAACGGAACCAAGTGTCCATAAATACTCGTATTTAAACAGATTCATAGTTCATATTAATTGTTAGCATTTAAATGATGACCCTAAAAGAACACTGTGGTTATAAATAACTAAACTCATTTACGTTTTACTTTACTTGTAAGTATTTAAAACATTAGCCTGGAGGACCTTTTTGGCCTTAGATATTAAAACTCATTTGTATTTAATATTAATTTTAGGCAATTTGTATTTCATATTAATTAAGTCCCAAGAGAGTGATGGCTGTAAATAAATTAGACCCATTTGTGAGAACGACTGGGAAATAATGTGAAAATATAGATATTGAGATCGTATCTGCTTGGGATAAAGATAATATTTAACCAAAAAATCGCAAGGTATGACTGCAAGGGAATAATAATTCTGATTTAACATTAACTGAGTAGTAAATTATAGTATATCGAATTATAGTTATTATTAAGGAAAAATTATTTTTTAAGGTTTAGAAGGATAAAGGTCATTTGTCATATAACAATTCTGCGGAGTATAGGAAACGCTTTTTAGAAACATTATTTTTTAGGAAATTATTTATGCAAATATTTTCAGGCAGAGAATGCCACAATTGCTAGTAATATTTCTTAAAAATACCATTATTTGGCATATTAATCTCCCCCCGGCCTAAAAGTTACAGTAGCCTTTTTTCACAATTACCTGTATCTCTTGCCGTTTATGGGATCTGCTGACCGATATTCGGACATTATTTTCTGTGATGTATTGTTGCTATTGTATTTGGTATCACTAGTGTGAAATGTTTTTCCGAGTGTTTATTTAATAAAAAAATTATTTTAATTATTTACAAATTTAATTGTTTTATATTAAGCGCTTACAGCAGAAAATTGCAACGACTTAACAAAATTCTGATCCACTACCCCGGCAGTTGCCAACCGTTACATCTGTTGCTGTGAAAGTTTCAAATATACACTAAATCTCAGCGCCATCATTTTTAGAGGTTATTAGAAGTATTATTTACATAAAATGAATTTTCTAATAAGCTAAAATGGGATCACCTATCAAATTATACGTACGTACATTGACTTTTTCATTTGTTGCAGATTGGTATCATTAACGTCGTAGTGCCGTAGCGGCTTACAAATAATTGAGTACAGTTGTTTGAAATTCTTGTGAAGTAATTTTAACTGGAACTATCCATTTAATTTTTAATAATATCTGCGTTTTGGATTTTGAATATAATTAAACCAACCCTATTAAATATTACTCGGTTCTAAATAAAAAAAACACGTATATGTCAATATAAGAATAGATAAAAATAACGTAATGTCAATATAATGATGGGGAGGAATTTCTACATGTCTATTTTACTGAAATTATGTTAATTGAAATTTTGTACAATAAGTTAGTTTAGACTTTTCTCAAATATTTTATTTAGTTAAATTCATTCTGTATCTTTTATATAAAATACAAACACCTAATATATTATTTAAAGGATTACTTTTACTTATTAGAAGACATAAAATATATATCAAAATAATAAACTGAACTAAAATTATTACTACAATGTTACCAGGACAGAATCGAATCGAATCAGAATAACGGTATTTATTATTTACACTGATAATTAATTAAGGTAACTTATTTGTAAATGAACAGAATTATAAATGTTTTTTTAAACGTACAAAACGTGGCGTTCAGTAACTGTATATATCTTTGTAAAGTAGTGAAGTATATTAACAAACATTTTTTTTCGGATTTCTACCCAAACACTGTTACCGCAATTTTTCACATGGTAGAAAAAATAGAATAGAGAGAGAATCGATTACACGTCACATAAAAGCTAAATAGTTCGGGAACGGAGCTTAAAAAATAAAATAAGAATCTCTCAGATATGAGTAGAACCCGCACTACCAGAGTTTCGTACACATTTAAGAGCTTATAAACATTTGAGGGTATGTTGTATTTCTAATAAACTGTTTACAAATATTAATTTTTCATAACGTAAGTATATTTCCTACTACATCTTTCACAGGTGTAAAAAAAGGTATTTATATAAATTGTATTATTTCTCACCAAATAAATATACAAATATATTGTCTAACATGTCTTTAATCAACAAAATAAATGTTTGTTTTGAAAATAGCGGTTTAAATGGGAGAATGTGGAAATCCTTAACTCTAAAACTCAATATTTCGTAAACTGATTTTGCAAAAATACAAGTGCTCTGATTTTTCTATTTGATTACGAAACCTTAAAAACACGAACACAAACGCATTAAATTTTCTCCAAAATCCAAAACACAATTAGCAACTAAAAGTTTAATACTTTGTTATAAGTCTAGAAAAACTACAGCACCGTATATAGAATCCAGCACCAGCACGTCTCCAGCATCTCAAATGTATGAAATAAAGAGTCTAGCAATAGAATGTCGCTCTTATCTTTTTAATATCAAACTTCAATATAATTAGGTACTTTGGATATTACTTATTGACGAATATAAAAGTGGTTAGTGATATAAATATGTGCCAACACATCCAGCCTTTAAATAATAGTTACCAGCTTTTGTTAGGCCACTGCTCAACACAATTGTAAACTTCGGTTACACCAACTCCAAACTATCACCATTTAATAACAAAATTGTTAAGTTCCTATATAGGGTAATTAATACAACAAATAAACAGTGCCGGTAATATTTTCCATATCCTTTATTTTATGAAATGAAATTTTTTGGTAATTTCTTTAGCTTAACTCTATTTTATTAAAAATTGTATTGAAAAAAAAATTATTAATAAATTTGTGAGAATCAGCTTCGATAGTTTGATTCCCTTAAAAGGTACAGTCGAATAAAATATATTTAAATAAAGTTTTCTGAAATATTTCGTAACAAAAAAAAAATGGTAAACATTTTTATAGAATATGAAATTTATTCATATCAAATATAATTTATATGCCAATGTCAATAATTAGAAAACTGTTTAAATTTTTTTTGTAATTATTTTATTACATATTTTTATTAATAGAAAAATCATTAATATAAAAACATACGCCATCACATATCAAATTTTTCGAAGCTCTTTCAAAAGATATTTGTTTCGGGTTGAATTCTGAGACTTTCACGAACATTTTACCAAATGTCTATTAAAAAACGGAAATTATGAATCAAATTGAATACTTACTTTATCAATGGAGCGGGGAAGTCTGAGGCATTTGAAAACGTTTCTATGAACTTTTATTGTTTTGCATGTCAATTTATATTGCGTGGGGAAAACATTCGATTTAGCTTTGTTATTTATTAATATTTTTCTTCTAATAATGGAAATGTAAAAATTGCATACTCTATTTATAAGGAGTTCCAACGCTTTTGTTTGAATTTTATTTTCATATCCTGTAAATATATCAACATTATATTTAAGTTTTGAATCAGTACGTACAGAAACAAAAATTACTTAAAACATTTTATCGTTTTAAATAACATAAACGGAGTACCTTAGAGTATTAAAAATGAAAAGATTTACAAAAATAAATCTAAGACATACATTTTGTACTATAGCATAATATTAGTTGTTATTGTCGGAAAACAATACACATTTATCATATTCTAACACAAGGAGGTGCAGATAGTGGGGGTCATTCCGGGATAGAAGTACGTTAGTTAGCTTGGAAAATTAGTAACAGTAAAAATATTCAAAATTTAAATAAACGAAACTTTGAATATATGTGGCGTTAATTTTGTAAAAATCCATTATTCACAATTAAATGAATCTACGTGACGTAGTATTATTTCTATATTCTTTAAGTTCTTTACCACGACCTAGGTTTCGTTATGTTACATCTTCAGGTGGGCTATATATACATTACGTAGTTTCATTTAATTGTAAGTGAAACTTCGTAATACTAAAAGTAAAAAGAGGCAAAGACCCACGCTATTTATGCCTTCTCGAAATATAAATCTCTAGCTATGTTATGTCTAGGTTTTATAGTTTAGACGCTAGAATGCCGGACGGACATATAGACGTTGACTACGTCTATATGTCTGTATATGCCAGCCAAACGTGCAAACATGTCCACGCAAAAATAGGCCACTAGATATTTTTTGTCTAAGTTCAGTAGTTTATACGCTGGCTGGATATATAGACACCGACACATATTTTTATTTAAAAATATTTTGTAGTAGTGCTTTAATATTCCGGTCCAATTTTAATTTAAATTTCGGTTTTCTTAGGGTTCCTTTCCTCAAATGGAAAAAAAAGGAACACTTATAAGATCACTTCGTAGTTCATTTGTTAACCTGCCTAGACTCATTTTCTCAGGAAAAGGTGAAGTATATTTTTTAAGTATGTAATTTAATTCAAAGATACAGCCAAATTACCTTCCAATAATGATCTTGCGAAAGTAAGGATTTGTCATGAGTTTAACGCGTTAACAAAGTGTTTTGCGCTTATACTTCCTAATTAATTTTACTTCAAATGGTTTCTTCAGGACCTAAGGTTGCCTTTCATCATAATTTTTAAAAACTTTGTGAATATTTATTGGGTGTCATATTCACATAATATTTAAGATTACTTAAAGAGGATTAATTATAAATATGACAGTATACTAACAAATTTGAGAGCCTAGTTGAATCGTGTAATAAAACAGTTTTCCCCTTTAATCATAATACATATTCTTTGTTAGTTTTTTGTTGTTTTACTGAAATGAGAGTTTCTCAGTTATATTCAAAAGTATTTATATTGAATATCTTCACTTATAATTCATGAATAAGCACACTTTTTTGAATCATGCAAGGAAATTAAAATCTATATGGCATTACCGTTGACATAGAATAATGAAATTTTGCAAAAGGCAAGGCCTCACAGCAGAACTAAAGTAAAAAGTCCTTATTCGAAAAAATCTAAAACCGTTTAAATTTTTTTAAAATTTGCGCTTGTGAAAGCAATAGTAGGCAATATATTTTCGTTCTAAAAAATTAAAACTTTTTCAATAGTTTAATGAGGATATTATGTACCATTAAATATTTATAAATGACTAAATATATAGTAATGTTACACTTAGTGCGGGTTCCACACGTTCTTGCCAGGTTCCTTGGAGAATAAAATACTTTCCTTATGTGACTTAACAACGAAAAATACGACAGATAGGCTGCTTGAAAATTGCTATCATATAAATAGATTAAAAAATAACAGTTTATACTCAAGTTTTCATAAACAAATATAGTTCGCAAAAATTTCTATAAAAATAAAAATAAGTTTACATTCCAAAAACCTCTACCTCTGTTGTATTATAAAGCACAGTAATAGAAATAATACGGTAAGAACTTTCCCTGCAAAGTATTTGGAGATAGTAGTTTCTGTATCAAAAATTTGATCTTCTGAAGCAAATTTACAAAATGTTATTAATTTGTAGGATATGAAGCTATTGCATGGAGCCGCGCTTTAATAGTTTGGTAATCTTTTGGACGTGAAAACTTAAACAATTCCCAGTACATGACGATAGCACATAGCGTTAAACCACGATAGCATTATATAAAGCAAAATATTTCAATGAAGAATTATTGTCTTGCATTATTAATGTAGGTATAAACAATATAAATATTATGGAGGAAAAAAAATAAGTAAAAAGGTGCATCATTAAATTTATTAAAGGACTTATCTCGTTTTCAACCTATTGGGTGTGTTATTTTGAAAAATATTATTTTTATTACCTATCCGCAATATCCGAAATATTCGCCATACTAATCTCATGAATAAGAATCCGAAGTTTACATTTTAGAGATCAACAGATATGATAATTTAACATAATTTAATTACAAAAATAAATAATATCGCAAACTTTTGTGATTTGTTTGGATGCTCACATTATATTGGTTTATGCCTCTATATGAATTAATATTTAAAAATCTTAACTAAGCCTATACATGGAACGTCCGATTTTCGTACCCTACACAGATTAACGACGGAAGAAGGATTCGAAACGAGAATCTAATTGTCATTTTCTATTTGTCAATTAACTTTTTCAGATAACGTTCTATTTAATTGTGACCGGCGTCCAAAAAAGCGGGAAAGTATTCAGTGTAACAGAGGTCAATACCCATATTGTATTGAATAACTTTTAATTTGTCATGTATTTCTGTAAAGCTATTTGGATAAAATTAAGAAACTCAAAGTTGGATAATTGCTTCAAAATACTTTTAATGTAGAACTATATTCTTTCTTTGCATAAAGTCGAAAAAACATAGCTCTCATTTTAAATAGTGTAATAAACACAAAAGAAAAGACTGCAAATTTTATTACATTGTAATTCAAAATTCGACTCTCTACTTTTTAATCCTTGAATAACATCATAAGGTTTAGTTAAATTTTATTAGATTTTATACTATGTTTCCCTGAAAAAGAAATAAACTACTATAAACACTGTGTTGTAATACTAATAATGAAGAATGGCCAAAATTGCGGGGGAAACATTGATGATAGGTTTCCGTATCCATCTCATAATAATTTGCCTTAGAATACCTGAAACATCTTCAGCTTTACGATAGATACTTTTTTTCACATGCCAGTTTCACATACTTATTGGAAGTTAACTTAATGAAAATTTTATATAACAGACTTTACCAGTTACTTCACTTTCACAATATCTTCATTGTTCCATTAAAATATTTTCTCAATTTTTTTTCTGAGAATATTTTTACTCCAGTGTCAGTTATAATATTCGTTAAAAGTATTGATTACAATGACCCAAAATGGGTTAGAAAATTAAATTTTGTTTTTATTTCTGAATTTTAGTTAACAATTTACATCACCATATCAACTTAATAGATAGAAAATGGGGAAAGTGTACACAGACGAATGTATAGACAGATAAACACGATGAAGTTAAGAGTCCCTTGCTTAGCTGCAGAACCTTAAGAAGAAAAAAGGTTCATATTAAATCAACGCCACCTGTCGTTAATTCAATAAAATTCATTAAAAAGTTTGCGGTAGCGGCGATGTACTTTGTTGAAAGTTGCTATTGAATTTCGTTGTATCTTTCTTAATTTATAAATATGTTTTCAAATAAAAATCATTAAATAAAAAAATACAAGAAGACGTCATTAAATATTATATGAAATAAAATTATGACGTTTTTTATTGCTTATTTGTAGTTTGAAATCTAAAATTGGATTGGTTGATATTCTTGGGCTTAAAATTTATTTAGATAAAAAAGTATGTGTGAGGTTTAAATTCTTAAAAGAAATGTAAGGTAACATGTCGTTTCTATGTAATAATTCATTTAAGTAATAATTGCACTTGGTGTTGCTTAATTTAAACAGACAAAACTAACGTCTTAACGGAGATATAATTTTAAAAATTCAGTTGTTTTTATGTTATATTTAAATATATATAATAGCGTATATAATTTAAAACACCTGCTCTGCCACAACCACACAACCTGCTCTAAGAGCCGACTTATAATCAAAAGATTATCCCATTGAATTTAACCATTGCGATTAACATATCTTCTGAATATACTCTTGAAAAAATTAAAAATATATATTATTTATTTTATATTAAACCCAAACATCTATATTTGAAAGATTTATATTATCTATGTATATTATTTAAGACAGATTTACAAGCAAAAACAAAATTATATGAGTATAAACATATAAGCATACAAATGCGAACGAACCCTAATGAACCCTTTCAGATTTACATTTAAATGTAGCTTCTTTAGTCCAGAATGCTGTGCTGCCACAAAAAGTATTATTTGGGCACTGATAGACGATCTTAAATAACAAATCAAACGGTACGCCCTTTGATGTCTAACTACTGTTAGCTGTTTAGGATTTAAGGACATGTGGTATGATTATTGGTTATGTAGAAACCACTACTTATCGCCATATTGTCCATTCTAATAATTCTAACCATTCTAACTATGTTCTTCATCCCCGAAAAGAGGTGATGAAATTTTACACATTCGCATTCTCTTAAACTTTCCTTTTTAGGAATAACAGTTATATAACGTTGTATAACCAATTTAGATAATTGGTCACTTTTTATTGACATTTAAAACTCTTAGCTCCATTCTACAAATTTTCCTTAAGACTTTCTTCATCTCAAAAAATATACGCTCCCTTTATTACGAACATGAGTAATGTGAATAATTAAAAAAATCATGAAATAATAACAAAATCTCTTGCCACAATTACAAACGTCCCTTGGAGCCATTAATTGGTATCAGCAGACTATTGACAAGAAAAAAATAATCAATGCGGTTTTTGTAAATCAATAAAGCAATCGTAACTGTGATTGAAGAGACTGAGACGTAAGATTTAAAAATAATACAGACAAATGATACAACTCTTCAATTTCTATTTAAAAAACCGATACTAAAGATTATCTAAATAATTATGATATTATTTTTGAATTTTAATAATATTCTGCTGTATTTACCATTCAATAAATAAACAACTAAAGCAATCAACAGCACCGTAAACTCTCATGCTTGTAACATCTTAGCGTCAGCGCCCACAGTGATCAATCATAGACTGCTGCTAATCCACGTAGTCAACCCCAAACCGTTAATTATGAATACCAAAAACAAAAGAACCGCACAGAAGCGATGTCAAGGCAGCATGTACAGCGACTGCGATGCAAACATCCAGAAGTCACAATACATCAATTTCCTTTCTGTGAATACATATTGACGTATAATGAGTTATGATAGTGAATATCACCATTGTTTTATCAACAATATAAGCTCGCTGCAGCCATCCAACATTTCTCTCACTGAAATTGATTTGCCCAGTTGAAATTTACATATTCTATCAATTCTGCCTGCTCTTCGTATAGGAGAAATTGTCTTATGTTACATGCTACTATATTTTGAAACATCCTCTCTTTGCCCACGGTATGCACAAGAGAATAGCCTACAATCTGTTTAATAGCAAGGTATATTCATAAATATATTTTTTAAAAAATTAAAATTCTTCTTGAATATTTTCTTGATAAAACCTAGTAATAACTTCTACCTAGTATAGAATTATGAAACTTTGTTTTAATTTATGATGGTTGCATAAAAAATAAATGAGTCGCTGTTAAATAATTAATAATAGTATTACGTTATAATGTAAATACTCCGTGCACCAACTTTGTAAATAATTTATTAGGTCAATTATGTACCTCAATATTTAAAACAATGATTCTCAAAGTGGCTACATGGACACCCCAACTGAACATACAACCCACTTTCAATTAGATGGGGATCCACAAAACTGTTTATAAAAATGCACTCTGGCTACAATTGAGATTCTCAGCCAATTAAGGAATAGTCAGTTAAGGATTGTTTTTGTTATTATTATTATAATTGTTTTAGATGTAAATACACTAGATGCCCTGAACTGAGTCCGTCTGCATTATCATAGTATTCTTTCTTGACTCTTCTGAACAAAATATTCACCGTCTTTAGATTATACCGATACCGTTTACGCCCTCATTACATGACATTTACAAATTGTAGTGGTCTTTGTATCGTGACAGAAAGGAAACTCCTGAACAGAATAATCTAAATTTGTGGTTGATTTAAATTCATTTTTACTTAACACACTTAAAAACTGCGATAAAGTCATTACTTGAGTTACTTCTCTTTCATATTTGTAACTTATATTAAATATTCTGATCGACAAATTTTCCACAAAATTTTCGAACTCGCAAATTAACATTTTTCGCCAATAATTTTTTCTTGTTTTATTGGATGAAAAACTTATTTCACTTCCGAATAATAATTATGGAAAAAAGTTTCCTTCATTGTGCGTAAACTAGCCGTGCACCCTTTTTTATTTTCTTTAAAATAATTTACTTTGACCAAAAAACTTACAAGACTTTTTTATTAGCAAAAATTAAATGACAATTTCGAGGCCGGAAAATCTAAAGCTCCGCTATGAAATAAATTCAAAGATAATAATCGGTAAATTGATTGTAATACGATTCCAATCATAGACAACGCATTTTACGCTCTTGCTACCACCGAATTTACTTTATTTCCCTGAAATTTACTGTAACTGAATATTGTGCTTTCAGGGATCGATTACCCGCGAGTGTAAGTATTCTCTCTCTATACCAAGGATGAAGCTTTTGCAGGTTTTAGAGAAGAGTTTATTAAAGAAAAAATTGTCTTAAAATGAATATTTGCCATCGAGTACCTTCCTGTGGAGTGAAATTTGAAACCTGACAACGTATTGTTAGGAGGTTTTATTTATAGAAGAGGAAAATAAGACAGGAAGGAAACGTAATGCCATAAGAAAATTTGAATGATTTGGAAAATATTAAAGATTTATTGTATGAATTGTACTTAAAGATGTACTTTGTATGAAATATATTAAAAACAATAACTTTTGAATATATTTAGATAGGCTTTCATTTTTGACTTCTTCACTAATATAAGATTTTGTTTAAAATTTTGAAACTAAGAAAATCTTTATCCTATTTTCCTTAAGGTATTTCACCTTCACACTCGTCATTGAATATTTTTATTCATTCGTCCTATTATGTATTTTTTATTTATTGCTTTTGTCATTCGTCGATATTCTGTTTTGTAATGCCACCGTTTGGAACCGAATTATGTATGAAATGTGAGGTGTGCACTTTATAACTTCAATAAAAGTTATAGAAATATAGTTGTCTATGGCAAAAGAATGATGTTTATTTAATTATATTGTCGTTGACTACTTACACATAAAACAAAACAAGCTTTTATTTATTTGCACACTTTTAAGGTTGTATATTTATCGAAGGACAAATGTAAACATTGGACTGTTTTTGTCACAAAAGGAGTAGAATTGTAAGGCTTCATATGTAATAGTACTAAAAATATTGCTGAAGATATCCACAAAGAACGTGCCATTAAATCGTTCTTCTCAAACTCATACCTCATCACATGTGCTCCTAAAGGTAAAATTATGAAAAAAGCAACGTTAGTAGAATTTTACCTTAAAGTTACCAAAAAACTATATTAATGATCCTAAATCTCGTAGTTTTCAAAAAATATACAGTTTTACACCTGTGAAAATTATACTAAGCAATTTATTTATATAATGAAAAACGATACTTATGTTTATCATTACTTTAATATATACTTCACCCTTTATAATTTTAAGTGTTTGTGTATAGATAAGTATATGAAGAACCTTCCTAGAGCGAGTTCTAATAATACTTAACAGGTTTATTATTTATCTTTATACCTGACTGTAAAAAAATTAAATGCTCAAAAATCAGTTGCAGTACACTTTTTTGGCGGAAACATAATTAATGTATAAATTTTGAAGTTAAAATAATACATTTATTCAGGTAGACTACATGGCTTACGCAGTTGCCAGTAATATTTTGATCTGTAATCAAACGTCAACAACGCTGTTGTCGTCATTTTTTCACCAGCCGGTTTACTTTTGTATCAGTGTGTGTCATACCTACGTACCTCAATATTGTCTTTAATAAAAAGTGTATTAGATGTCGAAATCGGCATGCATTTTTTTTAGCTTACATATACTGTGAGCACACACAAACAAAAACTCACGAATAATTTTTCAACTTTTAAATACTATTTTATCAATATGATTTACTAGCTGCCTGCTCCGACATTGCACCAGCAAAAGAGGGCATTTTGTCTTGTTAATTTTTTGTATAATAATTAGTAATTAGTTATTATATCAAAACTCAAGGTGACATTAATGTGTTCAACATTACTGATTTTCCAAAAGAATTCTAAAGACAGATATGTCTCAGGTAATCTGATAGACTAAATATAAATTTTCACGACTGAAAATATTCTGAAATTCAGTAAAAATTTTACGAAATTTTCGTTTTCACATCTACAAGGGTTAAATTTCGAAAAATCCTATATAAATGTTTATAATTATATTGTTTATAATATGGTTTTACGTGTGCATATATAAATATTTATATATATATATATATATATATATATATATATATACGTGTGTGTGTGTGTGTGTGTGTGTATATATGTATATACAAATAATTTCTTTTTTTATGCTAAAATGAAAGACAGTCAATAATTTTAGCGCTTTATTAGATTTATAAACAACAATTGGCAAGTAGATTTCGAAATATTCTTTCCAATTTTTATTTCAAAAAACAATTTTGATTTCAAAATAACACTCGCTTTAACTTACACCATCTTACTAATTTTTAAACGTAAAATATGTAACATTTTCATAAAAACGCTATTTCCAAATAAGCACAGGTATCGTTCCTCTAAATATCATTTCGGTTAATAAAGTTGAGAATTATAAATCTCATACCCTCAAAAAGCTCATATTCTTTGTGCTGCACCGTGCAAGCTTCAACGCTGGTAGGATTTAATACTTCAATAATTTTTCAATAATTCTCAGTTGTCAACTACTTGATTAATTTATGTAAAATGATGAAAAGTAGTCGTATATTCGTTGTATATTTATTTACTTACTAATGGTTTAGTGCGGCAGGATTTGCTTCCAGTTACAATGTTTGCATCCCAAAAGCACACTTAACAGGCATGCAATTAACTTATATGAATGCTTAAGCAGAATCGCTATGATAGTTTCAACAGTTTCTATTTATCAAGTGGTAAACCCGCTTGCTATCATGAGAGCAATATTTGAAAACCAAAAGTTTGCATTCGAGTCAAATAATGCCTCGTAATCGATCGTAAAAACGACCCTGGTACAAAATTTCCCAAAAATAGTAAACGTATAAAGTGACCGACTCGCCAACGAATAATTTTATATAATACTAGATGTGCTGTACGGCTTCTGCCGCGTAGAATTTTATTGAAAATGCTGCCTTCCACAGCTTCCAGTCACTAAATTTTTCCGCTCCTTTCGTCAAGTGACATCGGTCCTCAGAGTCGGAGGTATATAGGCAGTATTATTCAGAATGATCAGTCAATAAATAAACCTGTCCCCCTACCTTGCTTCATTCAAGGGGTGTTTCCCCACTTGTCTATTCTGCTTCCATAAACCCTCATTTAATGATATGTAGCCTTATAACCTTTTTGTATGTACGGAGTTTCTAACACAAAAATAATTTCTAAAATCCGACTGTGACTCCATAAATAAAACAGGTCAAATGCACTTTTTTAATTTATAATTAGTATATATTTATATTAATTAAATATTACGATAGGTTTCTTTTGCAAAAGGCTGATATTTGCATTTGTTACAACAAGAATAGAATAAATGAAATTCTATACTGTATCCGCCCAAATATTATTAGCAAACGAATTTAATATGGTAGCAATTCCAAATCGTAATCTTTTGATTAAACGTTAAACAAGGATGATTAAACTTTGGTTGACGTTGTACCTAAAAAAATATTTACGTTAAAAAAAAGTCCTTTAAAATCTGTTACTATCGAGGTAGAGTCGCAAATAAATATGGGAAGTGTTATTTTTTATATGCGCTTTAGAAATATTTTCATTTTTATCAGTACATTGTATTGATGAAAATGGATAATATTTCGTGAACTACGTAAACCAAGTGCAGAGGCGAGAATACTTTAAAAACTTCAACAGATGTTAATAATGTCTAATTTATGTAATATTTATTTGGAGCGAAGTGGAGAAGATTTCAAGTGAATTCAAATTGTTTGAAAAAACATTATGTGTACTTCTTCAGGTATATTGGAAATTGTGTATTTATTTCTCGAAATAATGTTAACGGATTATTTCTTCAAAACATTATTAAAAATCATTACGGTTTAAAACTCAGGGGTTTGAATAATTGTGAACGTGTACCTTTTGCATTGAGTGCGAATAAAGACAACAGATGTCGATAAATATATTTTTCATTTAGAGTAAACGATTCATGCAGTAACAGTTATATTAATGTATAATCATATAGAGATACTGAATAAGGAAACTATTGAATAAAATATATTTTGGGAATTTAGAAATTATTGAATTCAAGATAAAAATAAACAATACGTAAGATTCTTTTTGTAAATAATTGAAATAATATTACAAATTCCTCGCAATGCGTAGTTCTTGAAAAAATACTCATCCCTTAATATAATTAAAATTTAATTTCATTAAATTTTTTCAAGAACTACGTATTCGTTGTTACGACAGCGCTGAAACTGCCGGTATTTTCTAGCACATCCTGAATATTTCTCGCTGACTGAAAATATCGCCAAAACACTCAGGCTTCCGTCAAAAAAATTGTCGCCAATGTATTACAGTTTTCACATAAAATGTAATTTGACAATAATGCTTACTTATTTCAAATAAGAAACACGTCAAAAATACAGATGATTTTCTTATAACATCAATCGGATTACAACATTCGATTTTTAAACACTTAATTTCAAAAGTTGATATTTACAATGAATTTGCTCTTTATGCAACAAATGTGCTCTTTAGATAGATTTTTTAAGACCCTTTTCCGTCTTGAATTCCTTTATATCGGGGCACCGCATTATATAGTAAATAAATCTTTAAAATTATCTCCGTACGAGAAAGATTCTCTGTAAGTTATAGATAAACATAAATAGTAAATAAATAGAGAAATAAATATTCCTTCTCTCGGTCATAGAGTTAAATATTATAAACAACAATTTTTCTTAACGTGTCATAAAATATTTAAAATGATAAAACGAATCCACCATATCAGGTTAAGAAGTTAAAAATATAAAGATAAATTTATACCACCGTTAATCACTGGAGCTTTATTATTGCTGTTATGTGTCAATGTGTTCAAACACAACACCAAACGTGAACAATTTTGATTAGTAAGCTATGAAACAATAAAAAATATCTTTGAGAAACTCTAAAATGTTATTAATGTAACATATTTTAGTTAAATGAAAACAATTCTAATCTACAGACACTGAATTTATTGCAGGTTACTGGCTTATTTTGCTTACATATTCGTATTTATTGTACAATAATAAATATTTTATTACATAAACATAAAAGAGATATTCCTGTAGAGTTGTCTATGGAATTTAAGTTGATAATCCTTTACAGCATGTTTCAATAGAACTAAAATTAAAGTTAGAGAGCCGCAATTATGAATATATCAGTAGTATAATAAAGAGATGATACATCCCTAAACCCTTGTTGATACATCCCTAAAAACTAAATTTGACAAAAAAGAGTAAGAAAATGAAGTTTAGAATTTTGGAAAAGATTTCAGGTAAGCTTTATAAGGATATTACGCTGACGGACGAATGTGAGATTAAACAATGTAACTCACCTCAAGTTTCATCTCAAATCTCATTTTTATTAATGTTTATTTGATTCAATAATATCATGAAAACATTTAGACTGACCATAAATTAAATAAAAAAATAAATACGAATACACACGGCAATGGTGTTTTTTCGTTAACTGTCAATAATATTAAATTTTAAATTTCGTATATGTTGCAGGGGATCATGGCAAACGCTAATGACGTTTTTTTACTCTTTGAGTTGACGCAATAGAAAAAAAAATTAAAAAATATATGCAATGAATATAAAGGTACACTCTTTGGCAAAAGAACCTATATAATCTTCAAACTTAAAAATTTAATGAATTACGGTCTAATTTCCACTAATAAATATTAAAACACTTTGTTGTCAATAAAGGTAGCACGATTTTAATATCAAATGGTAAGCTATTTTTATCCCTTCGCTTGTTTCCTTTATAACTTCCCGGAACCATAAAAAATCACGACGCAGTGTAAGCTCTACATAGATTTTCTACAAATGGCGTAAAAGCTCTCACTTGCCACGAAAATTGGAGCTTTCACCATTTTGAAGGAAAATTTATTACAAAAATTATCATAAAGCCAACATTTGTCACCGACCATCTCGTTCTGAAATATGTTCGAGAATTATTGCAAATAGCATATATGTTGAATATAAAAATGGAAACCGAACGAAAACGAGAGGTAAAATTTTGTCGATTGTGACAGGAAAATAATGTCACTCTATTTTACCAATAGTTCTATAGCCCTGTCGCGGAAAGAAATAATAATTTCCTATGATTTATTATTATACGTAGGGCTGGATACTGCTGAAAGTTACATCATTTCATATTTATACTGAAACGTAACCGAGATACGACTCCATCAGAAGAAATTTTAGAGAACGTGAAATGTGAAATAATTCCTTTTATTTTGTTCCAAATCATTTGCATATACGCTTAATCTTCTGATTGAAAGCAAACCCTCGTGAAATGTTTTTTTTTTATTATAAATCGACGTAACAATATGTTTCACATTATAATTATATTTACTATTCAAAAAATTATCCAGAAATTTAAGTATTAAGCATAAAAGAAAAAGCAAAAAAACGTGAAAGGGATGAACGAATTGTATGAAAATACGTTTTAAATTTAAAATTTATTAAAGCCATACTTTTTGCTAATTAATAGCGAACAACCTCCATAATTGTCAAATATTTTAATTTTAAAATCTTTTTTATATTAATAGAATAAAACAGCAAAAAACTAACTTTTGCAAAAATGCAATTACACATAATAGGACACATAAATACACACACTTATATTGAGGTCATTGACCTCTTTGTACGTTTCTATTTTTATCGAAACCTCCTTTGTATCATTCCACTATAAAATAATAATAATTTAAAAAATCTCCGAATTTACGAAAAAAGAATATTAAAGAAATAAACTGGTTTGTCGATGAATTTAGATTTATGTACTGCTTCGAGAGCCTTTTCACCCCCCAAATCTTACATAAAACATTTTGATTTTACGGATGATGTTTTCTTAGTTGTGTCATGATAATTAAAAATGGCATAAAATAAACGATACGACCATGCTACATGAATATTCTCTTGAACTTAAACCTATTTAAAAGCCCTTTGTGATACTGCCGTAACAGTTGGTTTTTTCGTCTTTGGTCTTTTACAATATTTGTATTATCAGACTTGAGGCAGAGTAAAACCACCCAATTTATATATTTTTTTAAAAACGATAACGATATACTCAGATTAATTGGCTGCGTGCAGACTACACAATAGGGGCAAGAACATCGATCGTTTTACTCAAAAGTGGAAGAAAATGGAAAAATTTAAAGCCTCCATATAAATATTTTCATATATAATATAATTTACTTACATTTTCACTTTTTATGCATCAAAAGTTAAGTTTCGAAAGGGATATAATAGTTATTATATCGTAAATTGTAAAATCACTTTCAGAAACAGCAAATATTCATTTTGGAGATTTCCAATATGTAATTGAAAATTGGATCAAATGATGTAAAAAGAAAAAAGTTCAGAAATATATCTTATATTCGCGCCGTAACTACCCGTCGTTTTACACAATGTTTTCAAAATAAGGCATTTAATTAATGCATTCATTTTTTTAAGCTAAAAAGGAAAAAAAAGTTATGTAGTCAAAGTTTGGACAACTATGGTCTTGATATCATTCATTAATAAAAGCATTTGATTGGATATTTTCTCTGCCTTACAATATAATAACTAGACAAATAACAAATACAAACACGTTTTTATATTAGACGCAAATAATACTTACTTTTCTTAAACAAAACTAGCGAAACAACAATGAATTTTGATTCAAGCGTACAAAGTCAAGAAAACATTGCAAATAACTTTAGTGACTGGTCTTATTTTTATAGCATTGATATAATAAACCCATTGTAGGGCATAAATAGTAGGCGCTGATGGCAGGCACCCAGCGAAAAAACTACGGAAATTGTAGAAAGAAAAAAATAATTTGTTTCTGAAAAAATATTTTTTTTCTTTTCTCTTAAAAGATAAAGTAAATAAAATTAGCAAAAAGTGGATAGAGATATTTTTAAGAAACTCCAAAATATCAAATTTCACTTCAATCAATGGAGTGATTTAAACAATAAACCTTGTCATGCATGTACTTTGCGAGTAGGATCATTTTATATTAAGCGTTAACTATAATTTTTTAGTGATAAGAAAATTTTGAAATCACTTTTATTGGCGCTTGAAAATAAAAAAAGTATGGGTACGTGGAAATTTGTTCAAAATGCAACTCATCTAATTTGACTGATACATAAATTAATCCATTTATGTCAACTTCCAACTTAAAGCTCTATTACGGCAAGAACATTAATAATTTTCACGATGTTATTTTGTAAACCAGCCCATCCGACTTGGCCCGTCTAAAAAAGGACATTCGGAAAAATGCAGTTTTAATAGCTTTTTTATGTAACACTTAATATACATTTAATTTAACAAGTGTATGGCGTAAACTAGTAACATATCGCTTACAATAAGCAACATTTATTGCTAATTGGTCACATATATTATGAAAATTCAAAATGTCATTGTTATTACTTTTTTAATTTTTTTTATAGATCTATAAAATTTAAAGCTGTTTATAGTGCTATAACTATATCAAGCTTATAGGCCTTCATTTCTACTTACCATCAGGCAAAATTCCATCTATGCTTTGATAGTTTTTAATCAATGGTAGTACAAACAAGCACATGCGAACAGGCAGTCCGATAAATAAATATTTCAAGAATATTACTTAATCTTAATAAGTCACTTATTACCTGTTAATCATTTTAATACTTAAGAATGTACAAATTTTATACGTTTTTAAATTGATGTAGTAATTTTATTTGACGAGCAAACAAACATACAAATAGACCCTTTTTTCCTTTTATTTCTTTTATTTATTCCTTCATAATATCTCACTTAGAGTCATTTATATCCGTTTTTTTATTTATTTAATATACGCACTTCTACCATTTTATTATTGACTTAAAGCAGATTTGTTTGTTTGCTTATTTGTTTCTTCACCTTTATGTCTGAAGCCACGTGGCTTTAAAAATATTTTAGCATTATAAAACTCCTATTTTGAGATAAATTAAAAGCTGTATATAAATATATTCCCGTAAACTGTTGATTAATTCAATGAAGAAAAAATAGCATATTAATTTATTATTCTTTGATCGAAAATTATTATTTTGAATCCCCAAGGAACCTTACACTTTGTCGAAAGGAAGTGAATCCCTGCTGGTAAAAATATGATAAATCCGGAAAAATACATAAATACAACAGCTGCTCGCACTTTTTTTTCGCATGGACTACTTAAGGAATTTCACATTTATCAAAATGTTGCATTCTAGAGTTATTGGTATTAAAATTTTACCTATGTCTGCAACGAAATACATCATGATTCCTCGAACAGAACACGAAGAAATAGTTCTTAGTCAAAATCCTATTTACGAAATTGTAAGTCACTTACTCAAATAATCTTTATCATACCCAAATAAGGGTATACACAAGCTAGACGCGTAAAAAGTTCAAAACCACTTCAAAACAGAAAACTCAGGCATCAGATTGAAACCGCAATAAATAATAAAAGCTCAAATAAAACGTAAACTACAAACGTAATGTTCAAATGCGGATCATATTAAGCTCGGTTCACCGAACTGCAAGTATGAGACGAAAATGTTCAGCATCGATAAGGAGAGCTGGCGGAAAGCTACATATTTACATGATCTATCATTGTAAATAATGGGCTTACAATGCGGTTGCTTTAACCTCATAGGATGTAAGTAACTTGAATTGGAAATTCGCGTTCAAAACGAGAATAATAAATATTTCGTTACGATTTAATTTTGCTATTAAAGAATGATTCGAACTGTGGCCATACACAAAAACACGTCGAAACAGTCCGGAACCTGTATATAAATATCGCTATCTTAATCGGAAATCCATGCGAGCGGAGCAACGAATGGGCGCATCTGGTACTCTCAGTTATACCCATACTATTTTGTATGGGTATACTGAATGCGACCTTCTCCTTTTGCTAAATTGAGTTACTAATCGGTTGAATCGTACATGAACAAAGTAAGTCCTCAAATAAATCTTAAAATAAAAATGTTATTTCATTTTGATATAAAATTTATTTTATTCACCATTTTATTACTACCCCCACCACATTCAAACACGAAATTTTTATTGAAGAAAATCTTTTTCCATTAAGAAATAATCGCGTATATAAATATGTAAATTAACTTTATGTACAGTATTATAGTAGAAATATAATGAATCATTAAGCGATTTAATTAAGACGCGATAAATAAAGCTAAGGGCTAAAATGCATTTAGGACAG
The DNA here is from genome assembly GCA_039881145.1 of Druceiella hillmani. Lineage (NCBI taxonomy): Eukaryota > Metazoa > Arthropoda > Insecta > Lepidoptera > Hepialidae > Druceiella > Druceiella hillmani. The sequence continues at coordinate 2,977,127 of JAYKKI010000138.1, forward strand.
AAAATATTTATTTATTTTAAGAAACTTTTACCTAAATTTTACCCAAAAACCTTGAAAATAAAACTTAAATTAAAATTTTTATTTTAGCCCTTGAAACCCTGACTCATATGTTTTATGACTATTTTCAATTCGTAGTACCATATAAAACATCCTTTCAATGTAAGTACGTATACCTATCCCTCTTTTGCAATGAGAATTATAATAGGATAATAATGAAATAACGCTCTTCGATAATTATTATACATCTATTGGTAAAACAAATATTTATCACCTTAGTAGAATATTTTAAATAAATTAAATTTACAATTTCACATATTTGTATATTTTGTTAGATAAGACTACATACAACTCAATATTTTGTATTAAATTTTAACAACAACCCAATATATTATAATTAATCTTTTCAATGCCCAGTTGTTTCTTGCTGATAATAAAAAGTCTAAATCACTAGATTGCGTGTATCGGATATTGAAAGTAGGATGATATTTAAGGAAGGAAAATTAATCTCAAAATCGACGAAAAATCCAACAACATCCTTTAAAATTCCCATATAAGTTTTTATTTCAAGACCTTTTTGTTTACATTTCTATTAACATATTACAAATTCATATTTACTTATATTAGTACGTTCCTTATATGTTAGTACTTGGCTGATATTTACTTGTATTTCCCACAATATTATGCATCATACATTATTTACACATAATGCGATAAAATAATGCAGACCAAATTACCCATCAGTTATTGACTATGGCACGGAATTTGAAGAAACTTTAATTTTGTATGGTCGAATCTGAATCAACACTTTTAAATAAAACTAATCAACATTATTGCTCAACTCTAATTAACCGCGATATTTCTTTCTTTCAAGAACAAATAAAATGTAGGGAGTTTTTCAATTATTCGTTAGATGGCGATCTGTATTTTATTTTTAAGTAATTTTTAAAATTTAATAAAGCTTTGTATTTAAATACCAATAAATTTCCTATGTTATTCTTGGGAAAACTTCTAGATACAAAATTCAGGAAATAGTTTGAAGGTCTAAAAATTTAATACAACACTAAATTTCAGCACGAAAAATTAATACATCACTGTCTCGTCACTGGCAAAATTGCTGATAACTTCAACCCAAAAGGAATTGATATTGCTATCAATCTCAGAGAAAGCAAGATTTCAATAACTACATAGCGTTGACTAAAAATATAATTCACGCTAATGTATCGTTGAGTGTAAAAAGATAAAACATCATTTTCCCAAAGATTTCAAAGTGAAAAATTGCGTGATATCGTCAGAAGGTTACCATTGACAGGTTCCAAATAATAGTTGCAAATAACAATTAATCAATGCCGACACAGACTGAACGTTTCCAAAAATTGATTAGACAGTGAAGAGTAAGTTGACCTATTACAAGACTTCACTTCTGTCCTTACAATTTTTTTTATTTTCGAAAGGATTGTAACAATATTAAATTTCCCATGAAGCATAAAAAATAAGAAATTAAAAATAATCTCTGTGTTTCTACCATATAGTCTAGCGTTAAAGTAACTGGATCAATTTAAATAATGGTGTCCAAATTTTTTTCATAAATTGTAGTTATTTGGCTAAATTGCTGAAAATTATTTATTAAAATAATTGTAGTTATATGCCTAAATTACTTGAATATTGATAAATCCGTATCTCAAAGCGTTTTAACACTATAATTCTATTTATAAATATTCACGAGAAGTCCAGACTTTTTGAAGTATGAACTTCTCGTGAATATTTATAAATAGAATCAACTCCTGGATGACATTTTTTCTCATATCTATTAAGTATCCTTGAAGAGATATCTTAATTGCAATAAAAAAATAATGAAAAAATATTTTTTTATATCACATCGAAATATTTCAAATTATCGCTCCCCGTCGTTCTCTAAAATTTTTTATTCAGAAATATGAAAAAATTAAGAAAATGACACTTGTTGTGGTATATATTTGAAAACAAAATTATTATAAAACTTGCATTACTAAATTAAAGACTTATATTAATAATAAGATGTTATACGCAGTAGATTCCTGTTGCTTACTTTGCCACGAGGCAAAACTAACGTAATTGTCAAGAAATCTTAAATTAATGCCTTTCAAACAATTGACTAGATTTTTTAAATTGTTTTCAAACTCCAAATTTCAGGTACATACCACCACAGACTTTACGCAAGTAGACGATCTTCATAAACTCAACATTGTAATTTAAGTAATACTCTGTCAACAATATTATTCCCTAAACAAGAAGAATCCATTTGTATTCCATTCACCTAATTTTAGTATAATTTATCTTATTGCTTTCATTTACAGAGGTTCAGATCCATCTAAGTGTTATTAGACCGGAAGGTTCAGATCCATCTAAGTGTTATTAGACCGGTGAAACCACTCTATATACCGGGGGAATATTAATATTAGGAAATAAATGTAATTTGGAGAGAAAATATCTTCTTAAAAGCGTTGAATTTATCCACGAAAAACAATTTAACCTAAACGAGATTTTCCCGTCGCATATTTACTAGACGGTACGCTGAGCGAAGCGAGTGTTTATTTATTTAATATAATTTTAAATTTAATTCGAGATTTTTTATTCATTAATTTTATATTATCGTCAAAGTAAATATTTATATATCTTGAAGCACATTCATCAATTACAGTTAAGTTAAAACCTATAGGTCGGTTGGAACTAGATATTGATCATTCCATTTTATTAAAAAAAAGGAAGTAAAAATTGAATAGTTTTCAGCCAAGTTAGAATACCAAGCCAAGTTAGTTTACTATAAATTATATTGTATTTTGATATCCAATGTTCATATTAATGCCACTATAAAAAACACAACATTTATTATTCCATTCGTGTTCCGCCTCCTTTTATATGAATGCTCCTTATTATCATAATGATCATTCGTGGATACTTCTACAGTAAATTGGTTTAATAGGACATATCCAAAAGTTTCCGTTGAACTTTTGCGGAATGAAAATATTAAAAATAACTTTGTTTTCTTTAAGGAAGTTTTAAGAAGATGTGTATCACTCCACTCCTAAAGTTGTGAATATGCCGGAGAAAAATTATGTAGGAATTTTGAAATAATTGAATTTCAGCGTTTTTGGAATTTTTAACCAACAAAAATTTTGCCTCCAACAATTTTTAACCTACAAAAATTTTGCCTAAAAAAATACAAAAATTGAAAACAGCAAATAAAACGAATGGAGAAATGATTCCTCCTTTACGGGCAGAGCTGGTACGAGTAGCTAATGTTATATGTTGCAAAAATTAGTTCAATCTTTCAACGGATTAATGTGTTTTTTTAATTATTAATATATTCAAAATAGTTTGAGTATGTGGAAACACCTTGCACAAATATATTATAAAACTTACACTTACCTTTTACAAATAAAAATATTTGAATAGAAATGAATGAAAAAGTTAGGAGTGTTTAAACTTTTCTCTTAAAAAAATTGTATAAGCGAAAACGCGTCCTATATGCAAAAATAACGTAATTTTCACACACGTGAATCAAATTTTCCCCAATATTTTGAAATTATTTCGTCACAATTTAATTAGATTAGGCCACTAAGCGCTGTAATTTTATTAATCATCATTGGTAGGTCGCGTGTTGGAAATTCTGAAAATTGGTAGAATAATGGAGATTGTTTTTTATCAATGTCAGCAAGTAGCATTAATCGGAATACCAACCATCAAAGTATAGTATATATATATATATATATATATATATATATATATATATATATATTTTATATATATATATATATATATATAAATATTTATATATATATATATATATATTTATATATATACATATATATATAATTAAAAAGTCAATAAAAATTAATATTAAAAAACCTCCTAAATACGAGTAGAACTCTACTAGAATAGTTGCAAAACTATGAGATTTCGAAACGCCCCTAGAGTTTTCCAGTTTAAAATAAAATGTATACGTACCTCCGTACGTTAACAAATCCTCTAAATCTTTGTTTTAAATATCTTACAGTACTAACTTTTTAAACGTTTATGAGTTATCGCTATGTGAAATTTAGAATTTATGTGTAGACTCTTTTCTGAGGGAAGTGTTGTATAAATAATAAATGCTATATTTATGGGTAAATTTTAAAGTAATGTACTGACGATACATGTTACAAAAATTTTTAATAAATACTGACGATAGATGTAATTTCAAGAAATAATGAAGTTACTTATTTCCTCTTCTGAAAAGTCCACGTAAATATTTTTGAAAGTTATTTATTACGAGATATGCATATTAATGCACTAACACTATGTCAAATTTAAAGATTCTACTTGAGTTAGATCTACCTAAAAACTACAATGACGAATGGACACACAGACAGAGAATAGAAATGTAGAAAACATCTCACTAATAAATGAGTGACATTATAAGGGTTCGGTTTCTTCTTCTTCTGAGGTATGGAAACACAAAAATAAAACAAATGAAGATATTAAGCCTACTTTTATACTAAGGGTTACAATATTACTGGATATGTCAAAAAATAGACTGCCGATATGTACATTATTTACATAAACACTCACAGAAATATATATATATATATATATATATATATATATATATATATATATATATATATGGGTCAAAATCAGAGAGGTGAGTATTTTAGATTTTCAAATATATGAGAAATTATGTTTCCTTTTGAAGAAAACTAACATGACGATATTGTTGTGTCATTTTTCATGAAACTATAAAAAAATACACATTTTTGAAATTCTACCTGTTTATAAGAATAATACCCATGTCGTAAGTCATTCACAGGGAATACTAAATGATTAATAAATTATTAACCAACGTATTTAAGAATGACCTTCAATAAATTGCAATAAATCTATTGCTTTATCAAAAATCATTGTCATTTTGAATCTTTTTTCAAATAAAAACAATTATTTTCAAATTTTGCTTCAGAAATTTTCCATAGGCTTAATTTCTACTCCGATACTTCAAGTAAATAAAAATATTCTTGCATTTTGTTGTCTAAGAATAATATAAATACCAAAGTTGAAATATCATTTTATCTAATATATGCAGGATTTAACTTTTTGAGTGAATATTTCTCATTTTTGTGATTTTCCCGGAAATAATGGGAGTGTTCCCAAAATGATGGGAGTGTTCCCAAAATGACAATCAAGTTCCTTAATTGAAGATGACGTTCTATGAAAGCAAATAATAACCGATTTTCGACCAACGTTTATGCTTATGCATGAAAATAAAATACATTTACAGTACCTTTATTAATTGTACCAATACCTTTATTAATTGTAAAGAATGAGAAACAATGAGTTTCAAAATTTAAACTTATCATTTAATAATAATAATATACTTCAAAGTTTTAATCAACAAACATTAGGTAGGTATTAGGAACCAATGCTAATTGCACACTATTATTTAGCACACTATTATGATACAAGAAATCTCTTGCATAGCAATGCTTAAAATCAAAATCTTACCTTATGGTTTCTAAAATAATCAAACTAATAATCAAACTTTAATGGTAATAACAAAATGCAAAATCATATAACAAGTATCACAGAGTATTTTGAGAATCAAAGTTCGAACTAGAAAGTCTAACAATTACTTTTTCGATATGTCCATATTTTCATCAATATAATAGAAACTACGACTAACTCTTTTCTGTATTTTCGTTGTAGGTAAAATTTTAACAATTTGTTCGTAGTAGACATATGAAACATCGTTTTGTTCAATTTTAAATATTTTTGCTGAATTGCGCTGGCAACGAAGGATAGTGACTTTAATTTCGCCGTCTTCATCAATTGAAGTGTCAGCGACTGCAACATATCTATAACAATTATTATTATTTTCTGTTGGTACATTAATAAGTATAAATGTCTTTGGGCATATCATGTTGGGATGAAAGTTCTCCTTGTCATTTCCGTAGGATGTACCAGCACCAATATCGTAATTTTTTCTATGAAGTCCATCTGAAACTGTTTGGAGATTCTCATCATCTGAAGTGTCTAATCCATATACGGCGTCGTAAATACGTTCTCTATTGCCATGAAGAGAATTCAGGATTTATTTCTATGTCTATATTTATCATTTCTGCCGGCTCTTGAATAGCGTTTCCTTTATCTTGTACTGAAAACGCTTGTGGTTTTATTTTTTGCAACAATTTTGAAAATTGATACAATAATATGGAGACATCAGAAGCATTCTGCCATATAATCTTAGTGACATTCATAATTGCGGGGATCGCACCTATCTTTTCAGGTATTATGTTTTTGAATGCAATACTTTCATCGTCGCTGACTTCATGGAGAACAACAGTCGAATTTTTCAGCATACCAACAAAATCCTCAGCTGTATTGACGTCGTTTTCTCGCAATACTTAATCATCAGAATTTTTTTTGAGCACCCCTACAATACGATCCATTGGCCCCTTGCCATGACCTGGTTCACTAAATGTCTATGTTGAAGCAGTAATTTGCGGAAATTGTTCAATTAAGGTTTTTATCCATTAATAAACATTAGTTCGGTATCGATATTGGGATGTGGGTCCACCTAAAACACGTGAGGCCTAGCCTATTTATGTGAGGCTTGGCACTCAATATTTTCTGTAACGATGATTTCAGATGACCCCATACGGCATGAGCCTGGTCGTCCAGATTATCACTTACAGTGGCAAATGGTACAGTTTCCAAAGACGTATCACTTTTGGCATATAAAAAACCTGTGTGGATCAATAATTGACCTTTTGAATCTCCAAATCTAATTGATTGAATCTCTTTCCATATTTTGTCATATAATTTTCAGTGAAATCGATTTGAATCATTATCATAGTCCCCTTTTGGCTTTTAAATTTTTGATAATTCCAAAAACATGTTTTTTCATCAAAGAAATATCCGCAGCTAAAGACATTTTTAAATCTTTCACCGTGCTTGTAACCGTAACTTTTTTAGTTAGTTTGACGGTTTTCTTTTCTCCTTTTATAATTCGTTCTTCTTTTGTTACTTGCCACTGAAAGATTGAACAGTATCTTCATTACTTCCCGATTCTAGTTTGATCTCCTTGCAATCACCACATAAACCAAACATATAATTATAAGAAGCAATGTCACAGCTAACTCTTTTACACATTGAGATGTAGAATTGTGCGGCAGCTATCCTAGTCGGTTCAATTTGTTCAATTTATATTCGAAATTTTTGTGCCTAACACAAAGACAAGTATCACGATCTTTTTTTGTAGGATGCACTACCCAATAAGGTTTTGCTCTTAAAAGTGTTGAATAAGACATTTGAATTCCAGTCTCAGAACAAAATAGAGGATGCAAATTTTTAACAGCTTCTAGAAGCAACCGTTTTTGTTTGCCACCCTTGAGGCAATCTTTCTTACCAGGGCAAATTCTGCTCAAAAAACTTGTGAATGTCTTCACGAATCTCATTAGTGATTAAAAATACTGGACACCTCCGATTAGATATTAAAATGTTATTAATAATTTAATTTTTGTGGAAAAATTGTCGCGCCATGTCATTCATACGATGCTTCTTGAGACGGTTGCCACTAACGAATTTTTGAAAAGCTTCTCGTTGCTTAAAATTTTTCGGTAATTTGTCAACAGTCTCTTTTAGTTGGGTTATTAAACCCTCGTCAAAGAATAGTCGCTTACGAACTTCTGGAGTAACAGAACATCCTATTATTAACTCTTTTCTTCTCTTTTGGGACGTTCTTTCTTCACGTCTTCTGTTTCTCTCTATTTTTTTTCGCAACTGATCTATTGTACTTTGCATTTTTTATATTTTCTGTTTCTGCTTTTTAACGGTTCTGTAAGCCTGCGCTTTATCTCTTTTAACCTGTTTTCTTCCTGACTATTTTTTCGACACGTGAATATTGTTTTCCATCTCATGTTCAGAACAAGATGGGCTTTGTTTCCTCTTCTCCCTTTTAGTCATATCACTAACAGTCTTAACTTTATTTTCAGCTTTCATTCTTGGTAATATTCCCTATCTTTCAGTCTTTTCATCTCTTTTTGTTGAGGTGTCATTTTATCTAAAAACTTGAACTTCCTTGCATTAGCCTTTTCGCGATGCTTTTTATAAGCTATACTGTCCTGTTTTAATTATTTTTTCGACTTATTTTTTTCTTTATTTTTATCGTTCTTCATGTTATGCGTACTGAATGGATACCTAAAACCAAAATATTACATGGTTAGGCTTTTTAAAAGCATTGCAGTATGATTCTATTTACAGATTTTCATTTCGAGAACGCCTGCCTCATTTCGGGAACATCCGCTTCATTTTGGGAACGTCGGTCATATCCGAGAACGTTCCCGAAATAACCGTTCTCAAAATAATTATTCGATAAATATTTTTTATTTACACTTGATGCCGCCTTCTTTGACATTGGTTTTTGAGGTTACGAACAAGTAAGTTGAAATATTTATTTGAATTTTGTAAAAAGTATGCATTTTTTCTAAAAAACTAATCCCCAAACAGTGTTTACTTAATGACAGGATATTAAAATACGCTTAATATATATAAAATTAAACGGTACTTACCACCAAAATCAATTATTGTTTTCCGTAAACACAACACACAGCCGCTTGCTTTGATTAGCGAACTTCACACTGATGCTCGTTAGCGCTACCTAGTGTATGTTGTTTAAATTACATCGTCGTTTATGGTCCGCGTTCACGACATGATGGCATAAACTTCAGACAGCATTGGAATAGTCAAGATATTGAGAAATTCAAACATTTAAAATTTAATATAGGGATACATTCTCAATTTAATGTTTTTTAAAGCTTGTAATAAAATGTGAGATTTTTTATTTGTAGTTTTGAATATCTTTGAAGTGGCTGAACTACAAAACATGGTATATGGACGCTTTCCCGGAATGATTATTTAGGCCTGTTTTTGTGTATTATCAAGTAATTATTTTCATAGAAAATTAAATATGTTATATACCTTGTAAAAATGTACCTTTATTTTGAAGTAAATATTGTACTTCAAAATAAAGGTACTAAAAAATTAAGGACTTTGTCAGAAACCTAATGCTCACCTCTCTGATTTTGACCCGTATATATATATATATATATATATATGTATATATATATATATATATATATATATATATATATATGTATCTAAATGTGCATATGTATTTTTGTTTTTTTGTCATCTGAAAAGACAAGTCGAAAAAGAAAGAACTTTTAATTCATTGCAATTTATAAAATAAATGAATATGCAAATGAATTTTTCATTCCAAAGTATTGACACAAAAATTAAAAATTCATGCAGATGATTTGAAAATTTCGGCATCTCGGTGCCCATCTACAATACTTTATTATTAAAAAATTGTGTGTATCGGCTCCGACGCGCGATTAGAATTTACTCCTTTTGTACGATTTTCTTGTAATGTATAAAATAAAAATATAAATATCAATATCATTAAATGTAAATGAAAAATTGCCTAATAAAAAAATGCTGATATTGTATTAATTTTTACGTAAAACACATATAAATAAGATCAAATTTGTACACCAAATTAAAAACATTTAATAACGTCAGAATAAGAACAATTTACATATAACTGGAATATTAAAATGTGCGTTAAAATTATTTTGCTTTGTAGTCTTACTTTACCTATAGCCAAAATATTAAAATATGCATTCAATTAGTTTGGACTAAATGATATAAGCCTGTTACTGCTTTAATTCAGGAAGTTATCAATACACATTTATTTTAAATATTTGATAATTTAAAAATACTTGCAAAAACATATTATATTCTGACAAATTGAATTTGAGTACAAATGATGACAGAAGCTACATTAAGTAAATATTTTATTATTGAAATGCAATGTATAGTTAAATTATGAAAACGTTTATTAAATTAATTTGGACTAGATGGTACAACCCTATTGTTTCATAGGGTTTCAATATAAAAATCATATTTCAACAATATCTTACCAAATTGTAATGCATACTTATAGACCCTTATTAACAAAGTTTGACAACATAAATGCGGCTTTAATGATTAGTAAATAATTCCCACCATTTTCGTGTTAGATAAAAAATATAACATTTTTTTAGCTTTTAAATGTTTTAAATAGCGTGCTACCCTGTCTTTCTACACACAACAAAATAATTACCCTATGAATTGTTATCGAAAATTTAACTGACGTGAAATTTAAAAAATATAAAATAATACACGATATGAGCAAAAATGTTTAAAAAATAAAAGTAATGGAAATAAAACTGAAACAAAAATTATATAAATATGGCATATAAAAAAATTGAAACGAAATAAGAAAAAAACAATATTTAGAAACACAAAATAGAACAAAAGTGTATAAGTGACAAATTAATAATTAAAAACGTATTTCATTTATTTTTCAATTCCCCTTCTGCATATTTAGCACGAGCCTTAGCTTCTCGATCGTGAAATTTCCTCGAAAATCGTATTAATAAAAATCGTATTATTAAAATTTATAGTGTTTTTTAGAAACTAAAAAACACTATAAACAAAATATTAATTGTTCAATTTTTTACCTTAATTATTATACACACGTTGCTTATCTCGATTGAATTGCTGGGAAAAATCGTTTAGTAAGACTTCCACAATTAGCCCTGGTACTATTAAGAAAACGACGAAGTCAAATTGGATGTCGCTAATCTCGACTCCTCCGCGGGTGGCCATCCGCTGCAGCATTTCCTTTGCCGACTCTCTTCTCTGCTTGTCATTGAAACTGATCCAAACTCGACACAGATAACTTCCTTTTGCCTGAAGAAACAAATAAAGTACATGTCTCTTAAACACACTATTTAAAAAAATAGAAATTACATTCGTTCGAACAAAATAATTCTGTATTTATCAAACAAATTAATTCCGTCTTCATCTTGGACGGCAGTATTATATCCTATAAAATCTAACTACAGATACCTAATTTATCATCACAAGCTGCACGGAGAAAAAGCGCTGATCTATTATATTTATTTAAAATCATACATTATTTGTTGATTATCCCTATCTCCTCTCTCTATTCAACTTCAACACTCGACTTAGATCCCATATATAATTATAGAGATTATTCGTACTACAATTTATAACAATAATTCCTCTTTTTATAATTTCATAATTTGAATGTCCAATTGCATAACAATACTGTTTCTCAACATATGTAGATTATAAATTAAAATCAGTTATGATAGAATTAATGGTTTTTTCAGTATTTAGAAAGAAATAAAATTCGAAGCTAGTGCTAACTTTAATAATTGACCAATACAATTTGTAATATTTATAATTATACAATACTCTAACAATTTTGTGCACACATAATTAGAGTTATAGTATAGTTTTATACTCTGTTCTTTTTATTATAAATTTACGTGGCTGTAACTTATTTTTGAGCCTTTCAATAAATAATTAAAGAAACGGATTCTACTTTAATAATAAACGTGAAAATTTGTCTGTACTTAAACTTTCATTAATAATATCACTAGCATCATATAAATATCTCGACATTTTTTTCATTTTTACATTTGCTCTGTCAATTCTGTTAGAGACCAATATCTTCACTCTGTTTCGTATTCATTTGAATACTTATGTTAAACGCAATACTTCCAGTCAAAACAAGAGACACAATTGTCAGTACATAATTCAATATATCAAATAGAGATGTGCCTGAAATGACTACACTTTCTTTTTTAATGCTCTGAATTTCGGATACTCTGAAATTCTGATTTTACTATTAGTGAAACTTCACACAGGTACTTTATATTTAAATAAATTCTTAAGGAGTAAACTCCAAAAATGTGGACATAAAAGATGATAAGCATATAACTCACTTGTTAAGAAAATTTTAATTTTGTTTCCTTTTAAAATATTGATTCCGTGGATTGTCCCGCGATTTCATTAGTTCCGCAGCTCCTTCGTCGAAAAGAAAAAAATAAAGTCACTCTTTCAATAAAACAATTCAATTATTTCTTTCACGATATAATATTGAAATTTTTAAACAAAAATTGTTTCCATAAGATGGATTCATTTTTCACTGGTACGTGTTCTACTAATTTCATTTAACATTTTTACTTTAATGAAAACGTAAAGTTCAATATATGATTTATAGTCTTTACGTTTTAGGATAGAAAATTTTAAAACTTCCAAGTTAATTTCGTCTTCTATAAACAAATAAGATGAATAAACATACTTTTTCTTAACCTTTTATCTGATATATTCCTGCTCAAAAATGTTCAAATCGCCTAATAAGTTCCAATTTCCATCAAATAAATAACTTTAATAAATATTCATTACACTTAATCTACTATCTGCCTGCCATAATGCATAATAAAGAAGAAGTTTACCCTAAATTACCTTTACTTCTTAATATTAATACTCCCTCAGTGTAAAACAGAGTACCCACTTGTCTACATTTTATCAAATTTTTAAATCAAATTGCATTTTTCTGTAAATGGAAACCATCGAATATATCAAACAAAAAATTACGCGAAGAAAATATAGCGTTTCATGAGCTTTTAATTTAACAAATTGTCTTATTACCTTAATCACAAAAATGTTGCTTTCATAAATATCATTTACGTGCATTATGCGGTAATTACTTTTGATTTAAGAAAACTTAAAATATTTAGAAAAAAGGTTATTGTGGGGTTGAAGCATGAGTGACCATAATATCATTTATATAATTATTTTTATATTAATATCAGTGATATTAATATTATTTATATAATTATTTTTATTTAGATTTCGTCTCTGTTTTATCATGTAAAAGCTACTGACACAATTCGTATGAAGTTTTCAGAAAAAACCTATTTCATCGTATCCTTGAAATAAATTG